>JAECXX010000004.1:11800000-12425000 GCA_018153305.1 Drosophila kurseongensis | reverse complement strand
TAGAATGAACTGCACGAAATAATCTGCGGTATGAAAAAGCCTGTACATTTTGTTATTGATCTTTTATATTGGTCTTTGCATATACATACATGTTCATAATGTGTGTATGAAATGGAATGTATATAATAGAACGGGATCTCGCTTTGTGATTCAGTTACAATTTTGCGCTCGTTCGGACAAGAGTGAGTTACAAGCAAGTGAAGGCTATCACAATGAAGTTCTCAATTTTTATTTTGACGGTGTTTGCGTTATATCAGACGCGTGTCACGACAGCAGTGAAGGACAGCGACGTTGAGCAGTCCATATCCAGCGTTATTCGGGCTGACGGGGAAACGCTCGATAACGTTCACAAAAACCGCACATTTGAATCCGAAGACTATAAATTAAAGCATAGTGCTTCACTTCCAACACAACTGAGTTTGAAAACCATTGCAAGCAAAGAAAGCGACGTTGAGCAGTCCATACCCAGCGTTATTCGGGCTTTCGGGGAAACGCTCGATAACTTTTACAAAAACCGCACATTTGAATTTGAAGACGATACATTAAAGCGTAGTGTTTCACCTCCAACACAAATGAGTTTGAAAACCATTGCGAACAGTCTTTTATTTTCTCGACAAAGAATCGATAGATTTTGCAACGTTACCAGAGATACCCGATCTATTGATGAAAATTCCAAATTATCGTTCTTGACTGACATTGAAAACAACTTGAAAGCGATGAAGAAGTCGATACCGTTGGATTTCATCGTCCCCGAAGACACTCACAACGAGAGCATCCTTCGCATAGCGATCGAGGTTAAAAATAATAGCTTCGGGCTTAATTCTCAGCTCATTGGCAAATGGGATGGACCGGCGCTGATACTTTCCAGTCTTTTTCGAGAGCTCTCAAGCCTAAAGCCGCTTGACGTCGACGCTAGCAGCCAAAACTACAGCACTTCCTTCGTTCCACCTTTTGAAGTTTTCCAAACAACTACAGGGGTATTTCTACGACACATTGATGATGCATTGAGCAAAATTAGCTCTGTAACCGAAAACTCGCGAGAAGCTATCTTACAAGCTTGCAACGAACAACGAACCACTTCGAACAACGATACTTCGAATCCCCGTGCAAGCAATGCAGTACATCCAAGGACCAACAATTTGGGTCTAAGAAATTGCAACGAACAACGAACTACTTCGAACAACGATAATTCGAATTCATTCAGCCCCTGTAGAAACGATGCAGTACAAAGTACAGAAAGCTTTCACCTTTTGTGTTATTTCATAGATTGCAAAGTTTGCTCTTTAATATTATGCAAATCGACACTTTCTCATTTTGTTGATATTGGATCCAATTTACTGCAATCCGAGTTGGAACATGAGTACAAAACATTTTTGGCTTCAATTAGAGGTAATCAAAATCACGTTTGCGTCAATATTTTCCTTAATTTCCTGTTGAATAGACGTCCAAAGTTGATCGAGACGTTCAATAAAATGAAATATGAGGGTCAGCTGGTAAAGTTTTTGATTAGATCTGCTGAGCCGGACAACGTAAATGATATTCTATTTTAATATGTCATATCTGTATTTTTCTACTTATTTTGTTCTTACAATAAAATTATCACTGTGGCACGGAAAACTTTGTTTTTTATTCTTAGTCAAAACATTTTATTGACAACTCACTTGACAAACTTGAATATTGGGCAGCAGTAAGTATCAAGCAGATGATTTGACTGTGAACGCATCAAAGGTTTGTTTGAATGAAGAAGAGTATAAGGTAGTGATTATTTTTATGTATATCTTGGCAGCATCTCACATTTCCTACTTTGTTGTATCCAATTCACAATGCACAATTACTTGCAATAATATTTCTTTTCTGCATAGGATTTCATTACACGTAAGATATTGTGAATATTTTTTCATAAACTTCCAGAAGATTAAAGTTATCCGATGATTTCCAATTATATTGGAGTATGCATGTAGTCCTTGAGAAAATGACTTCTATCTTTCGCAAATATTTAATTATTTCGACGTATATTATTGATCATTAAAACTATGATGTTTGCAAAAAATGCATTCCTTCATTCAATACAGTTAACGCACAAAAAGAGTTGAAATAAATGCCTGTGATACTATGATTGAATAATTGCTGTATTTCTGAATCATATACGAAGAGCATAAATGTTAATAGCGTAACAATTTATGGTGCTATTTTATTAACATAGTCATTATGTTATCGATAATGTAAAATCAAAGACCAATATAATCTCTAAGATGCATAACGGCCATACGTTGGTTTTGCAATATACAGCTTGTTTTTTGGTGGTGACGAAAATTCCGCTCGCACAAAGTTGAGAGCGTAAAAATCTAAAAATAGAATGCACTTGCCTTTTAAATTTGATTTGAAAAGCGCGCGCTTATGTTTGGAGATTATATTGGTCTTTGGTAAAACCAATTGATAAGAAGCATCAAAACCTAGTTCTGTAGGCATATTGATTTTTTTCGACAGAATATGAAGACCATTCTACAATGCGTCGCAATCGCACCTTGCAGACGCAAGGCCACAATTATGAGATTATTTAAATTTTCGCTAAATCTTGTGCTGAGATGCACGACGCTTACGACGTCAGTAAGAAAGGTTCTCGTTTAGAGACGAGAAGAGCCGCTGTTCTTGAATAGTACCTGTTCTGTAACTGGTACTGTCGGTTTGTTTTCAGAATTTTGGGCTGTCAGAATTATAGTCGATCGGAAAAGTGGCAGTCGGAAAATTGAATTTGAATTTTTTGTTTTCAGAGTTTGTCGCTGTCGGAATCTGGGTCGATCAGAAAATTGGCGTCGGAGAATTGACCGTGAATGGGTCAATTTTGTTGGCCCATAAAGGCCCATCGTAATGGGAAAAGTTAGCGCCGCATCAGGGGCCAGGTGTGTCCCCAGGCAGGGAAATAGTTCCCTCCCCCCCTCGGGCTAATAGGTTTCCAAATCAATAGACCATCCCTGGGGAGTTTTTCTGTATTTCTTTTTGTATAAATTTGCACTCTAACATATAAGTTTTACATATACCAATAATTTTGTTGCCTTAAATGTAAAAATGTGAAGAAGTCTAACCAACTCAAGAACTCTGGGTGCTCTCGATTAAAAAACGACATGAAAAGTGGTCTTATGAAAGAATGTGCAAAAATTCCAGTGAAAACCACTAAAAAGATAGTGTCTTTCATGGCAAATCGTTTCAAAGCTGTCCTGAACCAGAAAGGAGGACATTCAAAATATTAGTTTTCAAATTACAAATAATAAGTTAAGTAGAATGAACTGCAAGAAATAAGCTGCGGCTTGAAAAAAGCCAGTACATTTTGTTTTTATTAAATAATTGTTTTGTTTTTATGATTAAGAAAATCCCTTTTTTAAATAAACATGTTAATAATCACTATTAAAATACTGCATTAAAATTTTTCTGTTATCTTGTTTAGGAATAACGACTTGAACTTTTTTTAGGTTACTGCACGAAAAAACCTGCGAGCCACTGTAATTGCTTAAGCATGCACTTTTGAGTCAGTCTTGAAACAGAATCAGTGCGAGGAGCATCAATTAAACTAAAAGTGCACTACAATGAGCAAAGCGAATTCGAAACTAATTCAAATGTATTCAGTTATGAAATTCTCTTTACAAAGTAATGAACCGTATCGACGCGCAACGCTTGAAAAGTCGACTGAAAACACAGGCAAGAATACCTGCATACGACCATTCCAAGGTCTGTTTGAGTACCACGAAAAGGAATATATTGCCACGCAGCACCCGCTTCCAAACACAATTTCCGACTTTTGGCGTATGGTTCACGATCAGAAATGCCAAACCATCGTCATGTTAAACGAACTGAACATGGGCGCTGCCGCATATTGGCCGACAAAGAAAGGCAGGGTAGTGGAAAGTGGAAAGTGGTGAATATCTCATCGAATGCAGAAAAGAGGACGATAGTTGCGAGAGCTACACACGAACTGAATTGAACATAAAGTCCAAAGCCGAAAAAGAAGGATTTTCTGTGAACCACTTCAACTACCTTGAATGGCCGGACCACGGAGTGCCAGAGAAATCTTTCTTAAATTTTCGAGATGTTGTACGTGCGTACTACGACGGACTCGAGTCACAATCTCGGTTGGTTGTTCATTGTCTTGCGGAAGTAGGACGCACTGGTCAGTAGAATTGAAAATCACAGGCATAAACTGTTGCTAGACATTTAAAAATGGTCAGGTGTCAACGCGCGCATGCAGTTACTTCGCCTGACCAATATAATTTCATCAAAGAGGTTGCAGGAAAATAATGAATTCCTTCATCTATCATGATGCAGATTCCTAGATATATTCAATAAGTATACATGAACTACCAGAAAAATATCAAGTATAGTGTTCCTTTTGAAAATGAATCTCAACAAAAAATTGACAATAAATATAACATACGATGTTAATCTTGTGTGAAAATGAATTTTCGCATTTTTTTCAAACAAAACTTAGTTAAGGTAGGTATGGAGGTACCACGGAATTTGCACTAGATTTCGTTGAAAATCGTATATATTCCCCTCATAAAAATAAGAATAAAAGTCAAATACCAAATGTTGTTTCACTGATCGGTTATTTCATTAAAAATTCATGAAGTTTACATTGAATTCAATGGGAAACAACTGTTTTTTAGCGATTTTAAGAATAAGGGGCACAAGTTTTTTCGCCAATTTTGATCACGAATGATGTGAAGGTTATCAATCATTTGCCGTTCCGATAATGATTTTTCACAGAACAGTGAACCAAAATTGTCGAAAAAGGACGGCACTGAATCGGTGTTCTGTCAAATCTGCACATCTGGCAACGCTGTTTGTCCAGGATAATGCGTGTGTTCTTTACACACGCGTTCGTGAGTTGATAAAGCATGTCCGTCTGTCCGTCTGTCTGTTTCTACGCGAACTAGTCTCTCAGTTTTGAAGATATCGAATTGAAACTTTGCACACACCCTTCTTTCCTTTGCACGCAGTATATAAGTCGGAACGGCCGGGATCGGCCGACTATATCCTATAGCTGCCATATAACTGATTGATCGGAAATGCCATAACTTTGGTGTTTGTAAAGTTAGGAAGTTGGGATTTTCGATGGGTTTTATATTTGGCCAATTAATACGACCTACCCAATTTCATAAGGATCGGCGGACTATATCCCATAGCTGCCATATAACTGATTGATCGAAAATGCCATAACTTTGGTGTTTGTAAAGTTAGAAAGCTGGGATTTCCTATGGGTTTTATATTTGGCCAATCAAGCCGACCTGCCAAATTTCATAAGGATCGGCCGACTATATCCAATAGCTACCATAACTTTGGTGTTTGTTAAGTTAGGAAGTTGGGATTTTCTATGGGTTTTATCAATCAGACCTATCAAATTTCATAAGGATCGGCCGACTATATCCTATAGGAGCCATATAACTGAAGTTGGGATTTTTTATGAGTATTAAGAATGCATCATATGAATAATTTAGGAGAATATAATTTACAGAGTATTCTGTAAGGGTATATTAACTTCGGGTCCGCCCGAAGTTAGCTTTCCTTTCTTGTTTAAATATAACCTTGGTTTTAATATAACCATGCGAAAAATTGAAAAGTCATGTTCTGTGGAGGTGGGTTAGGAATGATTTGTTCACATTCAAAAGGTGAATGTGAACAGAATGTTCACTTACATATATAATATGAGAAGAAGTATGAAAAGTAAAGTACGTAGGAAAAAATGAGTGAATCGATATGCTGCACAGGGTTGGCGGTCATCAATGACTTCTGGAAAAGCTAGCTTCGGGCGGAGCCGAAGTTGATATACCCTTGCAGAATACTCTGTAAATTATATTCTCCAAAATTATTCATGTGATGCATTCTTAATACTCATAAAAAATCCCAACTTCCTAACTTTAAAAACACCAAAGTTATTGCATTTCCAATCGTTCAGTTATATGGCAGCTATAAGATATAGTCGGCCGATCCTTATGAAATTTGGTAGGTCGGATTGATTGGCCTAATATAGAACCCATAGAAAATCCCAACTTCCCACCTTAACAAACACCAAAGTTATGGCATTTCCGATCAATCAGTTATATGGCAGCTATAGGATATAGTCGGCCGATCCTGGCCGACTTATATAATGCGTGCAAAGGAAAGAAGGGTGTGTGCAAAGTTTCAACTCGATATCTTTAAAACTGAGAGACTAGTTTGCGTAGAAACAGACAGACGGACAGACAGACGGACAGACGGACATGCTTATATCAACTCAGGAGGTGATCCTGATCAAGAATATATATACTTTATAGGGTCGGAGATGCCTCCTTCATTGCGTTGCACACTTTTGACCAAAATTATAATACCCTCTGCAAGGGTATAAAAACGCCATTTTGGCAATTAAATGAAAAAACAAGAAAGGAAAGCTAACTTCGGGCGGAGCCGAAGTTGATATACCCTTGCAGAATACTCTGTAAATTATATTCTCCAAAATTATTCATGTGATGCATTCTTAATACTCATAAAAAATCCCAACTTCCTAACTTTAAAAACACCAAAGTTATGGCATTTCCAATCGTTCAGTTATATGGCAGCTATAGGATATAGTCGGCTGATCCTTATGAAATTTGGTAGGTCGGATTGATTGGCCAAAAATAAAACCCATAGAAAATCCCAACTTCCTAACTAAACAAACACCAAAGTTATGGCATTTCCGATTAATCAATTATATGGCGGCTATAGGATATAGTCGTCCGATCCTTATAAAATTTGGTAGGTCGGATTGATTGGCCAAATTTAAAACCCATAGAAAATCCCAACTTCCTAACTTTACAAACACGAAAGTTATGGCATTTCCGATCAATCAGTTATATGGCAGCTATAGGATATAGTCGTCCGATCCCGTCCGTTCCGACTTATATACTGCGTGCAAAGGAAAGAAGGGTGTGTGCAAAGTTTCAATTCGATAGCTTTAAAACTGAGAGACTAGTTTGCGTAGAAACAGACAGACGGACAGACGGACAGACGGACAGACGGACAGACGGACAGACAGACGGACAGACGGACAGACGGACAGACGGACATGGCTATATCAACTCAGGAGGTGATCCTGATCAAGAATATATATACTTTATAGGGTCGGAGATGTCTCCTTCACTGCGTTGCACACTTTTGACCAAAATTATAATACCCTCTGCAAGGGTATAATAATCCATACGAGACAAAAACAACTACTTCATACGCGACAATTCTTAATAATCGATAATAGTGCTTTTTTCAGTCTCCTATCTATCGGTCAATGTCACTTGATTCTCATGTATTTCAAAAAGAGAACGTTTTGCTGAAATTCAAAATCCTACAGATAGCAATAATTAGCCTGATTTTACCGTTGCAGTAAACACCAGAGCAATGTAAAGACACGTCAAGAGTGATGAAATAATGTGCAAGTGTAGTACGCGTTGGAAGGGAAATCTCAATTTTTCACAATTGTATATACATCTTCTACAGGTGTGAATTTTTTGCTATAGAGAAAAATTACAATTTTTTGCACAAAATGCGAAGACATTTCACCTTCTCCCTCAGACTTGCGTCAGACTACATGTTTTCTTTTTTCTTTGAAAAATTTCATATAGAATTTCGTTCTGTCATTATCGACATGGAGTCCAACGTAATGGATTTATGTGAAATGTATTTGAGAGAAAGAGAAAACTTATTCACTAATTCTCCTAAATAAGTTTAAAATACCAATCAAAAAATTGCTCCATCTAAAACGTATAATAAAAGAATTAAAAAAATACAATTTTCTTTTTCTATATTATTTAAAGTTTCATTGATATTTCCCCCCTACATATTTACTTATTGTAAAGAATTTTTCGATTTTTAATACCATTAATAGCCCACTGTTAATGAAGAAATAATTTTTCAATAAAACATTGTGTGAGAATGCCGGGTACTAGCAACGAAATATGTTGGGTTAGCCGTTAAATAGAATAAATTGATACTTCAATTAACGATTCAATTAATTTGTTAAAGGTTAAACGTTCAAATGACTGTTCATAATTTTGAAATCTGTTTATTTTGTTTACAAAGTTCATACATAAATTGACGAGACAATTTGCAACAGTTTTTAGAAGCTTCCGATTGTAGATTAGCTCGTATAGATGTTGAAAATTTTCAACAGTTTTTTGTGCAAGTTTGGAAACACGAAATCATAGAGTACGAAAGTTTCTTACTCTACGACGAAATTCAATCAAACTGCAAATTATACGGATATTTCTATGCAGAACGGTTGACAAAATCATTACGTTGGCAGATCTTTCGAATTAGCGAATACCATCTCGTGCCTGACTCCGTAGTTTTCATTCCGAAATTCATCACTACAAAAATTCGTAGCCCTTTCATCAGCAGCGGACTGCGACGCCGGCAGAGCCAAAGGCAAAGTCGGCAGAGCCGAATGCGACGCAGGCAGAGCCGAAACTCTTAGTCGCCTATCCTATTAACCGCAGAAAAATTTCCATCTCCCTCTCTTACTCTGTCTCTCTCCCCATAAAAATCACAACGTCTCATGCACATCCTTGAAATTAAAATAACGTAATTTTTGTTTTTGTAATAAATATTTAAGTCGATACTTATTAATTAAATTATTTTATGGATATACGTTTTAAAATAACATATGTACGTTTTGAAAGAAATGAATTAATTTATTATGTAAATTTAATAAATGTAATTATTTTGAATAGTCAGACATGGTTTTATATACCCTGCTTTGACGCGAAGCGAAAAATGTAAAGAGAACAGATCGAAGCTGAGATTTTTTGTGAAGTGTTATAAATAAATTGATCAGATATTTAGGTAAGTGTTATTTATTTAATTATCTTAAACTGTACCTGCATATACTGTTAATATATTTATTCATTATTTAAGGTTAAGCTTATATTAAAACTGTTGGGCCAACATAAACTAAGCTGGACTTGGGCGGCGGCAAAACAAGAAACGCAGTAAGTATTTATATATTCTATAATAATTTTTATATTTTAGATATACTTGGTCAGGAAGAGCCAGCACATAAAGCACGAAGTCAAAAAAGGTGCCCAAGAGCACCGAAACCGCAAACATCCTCAACACCTCCGAGACAATTGAATTTTATTAGAATTATAATAATTGATAATAATCATTAAATGTTAGAAAATATTATAATAAAATAAATGGAAATATTGACAAAATTATACTGAAATACTGATGAAAATGGGGTAAAAAACCTATGAACTACTGATGAAAAAGAGATAAAAAAGCAGTGATGAATTTTTGGTGATGATTCATCGATTAAAAGGTGATAAACAGTCTGCATTATCGCTTTTAGGCAACAGTCTACGAACAAACAACAATATACGCAACTTGCATCCCTCTCTGATCAAATATTTGTATACCCTTGCAGAGGGTATTATAATTTTGGTCAGAAGTTTGTAACGCAGTGAAGGAGACGTTTCCGACCCTATAAAGTATATATATTCTTGATCAGGATCAATAGGGGAGTCGATATAGCCATGTCCGTCTGTCCGTCTGTCCGTCTGTTTCAATACCGTTTGCGAGCTCAGTTTAAAAGCTAGCGATCTGAAACTTTCACACTCGTCCTAAAACATGTGTACGCAGATCAAGTTTGAAAATCGCCCCGATCGGACGTCTATATCCTATAGCTCCCATAGGAACAATCGGATATATCTAGCAAGAATTGATGATATTTCGCGCAGTGTAAAAGCTATAGGAACAATAGGGTAAAATCGGTCCAAATTGCATGTTTTTCAGAATATTTCGCGCTGTGTAAAAGCTATTGCTATAAATTTTTTCACATCGTATTTTTTTATGCATTCCTTCATCAAGGTAAAAGCGCGTGCTGATCGGACGTCTATATCCTATAGCTCCCATAGGAACAATCGGATATAACTTTCAAGAAAGGAAGATATTTCGCGCAGTGTAAAAGCTATTAAAATAAATCTTTCCAAATCTTATTTTTTTATGCATACCTTGATTAGGCTAAAAGCGCTTGGCGATCGGATGTCTATATCCTATAGCTCCCATAGGAACAATAGGGTGAAATCGGTTAAAATTTAATGATTTTTAGGATATTTCGCACAGTATATAAGCAATTGACATGAATCTTTATAAATCGTATTTTTTTATGCATACCTTGATTAGGGTAAAAGCACGTGACGATCGGACGTCTATATCCTACAGCTCCCATAGGAACAACAGGGTGAAATCGGTCCAAATTTGATGATTTTCTGAATTTTTCGCGTAGTGTGTAAGCTACTGACATAAATTTTTCCAAGTCTTATTTACGCATATCTTGATTAGGGTAAAAGCGCTTGCCGATCGGACGTCTATTTCTTATAGCTTCCGTAGGAAAAATAGTTAAAGGCTGCGAAAGTATCCCTTTTTTTCTATTTTTATATGACATTTTTGCAGTATAAAAGCAATTGACATTAAACGATGCAAATCTAGTTTATTTATGTGTACCTTATTCCTTTCGCTACTTTTTCAGTTTCAGCAATTTCGGCAAAGTCTGCAAGGGTATTAAAACTTCGGCTTGCCGAAGTTAGCTTCCGTCCTCGTTATATCATGAAACGGAATATCGACATGTGATTCAGTTACAATTTTTTCGGTAGAATCAATAATTCATCACAAAAAATAAAAGTCACAACACAGCTCTGGTAATGTTTTCCACGAAGTGATATAGTATTATCTTTAGATATGTTCTTGGAAAGAAAAAAATGTACAAAAACACTTTATTGTTTTTCATTCGAATAAAGTATATTTTTTAATCCCAGAGCTATTAAACATCGAAAAATTGTAATATAGGTTCTGCGAAAAAAGCAGAAACGAAGATTTTTTCTGGTATCGTTCTCAGTAGATGATTTATTGAATCACGAAAAAATATAAGCCACTACACGGCTCTGTGAATGTTTTTTACAAAGTGATAAACAATTATCATTTCTTGGAAATACAAAAACAGAGCAGCGGCCCAAATTATGACACTGCCTTTGGCCGGATGCTCGTGCATAGCCGGCAAGCACTGCATATGTGCGTGGCCGCTATGAGCATCATGTTATGTTAAGCTTTAAGTCGAAAATTGACTTCAGTTCACTTCAAGCTCTTTAACAATAAAGAACAAAAGTTCTATAGGCTTAAAAACTCCGGCAGACCGCCGTTAAATATCTTGTTATTATTTGCGCTGACTGAGTCTCTAGGCCAGCAGGCGAAGGGGGTCAGTTACCTCTCAACTTAATTCATCCTTATCTACAAGGGTGAAAGGACACCCATCCGGCTAAGACAGCTGCGAGGGATCTCCAACTTCTACGTGTGAAGACGTAGCCAAAACAACCTCCTCTTTCCGCACCCACGGGCGGATACCACCAGTGGCTCCTATTCGCAGTCACCTCACACCAACAGGCGCAGCTAGCGGTGATCATTTCCCCCCCACCCGCGGGCGAACCTTGCAAGTGGCTGCTATTAGCACACATTTTACAAACACAGGCGCTACTAGCGACAACCACTTCCCCCCGCACCTAAGTGTGGGCAATATCGAAGAAGTCCACCCTTCAACCAGTGCGGCTGAGGAAGAGCATCCCAAGCCGCACCCATCTTAAGTATAATTTATATGCTCCGTTCAACTTGTGATTTGAAATGTTAGACGTGTAGATAATATATACATATACATATATAAATAAAAAATATAGCATTTGACGTTTCTGAGGAATGAAGTAATATTTACGACAAAAAAAATCGACCCGTCCAAATACAACACTCTACCTGTCCGCTTTAAAGCCAGAGAACTTCGTAAATAATGCAGGTATCGACTTGCAATTTTCAGGGAATGTTTTTGAATAGTTTAAGTCTTATGTTAATCGGCGATTCGAACGAAAACGAACTGAGAAAAAGTAACAAAACAGGCGTAAGGAAAGGCAGATGGTACTGTAAACCAAGAATTCCGAACGCAGGTATAAACGTGCATTAAGAAGTAACAACTGACCGCGACGCCCGAGCGTCAGTCGACCCGTCCAATTACAACACCCGACCTGCGCGCTTCAATAATAATGTAGTTTAACTGTTGATTAAGACTGTTTTCAAAAAATCGATTTTTTGACCCAATAAAGGAGCTTTTCCCCTTAAGTCACTTGGGGACTAATTTTGGCCCATTCTTCGAGTAATGTGTTTTTAAGGTCGCCGCCAAACATATTGAACCAAAAAGATTACATTTTGACTCGTCTGCAAATAACACGTCATTCCAAAACGAAATCGGAAGAAGAATATGCTACCTTGTTCCTAATACAGAGCTGGAAAGCAAACACCTATAAGCTACAGTCAAGCATGGCGGGGGTCATGTTATGGTTTGGGCCTGTATGGCAGCATCTAGCGGGGCAACCTAGTTTTTATTGACGGGATCATGGATGGCCAAGGTACATCAGATTTTAAAGGAAAACCTGCTGCTAACTGTTAAAAAACTGGGCATAAGCGATCGATTTTGATTTTACCAGGACAACGATCCGAAGCATTCAGCAGGAATTATGAAGGCTTAACTTGTCTGGAACTACCCTCATGTCGTCATAACGCCAGCACAGTCTCCAGATTTAAATGTGATCGAAAATGTATGGAAAATATTTTAAATTACAAAAAAAAAAGTTAAGTAGAATGAACTGCACGAAATAATCTGCGGTATGAAAAAGCCTGTACATTTTGTTATTGATCTTTTATATTGGTCTTTGCATATACATACATGTTCATAATGTGTGTATGAAATGGAATGTATATAATAGAACGGGATCTCGCTTTGTGATTCAGTTACAATTTTGCGCTCGTTCGGACAAGAGTGAGTTACAAGCAAGTGAAGGCTATCACAATGAAGTTCTCAATTTTTATTTTGACGGTGTTTGCGTTATATCAGACGCGTGTCACGACAGCAGTGAAGGACAGCGACGTTGAGCAGTCCATATCCAGCGTTATTCGGGCTGACGGGGAAACGCTCGATAACGTTCACAAAAACCGCACATTTGAATCCGAAGACTATAAATTAAAGCATAGTGCTTCACTTCCAACACAACTGAGTTTGAAAACCATTGCAAGCAAAGAAAGCGACGTTGAGCAGTCCATACCCAGCGTTATTCGGGCTTTCGGGGAAACGCTCGATAACTTTTACAAAAACCGCACATTTGAATTTGAAGACGATACATTAAAGCGTAGTGTTTCACCTCCAACACAAATGAGTTTGAAAACCATTGCGAACAGTCTTTTATTTTCTCGACAAAGAATCGATAGATTTTGCAACGTTACCAGAGATACCCGATCTATTGATGAAAATTCCAAATTATCGTTCTTGACTGACATTGAAAACAACTTGAAAGCGATGAAGAAGTCGATACCGTTGGATTTCATCGTCCCCGAAGACACTCACAACGAGAGCATCCTTCGCATAGCGATCGAGGTTAAAAATAATAGCTTCGGGCTTAATTCTCAGCTCATTGGCAAATGGGATGGACCGGCGCTGATACTTTCCAGTCTTTTCGAGAGCTCTCAAGCCTAAAGCCGCTTGACGTCGACGCTAGCAGCCAAAACTACAGCACTTCCTTCGTTCCACCTTTTGAAGTTTTCCAAACAACTACAGGGGTATTTCTACGACACATTGATGATGCATTGAGCAAAATTAGCTCTGTAACCGAAAACTCGCGAGAAGCTATCTTACAAGCTTGCAACGAACAACGAACCACTTCGAACAACGATACTTCGAATCCCCGTGCAAGCAATGCAGTACATCCAAGGACCAACAATTTGGGTCTAAGAAATTGCAACGAACAACGAACAACTTCGATTAACGATAATTTGAATTCATTCAGCCCCTGTCCAAACGATGCAGTACAAAGTACAGAAGAATTTTCCCTTTTGTGTTTTTTGATAGATTGCAAAGTTTGCTCTTTAAGATTATGCAAATCGACACTTTCTCATTTTGTTGATATTGGATCCAATTTACTGCAATCCGAGTTGGAACATGAGTACAAAACATTTTTGGCTTCAATTAGAGGTAATCAAAATCACGTTTGCGTCAATATTTTCCTTAATTTCCTGTTGAATAGACGTCCAAAGTTGATCGAGACGTTCAATAAAATGAAATATGAGGGTCAGCTGGTAAAGTTTTTGATTAGATCTGCTGAGCCGGACAACGTAAATGATATTCTATTTTAATATGTCATATCTGTATTTTTCTACTTATTTTGTTCTTACAATAAAATTATCACTGTGGCACGGAAAACTTTGTTTTTTATTCTTAG
The DNA here is from genome assembly GCA_018153305.1 of Drosophila kurseongensis. Classification (NCBI taxonomy): domain Eukaryota; kingdom Metazoa; phylum Arthropoda; class Insecta; order Diptera; family Drosophilidae; genus Drosophila; species Drosophila kurseongensis. The sequence goes on along the minus strand of JAECXX010000004.1, from coordinate 12,410,691 downwards.
TCAAAACATTTTATTGACAACTCACTTGACAAACTTGAATATTGGGCAGCAGTAAGTATCAAGCAGATGATTTGACTGTGAACGCATCAAAGGTTTGTTTGAATGAAGAAGAGTATAAGGTAGTGATTATTTTTATGTATATCTTGGCAGCATCTCACATTTCCTACTTTGTTGTATCCAATTCACAATGCACAATTACTTGCAATAATATTTCTTTTCTGCATAGGATTTCATTACACGTAAGATATTGTGAATATTTTTTCATAAACTTCCAGAAGATTAAAGTTATCCTATGATTTCCAATTATATTGGAGTATGCATGTAGTCCTTAAGAAAATGACTTCTATTTTTCGCAAATATTTAATTATTTCGACGTATATTATTGATCATTAAAACTATGATGTTTGCAAAAAATGCATTCCTTCATTCAATACAGTTAACGCACAAAAAGAGTTGAAATAAATGCCTGTGATACTATGATTGAATAATTGCTGTATTTCTGAATCATATACGAAGAGCATAAATGTTAATAGCGTAACAATTTATGGTGCTATTTTATTAACATAGTCATTATGTTATCGATAATGTAAAATCAAAGACCAATATAATCTCTAAGATGCATAACGGCCATACGTTGGTTTTGCAATATACAGCTTGTTTTTTGGTGGTGACGAAAATTCCGCTCGCACAAAGTTGAGAGCGTAAAAATCTAAAAATAGAATGCACTTGCCTTTTAAATTTGATTTGAAAAGCGCGCGCTTATGTTTGGAGATTATATTGGTCTTTGGTAAAACCAATTGATAAGAAGCATCAAAACCTAGTTCTGAAGGCATATTGATTTTTTTCGACAGAATATGAAGACCATTCTACAATGCAACATTAAATCTTGTGCTGAGATGCACGACGCTTACGACGTCAGTAAGAAAGGTTCTCGTTTAGAGACGAGTAGAGCCGCTGTTCTTGAATAGTACCTGTTCTGTAACTGGTACTGTCGGTTTGTTTTCAGAATTTTGGGCTGTCAGAATTATAGTCGATCGGAAAAGTGGCAGTCGGAAAATTGAATTTGAATTTTTGTTTTCAGAGTTTGTCGCTGTCGGAATCTGGGTCGATCAGAAAATTGGCGTCGGAGAATTGACCGTGAATGGGTCAATTTTGTTGGCCCATAAAGGCCCATCGTAATGGGAAAAGTTAGCGCCGCATCAGGGGCCAGGTGTGTCCCCAGGCAGGGAAATAGTTCCCTCCCCCTCGGGCTAATAGGTTTCCAAATCAATAGACCATCCCTGGGGAGTTTTTCTGTATTTCTTTTTGTATAAATTTGCACTCTAACATATAAGTTTTACATATACCAATAATTTTGTTGCCTTAAATGTAAAAATGTGAAGAAGTCTAACCAACTCAAGAACTCTGGGTGCTCTCGATTAAAAAACGACATGAAAAGTGGTCTTATGAAAGAATGTGCAAAAATTCCAGTGAAAACCACTAAAAAGATAGTGTCTTTCATGGCAAATCGTTTCAAAGCTGTCCTGAACCAGAAAGGAGGACATTCAAAATATTAGTTTTCAAATTACAAATAATAAGTTAAGTAGAATGAACTGCAAGAAATAAGCTGCGGCTTGAAAAAAAGCCAGTACATTTTGTTTTTATTAAATAATTGTTTTGTTTTTATGATTAAGAAAATCCCTTTTTTAAATAAACATGTTAATAATCACTATTAAAATACTGCATTAAAATTTTTCTGTTATCTTGTTTAGGAATAACGACTTGAACTTTTTTTAGGTTACTGCACGAAAAAACCTGCGAGCCACTGTAATTGCTTAAGCATGCACTTTTGAGTCAGTCTTGAAACAGAATCAGTGCGAGGAGCATCAATTAAACTAAAAGTGCACTACAATGAGCAAAGCGAATTCGAAACTAATTCAAATGTATTCAGTTATGAAATTCTCTTTACAAAGTAATGAACCGTATCGACGCGCAACGCTTGAAAAGTCGACTGAAAACACAGGCAAGAATACCTGCATACGACCATTCCAAGGTCTGTTTGAGTACCACGAAAAGGAATATATTGCCACGCAGCACCCGCTTCCAAACACAATTTCCGACTTTTGGCGTATGGTTCACGATCAGAAATGCCAAACCATCGTCATGTTAAACGAACTGAACATGGGCGCTGCCGCATATTGGCCGACAAAGAAAGGCAGGGTAGTGGAAAGTGGAAAGTGGTGAATATCTCATCGAATGCAGAAAAGAGGACGATAGTTGCGAGAGCTACACACGAACTGAATTGAACATAAAGTCCAAAGCCGAAAAAGAAGGATTTTCTGTGAACCACTTCAACTACCTTGAATGGCCGGACCACGGAGTGCCAGAGAAATCTTTCTTAAATTTTCGAGATGTTGTACGTGCGTACTACGACGGACTCGAGTCACAATCTCGGTTGGTTGTTCATTGTCTTGCGGAAGTAGGACGCACTGGTCAGTAGAATTGAAAATCACAGGCATAAACTGTTGCTAGACATTTAAAAATGGTCAGGTGTCAACGCGCGCATGCAGTTACTTCGCCTGACCAATATAATTTCATCAAAGAGGTTGCAGGAAAATAATGAATTCCTTCATCTATCATGATGCAGATTCCGAGATATATTCAATAAGTATACATGAACTACCAGAAAAATATCAAGTATAGTGTTCCTTTTGAAAATGAATCTCAACAAAAAATTGACAATAAATATAACATACGATGTTAATCTTGTGTGAAAATGAATTTTCGCATTTTTTTCAAACAAAACTTAGTTAAGGTAGGTATGGAGGTACCACGGAATTTGCACTAGATTTCGTTGAAAATCGTATATATTCCCCTCATAAAAATAAGAATAAAAGTCAAATACCAAATGTTGTTTCACTGATCGGTTATTTCATTAAAAATTCATGAAGTTTACATTGAATTCAATGGGAAACAACTGTTTTTTAGCGATTTTAAGAATAAGGGGCACAAGTTTTTTCTCCAATTTTGATCACGAATGATGTGAAGGTTATCAATCATTTGCCGTTCCGATAATGATTTTTCACAGAACAGTGAACAAAAATTGTCGAAAAAGGACGGCACTGAATCGTTGTTCTGTCAAATCTGCACATCTGGCAACGCTGTTTGTCCAGGATAATGCGTGTGTTCTTTACACACGCGTTCGTGAGTTGATAAAGCATGTCCGTCTGTCCGTCTGTCTGTTTCTACGCGAACTAGTCTCTCAGTTTTGAAGATATCGAATTGAAACTTTGCACACACCCTTCTTTCCTTTGCACGCAGTATATAAGTCGGAACGGCCGGGATCGGCCGACTATATCCTATAGCTGCCATATAACTGATTGATCGGAAATGACATAACTTTGGTGTTTGTAAAGTTAGGAAGTTGGGATTTTCGATGGGTTTTATATTTGGCCAATTAATACGACCTACCAAATTTCATAAGGATCGGCCGACTATATCCTATAGCTGCCATATAACTGATTGATCGAAAATGCCATAACTTTGGTGTTTGTAAAGTTAGAAAGCTGGGATTTCCTATGGGTTTTATATTTGGCCAATCAAGCCGACCTGCCAAATTTCATAAGGATCGGCCGACTATATCCAATAGCTACCATAACTTTGGTGTTTGTTAAGTTAGGAAGTTGGGATTTTCTATGGGTTTTATCAATCAGACCTATCAAATTTCATAAGGATCGGCCGACTATATCCTATAGGAGCCATATAACTGAAGTTGGGATTTTTTATGAGTATTAAGAATGCATCATATGAATAATTTAGGAGAATATAATTTACAGAGTATTCTGTAAGGGTATATTAACTTCGGGTCCGCCCGAAGTTAGCTTTCCTTTCTTGTTTAAATATAACCTTGGTTTTAATATAACCATGCGAAAAATTGAAAAGTCATGTTCTGTGGAGGTGGGTTATGAATGATTTGTTCACATGCAAAAGGTGAATGTGAACAGAATGTTCACTTACATATATAATATGAGAAGAAGTAAGAAAAGTAAAGTACGTAGGAAAAAATGAGTGAATCGATATGCTGCACAGGGTTGGCGGTCATCAATGACTTCTGGAATATAAAAAACGCCAATTTGGCAATTAAATGAAAAAATAATCCATACGAGACGGACAAAAACAAATACTTCATACGCGACAATTCTTAATAATCGATAATCGTGCTTTTTCAGTCTCCTATCTATCGGTCAATGTCACTTGATTCTCATGTATTTCAAAAAGAGAACGTTTTGCCTGATTTTACCGTTGCAGTAAACACCAGAGCAATGTAAAGACACGTCAAGAGTGATGAAATAATGTGCAAGTGTAGTACGCGTTGGAAGGGAAATCTCAATTTTTCACAATTGTATATACATCTTCTACAGGTGTGAATTTTTTGCTATAGAGAAAAATTACAATTTTTTGCACAAAATGCGAAGACATTTCACCTTCTCCCTCAGACTTGCGTCAGACTACATGTTTTCTTTTTTCTTTGAAAAATTTCATATAGAATTTCGTTCTGTCATTATCGACATGGAGTCCAACGTAATGGATTTATGTGAAATGTATTTGAGAGAAAGAGACAACTTATTCACTAATTCTCCTAAATAAGTTTAAAGTACCAATCAAAAAATTGCTCCATCTAAAACGTATAATAAAAGAATTAAAAAAATACAGTTTTCTTTTTCTATATTATTTAAAGTTTCATTGATATTTCCCCCCTACATATTTACTTATTGTAAAGAATTTTTCGATTTTTAATACCATTTTTCAATAAAACATTGTGTGAGAATGCCGGATACTAGCAACGAAATATGTTGGGTTAGCCGTTAAATAGAATAAATTGATACTTCAGTTAACGATTAATATATTTGTCAAAGGTTAAACGTTCAAATGACTGTTCATAATTTTGAAATCTGTTTATTTAGTTTACAAAGTTCATACATAAATTGACGAGACAATTTGCAACAGTTTTGAGAAGCTTCCGATTGTAGATTAGCTCGTATAGATGTTGAAAATTTTCAACAGTTTTTTGTGCAAGTTTGGAAACACGAAATCATAGAGTACGAAAGTTTCTTACTCTACGACGAAATTCAATCAAACTGCAAATTATACGGATATTTCCATGCAGAACGGTTGACAAAATCATTACGTTGGCAGATCTTTCGAATTAGCGAATACCATCTCGTGCCTGACTCCGTAGTTTTCATTCAAAACCATTTCTGCTTCCAAGCGATAGTTGGTTGGTGTAATTGATAGCTTCTTGGCAACGGCTTCCCGACGACTTCTATATGGCGCTGATCGGTGTGATTCGACGTACCTCTTACATGAATTAGAAAGCTTATTTAACGAGTCGACAAACGAACTACTGAATACCGGAATCATCACATCATCGGGCTGTGAAATGGAAACAAATTTTTTGAATTATTAAATCGTTATTATCTGTCTGTGTCTGTTATTGAGTAGCCTGTTAAATTTTCGCGGACCAAAGTGACACTGAGGCCCACACATCAAAATTATGTGGAATTATTTTTCTAAACTAATTTAAAATCGGCACATCATTTCGCGAAATGCACGAAAAACTTACATTGGGTGTTCGAATTTCCGTCAGCTCCGTTTTTAAAGCCTTATCGATCTTAAGGCATTCTTGCTTGGCACGAATCAAAGCATTTTTCAGATTATAGTAAAAATTAATTAACTCAACGTCAATTATTATTATTGGTTGCTCTGGCGTTGGACTTGATTGGCAATTATTAACCTTGCATAATGAACGAAACGCAGCAACCACCTCGTTTATTTTGTTGACCAGTTCACTGCGTTTAATGAGTATTGAGTGCGATTGAAAATCTTCATCGATTTGGTTTTCTGTTATATTAAGTAATACCCCTATTTGCGACATGTGTTGCATAGCTCGTTGTATGTGACTTATTGAGTTTTGCGAATGATTAACACCTTTGAGAAGTAAGTCTTTGGTCCTGTCTCTCATGTACGATTTATTGATTTCCGATAAGTTTGGTACCTGAATTACTGTAACAATATGCGGTAAATCATTCTTGACCGTTCCGCACCATTGGAATATCGGACCCACAGCAAACACATATTCATCGCGAGCTTTCGAGTTTTCATCCAGTAATTCTTTCATATTATCTTTGGCCTTGCCATGATAACCCTTGAATAGTTCTTGAATGCTTTCAACAGCTTCGTTGAGACTATTCCATTGCACTTTCTTGTTCACTTGTTCGTTGTAAATCTCTACCAAGTTGTTCATTTTCGTCATCAAAATTTGTTCTTTGTCCCAATTCGAGCTAGCTGTAACACTCTCCAAACTGTATAGTAACAAAATAACGCACAGAAAAGTAAACTGCTTCATTTTCACCAACGTTGTCAGAACAAACTGACTTACTGTACTAATGTCAGTCGCGACCAAAGTCCGCTTTTATAGGGATTTATAATTTCTCGCTGCGAACATAAGTTGATGTTGACTCGCAATACTATATTATGTACTCATATATGTAAATAGTCCAAAAATAATCTTTTTCCTCAGTACCTGCTTTATATACGCTCGAGTCAAGTTGCGGATAATGATAATTTTTTCGCAGTCCGGGGGTTTTTCCAAAGAACAACATACATACATATGTACGTATTTCCTCCCCTGCAATTCCGAAATTCATCACTACAAAAATTCGTAGCCCTTTCATCAGCAGCGGACTGCGACGCCGGCAGAGCCAAAGGCAAAGTCGGCAGAGCCGAATGCGACGCAGGCAGAGCCGAAACTCTTAGTCGCCTATCCTATTAACCGCAGAAAAATTTCCATCTCCCTCTCTTACTCTGTCTCTCTCCCCATAAAAATCACAACGTCTCATGCACATCCTTGAAATTAAAATAACATAATTTTTGTTTTTGTAATAAATATTTAAGTCGATACTTATTAATTAAATTATTTTATGGATATACGTTTTAAAATAACATATGTACGTTTTGAAAGAAATGAATTAATTTATTATGTAAATTTAATAAATGTAATTATTTTGAATAGTCAGACATGGTTTTATATACCCTGCTTTGACGCGAAGCGAAAAATGTAAAGAGAACAGATCGAAGCTGAGATTTTTTGTGAAGTGTTATAAATAAATTGATCAGATATTTAGGTAAGTGTTATTTATTTAATTATCTTAAACTGTACCTGCATATACTGTTAATATAATTATTCATTATTTAAGGTTAAGCTTATATTAAAACTGTTGGGCCAACATAAACTAAGCTGGACTTGGGCGGCGGCAAAACAAGAAACGCAGTAAGTATTTATATATTCTATAATAATTTTTATATTTTAGATATACTTGGTCAGGAAGAGCCAGCACATAAAGCACGAAGTCAAAAAAGGTGCCCAAGAGCACCGAAACCGCAAACATCCTCAACACCTCCGAGACAATTGAATTTTATTAGAATTATAATAATTGATAATAATCATTAAATGTTAGAAAATATTATAATAAAATAAATGGAAATATTGACAAAATTATACTGAAATACTGATGAAAATGGGGTAAAAAAACCTATGAACTACTGATGAAAAAGAGATAAAAAAGCAGTGATGAATTTTTGGTGATGATTCATCGATTAAAAGGTGATAAACAGTCTGCATTATCGCTTTTAGGCAACAGTCTACGAACAAACAACAATATACGCAACTTGCATCCATCTCTGATCAAATATTTGTATACCCTTGCAGAGGGTATTATAATTTTGGTCAGAAGTTTGTAACGCAGTGAAGGAGACGTTTCCGACCCTGTAAAGTATATATATTCTTGATCAGGATCAATAGGGGAGTCGATATAGCCATGTCCGTCTGTCCGTCTGTTTCAATACCGTTTGCGAGCTCAGTTTAAAAGCTAGCGATCTGAAACTTTCACACTCGTCCTAAAACATGTGTACGCAGATCAAGTTTGAAAATCGCCCCGATCGGACGTCTATATCCTATAGCTCCCATAGGAACAATCGGATATATCTAGCAAGAATTGATGATATTTCGCGCAGTGTAAAAGCTATAGGAACAATAGGGTAAAATCGGTCCAAATTGCATGTTTTTCAGAATATTTCGCGCTGTGTAAAAGCTATTGCTATAAATTTTTTCAAATCGTATTTTTTTATGCATTCCTTCATCAAGGTAAAAGCGCGTGCTGATCGGACGTCTATATCCTATAGCTCCCATAGGAACAATCGGATATAACTTTCAAGAATGGAAGATATTTCGCGCAGTGTAAAAGCTATTAACATAAATCTTTCCAAATCTTATTTTTTTATGCATTAGGCTAAAAGCGCTTGGCGATCGGATGTCTATATCCTATAGCTCCCATAGGAACAATAGGGTGAAATCGGTTAAAATTTAATGATTTTTAGGATATTTCGCACAGTATATAAGCAATTGACATGAATCTTTATAAATCGTATTTTTTTATGCATACCTTGATTAGGGTAAAAGCACGTGACGATCGGACGTCTATATCCTACAGCTCCCATAGGAACAACAGGGTGAAATCGGTCCAAATTTGATGATTTTCTGAATTTTTCGCGTAGTGTGTAAGATACTGACATAAATTTTTCCAAGTCTTATTTACGCATATCTTGATTAGGGTAAAAGCGCTTGCCGATCGGACGTCTATTTCTTATAGCTTCCGTAGGAAAAATAGTTAAAGGCTGCGAAAGTATCCCTTTTTTTCTATTTTTATATGACATTTTTGCAGTATAAAAGCAATTGACATTAAACGATGCAAATCTAGTTTATTTATGTGTACCTTATTCCTTTCGCTACTTTTTCAGTTTCAGCAATTTCGGCAAAGTCTGCAAGGGTATTAAAACTTCGGCTTGCCGAAGTTAGCTTCCGTCCTCGTTATATCATGAAACGGAATATCGACATGTGATTCAGTTACAATTTTTTCGGTAGAATCAATAATTCATCACAAAAAATAAAAGTCACAACACAGCTCTGGTAATGTTTTCCACGAAGTGATATAGTATTATCTTTAGATATTAAACATCGAAAAATTGTAATATAGGTTCTGCGAAAAAAGCAGAAACGAAGATTATTTCTGGTATCGTTCTCAGTAGATGATTTATTGAATCACGAAAAAATATTAGCCACTACACGGCTCTGTGAATGTTTTTTACAAAGTGATAAACAATTATCATTTCTTGGAAATACAAAAACAGAGCAGCGGCCAAAATTATGACACTGCCTTTGGCCGGATGCTCGTGCATAGCCGGCAAGCACTGCATATGTGCGTGGCCGCTATGAGCATCATGTTATGTTAAGCTTTAAGTCGAAAATTGACTTCAGTTCACTTCAAGCTCTTTAACAATAAAGAACAAAAGTTCTATAGGCTTAAAAACTCCGGCAGACCGCCGTTAAATATCTTGTTATTATTTGCGCTGACTGAGTCTCTAGGCCAGCAGGCGAAGGGGGTCAGTTACCTCTCAACTTAATTCATCCTTATCTACAAGGGTGAAAGGACACCCATCCGGCTAAGACAGCTGCGAGGGATCTCCAACTTCTACGTGTGAAGACGTAGCCAAAACAACCTCCTCTTTCCGCACCCACGGGCGGATACCACCAGTGGCTCCTATTCGCAGTCACCTCACACCAACAGGCGCAGCTAGCGGTGATCATTTCCTCCGCACCCGCGGGCGAACCTGGGAAGTGGCTGCTATTAGCAGTCATTTCACAAGTACAGGCGCTACTAGCGACAACCACTTCCCCCCGCACCTAAGTGTGGGCAATATCGAAGAAGTCCACCCTTCAACCAGTGCGGCTGAGGAAGAGCATCCCAAGCCGCACCCATCTTAAGTATAATTTATATGCTCCGTTCGACTTGTGATTTGAAATGTTAGACGTGTAGATAATATATACATATACATATATAAATAAAAAATATAGCATTTGACGTTTCTGAGGAATGAAGTAATATTTACGACAAAAAAAATCGACCCGTCCAAATACAACACTCTACCTGTCCGCTTTAAAGCCAGAGAACTTCGTAAATAATGCAAGTATCGACTTGCAATTTTCAGGGAATGTGTTTGAATAGTTTAAGTCTTATGTTAATCGGCGATTCGAACGAAAACGAACTGAGAAAAAGTAACAAAACAGGCGTAAGGAAAGGCAGATGGTACTGTAAACCAAGAATTCCGAACGCAGGTATAAACGTGCATTAAGAAGTAACAACTGACTGCGACGCCCGAGCGTCAGTCGACCCGTCGAAATACAACACCCGACCTGTCCGCTTCAATAATAATGCAGGTAAGGACTTGCAATTTTCAGGGAATGTTTTTGAATAGTTTAATCGATTTTTATGACCCAGTAAAGGAGGTTTTCCCCTTAATGGTGTCTTCTAGTCTAGAAATTTGAGAAAATCGAAATTTTTTCATAACTCGATAGTTTTTATATTCACAAATATCTCCCTAAAAGGATTTTTCAAAACTCAAATTATTTTCAAAGTTATAGCCGTTTTAGTGACGGTTGACACAAGACCGGTTGAGCGAACGACTGGAACAATAAATGGCTGGAAGCCCGGGCTACCTTAGTATGAATAACTTTCTCTCCTTCTTTTTATAACAATACCCTTGTTTCCAATATACTACACTAATAGTTTGAAGGTCATTGTATGGAGCTGGGATAGCTGATTAAGGGAATGTAATTTATACGTAACATTCTATCAGTTACGCTGCCCGAAACTTAACGTAAAACTTTAAACTTTCCTTTTAGGGAGATATTTGTGAATATAAAAACTATCGAAAAATTTCGATTTTCTCAAATTTCTAGACTAGAGGACCCCCTTAAGTCACTTGGGGACTAATTTTGGCCCATTCTTTGAGTAATGCGTTTTTTTTGTCCGTCTTATTGAAAATTTTACGCTTTCGAACTTTTCTGTCCAATATAGCCCACTAATTATCAATAACGTTATTATCTGGAGACCAGGCTGGGGGTTTCATGAAATGCGGGCAATTTCAAATGAGCCTTATCGGCAGAGTTGTGTGCTTGGGATAATTGTCCTGATAAAATCGGAATTTTCTGCACTTTGCAGCAAAATGGACTTCAATATGTTTAAATTAAGAGTACACCCTCAGAGAAATCCAAACCTTATTGTCAACAAGCCAATGGAAAATTTCCATGTTATTAAAAACTTCAGAATATAGACTAAACAATTAGAATTAGCCGCTGTTCTGACTATCGGTCCATTCCCACGATTCAGGATACTCAGATTTCGGGACCGAAATCATAAACAAGACAAGAAAGTAAAGCTTACTTCGGACGGAGCCGAAGTTGATATACCCTTGCAGAATACTTTATAAATTATATTCTCCAAAATTATTCATATGATGCATTCTTAATACTCATAAAAAATTCCAACTTCCTAACTTTAAAAACACCAAAGTTATGGCATTTCCGATCGTTCAGTTATATGGCAGCTATAGGATATAGTCGACCGATCCCGGCCCTTCCGACTTATATACTGCGTGCAAAGGAAAGAAGGGTGTGTGCAAAGTTTCAATTCGATATCTTTAAAACTGAGAGACTAGTTAGCGTAGAAACAGACAGACGGACCGACAGACGGACATGCTTATATCAACTCAGAAGGTGATCCTGATCAAGAATATATATACTTTATAGGGTCGGATATGTCTCCTTCACTGCGTTTCACACTTTTGACCAAAATTATAATACCCTCTGCAAGGGTATAAAAATATTGAAAAACTATTGAAATAAAATCCAATTTGGGCAATCTCATTATTAAAGTGAAATATTGAAAAACTTTGTGCATACAAAAACAAAATGGCGAATCCACCTCAGTTATCCGAAATACATCTGCTCAGAAAAGAATTGCCTTACTTCGATGGAAATCCCGCTGATCTAGGCGGATATTTCGGACGGGTTGAATATTTACTGCAATTATACCCGACTCAGGACGCTGCTAAAGCTGTTTTATCCGAAGAGAAGACGATGAACTGGATTTCTACAAAACTGGCCTTAATTAGATCATTTAAGGACCATAGGCCATATGAGGACCTCGTTGACAACATAAACCAGACGACTTACAAAGGAAGCATCAGTAAGTTTGAAGACGAGATAAAACGTAGATCCGCAAATATGATTAATAAATTAGAATTAGAAACAGTCCCCACTTTATACAGCATCATTAAATAAAACCATTCAAAGATGCATAGAAAGGAAACTCCCTGATAGATTATTTAATGCATTATCAAAAAGGGATATTTCCACAATCAATAACTTAAAAGAAACAGCAATGGTATTAGGACATTGGGATGCAGATCCTTTTGAGAGCTATAGATCTGTGCGTCACGATAATCGTAGGAATTCGGGAAATAACCACCAAAATCATTATTATCAAAAGAATAATTCAAATTATTACCCAAGGCACAGTAATAATTTTACCGGTCATTCAAATTCGTATCCAAATCCAAATTCAAATAATTCAACAGTTCCTCAGTACTCTGCAAATCAAAATCGTTATTATTAAGAATTTAGAAATTCTCTAGCCCATGCAGTGCTCAAAACTCGCTAAATTAACAAGCATCAACATCCAATACTTCTCCAAATGCACCTGTTAAAAGACAAAGAGAAAGCACACATAATGGATGTAAATTTTCAGCAAATAGACTCGGAGCCAGAAAATGTTACCCCTATATTAGAATTGGCATAAAAGGTAAACTTCTTAAAGCCATCTATCAATATAATGAACGAAAATGTTGGGGATCTTGAAATAAACAACGAAAAATTAAAAGTCTTTACAATAAATGGATCATTAGAATTAAAAAAGAGTGTAATAATAAAACCAAGTAAAGTTTGTCCAATAGAACAACAATTTTATTTACACACATTTTCGAACAATTATGACGTTCTAATTGGAAGGGATTATTTAACTGGATTTAAAGCTAAAATAAACTTCGAAGAGGGAACAGTTTCCTTAGGTGAAGATATGTAAGTTAATTATCATGTATGGTGATGATGACAAGAAGGATAAGACCGCAATAAAATGCCTTAATCCACCCTCATCTAAGGATCAATCTTTTAATTTCGTCATTGATGATGAACTTCGTGAATGCAATGAATTCAGGTTAGAGCATTTAAATAAAGAAGAAAAAGAATGTTTGGAAAAAATTTTATTTGAATACAAAGATATTCAGTACAAATAAGGCGAAAATTTTAATATCACAAGTACAATTAAACATAGTATTCAAACCAAACATGAAGATCCTATTTATAAGAAACCTTATAATTATCCTCAAACATTAGACGAAGAAGTCGACAATCAAATGAATGAAATGATGGAACAGGGAATAATTCGTAAATCGAAATCTTCTCACTGTTCACCTATCTGGATGGTTCCTAAGAAAGCTGATGCTTCAGGGAAAATGAAATTTAGAGTAGTAATAGACTACCGAAATTTAAATGAGATAACCATTAATGATAAATTTCCAATACCCAAAATGGACGAAATATTAGACAAATTGGGAAGATGTCAGTATTTCACAACAATTGATTTAGCAAAAGGATTTCATCAAATTCAAATGGATCCCGAATCAATCGCTAAAACAGCATTTTCAACAAAAAATGGCCATTACGAATATACACGAATGCCATTCGGGCTCAAAAATGCTCCCGCTACGTTCCAAAGATTTATGAAAAATTAATTAGAAGAATTCATTTATAAAGATTGTTTAGTTTATTTAGATGATATAATCATTTTTTCCACTTCATTGGAAGAACATATTTTATCATTCAAAGCCAGAGAACTTCGTAAATAATGCAGGTATCGACTTGCAATTTTCAGGAAATGTTTTTGAATAGTTTAAGTCCTACGTTAATCGGCGATTCGGACGAAAACCAACTAAGAAAAGGTAACAAAACAGGCGTAAGGAAAGGCAGATGGTACTGTAAACCAAGAATTCCTAACGCAGGTATAAACGTGCATTAAGAAGTGACAACTGACCGCGACGCCCGAGCGTCAGTCGACCCGTCGAAATACAACACCCGACCGTCCGCCAGAGAACTTCGTAAATAATTGTTTAACTGCCGATTAAGACTGTTTTCAAAAAATCGATTTTTTTTGACCCAATAAAGTAGCTTTTCCCCTTAAGTCACATGGGGACTAATTTTGGCCCATTCTTCGAGTAATGTGTTTTTTAGGTCGCCGCCAAACATATTGAACCAAAAAGATTACATTTTGACTCGTCTGCAAATAACACGTCATTCCAAAACGAAATCGGAAGAAGAATATGCTACCTTGTTCCTAATACAGAGCTGGAAAGCAAACACCTACACTCACTCGCATATCTCTGCGTACACCCCAAAAAAATTTCAAAATCTAACTTTAAGCCCTAGCTGTTCGGCCATTTATACATATATTCAACCCATTCTTTTTTTAAACTTAATTATAATTTATTGTCTTTATTGACGTATTTTTTTTTAAATTATTCAACAGTGTCTTATATTTTATTTTTTATTTTAAACTTAACACTACCAAAAAATGTACCCGCAAAAGTCTGCGTACACCTATTTTAAACATAAATAATATTATTTTTAGTAACTGGTCGGGTATCCTTTTCTCTGCAAAACTTCCGTAAGGCGTCTCGGCATGGAATACACAAGTTTTTTTGTCTCATCTGCAGTAATTTTCCCCCACTCCTCCAGAATCACATTCTTGAGCATTTTTATACTCTTGCAGAGGGTATAATAATTTTGGTCAAAAGTGTGCAACGCAGTGAAGGAGACATCTCCGACCCTATAAAGTATATATATTCTTGATCAGGATCACCTCCTGAGTTGATATAAGCATGTCCGTCTGTCCGTCTGTCTGTTTCTACGCAAACTAGTCTCTCAGTTTTAAAGATATCGAGTTGAAACTTTGCACACACCCTTCTTTCCTTTGCACGCAGTATATAAGTCGGAACGGCCGGGATCGGCCGACTATATCCTATAGCTGCCATATAACTGATTGATCGAAAATGCCATAACTTTGGTGTTTGTAAAGTAAGGAAGTTGAGATTTTCTATGGGTTTTATATTTGACCAATCAATCCGACCTACCAAATTTCATAAGGATCGGCCGACTGTATCCTATAGCTGCCATATAACTGATTGATCGGAAATGCCATAACTTTGGTGTTTGTTAAGGTGGGAAGTTGGGATTTCCTATGGGTTCTATATTAGGCCAATCAATCCGACCTACCAAATTTCATAAGGATCGGCCGACTATATCCTATAGCTGCCATATAACTGATTGGTCGAAAATGCCATAACTTTGGTGTTTGTAAAGTTATGAAGTTGGGATTTTCTATGGGTTGTATTTTTGGCCAATCAATCCGACGTTCCCAATTTCATATGGATCGGTCGACTATATCCTATAGCTGCGATATAACTGAACGATCAGAAATGCCATAACTTTGGTGTTTGTAAAGTTAGGAAGTTGGGATTTTTTATGAGTGTTAACAATGCATCATATGAATAATTTTGGAGAATATAATTTACAGAATATTCTGCAAGGGTATTTCAACTTCGGCTCCGCCCGAAGTTAGCTTTCCTTTCTTGTTATACCCTTCGTAAATAATGCAGGTATCGACTTGCAATTTTCAGGAAATGTTTTTGAATAGTTTAAGTCTTACGTTAATCGGCGATTCGGACGAAAACCAACTAAGAAAATGTAACAAAACAGGCGTAAGGAAAGGCAGATGGTACTGTAAACCAAGAATTCCTAACGCAGGTATAAACGTGCATTAAGAAGTGACAACTGACCGCGACGCCGGAGCGTCAGTCGACCCGTAAAATTACAACACCCGACCGTCCGCTTCAAAGCCAGAGAACTTCGTAAATAATTGTTTAACTGCCGATTAAGACTATTTCCAAAAAATCGAATTTTTTGACCCAATAAAGGAGCTTTTCCCCTTAAGTCACTTGGGGACTAATTTTGGCCCATTCTTCGAGTAATGTGTTTTTAAGGTCGCCGCCAAACATATTGAACCAAAAAGATTACATTTTGACTCGTCTGCAAATAAAGTCATTCCAAAACGAAATCGGAAGAAGAATATGCTCCCCTGTTCCTAATACAGAGCTGGAAAGCAAACACCTATAAGCTAAGTCAGTCAAGCATGGCGGGGGTCATGTCATGGTTTGGGCCTGTATGGCAGCATCTAGCGGGGCAACCTAGTTTTTATTGACGGGATCATGGATGGCCAAGGTACATCAGATTTTAAAGGAAAACCTGCTGCTAACTGTTAAAAAACTGGGCATAAGCGATCGATTTTGATTTTACCAGGACAACGATCCGAAGCATTCAGCAGGAATTGTGAAGGCTTAACTTGTCTGGAACTACCCTCATGTCGTCATAACGCCAGCACAGTCTCCAGATTTAAATGTGATCGAAAATGTATGGAAAATATTTTAAATTACAAAAAAACAAGAAAGGAAAGCTAACTTCGGGCGGAGCCGAAGTTGAAATACCCTTGCAGAATATTCTGTAAATTATATTCTCCAAAATTATTCATATAATGCATTCTTAACACTCATAAAAAATCCCAACTTCCTAACTTTACAAACACCAAAGTTATGGCATTTCCGATCAATCAGTAATATGGCGGCTATAGGATACAGTCGGCCGATCCTTATGAAATTTGGTAGGTCGGATTGATTGGCCTAATATAGAACCCATAGGAAATCCCAACTTCCCACCTTAACAAACACCAAAGTTATGGCATTTCCGATCAATCAGTTATATGGCAGCTATAGGATACAGTCGGCCGATCCTTATGAAATTTGGTAGGTCGGATTGATTGGTCAAATATAAAACCCATAGAAAAGCCCAACTTCCTAACTTTACAAACACCAAAGTTATGGCATTTCCGATCAATCAGTTATATGGCAGCTATAGGATACAGTCGGCCGATCCTTATGAAATTTGGTAGGTCGGATTGATTGGTCAAATATAAAACCCATAGAAAATCCCAACTTCCTAACTTTACAAACACTAAAGTTATGGCATTTCCGATCAATCAGTTATATGGCAGCTATAGGATATAGTCGGCCGATCCCGGCCGTTCCGACTTATATACTGCGTGCAAAGGAAAGAAGGGTGTGTGCAAAGTTTCAACTCGATATCTTTAAAACTGAGAGACTAGTTTGCGTAGAAACAGACAGACGGACAGACGGACAGACAGACGGACAGACGGACAGACGGACATGCTTATATCAACTCAGGAGGTGATCCTGATCAAGAATATATATACTTTATAGGGTCGGAGATGTCTCCTTCACTGCGTTGCACACTTTTGACCAAAATTATAATACCCTCTGCAAGGGTATAAAAAGTTAAGTAGAATGAACTGCACGAAATAATCTGCGGTATGAAAAAAGACTGTACATTTTGTTTTTTTTTTAATAATTGTTTTGTTTTTATGATTAAGGAACATTTTTAATATTCCCTATTAAAATACTAAGTTTAAATTTTTGTGTTATCTATCTTAGTTTAGCAGGATTAATGACTTTAACTTTTTTTGGGTAACTGGGCGAAATAAGCTACGAGCCACCGTATGTCTACCGTCCTGAAAAATGTGAAAACAACACCTACAACAATTCGAAAGAATCCGAAACTACCTGCACAAGGCTGGTTTACCTGGTAGAGTTGCTCATCGAATATATAATCTTTGGTGATAACCAGTGCGCATGAACAACCATATACATACATGTTCATAATGTGAGTATGAAATGGAATGTACATAAAAGAACGGGATCTCGCTTTGGGATTCAGTTACAATTTCGCGCTAGTTACCGTAAAGGCACGGCACGCTGAGCCACCCCGAGCTACCCTAGTTTCGACACACATAAACTAAAGTGTTGCAACTTCAGATTTAATTGACATTTAGAACAACGACCGACCGAAGGGCCAGTCGTTGCTCTTGGACCCATTTTTGTCAACGCTGCATTTGAGAGGAAACCCCAACTCCTCTCAACCAGGAAACGCGACACCGACTCAGCGGATCGCCACTCGAAGCAGCGGCACTCGAACTACACACTTATGTTTATGCACTTTGTATTAGTATATAAGATATATAAGAACTATGTACTTTTGGCAGCAGGGGTCTCTTGGCCACTGCAGAATATTATAGAAGTCAGTCTTGAATTTGACAAAACTGAAGGAAGTCGAGTTTTATATTTTCCATCCACCGTTCCCGATACAATAAATACTTAAACTTATAAACACCACCACCAACTCCACGAAGAAGGAATTCATCGTTTTGGTTTTTACCATAACTGGCGCAGCCGACTCCGGACCGAGATGGAAAAAATAGTTTTTATATTTACATAAGAAACACAGTACAAAAAAAAACACGTACACAAACACACTAACCCGAGTATTTAAATTGTAATATATTTTTTCCAGTGGTGTAATTTTGAAAGCGAAAATGTTTTTCTGTTTTAAAAATAAAAAGAAGAAGAAAAAATTTAAAAAGTGCAATTAAACTCAGAAAATTAAAATAAAAAAAAAAAGAATAAAAGAAATAGTGAAAGAATGAAAGAAAAAATTAAAAATAGAAATATAGTGACAAAAAGAAAGAAGAGAGGAAAAATTCTGAAATTCCATGGCGTGTTTTTCAGAGGTATTTTTTCCAGTGGTATTCAGTTTTTGCTAGAGCTTGGGCCAATATTTTTCTTTAAACAAATATTTTTCTTGTGCGTAAAGAATAAAAAGAGAAAAGGTTAATGAAGAATAATAATTTATGAAATAAACTCTATGTGTATAGTAAAATAATACTGAAATTCCATGGCGGTTTTTCAGAATTATACATGACTTTAAACTCACTGCAAAAATTTAACCACAGCTCATGTAAAAAAACAAAAAATAAAAAAGAAAGAATTACAAAGTCTAAATAAAAGGAAAAAATTAATATCTGCAAAAAACAAGAAAGGAAAGCTTACTTCGGGCGGAGCCGAAGTTGATATACCCTTGCAGAATACTCTGTAAATTTTATTCTCCAATATTATTCATGTTATGCATTCTTAATACTCATAAAAAATCCCAACTTCCTAACTTTAAAAACACCAAAGTTATGGCATTTCCAATCGTTCAGTTATATGGCAGCTAGAGGAAATAGTCGGCCAATCCTTATGAAATTTGGTAGGTCGGATTGATTGGCCAAAAATAAAACCCATAGAAAATCCCAACTTCCTAACTTTACAAACACCAAAGTTATGGCATTTCCAAACAATCAGTTATATGGCGTCTATAGGATATAGTCGTCCGATCCTTATGAAATTCAGTAGGTCGGATTGATTGGCCAAAAATAAAACTCGTAGAAAATCCCAACTTCCTAACTTTAAAAACACCAACGTTATGGCTTTTCCGATCGTTCAGTTATATGGCAGCTATATGATATAGTCGCCCGATCCGGCTACCTGCAATAGAAAGACAACTTTTGGGAAAGTTTTAAGCAGATAGCTTTAAAACTGAGGGACTAGTTTGCGTAGAAACGGACGGACGGACAGACGGACAGACGGACGGACAGACGGACAGACGGACGGACAGACGGACATGGCTAGATCGACTCTCCTGGTGATGCTGATCAAGAATATATATACTTTATAGGGTCGGAAATGTCTCCTTCACTGCGTTGCAAACTTTTGACTGAAATTATAATACCCTCTGCAAGGGTATAAAAATGATAAGAAGAAGTAAATAAGAACAGTATTTAAAAGTGATCATGAAATCCCATGGCGTGTTTTTCTGATCTAGTGGCCGAAAATTCATGGCGAATGTCGGTATCACAGCTTTATAAATTACTTTTGCTTAATTAAAGAAAAAAAGAAAGAAGAAAGAAAAGAAATCACAAAGTCTAAATAAAAGGAAAAATTAATATCTGCAAAAAGAATAAAAAAGAAGGATACGAAGAAGTGAATAAGGACAGTAGGTTAAAGTGATCATGAAATTCCATGGCGGCTTTTCTGATCTAGTGGCCGAAAATTCATGAAAAATGTCGGTATCACAGCTTTATAAATTACTGTTGCTTAATTAGAGAACAAACAAGAGAGAACGCTATAGTCGGGTGCCCCGACTATCAGATACCCGTTACTCAGGTAAAGGGAGTGCGAGGGAGATGGAGATAGAAACTTTGATCACGCATAACTTTTTAACGAATGGTCCGAATTGGAAAATTTCTTCTACATTTCGATAGGTATTGATAAACACAATAAAACTGCATTTTTACTTTTCCGAAATATTTAAATTTTTAAAATCGTATATAAGCGATTGTGGGCGTTAAAGGGGGCGTGGCACCCTTTAGAAATAAACTTGCGTTGCGTAGGAACTCCTAGAATCTGCATGCAAAATGCCAATCTTCTAGCTTTTATAGTTTCCGAGATCTCAGCGTTCATACGGACGGACAGACGGACAGACGGACATGGCTAGATCGACTCGGCTAGTGATCCTGAACAAGAATATATATACTTTATAGGGTCGGAAACGCTTCCTTCTACCTGTTACATACTTTTGCACGAATACAATATACCCTTTTACTCTACGAGTAACGGGTATAAAAAAAAAAATAAGTACAAAGTCTAAATAAAAGAAAAAAATTAATATCTGCAAAAAAAAAAAATGATAAGAAGAAGTAAATAAGAATAGTATTTAAAAGTGATCATGAAATCCCATGGCGTGTTTTTCTGATCTAGTGGCCGAAAATTCATGGCGAATGTCGGTATCACAGCTTTATAAATTACTGTTGCTTATTTAAAGAACAAAAGAAAGAAGAAAGAAAAGAAATCACAAAGTCTAAATAAAAGGAAAAATTAATATCTGCCAAAAAAATTATAAGTGGAAGTAAATAAGGACAGTGTTTAAAAGTTATCATGAAATCCCATAGCGTGTTTTTCTGATTAGTGTCCGAAAATTCATGGCGAATGTCGGTATCACAGTTTTACAAAATACTGTTGCTTAATATATTTTCTGCAAGGAGTTACAGACCAATTTATTTTTCTGAGTTGAATATACTAAACATTTTATATCCACAGGTAATAAACAATCGCCTGTTGAAATACCTGGAAAAGATCACTAATAAACAAATTTAACCAACGCCACAAGACATATATTACACTTTATACTCTCCACTGGAAAATGCACAACACTACAATCTAAAGATCACTTAAGTATAAAAATTTTAATTAAGTATTATCGCAATTAAGACTCAAAAACTAAGAATTACATATAAGCATTCCCTTCTAAATATCTTAAATTTTACACACATTGAGTTAAAAATAAATTTAATGCCTAATATCGCCAAAGTAAAAAAATTCTTCCTAGTACCAAAGTTACGACTAGAAGTAGCAATAAAACACCCTTGAACAACGATCAAGAAGGACCTTCTAATTCATTAATTATACGATCAATAACAACACCCTCTACAAACATGAATTCAAGCAATAGCTCCTCTACACCTGTCCTTAATTCAATCACTAGCCCTACCGAATTATTTAACTCTATGAGAATGCCTGATGTTATCCGCTTTATGCCTTCTTACGACGGGGAACCATATATATTACACGAATTTTTAAACAACGTTGAGGAAGTTATGTTAATGATAAGGGGTACTGATCAGACACCCTATGGTCAGATGTTAATAAGGGCAATTCGCCAAAAAAATACAGGGGTATGCCAATGAGGCAGTTATAGCATCCGGAGCAGGTCTTAATTGGGACGAAATAAAGGCAGCCTTATTAGTACATTGCAAGGATAGAAGGGACGAAGATACACTAATGGCGGAATTATACAATCTACCGCAAAAACAATATTCAGTTCAGAAATTATACGACCAAGTTATAAAAGTTAGGTTGGCTTTGTTTAGACTCATAGAAATAGAAGAAACGGAGCAAATCGCAGTAAGAATAAGGAAAAGGGTCGCGTCCCAATCTACGTAAACCGCATTCCTAACGGGCTTAAGGGGAACCTTAGGAAGTACTGTTAGGGCTATGAGACCTGAAACTTTGGAGGACGCCTATGGCGTGGCAATTAAGGAAAGAAACATTTATTGGGCAGAAAATAATTCATATACACCGCAGAATAGGACACAGACTAGACAGGTAGATCGTTTCAGGCAATACCCCAACCAATATCAGAATAGCCAGAATAGGGACGTTAACCGCTATAATAGATATAATCGTACTGAAAGGACGGAGTACACTCCAAAGAATTCTGATAATAATCGCACCAATAAATACCCCGCGCTAATGCCAAATGATAACACTCCTAGCACTTCAAACTATGCCAAAAAAAATTACGGCAACAATAAGTTCAACAAGGAATGTTTAACATAGAAAATAAAAACAAGGAAGACAATTCTAAGGCAGAACACAACTTTGATGAAAGCGCAAATTTTCAGTGCGAAGCCTCGCAACACAGACAGGGTTCTTGAGTAAATTCAAATTAGATGCAAACCTACCATACATAGAACTGCACTACCATAGACCAAGTCCCTTGAAAATATTAATAGACACTGGGGCCGAAGGATCATTCATAGACCCGAACATAGTAAAGACTCAAGACAAAATTACCCTCAAGAATCAAATTTCAATTTCCACAGCTTTACAAGAGCACAAGGTATCACAAATGGCGGTACTACCAATTTTTATACCCTTGCAGAGGGTATTATAATTTTGGTCAAAAGTGTGCAACGCAGTGAAGGAGACATCTCCGACCCTATAAAGTATATATATTCTTGATCAGGATCACCTCCTGAGTTGATATAAGCATGTCCGTCTGTCCGTCTGTCTGTTTCTAAGCAAACTAGTCTCTCAGTTTTAAAGATATCGAGTTGAAACTTTGCACACACCCTTCTTTCCTTTGCACGCAGTATATAAGTCGGAACGGCCGGGATCGGCCGACTATATCCTATAACTGCCATATAACTGATTGATCGGAAATGCCATAACTTTGGTGTTTGTTAAGGTGGGAAGTTGGGATTTCCTATGGGTTCTATATTAGGCCAATCAATCCGACCTACCAAATTTCATAAGGATCGGCCGACTATATCCTATAGCTGCCATATAACTGATTGGTCGAAAATGCCATAACTTTGGTGTTTGTAAAGTTAGGAAGTTGGGATTTTCTATGGGTTTTATATTTGGCCAATCAATCTGACCAATAAAATTTCATAAGGATCGGTGGACTATATCCTATAGCCGCCATATTACTGATTGATCGAAAATGCCATAACTTTGGTGTTTGTAAAGTTAGGAAGTTGGGATTTTTTATGAGTGTTAAGAATGCATCATATGAATAATTTTGGAGAATATAATTTACAGAATATTCTGCAAGGGTATTTCAACTTCGGCTCCGCCCGAAGTTAGCTTTCCTTTCTTGTTAAAAGTAAAAACGACGATAGAAATTCCCATTCTTACTATTCAAATTTCACATTTTTTTTGATGGATTAATAGGAATGACTATACTTAATCAGATCAATGCAATTATTGACATTCCGAGACACACTCTGTTCACACCGAACCATAATTATCCCCTACTCTTAAAACCTAACCATTTTCT
The DNA here is from genome assembly GCA_018153305.1 of Drosophila kurseongensis. Classification (NCBI taxonomy): domain Eukaryota; kingdom Metazoa; phylum Arthropoda; class Insecta; order Diptera; family Drosophilidae; genus Drosophila; species Drosophila kurseongensis. The sequence continues at coordinate 12,387,077 of JAECXX010000004.1, read as the reverse complement.
CTACAATTCAAGAAATAAGGGAAGAATCAAAGGCACTCGTGAAGGTGCCTGTTGATATTAAAGACGGCCCTTTTACTTGTGGAAATATAAATTTGGGGGACAATTTTTGTATATCTGGCGGGATTTACAATGCCCATAACAACTATAGCATCCTCGAAATAAATAACTTCTCTTCTAAACCAAAAAATTTTTTTTTTCTGGATTCGAGATTGGAAGTTAAAAGGTTTAACGAGGACAAATTCTCCCTCGTTAATGTCCTCGACGACAAGCTCGAATGCAGTAGAAGAAACGCCAACTCAGTCATCAAGTAATTCTCCGGTAGAGAGACTTCACTCATCTCTAACGGAGAGTTACCGAATTATTCTCGAAAACTGAAAAGCCCAAAAGCTGGACTGTGTTCATGAGGAAATGTTATATGAAACGCTTACAACTTACAACAATTCTATACATTCCGCTACTAAGCTGACACCTTTCGAGTTGTTCTCTGGGAGAACACACATTTTTGATAGGGATATAAAATTCAACACAGAACATGACTTTTTGCAAAAACTAAATGAATTTCAAAATGTTTTATACCCAAAAATAAAAAATCAGTTAGAAGAAAATATGAACACCAGAATCGACAAAATGAATAAGAACAGAACAGAACCTTTGCCAGCAGAAACAGATGATATAATATTCAGAAAGGAGAATAGAAGGAATAAAATAACTCCTAGGTTTTCCAAACAGAGAGTTCTTGAAGACAAAGACATTACACTCATTTCCACAAAGAAACAAAAGCTACACAAAGCAAAGATTAAGAAAAATATTAAAAGAAACAAGAAATAATATAATTCTTATTAACCTTCCAGATGCACCACCATCGTGGCCCAAAACTTACACGTACTACCATTGGATAACAATAATTCCCTAATAAAAATTAAGTTAGGTCAGGCAAAAATAATACAATCTCACAAAATTTTGACTCATGAAATCGATTTACAAGAATTTATCAACGCGACTATTAACTTCGAAAACAATGTGGAGGAACTTAAGAAAATATCACATTCTGTTGAGGCTATTGGCATATTAGACACAAAAATAAAACAATTAAAGACCAGGATAAATGCCTTATTACCTAAGACCAGACATAGAAGAGGATTAGTTAACGGTTTGGGAAAAGTAGTAACTGGGAACTTAGATGAAACAGATGGTCAGAAATTCGAAAACAATTTCAAAGCGTTGGCGGATAATGAGAAGGAACTCATGAATAAGGCGAATAGGCAAACGATTTTTAATAACGACGTTAAAACTAGATTTGAAAATATAACTAATCACATTAATAAAGAACAACAAATTATTAATAATTTCATAAATAATTATAAGAACACTATTTACAAAACAATTAACACAGAAAACAAATTTATACACGTTTTACAATATATCACTAGAATAAGTATGAATATCGATGTTCTATCCAACTATGTTATTAATATCGAACAAAGCATGTTACTATCAAAATTAAAAATTGTACCTACCTTTATAATTTCTCAGGAAGAAATGAATATAATAAGAAATGAAATAGATGACGTCGATATTAGAGAAATGTCCGATGACAACATCTTCAAATTACTAGAATTAGAGACTTTCATGATAGGCATCAAGATCACCTTGAAAATTAAAATACCAACATTTAACAAACTCCATTACGAATTCCTACACATTGTTCTATTACCCATAGATCAAACTAAATTTGTAATAATTCCCAATTATATTGCATATCACAATTCAAATAATATTAAATATTTTAATAATAGATGCACCAACATTGAACACTTATACATTTGCAACGAGTTAGAATCTACTGCTAGCGATTTCAAGTCGGACTGTCTCAGCGGCATTCTCTCCCTGGAAACGGCATCCTGCAAAACGAAAGATGTGGGTAAAATAGAAACCATTACTGAAGTCGAACCAGCTCATGTATTCATCTTTAACACGGTCAATACAACAATTTAATCAAACTGTTCTAAAAAAATTTTTATAACCGGATCAGCCTTGTTGACTTTTGATAATTGTTCAGTCAGCATCAATGGTATCCCATATGATAAAGAAATACCAACATTACAGAACAAATTGGAAATATCAATGACCAACATACGGAAAATAAATATCACAGACAACATCGAGGACATAAGTCTACACAAACTAAACCTAAAGACTATTGATGACCAAAATTCCATATTATACTTGAAAAAGATTACAACGACTAATTTTGGAACATTATATTTACTGCTGAGCATTGGAGGAATTATCATATTTATAGTGATTACCCGAAATAAGAAGATCGTCTACACCCCATCATTACCCGAGACAAGTTTCGTGATGTAAACCCCTTCGTTCTGACCATCACTTCAATCCAGGGGGGGGAGGAGTTACCGTACAGGCACGGCACGCTGAGCCCCCAACGAAACCATCCCGAGCTACCATAGTTTCGACACACATAAACTAAAGTGTTGCAACTTCAGATTTAATTGACATTTAGAACAACGACCGACCAAAGGGCCAGTCGTTGCTCTTGGACCCATTTTTGTCAACGCTGCATTTGAGAGGAAACCCCAACTCCTCTCAACCAGGAAACGCGACACCGACTCAGCGGATCGCCACTCGAAGCAGCGGCACTCGAACTACACACTTATGTTTATGCACTTTGTATTAGTATATAAGATATATAAGAACTATGTACTTTTGGCAGCAAGGGTCTCTTGGCCACTGCAGAATATTATAGAAGTCAGTCTTGAATTTGACAAAACTGAAGGAAGTCGAGTTTTATATTTTCCATCCACCGTTCCCGATACAATAAATACTTAAACTTATAAACACCACCACCAACTCCACGAAGAAGGAATTCATCGTTTTGGTTTTTACCATAACTCGCTCGTTCGGACAAGAGTGAGATACAAGCAAGTAAAGGCTATCACAATGAAGTTCTCAATTTTTATTTTGATGGTGTTTGCGTTATATCAGACGCGTGTCACGACAGCAGTGAAGGACAGCGACGTTGAGCAGTCCATATCCAGCGTTATTCGGGCTTTCGGGGAAACGCTCGAAAACTTTTACAAAAACCGCACATTTGAATTTGAAGACGATACATTAAAGCATAGTGTTTCACCTCCAACACAAATGAGTTTGAAAACCATTGCGAACAGTCTTTTATTTTCTCGACAAAGAATCAATAAATTTTGCAAAGTTACCAGAAATACCCTATTTATTGATGAAAATTCCAAATTATCCTTCTTGACTGACATTGAAAACTACTTGAAAGCGATGAAGAAGTCGATACCATTGGATTTCATCGTCCCCGAAGACACTCAGAACGAGAGCATCCTTCGCATAACGACCGAGGTTAAAAATAATAGCTTCGCGCTTAATTCTCAGCTCATTGGCAAATGGGATGGACCGGCGCCGACAATATCCAGTATTTTGCGAAATGTCATACAATTAATGCCGCTTGACGTCGACGCTAGCAGCCAAAACTACCGCTTTCATACCATTTCACCTTTTGAAGCTTTGCAAATGACTACAAGGGTATTTCTACGACACATTGATGATGCATTGAGCAAAATTAGCTCTGTAACCGAAAACTCGCGAGAAGCTATCTTACAAGCTTGCAACGAACAACGAGCAACTGCGAACAACGATACTTCGAATTCATTCAGCCCCTGCCCAAACGATGAAGTACAAGGTACAGAAGGATTTTACCTTTTGTGTTATTTCACAGATTGCAAAGTTTGCTCTTTAATATTATGCAAATCGACACTTTCTCATTTTGTTGATATTGGATCCAATTTACTTGAATCCGAGTTGGAACATAAGTACAAAAAATTTTTGGCTTCAATTAGAGGTAATCAAAATCATGTTTGCGTCAATATTTTCCTTAATTTCCTGTTGAATAGACGTCCAAAGTTGATCGAGACGTTCAATAAAATGATATATGAGGGTCAGCTGGTAGAGTTTAGATCTGTACAACGTAAATGATATTCTATTTTAATATGTCATATCTGTATTTTTCTACTTATTTTGTTCTTACAATAAAATTATCACTGTGGCACGGAAAACTTTGTTTTTTATTCTTAGTCAAAACATTTTATTGACAACTCACTTGACAAACTTGAATATTGGGCAGCAGTAAGTATCAAGCAGATGATTTGACTGTGAACGCATCAAAGGTTTGTTTGAATGAAGAAGTGTACCAATTTCAAAAAACTAACTTCTAACCTCCTTCTTTCCTATCAGAATGCAAGAGGTTTGCGTAGCAAACTCACTAAATTGTATTCTGATAGCCTTTCCTTTGCATCTCATATTATAGTGTTCACAGAAACCTGGTTAAAGCCGGAGATCTTTAGCTCCGAAGTTTTTCCAGGTAAGTACACAATATATAGGTATGACCGTCCCTCTAGACGGGGAGGTGGAGTCTTAATTGGAGTTGATTCAAACTTCCCGTCTGAGGAGTTATTTTTTGATGAATTCAATACCATTGAATTTATTTGTGTAAAGTTATCGCTTCCTGGTAACTTTATATACATAACTTGCTCTTATATTCCGCCGTTGTCTGAACTTCCTGATTATTTAAATCACCTATCCGTTATTAAGTCCGTTGCAAATAAGCTTTCCGATAGGGATCAGTTGATAGTTCTAGGTGATTTTAATATACCTGGAGTTACTTGGTCCACTGAGGATGGATCGAATGTCTTACTACCTATAGCACAACATGATTTTATTGATGGCCTGCTTGACATATCTCTATCTCAAGTAAACCATGTTCGAAATTCTTTAGGTCGCCTACTTGATTTGTGTTTTGTATCGAATCCTGAAGGTGTGTTTCTGTCCAGAGTAGCACCACTCACGCAACCTGAAGATCCATATCACCCAACAATCGAACTTTCATTTGATACGGGTAGAGTTATAGAAGAAAAATCAGAAAAATCCAAACGAATACATTGTTTTCGCAAGGCAGACTTTCTGAGGCTTAATAATTTTATTTCTGGCTTTAATTGGTCTGATCTTTACTTATGCAATAATATGTCCGATGCAGTTAATGTTTTTTATACTGCAATAAACTCATTTTTTAATTCCTGTGTTCCGTGGTACTATCCGTCAACTTCCAATAAATCACCTTGGTTTAGCAAAGAGTTGACACACTTAAGAAATGTAAAGTCCAGACTTTTAGGAAATATAAAAATACCGGTTCTCAATCTGTTTTTACTAGATATCTAAGTGCTCGGTCAAGATTTACCGTGCTTAATGCTCAGTGTTATAATAGTTACTTAAACCGTTGTAAGGTCCAGTTCTCTCAGGACCCGAAACAGTTTTATAATTTTGTTAACACCAAGCGTAAATCTAATTCTTTTCCTTCCTCGCTGTCGTTCGAAAACATGACGGGAACCACAGATCAGGCAATAGCCGATATATTTGCCCAATTTTTTCAAACGACTTACTCTACTTTAGATTATTCATCTCAGCCTTATTCTTACACCATGCCCAAGTCAAACCTCATATTCTGTCCCACTTTAACAGAAAGCTCTCTTCTTTTGGATCTTCTTCGTATTAAGCCTGTTTATTCGCCAGGGCCCGATGGTATTCCTGGGTGCGTGCTTAGGTATTGCGCTAAGGCCCTGTGCAAACCTCTTCACAAGTTGTTTACCTTATCTCTAGAAACGTCCCAATTCCCAAATATTTGGAAGGAATCATTTGTTATTCCTCTTTTCAAAAAAGGTAACAAGTTAGAAGCCAGTAACTACAGAGGTATTTCTAAGTTGTCAGCTATTCCTAAGCTTTTTGAAAAAATTATTACTCCTCATTTGCAGCACTTTTGCAGATCAATTATTTCTCCGTGTCAACACGGATTTATTAAACGTAGATCCACAATTACAAACCTTCTAGAGCTCACTACATTTGTGATAAAAGGCTTTAATAGTAGTTTTCAAACAGATGTCATTTACACTGACTTTAGTAAAGCATTTGACTCTGTAAATCACTTACTTCTTATTCATAAACTTGACCTTTTAGGTTTTCCAGTTGATCTGCTTAAATGGATTTCAAGTTATCTAAATGGCAGGTCACAAAGGGTCCTTTTTAAAAATTCAATTTCTGAAATTCTCCGTGTTACCTCCGGTGTCCCACAAGGGAGCCATCTGGGTCCGTTACTTTTTACATTATTTATTAACGATCTTCCCTCAATTATAAGTCATTCTCGCGTACTTATGTACGCAGATGATGTTAAGTTGTGCCTGCAGTATAAGGACATTTCCTGCCACTTAGACTTGCAATCCGATCTAGATAATTTTCAAAACTGGTGCCGAGATAATTTACTAAATTTAAACGGCTCCAAGTGCAAGCTGATGACTTTTTATCGGGCCAATCCGATATACGCGACTTACACGTTAAGTGGCAGCTCTTTGGATAGAATAACTCTTGTAAACGATCTTGGCGTTCTCTTGGACCCTAAACTAAAATTTTCTAATCACATTTAGTCCATGGTTAATAAAGCCAGAGGAGTGCTTGGATTTATTAAAAGGTGGTCAAAAGAATTCGATGATCCTTATTTGACTAAAACTTTATTTATTTCGCTAGTCCGTCCGATTCTGGAGTATGGGTCTCCCGTCTGGAGTCCACAATACGGAATACATATTGGTCGTATTGAATCTGTACAAAAAAACTTCCTTCTTTTTGCTTTACGGCGCCTAAACTGGGATGCAAATCTTATCTTACCTTCTTATTCTAGTAGACTTCTTTTGATTAATTTACCATCCCTAGCCAACCGTAGAACGATGCTTGGTACTATCTTTATTTATAACCTTATACATGGTGATATTGACTGCCCCGACTTGTTAAGTCGGCTAAACTTTTCTGTGCCAAGTAGATTAACTAGAAATTATATTCCCCTAATTTTAAATCATTGTAGATCTAACTATGCCTTGCATGAGCCTTTCAGAGTATTATGTTCTGACTATAATAGACTTTTTCCTGTAATATCAAATCTTGACTCTCTGCCGCTCCTAAAACGATTAATACTTGCTTCATTGGCACAAGATTGATCTAACTATTACTTTTTTCCCCGGACCTTTACCTTTATTTTCCTATCTCGCGTCTATCCTATCGCGAATCGTGCCGTACGATACACGGCTGCGCCCCTCGGTCGGTTGGGCGGGTAAGTGGGCCGTGGGACTCCGCGCGAAAAAAAAAAAAAAAAAAAAATAAGGTAGTGATTATTTTTATGTATATCTTGGCAGCATCTCACATTTCCTACTTTGTTGTATCCAATTCACAATGCACAATTACTTGCAATAATATTTCTTTTCTGCATAGGATTACATTACACGTAAGATATTGTGAATATTTTTTCATAAACTTCCAGAAGATTAAAGATTTATAATTATATTGTAGTATGCATGTAGTTCTTATGAAAATGACTTCAATCTTTCGCCAATATTTATTTGTTGCTTTCAAAAAAATGCATTCCTTCATTCTTATTATAGGAACGCACAAAAAAGTTGAAATAATTGCCTGTGATCCTATGATTGAATAGTTGCTGTATTTCTGAATCATATACGAAGATCATAAATGTTAATAGCGTAACAATTTATGGTGCAATTTGATTAACATAGTCATTATGTTATCGATAATGTAAAACCAGAGACCAATATAATCTCTAAGATGCATAAAGGCCATACGTTGGTTTTGCAATATACAGCTTGTTTTTTGGTGGTGACGAAAATTCCGCTCTCTTGCACTTGCCTTTTAAATTTGATTTGAAAAGCGCGCGCTTATGTTTGCAGATTATATTGGTCTTTGGTAAAACCAATTGATAAGAAGCATCAAAACCTAGTTCTGAAGGCATATTGATTTTTTTCGACAGAATATGAAGACCATTCTACAATGCGTCGCAATCGCACCTTGCAGACGCAAGGCCACAATTATGAGATTATTTAAATTTTCGCTAAATCTTGTGCTGAGATGCACGACGCTTACGACGTCAGTAAGAAAGGTTCTCGTTTAGAGACGAGAAGAGCCGCTGTTCTTGAATAGTACCTGTTCTGTAACTGGTACTGTCGGTTTGTTTTCAGAATTTTGGGCTGTCAGAATTATAGTCGATCGGAAAAGTGGCAGTCGGAAAATTGTTTTTGAATTTTTTGTTTTCAGAGTTTGTCGCTGTCGGAATCTGGGTCGATCAGAAAATTGGCGTCGGAGAATTGACCGTGAATGGGTCAATTTTGTTGGCCCATAAAGGCCCATCGTAATGGGAAAAGTTAGCGCCGCATCAGGGGCACAGGTGTGTCCCCAGGCAGGGAAATAGTTCCCACCCCCCCTCGGGCTAATAGGTTTCCAAATCAATAGACCATCCCTGGGGAGTTTTTCTGTTTTTCTTTTTGTATAAATTTGCACTCTAACATATAAGTTTTACATATACCAATAATTTTGTTGCCTTAAATGTAAAAATGTGAAGAAGTCTAACCAACTCAAGAACTCTGGGTGCTCTCGATTAAAAAACGACATGAAAAGTGGTCTTATGAAAGAATGTGCAAAAATTCCAGTGAAGACCACTAAAAAGATAGTGTCTTCCATGGCAAATCGTTTCAAAGCTATCCTGAACCAGAAAGGAGGACATTCAAAATATTAGTTTTCAAATTACAAATAATAAGTTAAGTAGAAGGAACTGCAAGAAATAAGCTGCGGCATGAAAAAAGCTAGTACATTTTGTTTTTATTAAATAATTGTTTTGTTTTTATGATTAAGAAAATCGCTTTTTTAAATAAACATGTTTATAATCACTATTAAAATACTGCATTAAAATTTTTCTGTTATCCTGTTTAGGAATAACGACTTGAACTTTTTTTAGGTTACTGCACGAAAAAACCTGCGAGCCACTGTAATTGCTTAAGCATGCACTTTTGAGTCAGTCTTGAAACAGAATCAGTGCGAGGAGCATCAATTAAACTAAAAGTGCACTACAATGAGCAAAGCAAATTCGAAACTAATTCAAATGTATTCAGTTATGAAATTCTCTTTACAAAGTAATGAACCGTATCGACGCGCAACGCTTGAAAAGTCGACTGAAAACACAGGCAAGAATCCCTGCTTACGACCATTCCAAGGTCTGTTTGAGTACCACGAAAAGGAATATATTGCCACGCAGCACCCGCTTCCAAACACAATTTCCGACTTTTGGCGTATGGTTCACGATCAGAAATGCCAAACCATCGTCATGTTAAACGAACTGGACATGGGCGCTGCCGCATATTGGCCGACAAAGAAAGGCAGGGTAGTGGAAAGTGGAAAGTGGTGAATATCTCATCGAATGCAGAAAAGAGGACGATAGTTGCGAGAGCTACACACGAACTGAATTGAACATAAAGTCCAAAGCCGAAAAAGAAGGATTTTCTGTGAACCACTTCAACTACCTTGAATGGCCGGACCACGGAGTGCCAGAGAAATCTTTCTTAAATTTTCGAGATGTTGTACGTGCGTACTACGATGGACTCGAGTCACAATCTCGGTTGGTTGTTCATTGTCTTGCGGAAGTAGGACGCACTGGTCAGTAGAATTGAAAATCACAGGCATAAACTGTTGCTAGACATTTAAAAATGGTCAGGTGTCAACGCGCGCATGCAGTTACTTCGCCTGACCAATATAATTTCATCAAAGAGGTTGCAGGAAAATAATGAATTCCTTCATCTATCATGATGCAGATTCCGAGATATATTCAATAAGTATACATGAACTACCAGAAAAATATCAAGTATAGTGTTCCTTTTGAAAATGAATCTCAACAAAAAATTGACAATAAATATAACATACGATGTTAATCTTGTGTGAAAATGAATTTTCGCATTTTTTTCAAACAAAACTTAGTTAAGGTAGGTATGGAGGTACCACGGAATTTGCACTAGATTTCGTTGAAAATCGTATATATTCCCCTCATAAAAATAAGAATAAAAGTCAAATACCAAATGTTGTTTCACTGATCGGTTATTTCATTAAAAATTCATGAAGTTTACATTGAATTCAATGGGAAACAACTGTTTTTTAGCGATTTTAAGAATAAGGGGCACAAGTTTTTTCTCCAATTTTGATCACGAATGATGTGAAGGTTATCAATCATTTGCCGTTCCGATAATGATTTTTCACAGAACAGTGAACAAAAATTGTCGAAAAAGGACGGCACTGAATCGTTGTTCTGTCAAGTCTGCACATCTGGCAACGCTGTTTGTCCAGGATAATGCGTGTGTTCTTTACACACGCGTTCGTGAGTTGATAAAGCATGTCCGTCTGTCCGTCTGTCTGTTTCTACGCGAACTAGTCTCTCAGTTTTGAAGATATCGAATTGAAACTTTGCACACACCCTTCTTTCCTTTGCACGCAGTATATAAGTCGGAACGGCCGGGATCGGCCGACTATATCCTATAGCTGCCATATAACTGATTGATCGAAAATGCCATAACTTTGGTGTTTGTAAAGTTAGAAAGCTGGGATTTCCTATGGGTTTTATATTTGGCCAATCAAGCCGACCTGCCAAATTTCATAAGTTAGGAAGTTGGGATTTTCTATGGGTTTTATCAATCAGACCTATCAAATTTCATAAGGATCGGCCGACTATATCCTATAGGAGCCATATAACTGAAGTTGGGATTTTTTATGAGTATTAAGAATGCATCATATGAATAATTTAGGAGAATATAATTTACAGAGTATTCTGTAAGGGTATATTAACTTCGGGTCCGCCCGAAGTTAGCTTTCCTTTCTTGTTTAAATATAACCTTGGTTTTAATATAACCATGCGAAAAATTGAAAAGTCATGTTCTGTGGAGGTGAGTTATGAATGATTTGTTCACATGCAAAAGGTTAATGTGAACAGAATGTTCACTTACAAATATAATATGAGAAGAAGTAAGAAAAGTAAAGTACGTAGGAAAAAATGAGTGAATCGATATGCTGCACAGGGTTGGCGGTCATCAATGACTTCTGGAATATAAAAAACGCCATTTTGGCAATTAAATGAAAAAATAATCCATACGAGACAAAAACAAATACTTCATACGCGACAATTCTTAATAATCGATAATAGTGCTTTTTTCAGTCTCCTATCTATCGGTCAATGTCACTTGATTCTCAAAAAGAGAACGTTTTGCTGAAATTCAAAATCCTACAGATAGCAATAATTTGCCTGATTTTACCGTTGCAGTAAACACCAGAGCAATGTAAAGACACGTCAAGAGTGATGAAATAATGTGCAAGTGTAGTACGCGTTGGAAGGAAAATCTCAATTTTTCACAATTGTATATACATCTTCTACAGGTGTGAATTTTTTGCTATAGAGAAAAATTATGCCTGCGAGCAAAATATAAAATTTTTTGCACAAAATGCGAAGACATTTCACCTTCTCCCTCAGACTTGCGTCAGACTATATGTTTTCTTTTTCTTTGAAAAATTTCATATAGAATTTCGTTCTGTCATTATCGACATGGAGTCCAACGTAATGGATTTATGTGAAATGTATTTGAGAGAAAGAGAAAACTTATTCACTAATTCTCCTAAATCAGTTTAAAATACCAATCAAAAAATTGCTCCATCTAAAACGTATAATAAAAGAATTAAAAAAATACAATTTTCTTTTTCTATATTATTTAAAGTTTCATTGATATTTCCCCCCTACATATTTACTTATTGTAAAGAATTTTTCGATTTTTAATACCATTAATAGCCCACTGTTAATGAAGAAATAATTTTTCAATAAAACATTGTGTGAGAATGCCGGATACTAGCAACGAAATATGTTGGGTTAGCCGTTAAATAGAATAAATTGATACTTCAATTAACGATTAATATATTTGTCAAAGGTAAAACGTTCAAATGACTGTTCATAATTTTAAAGTAGTGAAATTAGTTTATTTAGTTTACAAAGTTCATACATAAATTGACAAGACAATTTGTAACAGTTTTGCGAAGCTTCCGTTTGTAGATTAGCTCATATAGATGTTGAAAATTTTCAACAGTTTTTTGTGTAAGTTTGGAAACACGAAATCATAGAGTACGAAAGTTTCTTACTCTACGACGAAATTCAATCAAACTGCAAATTATACGGATATTTCTATGCAGAACGGTTGACAAAATCATTACGATGGCAGATCTTTCGAATTAGCGAATACCATCTCGTGCCTGACTCCGTAGTTTTCATTCAAAACCATTTCTGCTTCCAAGGGATAGTTGGTTGGTGTAATTGATAGCTTCTTGGCAACGGCTTCCCGACGTCTTCTATATGGCGCTGATCGGTGTGATTCGACGTACTTCTTACATGAATTAGAAAGCTTATTTAACGAGACGACTAAAACATTAGTGAATACCGGAAACATCACATCATTGGGCTGTGAAATGAAAACAAATTTTTTGATTTATTAAATCGTTTTTATCTGGCTATGTCTGTTATTGAGTAGCCTGTTAAATTTTCGTAGACCAAAGTGACACTGAGGCCCACACATCAAAATTATATGGAATCATTTTTCTAAACTAATTTGAAATCGGCACATCATTTCGCGAAATGCACGAAAAACTTACTTGGGGTGTTTTAATGGCAATAGCTAGTATATTGATTTCCGTCAGCTCCATTTTTAAAGCCTTATCGATCTTATGGCATTCTTGCTTGGCACGAACCAAAGCATCCCGCAGCTTCTTGTAAAACTCCTCAATTATTACTATTTGTTGCTCTAGCGTTGGTATTGACTGGCCGTTAATAACACTTTGTGGAATGCCAGCTTCTACTAAAGTTACTGCTAACCTAATCGCGATGCCTACGGGACCTCTGACAAAGCCCAATATAACCTTGCATAATGAAAGAAACGCAGACCGTAGATCCCAAAAAAACCATCGTGTCCTTTTGACCTGGATTATTTCGTTTTTCAGTTCACTGCGCTTAATGCCATAATAACCGTTCGATTGAAAATCATCACCCATTTGCATTTCTGTTATATTAAGTAATACCCCTAATTGCGACATATGTTCTATAGCTTTTTGTATGTGTCTTATTGAGTCTTGCGAATGAGAAACACCTTTGAGAAGTAAGTCTTTGGTCCTGACTCTTATGTACGATTTATTAGCTTTCGATAAGTTTGGTACCTGAATTATTGTAACAAAAAGCGGTAAATCATTCTCGATCATTCCGCACCATTGGAATAACGGACCCACAGCAAACACATATGCACTGTGAGCTTTCGAGTTTTCATCCAGTAATTGTTTCATATTTTCTTTGGCCTTGCCATGATAATCCTTGAATAGTTCTTGAATGCTTTCAACAGCTTCGTTGAGAACATTCCATTGCACTCTCTTGTCCAATTGTTCGTTGTAAATCTCTACCAAGTTGTTCATTTTCGTCATCAAAATTTGTTCTTTGTCCCAATTCGAGCTAGCTGTAACACTCTCCAAACTGTATAGTAACAAAATAACGCACAGAAAAGTAAACTGCTTCATTTTCACAAACGTTGTCCGAACAAACTGACTTACTGTACTAATGTCAGTCGCGAACAAAATCCGCTTTTATAGGGATTTATAATTTCTCGCTGCGAACACAAGTTGATGTTGACTCGCAATACTATATTATGTACACATATACATACATATGTAAATAGTCCAAAAATAATCTTTTGCCTCAGTACCTGCTTTATATACGGTAGAGTCAAGTTGCGGATAATGACAATGTTTTTCGTAGTCCAGGGGTTTTTCCAAAGAAACAACATACATACATATGTACATATGTATGTATGTATTTCCTCGAGGATTTTTCCATGCTTGCCGTTCAAATGCGCAACATATCAAAAGTGCCGTTTTAAGTTTGCTTCGGAGCATTTAAACAAGGATTTCAGCTCCTGGATCACTGTTATACTTTGCGACGAGTCAATATTTAATATTTTTGGATCTGATAGGGCTGGGAGTGTCGTGGTTTGGGCCTGTATGTCGGCAGCTGGAGTTGGTGGGCAAACAATGGACAAAACTCTTAATTTAAACATATTGAAGTCAATTTTGTTGCAAAGTGCAGAAAATCTCGGGGTTCGTGATAAATACCGATTTTATCAGGACAATTATCCCAAGCACACATCGGTAGCTCTGCCGATAAGGCTCATTTGAAATTGACCGCATACCATGAAACCCCCAGCCTGGTCTCCAGATAATAACGTTATTGATAATTAGTGGGCTATATTGGACAGAAAAGTTCGAAAGCGTAAAATTTTCAATAAGACGGACAAAAAAAACGCATTACTCAAAGAATGGGCCAAAATTAGTCCCCAAGTGACTTAAGGGGGTCCTCTAGTCTAGAAATTTGAGAAAATCGAAATTTTTCGATAGTTTTTATATTCACAAATATCTCCCTAAAAGGAAAGTTTAAAGTTTTACGTTAAGTTTCGGGCAGCGTAACTGATAGAATGTTACGTATAAATTACATTCCCTTAATCAGCTATCCCAGCTCCATACAATGACCTTCAAACTATTAGTGTAGTATATTGGAAACAAGGGTATTGTTATAAAAAGAAGGAGAGAAAGTTATTCATACTAAGGTAGCCCGGGCTTCCAGCCATTTATTGTTCCAGTCGTTCGCTTAACCGGTCTTGTGTCAACCGTCACTAAAACGGCTATAACTTTGAAAATAATTTGAGTTTTGAAAAATTCTTTTAGGGAGATATTTGTGAATATAAAAACTAGCGAGTTATGAAAAAAATTTCGATTTTCTCAAATTTCTAGACTAGAAGACACCCTTAAGGGGAAAACCTCCTTTACTGGGTCATAAAAATCGATTAAACTATTCAAAAACATTCCCTGAAAATTGCAAGTCCTTACCTGCATTATTATTGAAGCGGACAGGTCGGGTGTTGTAATTGGACGGGTCGACTGACGCTCGGGCGTCGCGGTCAGTTGTTACTTCTTAATGCACGTTTATACCTGTGTTCGGAATTCTTGGTTTACAGTACCATCTGCCTTTCCTTACGCCTGTTTTGTTACTTTTTCTCAGTTCGTTTTCGTTCGAATCGCCGATTAACATAAGACTTAAACTATTCAAAAACATTCCCTGAAAATTGCAAGTCGATACCAGCATTATTTACGAAGTTCTCTGGCCTTGAAGCGGACAGGTAGGGTGTTGTATTTGGACGGGTCGACTTTTTTTGTCGTAAATATTACATCCCTCAGAAACGTCAAATGCTATATTTATTTTATTTATATATGTATATATATTATTTACCCGTCTAAAATATGAAAAGATATATATATGTGTATGTACATTTCAAATCGCAAGTTGAACGGAGCATATACAAACTGAAAGCAGAGCAGCAATGTTTTTGTATATTCAGGAAATGATAATGGTTTATCCCTTTTTGAAAAACATTCATATAGCCGTGTAGTGGCTTATGTATATTTTTCCGTGACTCAATAAATCATCCACTGAGAACGATACCAACAATATTCTACTATAAAAATTAATTTCGTTTCTGCTTTTTTCGCAGAACCGATATTCAATTTAATCGATGTTTAATATTCAAAAATATACAGTCAGCACAAAATTTATTCGGACACTGTCTATTATAAAGTTTAACAACTTATTTGCCGGAACTTTCGTAATTTTAGGCGGGTTTTTGTACGTATCAAGATCAGTGATTTTCAGAAGACATTACACAAAAAAAATGTAATTTTTTTATATTAGCCTTAAAAATATTGAAAGAAGAGCAAAAAAGTTGCTAAAATGTTGCACAAAAATTATTCGTACATTTCTCATTTATTGTGTTTATTTCTGAACTCAACGGTAATCGGCGATTCTTTTTCAAGTAGTTTAGTTGAAATTACTTCGGATTAATTTTCGACGTGCTTTTTATACCCTTGCAGAGGGTATTATAATTTTGGTCAGAAGTTTGCAACGCAGTGAAGGAGACATTTCCGACCCTATAAAGTATATATATTCTTGATCAGCATCACCAGGAGAGTCGATCTAGCCATGTCCGTCTGTCCGTCCGTCTGTCCGTCCGTCTGTCCGTCTGTCCGTCCGTCCGTTTCTACGCAAACTAGTCCCTCAGTTTTAAAGCTATCTGCTTAAAACTTTTGCAAAAGTTGTCTTTCTATTGCAGGTAGTATATAAGTCGGAACGAGCCGGATCGGGCGACTATATCATTTAGCTGCCATATAACTGAACGATCGGAAAAGCCATAACGTTGGTGTTTTTAAAGTTAGGAAGTTGGGATTTTCTATGAGTTTTATTTTTGGCCAATTAATCCGACCTACCGAATTTCATAAGGATAGGACGACTATATCCTATAGCCGCCATATAACTGATTGTTTGGAAATGCCATAGCTTTGGTGTTTTTAAAGTTAGGAAGTTAGGAAGAGCCGGATCGGGCGACTATATCATTTAGCTGCCATATAACTGAACGATTGGAAATGTCATAACTTTGGTGTTTTTAAAGTTGGAAAGTTGGGACTTTTTAAGAGTATTAAGAAAACATCATATGAATAATTTTGGAGAATATAATTTACAGAGTATTCTGCAAGGGTATATCAACTTCGGCTCCGCCCGAAGTTAGCTTTCCTTTCTTGTTATACCCTTGCAGAGGGTATTATAATTTTGGTCAAAAGTGTGCAACGCAGTGAAGGAGACATCTCCGACCCTATAAAGTATATATATTCTTGATCAGGATCACCTCCTGAGTTGATATAAGCATGTCCGTCTGTCCGTCTGTCTGTCCGTCTGTCCGTCTGTCTGTTTCTACGCAAACTAGTCTCTCAGTTTTAAAGATATCGAGTTGAAACTTTGCACACACCCTTCTTTCCTTTGCACGTAGTATATAAGTCGGAACGGCCGGGATCGGCCGACTATATCCTATAGCTGCCATATAACTGATTGATCGGAAATGCCATAACTTTGGTGTTTGTAAAGTTAGGAAGTTGGGAATTTCTATGGTTTTTATATTTGACCAATCAATCCGACCTACCAAATTTTATAAGGATCGGCCGACTGTATCCTATAGCTGCCATATAACTGATTGATCGGAAATGCCATAACTTTGGTGTTTGTTAAGGTGGGAAGTTGGGATTTACTATGGGTTCTATATTAGGCCAATCAATCCGACCTACCAAATTTCATAGGGATCGGCCGACTATATCCTAAAGCTGCCATATTACTGATTGATCGGAAATGCCATAACTTTGGTGTTTGTAAAGTTAGGAAGTTGGGATTTTTTATGAGTGTTAAGAATGCATCATATGAATAATTTTGGAGAATATAATTTACAGAATATTCTGCAAGGGTATTTCAACTTCGGCTCCGCCCGAAGTTAGCTTTCCTTTCTTGTTGGATTACATTTTGTATTGTGGAAAGTGATTTTCCTATAATACGACCGATTTCGCGATAAATTTAGTATAGATTTTCGGAAATCTAGTGACAAATCTTGAACTCTTTCCATTTTGACCAATACTTTAAAAAAAACACAGCAAAATTAACCTAACTTTACAATCACCAAAGTTATGGCATTTCCGATCAATCAGTTATATTGCAGCTGTTCTGTGTGTGCAACGCAGTGAAGGAGACATCCCCGACCCTATAAAGTATATATATTCTTGTTCAGGATCACTAGCCGAGCCGATCTAGCCATGTCCGTCTGTCCGTCTGTCCGTCTGTCCGTCTGTCCGTCTGTCCGTCTGTCCGTCTGTCTGTCTGTCTGTCTGTCTGTCCGTATGAACGCTGAGATCTCGGAAACTATAAAAGCTAGAAGATTGGCATTTTGCATGCAGATTCTAGGAGTTCCTACGCAGCGCAAGTTTGTTTTAAAAAGTTGCCACGCCCCCTTTAACGCCCACAATCACTTAAATACGATTTTAAAAATTTAAATATTTCGGAAAAGCAAAAATGCAGTTTTATTGTGTTTATCAATACCTATCGAAATGTTGAAGAAATTTTTTAAATCGGACCATTCGTTAAAAAGTTATGCGTGATCCAAGTTTCTATCTCCATCTCCCTCGCACTCCCTTTACCTGAGTAACGGGTATCTGATAGTCGGGGCACCCGACTATAGCGTTCTCTCTTGTTCTACTTATTTTGTTCTTACAATAAAATTATCACTGTGGCACGGAAAACTTTGTTTTTTATTCTTAGTCAAAACATTTTATTGACAACTCACTTGACAAACTTGAATATTGGGCAGCAGTTGATTTGACTGTGAACGCATCAAAGGTTTGTTTGAATGAATAAGAGTATAAGGTAGTGATTATTTTTATGTATATCTTGGCAGCATCTCACATTTCCTACTTTGTTGTATCCAATTCACAATGCACAATTACTTGCAATAATATTTCTTTTCTGCATAGGATTACATTACACGTAAGATATTGTGAATATTTTTTCATAAACTTCCAGAAGATTAAAGATTTATAATTATATTGTAGTATGCATGTAGTTCTTATGAAAATGACTTCAATCTTTCGCCAATATTTATTTGTTGCTTTCAAAAAAATGCATTCCTTCATTCTTATTATAGGAACGCACAAAAAAGTTGAAATAATTGCCTGTGATCCTATGATTGAATAGTTGCTGTATTTCTGAATCATATACGAAGATCATAAATGTTAATAGCGTAACAATTTATGGTGCAATTTGATTAACATAGTCATTATGTTATCGATAATGTAAAACCAGAGACCAATATAATCTCTAAGATGCATAAAGGCCATACGTTGGTTTTGCAATATACAGCTTGTTTTTTGGTGGTGACGAAAATTCCGCTCTCTTGCACTTGCCTTCTAAATTTGATTTGAAAAGCGCGCGCTTATGTTTGCAGATTATATTGGTCTTTGGTAAAACCAATTGATAAGAAGCATCAAAACCTAGTTCTGAAGGCATATTGATTTTTTTCGACAGAATATGAAGACCATTCTACAATGCGTCGCAATCGCACCTTGCAGACGCAAGGCCACAATTATGAGATTATTTAAATTTTCGCTAAATCTTGTGCTGAGATGCACGACGCTTACGACGTCAGTAAGAAAGGTTCTCGTTTAGAGACGAGAAGAGCCGCTGTTCTTGAATAGTACCTGTTCTGTAACTGGTACTGTCGGTTTGTTTTCAGAATTTTGGGCTGTCAGAATTATAGTCGATCGGAAAAGTGGCAGTCGGAAAATTGAATTTGAATTTTTTGTTTTCAGAGTTTGTCGCTGTCGGAATCTGGGTCGATCAGAAAATTGGCGTCGGAGAATTGACCGTGAATGGGGCAATTTTGTAATGGCCATCGTAATGGGAAAAGTTAGCGCCGCATCAGGGGCACAGGTGTGTCCCCAGGCAGGGAAATAGTTCCCACCCCCCTCGGGCTAATAGATTTCCAAATCAATAGAACATCCCAGGGGAGTTTTTCTGTATTTCTTTGCCAGAGTGTTGGAAATTTCTCACTGTCTTTGGGCCACATCAAATTTGCACTCTAACATTTAAGTTTTACATGAACCAATAATTTTGTTGCCTTTAGTAAAATGTTAAGAAATCTAACGAACTTAAGCGTTCTGGGTGCTCTCGATTACAGACACCATATTCTCGGCCATGTCACACAAATGTGAGTAGGTCTGCATGTAGAGGCTATCCCTGTAGGCCTTCCTTGAGCGTAGTTTTTTGAGGAGATACAGACCGAGGTCTTCCTTACGTAGATGTCGCATCCAGGGCTTTGAATCTAGACCTTGGTCTTCGTCATCATATTCCTCCTGCTGTTTTACCTGAAAGCGGTTTATCTCAAGCTTGAGACCGTTTAGTTCCATGGAGGCCATCAGCTCCTCCCACTCCTGGATGCCATTGCCAATGCAGCCGCGCACATAGATGAACCTGGATCGAATCCTTTCATCATTTCGACTGAAGTGGATGAGCGAACTATTGCCACCACCTCGCTTCAGTGACTCTTGCACCTTGACGAGCTTAGCGAAGTGGAGTTCCCTTTGTTTGGGATCCCTGAGCCGCAGGATTACCTCAAGTATTGTCACCAGTCGAAGGTTCCAAGCGGGTTCCCTTGGTTTCTTCAGATCTTGGTGCAGTGCTTTTAGGGTCTCCAGGTCGTCAAAACGCTCGCAATGATAGCCCGGATTCTGGGCGTTAAACACTTCCCGTTCGTCGAGAATCCGCTCATAGGGACACACAACCTCGTGCGGCTGCAAAAGTGGAACTATGGAGGCCTGATTTGCGGCCAACTCTGCCGTCATATGCTTCTTGGACATGTCAGTAATCAAGTGCTGATGGCGCCGCAGTTTGTCCGTGTACTCCGGTGCCGGAACACACCGACCCGTCAGCCGGACCACGAAATTACTCCGCACCAAGCCGATGACATTCGGGAAGATGCGGAGTTCGTAGCGCTGCTTCAGCAGGTGGCAGCCACGTGGCCGGAAGAGCGCCCGGCACACCTGCTCCTCGCCCGGAAAAACAGTGAAGGTTGTCTGGGACATGACAAAGGTATCCTGCCCCCGCTCGACGCTCTTCCCAGTGCGCTTGCACTCGGCCACGGCCCACTGGCAGTTGAGCACCTGCCGACCCACGTTCTCCACGCGGGCCACCTCCTTGACCACGTTCTGGTACGGGTGGCACTCGAAGAAGACGTTCGCAATCTCGGGCACGACACTCCGCCGGCCCGAGTTGAAGAATAGCACTCCGTTGATCTTGACGGCTGCGCGGGCCTTCCAAGTTTCTGGGGCAGGTTCCACCATCTTGTCGCTTGGAGGCATCTCCTCTTGCGGCAGGATCTGCGAAGTGCTGCTCACTCTGTATATAGAGCCACAGGACACCCGCTCGATCTGACTGCTGTCATGGTTATGATTGAGGTACTCCTGCACGGTGTCGCCCACCACTTCCAGTTTGTCCACCTCCGGGAAGAACTGCAGCACGCGCTTGATGTCGCCGCTCTGTTGCTCGATGCGCTTCTCCAGCAGTCGGGAGCCCAGCCACTGGGTTTTCTTCTCGGGTTCCTGGTCTGCCGTGCCCAGGATCTCCTGCCTGGTCGCGCGGGTCAGGCCGCTGACCTCCACCACCGCCCGACCGCTCTGCTCGGCCCGCGGCAGTGTCTCCTGCAGTTCGGGCAGGTACCGGCACTGCTGCGCGTCAATCTGGGCGGGAAGGACGGCGGGCTTCCGTTGGGCCAGGGTCGTGGGATTCAGGCGACCCGCGAGGTCCAGCAGCCGCTCCACGGTGCCCCGATCCCTGGGCCCCGCCGTGCTGATCAGCATCTCCTGGGGACGACGGCCCAGCTTTCGTTCGATCTTTGCTTGGACAGTCGCGCGATTCTGGAGCGTGTCGTACCAGAGCTTCAGGCGGGGATCCATGCTCATCGATTCCCGCATATCCCCGTCCAGCGAACACTCCGATTGGGAGGGCGTGATGGAGCCCCGCCTCTGGTCCATGATTTCCTGCACGAGGTCTTTCACTATATGCTGGCTCTCCGGGAATGTGACTTCCTTGAGACTGTTGCGCTGGCGGAACACAGCCTCCGTGGATTCCGACATATGATCCATTTTGTTTAGGTGCGACGCGGGGTCCTTGAAGGACTCTGAGGTCTGCAGTAGCGACTGCAACCACGAGCGGTGGCGCGAAGAAGATCTTGCCCTTTGCATCTTTGTTAAGTTTTTGTTGCACGTGTATCAAGTGTTTTATTTATTTTTGCCCTTTTTTGTATACTTTCTGATCAACGACAGCTAAATCTGAGCTGTGCTCTCAATTACCGACACAATATCCTCGGCTGCATTGCAGATCAGTCCGTACAACTGGATGTATATCGAGTCATGAAAGTGCTTGGAATGGGTAGGGTCCCCCTGGTAATCTCCCCTGGCAATCCTTGTCCGGAGGAGCTGCACTTGATCGTCCCATTCCTCCAAGCGGCTGGCTAGAATCCCTCGCACATAAAGCACCTTTGTGTAGTAACGTTCCCTCAACCTTTCAGATGGGTCCTCCCTGCCAAGTCGAAGACCATGAGATCCTCGCAAACCGTCGAGCAATTTGGTCAGTTCCGATAGGTGTACAATGCGCTGCCGTGCATCCTGATCATTACACACCCGATGAATTAGCGAATGCACACTGTAGTCCCAGGGAAGGAATGGCGCAGGCCCAACCCGCTCGTAAAACTCCTTAAGGAGCTCCAAGTCTCCGTAAGTTTGGCAATGGAAGGTCCTGTTTCGCCGATTGAAAGCCTCACGCTCATCCAGCTCCCGGGCATATGGACAGAGGATCGAGTCCCGCTGCTGCAGATGCACTGGCGGAAAAAAGGGAACATTCTCGAGGGCCTCCATTTCTAGGCGCTTCAGGTACTCCTTGGGGGGAGTACAGCGACCGTTCAGGTTCAATGTGAAGCCACAGGGTCGGCAGAAGAAGATTCGAGGTTTAGTGGAGAGCAGCCAGCGTTGCTTTACAATGGCCACGCAACGTGGTTGATACAGAACAGTGACATCCCGAAACTCGCCCGGAAAAAGCATAAAAGGGCCCACATCGAACACAAAGTCTCCTCTGTCGGCTTCCATAAGAGTGTCATTGCCCGAAAAGAAGTTGACCTGTCTCCAACTGAAGCGTAGCTCATGGTTTCCACTATTTTCGATCCGAACTATGCTGCGCAGATGCCGCCGGAAGGGATGGCAGATGAAGGTCCTGTCTACAGTAGGCGAGAATTCCGGGACATGTGGCATGTAAAGGAATCCGTTGATACGGACACTTGGGCCGGTCGACGGTTGTTGGAGCGTCAGTATCGATTGAACGAGTTCACTTCCTCCACTCGACCTTGAGAGCTCAGTGGAGCTCTTCTTGATAGTGGTTTTAGAGCAAGGATCAGCGATTGGGATCTCCTGATAGTCTTGGCATTTTCTGCCCACCACCTCTAGATCACAGATCTTAGGTGGAAGTACTTTCGAATAATCGTCATTCAGATACTCCTCCTTTGGATCAATCCCTCCTAAGAGCTCAGCAGCAGAATGTCTGGGAACTCCTACAACCTCCACAAAGCCCCTCAGCGAACGCCTCACTACTTTTTCCTGACGATTGAAGATCATCTGTTCTGGCTTCCTGCCCACCTGGTTCCGCAATCTTTCTTGCAACGCCCGCCGTTGGATAAGCATGTTCTTCCAGTACTTCAGTCGAAGGTCCACCGTACTCTTACATTTTTCTGGGGACTGACCCAAAGATGACGATGGAAAGGAGTCCGACTCATCGTGGAGACCACGCTCAGGATGCTTCCTGAAAATCTGGTTTATAAGATCATTGGTCAGGCCATCAGGGTGGATACTGCCCTTGGAGGAATCCTCTTCGATCAGCAGATTCGCCGAACTTGTGCACATATTTAAATTTATTCGCTTTCAGGGTGTGTATTTTCAACATTCATGTAAGTGTTTTGACTAAAAGGTCATGACAAATATACTTAAAAAAAAAAGTGTTTAAAGAAGGTCCTGAATGAAATCCATGTTTGTTAATTAAGAGATTACAAAGCACAGATTGAAACAAACACAGTTTGTGCAATTAAATGTATTAAAAAGCTCTCAAAAAATATATGGCCGGATGCAAAAACGAAAAAAAATCTTAACCACTTTTAATGCATTTTGTGATTTATTCTGTATGCTAAAGACATTAACGTAGCAATAGTGCCAGGAGGTACATTCATTCTCAGAAAGAGATTCTATGAATTTGTGCAACATTCAGGCCATTGTCAAGATTGTTAGGATGGTTTTCCATTCAATTTTTTGTATGTTTTGCATTCATTTTGCACATTTTTGTATACGATCTAAAGCAAAAACACGCTTTGGGGGAATCGTACAGGAAACATATGATTTGTGGAGGTTTATCTCAAAACGAGAATCCTATCTCCGACCAAGGCTTTTTGTTTACTATGTCGGCACTACTTCTGTGCTCTCGATGACGGACACGATGTCCTCGGACATGTTGCACAGATGCGAGTAGGTTTGGATGTAGAGCGAGTCCCGGAAGTATTTGGAGCGGTACAAGTTGCGCATCACCGCCGCCCGGACCTTCTCCTCGTCCAACTCCGCCTCGCCGACGATTTCCATTAGTTTCTCCCTGTCGATGGGCGTCACTGGACTTGGCTGTTTTGGCTGTCGAGGCAGTATGGGCTCCTCCCCGCTCTTCACGTCATCGTCCTCCTCCTCCTGCTCCGACTCACCCAACAAGCTTTGATAGAACCTCTCCAACTCCGGCTTGAAGAACGAATCCTCCACATTACACATGAGATCCTCCCACTCGGCAATCCCATTGCAGATCACACCGCGCACGTAGATGAACCGCGATCGTTGCTTCTGCTCATCCCGCTGGGTGGAGGTGGTCAGAGGGGATCCCCCTCCCAGCAGAGGAGCAAGGAGATCGGTAAACTCCGCAAAGACCAGTTCCCGCTCCACCAATCCCTCCACCCGCAGGATGTACTCCTTGATCGTGGCCAGACGCAGATCCCAGAGCGGTTCGCGAGGCTTCTTCAAGCGGTGGTGGAACGCACGGAGCACCTCCAGGTCATCGAAGCGGGCACAGTTGTAGCCCGGATTCAGGGCATTGAATGCCTCGCGATCGTCCAGCGGCCGATCATAGGGACAGCAGGCCGGCGGAGGCACAACCAGGGGCGCCAGTGCCCCCAGGTGGGTGGTCAGCTTGTCCATGGCCAGCGCATCCGACTTGCAGATGCAGGCGCACTGACACTCCAGCAGCTTGGCCATGTAGTCCGCCGGCGGGCAGCAGCGCCCGTGGAAGCGGAGCAGCAGCGACTCCTGGCGGCCGCAGAAGATGCGCGGCTCCACCTGCAGTAGCCACAGCTCCATGGTCATGGCCACCTTCCGTGGCTGGAAGAGCACCA
Organism: Drosophila kurseongensis; assembly: GCA_018153305.1. Lineage (NCBI taxonomy): Eukaryota > Metazoa > Arthropoda > Insecta > Diptera > Drosophilidae > Drosophila > Drosophila kurseongensis. The sequence continues at coordinate 12,362,223 of JAECXX010000004.1, read as the reverse complement.
CCAGGTTGCGGGTCTCACCATGCCGCAGACGGAAGCCCTCCAGGTCGAAGTAGAACTCGTTGTCCTGGGCCAGCAGCAGAGATCCGCGGTTGTAGTAGTACGTGCTCTGCTTCCAGTTGAAAGAGAGTGACTGCTGGCCAATGTTGGTCAGCTGGAGGACGTGCTTGATCCGACGCTGGAAGGGATTGCACGAGAAGCGGGTGACGATCTCGAAGCACTCCTTGATGCCGTCTGTCTCGCCTGGAATGTAGTCCACCCCGTTCACCCGCAGTCCCACCTCCACAACGATGGGCTCCAAGCCCGTAGATTGATCCTCCGTGGCCCCGAGGGACTCGCAGGCGCACTCCTCGGAGCAGATTGGCGGACTATCACTATGTGTCACCGTGTGCATAGAGTCAGCCTTCATCAGGACTGTCTTTTGGGGACGCTTCAGCTTTCTGATGGCCGTGCCCTCGACCTGCAGGGCATTGAGATCGGGAAAGAACTCGACCACGTTCTGTATGGCCCCGAAGTGCTGCTCCAGCCGCTCGTCCAAGAACTCCGATTGCAGCCAGCCGGGCGGAGGCTTCTCCGCCAGGGCCTCCCTGCCCAGCAGCTCCCGCTTGGTGACCTCGGGCAGACCAATGATCTCCACGTCCTTGTAGCCAACCTTCTCGGCATGCGGAGGTGTGGCCTCCAGTCCGGGAATGATCTGGCAGGTGCAGGGATCCTGCAGGTCGCCCAGCTTGGCCACCGGCGCAGCCGACAGGCGGTCGCACTGCATCCGATCCGCGAAGTCCAGGAGGCGCTTCACCGTCTGCCCGTCACGGTTGTCCAGCGTGGAGCGGCGGTTGAAGAGCACCTCGCTGGCCAACTTGCCCGTCTCCCGCTGGACGCGCTTCTGCATCTTCTTGCGCTGCTGCAGGACCTCCTTCCAGTACCGCAGGCGCTTGTCCACATGCGGTTCCCGCTCCTCGCGCGGCCACGGCATCCCGGCCAGGTGGCAGGAGGAGGAGGTCTCCGGAAAGTCGCCGCGCCGCTCCTTGAAGATCTCGTTCAGGATGTCCTCCACCATGCGCTCCGTGTACTTGCCCATGGGCGAGGTGGCATTCGCCTGGACTTGAGCCATCGACCGGGTCGTCGGGATGGACAAGGACGAGGGTAGCGACACCATGTTGGCCAGGGTGAACTTTTCGAAGTTCTCAGACTCGCGGGTCTTGCGAGTCATTGTGGTCATTGTGGATTCCGTCAAGTTGAACGTTTGCCCTTCCATCGTCTGCTGCGGATTCTCTTCCTGCGCACTATCCTTGTCCATTTTGAAAGGACTGAATGTGTAACGATGCCTTGGACTTTGGGTAATCTTGTATGTTAACGTAAAGTGTTACAAAAATATAGATATGCTTGGATCCTAGTCAGGGTGAAAGTCTAATCAGAAAAAGAGGACAATAGCTACCAGGCCAGCTAACACTTTTAATTTGTGTAACCAGTTTTGTGTTTTTTCATCTTTGAAGTAAGATAAAAGGATAAAAACTTGAAAAAGTAATTTGTTCTCGCTTTACTTGGATAAAGCTGGAATAAGTCTTTGGAAAGTTATCAATATCTTGTATATTCGCACACTAATTATGCACACATTTTACAATTGTCATTCGAAAATTTCAAAGGGACTTCGGATTTTCATATATAAACGAACGAATATTCTTATAATCCTGTCCACAAAGTATACCAAAATCAGACAAATGGAAAAAAAAATTAAAACTGTATTTATACTGGCACAAAAAGTTTATAAAAATCACCCAAGCCGAAAAAAAGCTCCTGTAGATTTTTAAAAATAAAAGTCGATTAATAATAAGCAATATTCAAAATGAGCTAATAATTGTTTTTTTCTTACTGTTGTACTATTACTATTATAAGTATTAGTTGGAAATTCAGGCCAATGAACAAATTTACCTATCATACTGGATTGTAAGTCAACATTATAAATATTTTTTATTTGATTTGTACATTGCCGCGTTAAACACTTTAGAAAAATATATGAACTGGGAATGCTGCACGAAAATCAAATCAACAGGGTTTCATTTCTAGGTCCCTCTGCTATTTTGCGATTTCATAAACTTCGAAAATCATAATCTAAAATTGCCATTTCAACTGCAGTCAGAATCCTAGTCAGCGGTACTTTCGATTACGGACACAATGTCCTCGGCGGCATCGCAGAGCAGATCGTAGGTGTGCATGTAGAGGGAGTCCTTCAGGTACTTGTTGGTCTTTACTCTCTTCGAGACGTACTCCACGATCTCCATTTCTTCGGATGGTTCCGATAACTCAGGCTGGCGATTCTTTTGGGACAGTCCCCCCAAGTCCTGAAGCGAAGGATGGTTGGATAGGTAGCGCAGCAGCTCCAGCTTGAAGAACTGCTCATCCAGGCCAAGGGCCATGACCTCCCACTCGTCGATGGTGCTGCTGATGGTGCCGCGCACGTAGATGAACCTGGCCCGATCCCGCTCCGGATTATGCTCGAGCAGGGGAAAGGTTGCGCACCTGTTGCACTTCATCGGCTGGAGCAGGTCCACCAGGCGGTTGTGGAGTTTCTCGCGCATTTTTCGACTCTCCTGCTGGCCAATAATACGGCGCATAGACTCGATACTTAGGTCCCAGGGTCGATCGCGTGGTTTCTTGGCCGCGGCATATATGTCCTTGAGGGCCTCGAGGTCCTCGTAGCGATCGCAGCGATAGGAGAAATTCTGGGCATTGAAGACCTCGCGTTCGTCCAGGACTCTTTGGTAAGGACACAGGAGCGGAGGGTTCTCGATAATGGGCGCCAGACTGGCCTGCATTTTGAGGATGCTATTGGCCTGCAGCCTCTGCTGCTTGTCCAGCGGCACCTGCCGATGACCTTCGAGGCGCCGCTTGAAGGGAGCCGGCATGGTGCACTGTCCCTGGACGATTAAGTCCAAGCGCCTGGTACCGCAGAACGGCGACTTGGCGATGCAAACGGACCAACGCTGCGTGAACAAGCCCACCTTTTGCGGCTGGAACATCACCCGAATGACCCGACGACCCTGCGGCTCCAGGATGAACTCGCTGCGGTCGAAGACCAGCTCGGCGTTCAGCTGCAGTCGCTCCGAACGCAGTCGGCATCTGCTTAACCAAAACACATGCACCAACTTTGGGCTCAGGTTCTGTGGGATGGCGTCCAGTTAGCGGGCATTCCTTGACAGTGTTATTACACAAATAACCCCAAAGAAATTGTGTAATATTAAAGTTTAACCCCCGACTGTAAACGGCAGTCCATGAAGTGACGAATACACACCGAGATTGTCAGGAGGGCGACTTCTATATATAGCCGCAGAATTGACAAATTTCTATAGCAGTCGAAACGAGTGATATATCGATTGAAAGGTAATGTTATACTCTCTTAATTTGCATAATAAGGTTTGCTAATATAAAAACTAACTATATTAAATTAATTGTCATTCTCTAAACATATAAAATAAAACAAAAACACCTCTTAACGAGTTGAAAATGTTGACGATATATATAACAAGAAAGAAAAGCTAACTTCGGGCGGAGCCCAAGTTGATATACCTATGCAGAATATTCTGTAAATTATATTCTCCAAAACTATTCATATGATGCATTCTTAATACTCATACAAAATCCCAACTTCCTAACTTTAAAAACACCAAAGTTATGGCATTTCCAATCGTTCAGTTATATGGCAGCTATAGGATATAGTCGGCCGATCCTTATGAAATTTGGTGAGATTTTCTATGGGTTTTATATTTGGCCAATCAATCTGACCCACCAAATTTCAAAAGGATCGGCCCACTATACCCTATAGCTGCCATATAACTGATTGATCGGAAATGCCATAACTTTGGTGTTTGTAAAGTTAGGAAGTTCGGATTTTCTATGGGAACTATTAATAACAGCTGGAGATAAGCTCCAACAATAAAAATATTTTCCTATAATAAGTCGTATAGCCGGACACTACTCAAGAATAAAAATGTATTAAAGAGTAGTTCCTTAAGGTACCCCGGATTTTACCTGGATGTCCAACAGCACTTTGACTGTTCGTTCGTACGGATCACATGTGAGCAGCACATTGATGCCTCTGCCGGTGGCGCCGCTTAGATTGCCGTAATCAAGGAACACGCCGTTGATCATCAGCCCGTTCTTGTCCTGGGGCTCGTCCAAATCTTGGATCTCCACCTGGCCCACGCCATCTTCCCGGATGACTTTCTCGGGTTCCATCTCCCACACATCCTCACCCTCCACATCAAAGGGCAGCAGGTCGGCCTCCGAATCCTCCTCCTCCACTGTGGAATCCCCGGAAAGCTGCTGCAATTCCGACTCGTCCACTTTGATGATCGGTGGCAAATTGGTGGGAGGAACCGCCACTGCCGGCGTGACCTGCAGCTCCTGCAGATCGGGTGCAAACTCGAGCACCTGCTGGATGAACTTCTTCTTGGCCTCGAGGCGCTGGCCCAGTACCTTGGAGCGCTGCCACTGGCTCTCGGCCGCTTCGGCAGTCAGCTGGGTGGCGGCCAGCTCCACCTGGGTCACCTGCGGCAGGCCGACAAATTCCACGGGCTGCAGCAGTGGCTTGGCGGCGTACAGTTCGTGGATGTCGCGGCAGAGTTCGGGATCGCAGCGCGGCTTCAGTGAGGTCAGGGTGGCGTTCTCCTTGAGCTGGACAAGGGGTCGCGTTCGGTCGGCGGAGTCGAGGACGCGCAGGATCATCCGCTTGCTGGCCTCGTCGATGGTCGCCGAGCGGTTGAAGAGCACGTCCTCGGCCCGCTTGCCCGTCTGCTGCTCGATCCGCTCCTGCAGTCGCCGGCGCTGCTCTAGGACGCGGTTCCAGTTGCGCAGCCGCGGGTCCATGTCCAGATCCTGGTCCAGTTCCAAGTCCCTGGTCGTGGCCGACTTTGACTTCAATGCCGTGGATAACACCGGCTGGCAGAGGTTATCCAGACTACTGTCCGACTGCTTCAACTGGAAGTTCTCCTTGCACAAGACATCGTTCAGAATGTCCCGCACGGTCACGGCGCCCAAGAACTTGTTCCCGGTATTGTCCTCCCCCTCACCGATTTCCAAGTAGTTCTTCTTGGTTAAGTGAGAGTCCCCGAGCGATAGGGCCGAATACTTCCCAAGGGAATGTATGACCGAGTGCTGAGTGCGCCTCATGATTGAAAATTGATATAGTTTCGGTCCCCTCAAGGTTATGTATGTATAATATAAAAGTGTGAGGCTGACACACGTTATTTGAAAGAAGACGCTTAGTTCATTTTACCGGATTTCCCATGTTTCTTTATAATATTATTAAGGGTACAAATGTACACTTTTAATGTTCCTTAGGCTATTTTTAAATTTGGCTTAAATAAAGTAACTCCGAACTATGATAACTTTTACATCATAAAATGAAAAATGTAACCTTTTTATGACTTATTGATTATTATAATAATAATAAGGTACTTATTTTTAGTTATTATTAGTTTCTCTTATTCCTTTTTAATCAATTTAAATACGAAAAAAAACCGTCTTCCAAAAATATTTATAAAATCAATTAATAAACATGCTTATGAATTTATTTTAAGTTATTTTGGCTTGTTTGAAACCGAATAATAACAGGCGTAGGCTTGCTTTATTAAATTAAAGAGCTTAGAGAGAGAAAATACATACCTTGGTTATATTCAATTCAAGTAAATTGCAATTTATGAGGCCAGATGTTGTGCTAATTTGCTAACAATCCCCACAAAATAACACCAAAAATTGAATAGAAAAACCCGGCTCGTGTGACAAGTCATCGTAATTTTCGACCAAGCAGTAGGCCCGGCATTTTCGTTGTTCGAATTTGAATTTCCCTTGCCACTCACCTTAAGGCTCAATGGCATTGACGTGCCGCCTTCACACAATTCAAAAAGTTGCTAGAAGTTGTTGTTGATGTGGATGTTGATGTTGCTATTGTGACTGGCAGTGCCAACAAAGAGAAAGGAGTCGCCGTGGCTGTCGTATGTCAACTTACCTAAAACGAGAAGAGGAGAAATATTAAATTGATTTATACACTAGGCATGTGCACGTTAACTACAACTGAATATGAACTATTTCTTATTTATGGACGGTTCAAAGGCTCATTAATTATGTCATCTGCGGTTGGACTGGGGGTTGAGTTGGAGCTTTTATGTGGTTTTGGGGTTAGGCGCAGTCGAGGATTTACATTTACCCCGCCTCCTCCTGGGAAGAGGAAGTGAAATGAGTTTCCATCCCAGAAACAAACTTTCCGTTCAACAAAAGGGCGAAACACAGAAAACAGTCGAGTGAAACAAAGCCATATCAATTACCCTGGCAACCAACCGTACAGAAGTATAAAGTAATTTGGCCCGAAACGCTAAGGGAGGTAGGGGGATCCTGGCCAAGAACAAAGGCCGACAAACCGCAGAAAAGGAAGCCGAATAGGGACTGATAGTGGATAAGGGAGTGGGCTAAAGCCCGAGCTGGAGCTGCGGAAATGTACTGCATTGTTGGCAATTTCAATACTCATCATTATTATGGCGGCTGGAAGCCCTGGAGTGCATGTGTTCCATCTACGTGCCGGCGAAATGCAATCAACATATTGTAATTCAGAAATGCATATTGAGAACGTGCAAAAGATACTCGCAGTTGCCACAATGCTGCTGTTGCACTTAACGGGCCGGCGGAGGAAAACAAAACGAAGCCATGCCGAAACCAGGGGACATTGTTACTGCCGCTTCAAGTGCATCCACGAGCAGCAGAAAATCTGGCAGCGTTTGCATTTTGATTTCCCATTTCGCATTCTCCCAAGCAACGCATTCATTATTTACCAGCCAGCAACAGGCAGCAAACAGCAACTCAATTCCGCAGACTCATGCTGCAGTTGTCAACGGCTGCGACGAAGACACTTGCCCCCACAATTCCCCACTTCGTTCAGCGGCATGTTGCATACCTCTTGGTGTTGACAGTGAGACAACAGCAGCAACAGCAACACCACCAACAACAACAACAACAGCAGCAACTTGAGACCCAGACGGCAACTGTGGCGCTCGTTGAGTGAAGTTGGACAGACGGACGGATCGACGGCAAGACGGACGGATAGTCAGACAAATAAACCCGTACAGTCTGCTTGTACGATATCCATGCAAAAATGATGATGGATAGCGTGGAGCCACATCAAGAAATCTTCTCTGCGAATCAAAAATTTTGAATTTCTTGGCATTACAAAAAATTAACTTAATAGCCTTGTAAAATATATAAGAGATATTATTAACATTTTTTATAACTTATAAATATTTACAATTTTATGTTTATTTTTTCTTCTCATTATGCTAAGCTAAGCTGTAAAACTCTATACATTTACATTAGTTTAAAGCCTCATTTAGTATTTTCTAAGGATGAGAAAACGGGCCTAATGCAATTAGTGTTCATCATTTAAAATTTTAGAGGCATCAAGTCATTAGCTTGGCTTATCTATAAAAAGTGGAACAAATTTACCTGCAAAGCATGCTAGTCATAAAATTACCCACTGATCTGCATTTTAAGTTCAGTTCAAAACTAATTACCCAAATGATATAATTTTTGAGAAATCATAAATAATGGTTTTAGCTAAGACAAACATTTATACAAACATTGTTAAGATTGATTGGTCTATTGAAAGAGGGGCAAAATGTCATTGTTCGACCTTTGGAACAATAAGAACAAAGCAATTACATTATCTTATCAACAATTGCTCTAAAAGTGTAGTAAATGAATAATATTAAATCACCTTCTTTTATATATTTCATCTCCCATGCAATCATTAAACTTATATACCCGCTGTCTTGTGTAAATCCACGGTACTCAACGTACTAAAACAAATTTATTTGCGTTCGGTTAGTTGCTGCTCGACATGCAAATGCCGTTCGCTGCATTTGATGACGCCCATAATAATCAAATTTTTATTGAATGAATTGCAAGCTGTTAAAACGCGAAAATTATTTGTCAAGCGCCGAGGCCAAATCCATTGAGATTTCCATCGCCCGTACACGGGACTTGTTGGGGCAGTTGCAGTTGGACCCGCCCAGTCCAGATCGTGCGGGTTGGAATCGCATGTGTGGCCATAAAAGTGCGTTGCAAATAACTGCACTTTTATTGAATAGTGCCGTGGCGACAAGTGCCGCTGCTGCCTTGGACCGTTAAAGCGGTCTGCTGGTGCAATCGAACCCGAAGCTACAAATCACTGGCGAAAATGTTTCTGAGTGATATTCATAGTTGGTACACAGTTACGTTTTTTGAACTTACATACAAAATCTAATGAAATTAGATCGAAAATAAATATCGAAATCGATTGGTAAAAAAGTTATGTATAAATTGCATTATCGACTTATTAATATTAGTATCAAAACTAATCGTACCGATTATCGCCTTCATTTTACGAAATAAAATAATGTGTGAAATACCAATGCAATGTTAAACAAGAAAGGAAAGCTAACTTCGGGCGGAGCCGAAGTTGATATACCCTTGCAGAATACTCTGTAAATTATATTCTCCAAAATTATTCATGTGATGCATTCTTAATACTCATAAAAAATCCCAACTTCCTAACTTTAAAAACACCAAAGTTAGGCATTTCCAATCGATCAGTTAAATGGCAGCTATAGGATATATGAAATTTGGTAGGTCGGATTGATTGGCCAAAAATAAAACCCATAGAAAATCCCAACTTCCTAACTAAACAAACACCAAAGTTATGGCATTTCCGATTAATCAGTTATATGCGGGCTATAGGATATAGTCGTCCGATCATTATAAAATTTGTTAGGTCGGATTGATTGGCCAAATATAAAACCTACAGAAAATCCCAACTTCCTAACTTTACAAACACAAAAGTTATGGCATTTCCGATCAATCAGTTATATGGCAGCTATAGGATATAGTCGTCCGATCCCGGCCGTTCCGACTTATATACTGCGTGCAAAGGAAAGAAGGGTGTGTGCAAAGTTTCAATTCGATAGCTTTAAAACTGAGAGACTAGTTTGCGTAGAAACAGACAGACGGACAGACGGACAGACGGACATGGCTATATCAACTCAGGAGGTGATCCTGATCAAGAATATATATACTTTATAGGGTCGGAGATGTCTCCTTCACTGCGTTGCACACTTTTAACCAAAATTATAATACCCTCTGCAAGGGTATAATGATCGGTCAATTCAAATATCCATAAAGTTTAAAGCATTGCGATTCATGTTACGAAACAAATAAAATTAGTGGATAAATACCAAAAAAATAATAACTTTGTTCTTAAATTAAACCCTTTATAACAAAGTATTGACGTTGGATATAAGTTTGTAAAATATAAATATTAATAATAATATTAATTTAATATTGAATGCGATATATATTTAGTTAGCTATTTCTGCACTGAACTATGCAAATGTACATTAATATAGTTTAATTATACATTCCATCTTCTTGGTCAGCTTTTTTTCTCAGTGCACTCCTAAGCTCGAGTTTAGTCTTGAAAAGAGTTGATTCGAGTTAATTGCTGTGCAATTTGTGAGCAACAAAATGGAATGCGCTGTCAAATCAAAGCCGAAGCACTTAATTAAAACTTATTGAAGGCAATCGCCAAATGTAGTGTTGGCGATTGCACTCCTAATTGCATAAGCATGTTGCTGCTGTCGCAGTGTTGCTGATGTTGCATTGGCAGTGTTGCAGTGTTGCATGCTTTGACTCGCTTGTTTACCTGACTTCGGCGGATTTGATGATGGCCTTGGGGGGCGCGTCCCAATAGTTGGGGGCGGGTGGCACCCACTGGCGCAGCACTTGATAGTTGCCCTCCAGCAGCGCCATGCCCTCGATGACCTCCTCGTCCGATTCGCCGTCATTATTGGGTTCATCGTTGGTGTTGCTGCTGCCATTGTTGTTGCTGATTCGACTATCGCAATCGGCATGTAAATTATCAAACGAATTGTTCATTGTTTCGGCCGGAAAATCAGGAAAAACAAAAACACTAGACTAAGATTTTGGCGCCGCTTTCACTGCCACTTTTTTTTCAATGAGAGCCTTGGATATTGTGGGTAAACAAAGATGCGCATTGCCATTTGCGCTGACGCACAGACACAAACACTGGCAAACACTCACGACCACCAACACAAAGAACTATTCCAACCCCCCCTTCCCGTGAGGAAGAAGCAGGAGCAAACAATAACAAAGACGGCCGGCAGCAAAGATTGAGTTAAATTTAAGTTCGCTGGCACAGATTCCGAGTATTCGCGATAATTTCTTTTCTTCGATTCGATTCCAATTAAAAATATATTTATAGGGCTCGATTCTATATAATCGCGGGGCCTTATCAGTAGCCGGAATAATCGGAAAATACGCGGAATAGTCGGACAAAGCGCGTGGCCTCCGCTCGCGTTGCACTCCCGGTTGGTTCTTCCTTCTAATCGGCGAGAATGTTCGTTGCGTTTGTTTTGGCACGACGGGATTGACAAGCACGGCGAAAAACCCAAACACATCGCACAAAGGCTCACCAACACTGGAGCAATTTCGCACACACACACCTCTGAGACTCGCACACAAACACACAAGGACACAACACACAACCGTGCACCGGAGGGTTAATATCTGGCACTCGCTTTTGCATCCCTTGTCGATGGCAGAGAACTCCGTGAACCCCGTGTTCGCCTCACGTCCTTGAGTCCTGCGATTCCAATTCCTCTGATTCTGCTTCAGTTTCAGTTTCAGTTTTGGCTGTTTCGCCTTACGATTGCCGGCTTTTTCCTTCCTCTTTTTAGTGTGTGTGGCAAATAAGGGTTTGTAATGTAATGTTTTTATGTCTGATTTCACTGGGGGGGTGGTGCCAGGCGGTGGGCGAACGTTCAATGCACGCATATTGTTGAAATTATGTAGCCAAAGAGGTGAACCGAAGGGGGGTTGAGGTGGTGTGAGGGCAGGGGAGAGTGGGCCAGAGAGAGGTCTTGAAGTTCAAAAAACGTTTTCGAACTGTGGTGCAAGAAATTTAATAAATAATTAACTGATAACCGATTTCTCAATATCATGTTAAGGGTATAGCTTGTAATCTGTCAAGGAAATTAACATAAAGTCCGATTGTTTTGCTGACCGACAAACATTTGCTATAAAATTGTCTCTACCTCAGACTTGTCAGTTAGCCAAACTATAACATGATATTGAGAAAGTAAATATTTATGAAACAGCAATTCAACTCAATGTCCTCAATAGTACTAAAGAAATGATCGGATTAAATTCATATAGCCACACAAACTTTTATAAACTATACACTTTGGAACCTAATTGGAGAATAATATTGGAGAAAATGGGTCTACAGCCGGAAAGTATGCAACTAATCGGTTAAACTTGATCAGTTAGTTTCCAAGGATCAAAAACCCAGTCTTGATCACATACAATTTCAGTTAAACTACAGCTTTTTCTAATTTTCTAGTCAAACTCAAACAAATAATCCTTGAGCCACTGTGCTCGGTTGGAACTTAGAACCATTAAAGTCTGGCAGCCACGATCCCCGTGACCTCTCACACACACACTCTCGCAAAGTCATTGTGCCGCTCACACACACATTCGCACGGCAGGAAGGAAACTCGAACCGAAGCGAAAAAACCCCAAAAACATCGGCCACAGCGAACAAAGGACGGAAGGAAGCGAACGCTCGAACGTATGCTCATATTTTGCTACAAATACATTTCGCCGAGAGAAACTGAGACTCTCTCTCCAGTTGGGAATTCTAGGTCTCTCGCTCGCTCTCCAGGACTTCTACCTACTCTCTTGATTGCCAGGTTTTTTAATTCACTCACTCAATTTGAATGTCGTTTGGCTGCCGGCTGTTGTTGTTGTGGAGAATTCACCCCTAAGCGTCTTCACGGTAATTTGAACACGTGCCGAGCAGCTGAGCGAGTTGGGTGGTGGTTGGGTTGGGTTTGGTTGGGTGGTATCTGGTCATCCAAAAGCCACCCCTCTTATAGCGCCAGCCAGACACTCCGGCGATCGTTAAATTTTATGATTTCATATGCCGCTTATGCTCCGAACAGGACAGGCACATCTCGTCCAGAGCTTTCTCCAGCAATTAACCATCCGAAAGAAGAAAGAGTTGGCCGGAGGCAACTGTACCGGTCTTATCCCCACACACAAAATGCAGGCCAAAACAATCAACTTGGCAACACTTACGAGGCCCCTGGGAATAGGATGCACAAACACGCACTGAGAGAAAATAAAAGCTTAAAATTAATAGAACTTTGCCTTTTGTCAAACTGAAGGGTAGATTCCAATTATCCAGTAAACAGTCAAGATCGTATCTTTTCAGCAAAGCAAAAATTTATTTCTGCGTTTAACAAATGATGACCAATAAGAATTTAAGAATAGAATAAAGTATATTTTCAAAACCAATAGAATGATAATTTGTAATATACTTAATATGTCATGATCCTATCAATACAGGATTCATTAAATAAAATGAAAAGGTTTTATTAAATAAAATTTACCACAAGATAATTTTGTTAGACACTTCAACAAATACATTAAATACCAAATTCACATTTCAATTCTTTAGCTTTAAAAACTGATTAAAAGGTGAAACATTCCTTTCAAAACCCTTTTTTCTAACGACAACATATCAAATTTTAACTTTTTTTTTCATGTGCCATCAGAGGAAAAGTGAAAGCTCCACTGGGTTCCGCTCCGTTATTTAATGTGCAAATATCTCACACTCCGCGGGACTTAACACCCACTGACCCACCATACTGCCGTCGCAAACAACAACAAATTGCGTCGTTTGCCAAATCAACCCTGCAGACAGGACAACAAACATGCATATCCACCAGCAGAGTGGGTGGACGTAGATCGTGGGTGGTGGTGGTGGTGGAGTAATAACAACCGACACTTCAACAGCCGCACGCAATTTCCGTTTTGGATACAGGGCTTTAGATTAAAGTGAGCCCTTCTTCAGAATTTTAATTAAAATGCATCTGCTTGGGTCTCGGGATGCGAGTTCTGGCTGTCATTAGCAACATGTTGCTGGGAGCAGCCGCAGCAGCAGCAGCAAAACGAACAACATCACAGCCAATGACATTTGTGTAATTTAATTTTATTCATTGCATAACTCACATAGTTAGCAACTCGAAAGGCTCAGTCAAGAGAAAAGGGCTGACACATCCCCAGGAGACAGGACCACACGTGGAGAAATGTATCCCAAAATTGGCCTTCAATTCAAACGGTAATCATATTCGAGGGGTGACGCAGAAATGTCTTTGAAATTCGGTTTAAATTTGTATGAACCTCATATGTATATTTCAATCAAAATTAAACTTAAGAGATTTCTCTGTCTTTTTCGGGTAAGACTTTATTCAATTTTAAGACTATATCACCTTTTTTACTTCGTTGAATATTCAAGAATTTTATAATTTTAATTTTAAACTAATTTTCGATACATTTTTGTACAACCTGATAATTAAACAAGAAAGGAAAGCTAACTTCGGGCGGAGCCGAAGTTGAAATACCCTTGCAGAATATTCTGTAAATTATATTCTCCAAAATTATTCATATGATGCATTCTTAACACTCATAAAAAATCCCAACTTCCTAACTTTACAAACACCAAAGTTATGGCATTTCCGATCAATCAGTAATATGGCGGCTATGGGATATAGTCGGCCGATCCTTATGAAATTTGGTAGGTCATATTGATTGGCCAAATATAAAACCCATAAAAAATCCCAACTTCCTAACTTTACAAACACCAAAGTTATGGCATTTCCGATCAATCAGTTATATGGCAGCTATAAGATATAGTCGGCCGATCCTTATGAAACTTGGTAGGTCGGATTGATTGGCCAAATATAAGACCCATATAAAATCCCAACTTCTTAACTTAACAAACACCAAAGTTATGGCATTTCCGATCAATCAGTTATATGGCAGCTATAGGATATAGTTGTCCGATCCCGGCCGTTCCGACTTATATACTGCGTGCAAAGGAAAGAAGGGTGTGTGCAAAGTTTCAATTCGATAGCTTTAAAACTGAGAGACTAGTTTGCGTAGAAACAGACAGACGGACAGACGGACAGACAGACGGACAGACGGACAGACGGACAGACGGACATGGCTATATCAACTCAGGAGGTGATCCTGATCAAGAATATATATACTTTATAGGGTCGGAGATGTCTCCTTCACTGCGTTGCACACTTTTGACCAAAATTATAATACCCTCTGCAAGGGTATAAAAATTGTAATATTGAAAATATTTGTTGATAATTATAAAAGCTTTCCGAAAATTTTTGTCCACATTTATGACCTCTAAATTGGGTTTTTATACCCTTACATAGGGTATTATAATTTTGGTCAAAAGTGTGCAACGCAGTGAAGGAGACATCTCCGACCCTATAAAGTATATATATTCTTGATCAGGATCACCTCCTGAGTTGATATAGCCATGTCCGTCAGTCCGTCTGTCCGTCTGTCTGTCCGTCTGTCTGTTTCTACGCAAACTAGTCTCTCAGTTTTAAAGATATCGAGTTGAAATTTTGCACACACCCTTCTTTCCTTTGCACGCAGTATATAAGTCGGAACGGCCGGGATCGGCCGACTATATCCTATAGCCGCCATATAACTGATTGATCGGAAATGCCATAACTTTGGTGTTTGTTAAGGTGGGAAGTTGGGATTTCCTATGGGTTCTATATTAGGCCAATCAATATGACCTACCAAATTTCATAAGGATCGGCCGACTATATCCTATAGCCGCCATATTACTGATTGATCGGAAATGCCATAACTTTGGTGTTTGTAAAGTTAGGAAGTTGGGATTTTTTATGAGTGTTAAGAATGCATCATATGAATAATTTTGGAGAATATAATTTACAGAATATTCTGCAAGGGTATTTCAACTTCGGCTCCGCCCGAAGTTAGCTTTCCTTTCTTGTTATCTATGAAAAGCTATGGAATGAGTTCTTTAACTTGTTGAGATTTACAATTGCATTTTACAGTATACAGCTTTTTATACTCCTTAGTTTGACGAAATATTAATTTCAGTTTCAAACTAATTGACAAAATTAACTTAAATTAATTTTTTCTCAGTATGCCCACACACGCTCCACTTCAGTTATGAGAGTCGGCATAAAAATAATTATATAAACTTTATGCCCTTGCCGTCTGGCAGTTCTTCGATGGGTCTTTCCACCCTCGATAATGTCGCAATACGCCCACGGAAACCCCTTGCTGCACCACCGCCCCTTTCCCCTTTCCCCACCCCCCTTACCCCTGACCACCACCCACACTTCAGACAGACCGCACAGTTTGGAAAACAGCAAAACCGAGAGCGGTGTAAACATTCTGCCCGCCGGCGTTCTCCCGAGCTAGACACACACACCCACCGGTCGCTGGGTCGGCTTTAACATGATTTGTTGGATTTGGCGAAAAAGATTTCCTAATTCCATTTGCTAGACAGGTCTACGGTCTATGACTATTTTTGGGGGTGGCTGCACAACTTTGAAAGGGCTTTGTGCCAATGCAAACTTTAAGTTTGGATCGGTGGACTAGAAATCGATCGGAAGTGCTGGGAAATTAAATAAAGCAATTTGCCGTGTTTCAAAACCCATCAAAGGCTATTTATTTTTAATGTACATAAGTGCTTTTCATTTATTAAGGAAAATTATAATGATCCTAAAATTTCATCGGAATAAGGTAATAAATATTTAAATATATAAGGAACTAAGTATAAGGAATTCAAAAATTAAGAAAATAAAATATGGGTAATTTATTTAAAACCGAAACATTCGATATAATTGAATATTTACGGGAATGATAAAAACTAGTAAGAATTGGCATAAATTATATAAGTTCTTGATCATGGTATTCAAACAACCTTCATTAGCAATTATTAAAGAGTGGTTTTGTTCAATATCAATTTCTAAAGTGACATTATCTAACGAGTTGCTGTTTCCCATCATTATCAGAAGGTACCAAATCGAGGTAGGCCCGAAATCAGGGCCATAGGAGCCAGCTCAATTACACTTTTGGCCTGTACTTGTAGTTGCTTTATGGTTCCCGGTCTAGTTGAGTATTTCATTAGCGGGCTGTCTGATATTTCTTAACACTTCATTACGGGAGCGCTATTAGTTGTCGCTGTGACTTTGATATGGCCATTGTTGTGTCTTCCTCGCATTAGGCCTGTCTGAGGTTGTGGGAATCCGCAGTTGATGGGCCCACACAGAAGCGGTCATAAAAGCAGGAGAGAGCGCCGAGCACCTGGCAGTAACTACTCCACTTTTTTGGTCACCCAAATGTGGCAGTAGACGTAGTTTAAGCCGATCTTTGGGTCGTTACACCCGTTGCCAAAATAACAAAAAAAGAAAAACAGTGGAAAATGTGGATGAGCATATGCAAATGTGGAACATATTGTTTGGCAACTTCCTAGGCCCAGTCATGTTGTTGTTTATTTAAAGACTTTCCACGCCTCGTTGGACAGAGCCACATGTTGACGAAATCCGTGGCCAGGGAACCACATCAAAGTAGCTGGAATCGCAGATGAAACGCGAGCATTTCGAAATGGGAAGCTATGTAAGAATTCCAGTTAAATGTTCGCTTCTCGAGGCGGTGTACTATAAATATATGCTTGTGCGAGTATCCATATACTTGGATTCAGTCATCGCTGGCGGCCAAGACCAAAACTCAAATAGACTACGAACACATTTGATGCCTATTTGTATTTGTGTTTGTGTTCGTGTTTGTTTATTATTAAAATCAGCTTATTTGCACTCATTTCGACTGCGAAGCAGTGCCCACAGGCCATTTGGAATGGGTTTGGTTCCGGTTAAGGGGTAAGGAGTTCGAGTTCCGGATTGGGGTTCATAAATATGCAAGTCATTAATAGAAATATGATGTGCCCGAGGCACTCGTCCGTCCTGTCCCTTCTCATCAAAGTCAGCAGGCAACAGCAACATCAACCCTCTCAGATTCTGGGAGTGGGTGATTTCGGTGACGGAATGACAGGCTAAGCGATCCATTGGGACTGCTGGAGTTAGCTGGGGAAAACTGCCTGAACTTGCCGACATACATACATAAATTGAGTCAAAATTATGCTTCATTTGATTTAACACAATCGGTTTGACTTTGCCGTTGTTGTTCCGGAGTCATGTTAAGGCATTTGATGTTGCCAAAACTGGATATTTGGGGGCTGGGTTTCGGCCCTTTCAGCGACAATTGGATTAGGCCCAGGATGGCATTGATTTGGTCTGTTTGGGGTGACATGTAATCGAGCACACTTCAGGCATTGACATTCCGGAATGCCCCCGAGGCAGACGATGAAGTTTGGAACTCAAGGTTTGGACTTGGGAATGTGGGATCCATAATATGCATTTGCTATTGCAAGAGGAAGTCAACTTCATTTCAGGATTATTTTGCCAAAAATTCCCTAGCCTTTACAGATTTCCTTAAAGTGTTGGACTTCATACGTCTTTTTAACAAAGATTAAATGTATTATCCATATATAAAAATGTCTTAAAATTTAATTCAAATTAAAATAAATCTTATTAAAAAATAAAAATTATTCCAATTTAATGAGTTACACAAGTTAACATTGCAAATATTTTAAAGTGAGAGTATGTGGTCGTAGTAGATCAATATAATTGCGGAAAAGGTTTGGCACTTTAAAAATGTTTTTTGTTTTACAACACGAAAAAACTCTAAGCATTTTATTGATTGCGATTTGGATCTTATCTAGTTGATCTTATTATAGATTCGAGAGGGAGAAACCAGAAAATCAAGTTTAATAAATAAATTATCCAACTACGTCGGCAGTGCTCTACATGAAAGTACTTTCCATATTCTACATGATTTCAACGCCATTATTCCGCAACCCCTTGGAAATCTATATGTATCTATCGCCTGATCAGCCCGCGGCCAAATGCAATAATAAACACATTGTCTTTTTTTCGGGGGCAAGAGGCTTGGGCTTTGGCTTTCCTTTGAGTTTTCCAGCCCACCCCCTTCCACAAATCGGGTAAACGCTAATATTTCCGCTATTGGCAGCGATTTCTTTCACTTAACCGCGGGCCACTGCAACTTGCACATGTTTTATTTTCCACCGCCGCACTTTGCTTTCAGCATGCTTTTGTTCGGTTTTCCTTCATTTTCCTCTCGGCCTATCTCTGTTTTCTGTTTTTTATTGACAGGCTGCTGCTAGCCAGCGGCTGCAATTGCAACATCCGCACATGTGGCCAGCCACCAGATCTACTTCTGCCTCCGATTTTCCTGTTTTCTTTGCAACCCAGCAGCAGCAGCAGCACCAGCATTGTTATTGTTTATTGATGCACTACTTTGCGCTATTTTCGTGTGGCAACTGAAAATGCAACTCCAGCAGATGGCGATGGCATGCTAGTGGGCGTTCGAAGCTGGAGAACTGCGTCCAGAAACCAGAATCCCGAAGAACAGTTTCTGTTTTTGTGGCCAGCTCTTAAGATACTCGTAAATAAATTGTTCCCAACTCGACAGCAGATGCAGATTTAACGAGCTGCCTTCAAAAAGGAAAAAAAAAGAAAGAAAGGCGACTTTCAATTAGCTACCTTACGTTTTGACATTGCTCAAATTACGAAGCCGATTATGAGACTAGCCAACTGCAATTGTTAACGGAGCCCAAGTTTTATTGAATTGTCAGGTTAGAGTACTACCAATGTGGTTGTGCCAACTGCAACATTGCTGTTGCCTTTCCTGCCAATTACTGCTACGGCTGCTGCTGTTGTTGTTTGGCAATTTTCAGATACTTTTTCTTCAATTACGTATACGACCTGGTTGCTTAGATCCAACCCCCCCTGTCTATGCCCACGAACTTTGGCCGTTTCTTTCATTTTATGTCGCATGTAATTAGTCACGATGTTGGCAGCAGACATACTGCAGGCCAGGCTGATGCTGCTGTCTGACTTTGGGTGCCATTCCCTGCACTCGATTCTTGAGCCCGGCGACTAGCAACTAGCAACTTGCAACTTGCGACTTGCGACTTGCGACTCTTGACTCTCGACTCTCAAACTGTCGACTGTCGAAGCCGCCTGCCTTTGTTGTTTGCCGTTGCTGCTGCAAGTTGGCCAGGTAGGACAGCATCGGCTGGCCAAAGCAAACTGCGGCCCAATCGCGGAAGTGTGAATTGCCATCGTCTCCAGGCGACCGACCCGGCTGCAATTTATGTTGTCCTCAGAGCAAACTGCAGCGTAATTAGGCCAATTAGCTGATAAAGCTGCTCATAAATTACACAAAAACTCCTGCAATTTGCTGCTGTCATCCTGGACTTTCCATCACCACTTTCCAGCCTCACTTAACACATTAGAGGAGCAGCGGGCCAGAGGAACTTCTATAATTTACGGACACATGCAGTGCTGGAATAATCGAGTATTAATCAAAGCACAGTTAATTTTTAAATTGGAAAAAATTGTACGCCGGCGTATAGAAGAGAAAACTGGTTTCTCGGCCCCAGCCCCAAAACTTCTGCTAACTCATTACGCGCCAACATCAAATCAAATCCAAAAACAGAAACCGAAACGGAAAATATTTCAGTTTCAGAGTTATGGAGTTCGTGTTTCTTTTTTTTGCTGTGAGCACTTGAAAACTTGTATTGCTGCGTAATGCTCCCAAGTACAAACGACAGCGTGGAGAAGGTTTTTTAAAAACAGTTTCTTGTTTTCATCATTTTGTTGTTTAATTTTGCTCTCTCTCTCGATGAGTTCGCCTCGCACTTGAGACCCTGCATATCGCGCACTTGAATCTGTTACACAAATGTGCGTAATGCGCACGAATTCAGATGGATAAAACTCGGGGATATACGAGTGGGTATAATCGAGTGTTGGTAAGAGACCGGGGAACGGTAACAGAATGTTAAGAGCGTTCCGTAGGGAGGCCTTCAGCCGCCGCTTTTGAAGGCGCGTGGGCCTTGACAACAACTCAAAGTGAGGAACTCGAGCTACCTACCAGCAACAACATCGGTAACAACATCGGCAACAACCTCAACGACAGCAACAACTTCGGCGGCAATCTCAAGTGCCTTCCGAGTGGACAAAGAGAAATAAAGTTTACAAAATGTTGGCCATAAAGTTGAGTTTAGAAACCATTTACAACAAGTTCGTCGCGCTCTGCAGCAAATGAAACACACCCAATAAAAAGTTTTGCGGGAACTCACACATGCACCCACAAAAGGTAATAGATCAACGTACGGGAAACTTTGACATTTGCAATTAGCCATGTTTTCTTGGCCAAGTAAGAACTCTGATAGAGTACCCTTAAAAAGAGAAACTGAAAAATTGTATGATCTAACTAGATTAAACAAAATAATTGTTTGATGTATGTATTATTCTATGGAATATATATATATATTTAATTAGTTTCTTTATTGATAAAGCTTTCTTGCGTTTTTTGGTCGTTTCAAGAGATTACTTAAAGGATTTAAAAACAAATATCGTCTAATAAAAGAGATTAGCTTTCTTTAGAATCAAAGTATTTTATTTCTAACAAGAAAGGAAGCATACTTCGGCAAGCCGAAGTTTATATACCCTTGCAGTTATAACAAATCGACTACATTTCGATTTCTATGCCTATATTACTAATAACAAGCATTTTGCCATCGTTTCTATGGCAGCTATATGATATTGTTGTCCGATTTTAATTTAATTAAAACCGTAATTCCATAATATTTGAATTTTTCCAAATCCCAAAGAACAACAAAAAAAATTAGTTAAACAAAGTTATAATTTTTTTGAATTGTTTTTTATAGTCTCTATAAATATTCCTATGATATATTGATGGCCGCAATACCATTATTAAAAATATTGCTATAGATTTATTCAATTCACTCATTGGAAATTTGCCATTATTATATCGACTTCTAACGCGATCGGTATTATCCAGTCCGTATAGGCAATAACATTCGTATAAACATCAGCATATGTTTCGGGATTACGGTAGCTCAGAATTCCATGTTGTACGTAACGCTCTAAATCCCCATTAAAGATTGTTATCAAGGGATTGCCGAGATTAGCGAGATTAGAGGCCACGTATTTTTGCTCTTCTTGTTCTTTATCACAAGAACTTCTAAAGAATAATTTTATTTTGCACCAAATGCCAATTTTAGGATTCTTGTTCGATATTTCAAAGGTGAGCAACTTGGTTATATTAACGTTTTCTGTGATGCATAGCGGTTTTATATGTGGCTTATATTTGTCCGCCGTTGGCAGCTTAAGCAAACCTATGTTATGTTCATGTGTGTCTGCCGAATATGACTTGTGAACGTAGGCTTTTGAGACAGGGTATTCCTCATAGGTGTTGTCGGAATAGCTTTTGTCTGATAACGATCCGTCGAAAATTCCCAAGCGCACAACGCTGTTAAAAATAAGTTTCTTTTTAGTGTAGCGTAATTTTTGTTTGGCATGACTTACAGTTGGGTTTGGGATTCTATGCAGCTTGCAGCTGTCAAGACATACCCTAAAAAAAAGTGCATAAAATCGAAGTCCCAAGAAATGCAATTTTTATTAAATACAAACGTTTATTAATAAGCGAGCCAGCACAGAATAATTTAGATTTGGTTCGAATTTCAGCTAGCCAAGGAGTGCGACTAGATCCATTAATCCCAACAGTTGCACATTTGTTATCTAGAAATTGAGCAGATTCCTTTGGAATCAGCAAAAGTGTGCACAAAGATATCCATCGAACAGCACTCATCTTTCCCAGCGAATATGCACTAAAGAACTGATCTAAGTTCGGTAGCTGAGAGTGCATTCCATCTTTCTTATAGAACATAGCTTATCAGGGATCTTTCCGATCCGCCGTACTTAAATGCAGTTGAATCACCGGCCAGATAGCATTGGCAATTATTTTATAGGCAGCGACAAAACATAAACAAGGGTGATGCTGATCAAGAATATATAGACTTTATAAGGTCGGAAATGTCTCCTTCACTGCGTTGCAAACCTTTGAATGAAATTATATTACCCTCTGCAAGGGTATAAAAACAAGGGAAAATAATAATGATAACAAAAAGACGAATATAGACACGATTTCCTCTAGTACTATTTAATATTTTAAAACATTCTAGCAGGAAATCGCCATATTCTTCTTATTCGTTTATTTAACGCTGTTTTAGTTTCTTAATTGCTTCAATTTGAGTTTATTGTTAAGTTCTCGTAAAGCACAGCCAATAAAACCATTTCTATTTCCTATTCTCTCTCCACTCTGGAACTATAAACTTCTTTTTACTTCTAACGACCATGGGGTATTGCCATAAAGAATTATTTATGTGTTATTAATGAGCCAAATGCATAGCACATTAGTGCAACATGAAAATCCGACACAAATCAAACTTTTGATTGCCCAAGGGGCGGAATGCGGAACCAGCTCGAATTGAGATCTGTCCGTGAAGATTGCCCGTTCCCAGATGGGTTCAGTGCACCGACCACAAGAAGCCTCCAATTGACTGCAATTGGAGATCATGTTATGAAATCAATTTCGATTGTCAGGCTGGCCAAAGTATAAAGAGAGCGGCCGTTTGATTGACGGATGCACTGAGACAAAAGCTCGGCTTCCACGGACAATTAATCCTGTGGCCAACTACTTAGTGGGGGGGGGCGAGTACATAAATTCAATTTACGTGGAGCAGACCCCGCTGTCACACAATTTGCAATCAGGCAAAGCCAAGAGCCCCTCGACATTGGTTATGGCCACAGAGTGCGACGTGTTGGGTAATTTGGAGAATTTATGACAAGCATTATGGCAACACTGGCCCATGCTGATCGCTGTACGTATTACTGCTACCCATTGCCTGTGTGCGTGTAATTCTTAGAGCGGCCGCCCCAAAACCGCAAAACCAGTTTCAGTTATTGTACACAATTTTTCCTATTTTTTCCACTCCTTTTTCGCCTTTTTTTTTTTTCGATATTTATGCAACGCGCTCCGCTTTCCGATTACTCACGCTCCACCGGCCGCTGCAAGAACCGCTCGCTGATCGTGAATTTTCCAGCTAACAGCTACCAACTTGCAACTACCATCTACTAGCTCCATAATAAGTCACTGGTAGGAGATCCCAGCAAAAAAATTAGAGATGCCAATTATACAAATGGTCAGACGTCCGAATGCGATTCCGAATCCGAATCGGAATCCAACTTCGACTCTAAGTTTGATTCCACGTCTGAATGTCCGAGACCGAGTTGGTGGTAAATTGTCAAAACGGTTAGGCGAGTGCTCTTGGCCAGTTTTCCAGTTTGACAGGCCGACAAAGGTGCGGCTCCAGAGGCGGAGAGCGATCGAGTCTCGGCCGGATTATGGCAGAAAGCGAACCGAAACAAAAGCGAAAAACCTAAGAGCCAGCTCAAATCCCTGACGCTTTTAAATTGGTTTCTTAGCCGGCTTGCCAGCTGCCTAAATGTCAAATGCAATTGTCTTGGGTGGATCCGCCAGAGAGGCTTTTGGGCGTTGCATTTGGCGGACCCCGCTTCGTCCAACTTTAATTGCGAAACGGGAATGAATAAAGCGAAATGCTAAAGTTGAAGGCGACCTGGGTGTGTCGGGTGCTGAGTATACAAAGGGATTTAAGTAGGAGTTCTTTATTCATCTAAGGTCGATCTATGGGACTGGCTGGCTGTGCGTGCAGAATGCGAAATGCAAATGAGACTGGCAAGCGGCGGAGTATAAGCTGGTATTGCGTATACGAAGCGTTGGACGGCACCACCCCACAGCCCAATTCAATTAAGTTGTTCGGGAAATTGGCCATGGCTACGTGTTGGCTTTTTCTCTTTCCACCAGCACTGGGAAAAAAGTTCAAGTTTCTATGGTTAAGAAATGCTTGGAGACCTGGTACTGATTAGGTTTTTACCTTACGTTATAAATTTAAATTTAAGGTTATTCATAAAAAAGTTTATGCATTAAATGACAAAAATGTACCAAAAATTATTTGTATGATTTAAAGACTCAAAGCTTATAGAACCAAAAGTTACCGAATCTTTCAGAATAAAATCCATTTAGGCTCCATCTCAGTTTTTAATAAAATTATGAATTAATTAAAATTTAGTCCCCTGTAGCCAAGTTTTTTTTTGTAGTGTGATGTTCTTGGCTTTTGCAATGCAAATAAATCATCGTGTCGATGCATTTTGAGCTTGACTTTGCGATGCCATGCAGTACGTGATACCAGCGCACCTTCGTGTCTGGCGGCCCGGCCAATTACATATTTGTCTTGGGTCTGGCCCAGGTTCGGTCCGATTCCCCTGCCCTCTGACTCCCTGACTCCCTGACTTTCCGACTTTATCTTGGCCTGGCCCTGTTCGTGAGCAAGTGCTCCAGTTTCCCGTTCCTATGTGGTTCTGGGCCTCCTTCACGGCGTATTACCGTGCGATAATACCGCAATTCATCATTATTTTCTCGTTGGCGATGTTCGCTTTAGTTTTTCCTCTAATGAAAGGGTTCCGCTTGTTTTTCTTTTCCCCCTTTTTTCTTTTGATGTATTGGCAAGTCAAGTAGTAAAAACATCGAATAAAACAAAATGCTGTAGTGGTTACCACTGGCTGGCTGGCATTGGCAGTTGGCAGTTAGCTTAGCGGTTCTTCCGCCTGATCTGTGTTTCTGATTCCCCATTGTATTACCATTGCAGGCCCAAGAAGGGGCGTGGCAAGACCCCAATTAAGCGTTAACTGATTACAATTTTAACGGCGAACCAAAGCCCGCCAGCCAAGATTGCTGAGCTAAAGATTTCGGCTCATTAGCCGGGCTTAAATATATAAGGAAATTACTGCAATAGACAGCATGGCAGGAATTGGCCAATGCAAATGCCAGTTCCAGTGCCAGCGGAATGCCAGCGATAAGCGGCCAGAAAATCCGCCGAAAAGGAGCCACAAATTTGCGAGCAGCAAATTTAGATCAATAAAGAACACGCAGAGTGCAGGCCCAACCCAAAGAAGGCGATCGAACAATGGCCAAAAACAACTGCCGGCTGCTGACCCCAACTCCCTGCGAAAGTGTGGGTGTCTGTATGTGTTGGCCAGCCCCGCACCCACCGCCTATGTGTGTGTGTTAGCCCATTATGGCGCCTAACATACGAATGGCGAGTGGAGGGGCAGGGGCAGGGGCAGGGGCAGGGGCAGGGGCAGGGGCAGGGGCAGGGGAACCGGCACTGCTCTCTCTGACATTCAGAATGATTGCATCACGAAGTACAAATTTAAACAGCGATTACCCCGCCCCCGAAACTTCAGCCACGGATGCTGTCCATTCTTCAGAAGTGCAGAGAAAGAATTAAATATTTTCTCGCAGTTCGAAAGCCATATACATAAATTCCAGTCTTTGGAAAAATAAAGCTTACCGGTCATTTCTAAATATTAAAAAAAAATTAAAGAACCGAAAAAAACTACAGTTTTTTGTATGAAATATAACATTATTTTAAAAATTTGTTATCAATATCAAATATAAGTTAAAGCTAAACTTTAGTGCCCTTTTGTTTGCCTTAGGCTTAAGTTTGAAGACGTCATGCCAGACTTAGCTAAGGATTTTTGACTTTATTTAAAATAAATAAACTTATGTTGTATTATTTTTTGTAATATTTCAATAAATAAAAATGTTTTTTTTAAACATGAAGTAACTTATACCTCTGTCTATTTTTAAAGAAAGCCAAACTATCAGACCTGCCCGATAAAAGCAATTTTGTTTTTTTTTCCAAAAAAAAAAGGATTATATCCCAATAAATATGAAAGTTTTTTTCGGTGTAAGCGCAGCTATAAAGAAAAAAGGGGGAGTTGGTGGGCTGGCAATTTCTATAAACGCTGCTAAATGCATTAACTGCTCAGAAAAAGGAAGGGAAAGGCAATGGGAAAAAGAATGCCGACTATGATTAGGCCGAATGAAAATTATAAGTTTTCTTTATGTCGCTTTAATTGATGCTGCTCCGGATGCGGGAACTCCGAGCTTTTCGCTCAGCTCGTTAGCAACATGCTGCCAGATGCAAAGATACACAGGCAACACACACGCTGCAACTCCAGATGCAAATTGCATGTGCAAATATTGTGATGTCCAAAGCCGCGACTTTATGATTTATTCGCCATAATTATATGCAAATCGCACAAATCGTGCGGCTAACGTGCAATTTAATGCGATTGTGCTGTAAGTGCCGCCAACGGACAGCAATCGCTCCTCATTTGCCACCTCCGCTCCATTTCATCGCATCAAATCCCATACCATCCCATCCCGCCCCCCTGTCAATGGCCAACTGCCTCTCCGTCAACATGCAAATTAACGAATTGCAGCCAAAGTCAGCTGCGAGTTGCTCTTGTGGTCGCCGCACCAGCAACATGTTGCCGCTAATTGAGGCAACACTGCAGCGACAACTTGCCATATTTCCCTGCGGTTTCTGTCGCCAGCTGCGGTCTGGGGTGCGGGGGTGTTTGGGTAATTGGCCAAGTAATTGAGGCAAATTGGGTAGAATAGTTGCGGGAATACGAACCATAAGTGTGCTTTCTTGGGAATCAGATCGATGGGTGGAATTCGTTCTTATGAATCAAATTCATTTGAAATTTTGCCAGCGATAAAGAAAAACACATTCGACTTAATAAATGCACTTTATAAAATTTTATATTCGACCCGGTTCAACTAAATATTAAAGCTTAAATACATACCTCATAAGCACAACATGAAAAGAGGACATAAAAAGTTATTACAAATTTTTATCACATGTTTCAAGAATACACATCCCTTGTTTTTCAAACATTAAAACCGAATGAACACTTTTCTACATTTTTTTATTTTTGTGGCAATAAAATCTCGCACGAATTCTAAATGTTGACGTAATTAAGTATTGTGAGTTCGTTTAAATAAGATGAGTCACACTAAAAAGATAAGCCAAGAATTAAATAATCACATAACCTTTTTATTCAAATTAAAATTTATATAATTAAAAATAATTATTTAATTCAAATTCGATTTTGTAAATTAATCAATTCCAATTGGTTAAGAATGTGATGACTTAAAAATATCGATGTGTAGGTACTTATTGCTTAATGCCCAACATCCGTATAATCATTTCATAGGCAGCTTTGCTATTTCCTATGTGGATTGTTATTGTTTAACTAATTAAAGCCCTTGCGTTGACAGTTGTGAGTGGTTTTACAACTGATCTGGGGAAATGCCCCTGAATGCAGCTGGCCGCTCCGAACGGAAACCACCGCCATTCATACTGCTCGATCGAATCGGACTGGAGACACATTCGAAACCCCTGCGATAAGTCTGAGACCAGCCTTTGTTTGATCGGGCAAAACACTAGACGTCATATCAGTTAGAGCAAACACACGGGCGAGAGTTGAATGGAAGTGGAAGTGGAAGTGCATGTGGAGTGAACCGAACCCACCTGGTGCAATTAACTCGACTGCCTCCCAACACTCCACTTATCGATTGCATTCTTGCCTGGTACTCGTACTCGTACTCGTTCCCGTACCCGTACTCGTATTCATATCAGCGATGCACTCCGCCTGTGCCCCAATTTCCAAAGGGGGCGGACCGGGCGGAGGAGGGGGCGTGGCATCGCACTCTAATTGGAGTAAATTATGTTTACACATTCGGCCGCCTGCAATTGGGTCACCGTAAACCAGATTGGGGAACAATCGGGGGGGGAATGGGAATGGGGGAAAAGTGCTGATATGAAATGCATTTCGTGTGCGAGTTTACATAATTAGGAATGCAGAGAAACCGAAGCTGTGTGGTCTTATCTGGGGTATTCTTTCCCGCCACCGGGGAATACTTAATTAGTTCTCGCGGTCATATTTATGGGTCGGGTATTTGAAATGGAAAAGTTATCTAATGGACGGCAGTTTGGAAATGTCAGCAGGAAACGCAGGAGTTATGAGACGATGTAAAGTCCGAGATAGTGCATTTATAAATAAACGGAAAACTAAACAGGTTTCTTTAGCCGAATCAACGAATCACCGAACGGTGAGTCACAGTCAGAGCAAATGGAAACTGCGGCTAGAATGGCAATCGAGGAAAAGTAGTGCCTGAGTACCCCCTTAGCCATATACTATATGGTGTGTTTTTCTTTGTCTAATTGTAATCGGAATCGGGCTTTTCCCAGTTCGCAAAGAGAGGCTTCCCTGCAAGCAACAAAGGAGAACAGAACAGAAAGCCCAGTCAGTGGCAATGCGATGCGATTTGATTATTGACTGCTTCTCCGGAGCATTGCCAAGTTCTGGACCGGTTCTCTCTCATCCTAAAGCCGTATAGCCTGGCTCTGCTCTGCTGCTGATGATTGGTTTCGCAACGATCAGTTTTGTAGCGCAGCTGAAAACGATCTGATCGGCGGATCGGAAGAATACATTCATTTGAATAAGTTTTCAGCAAGAAGAGCAACGGTGGAGAAAAATGGCAAGCAAAGCCAGTGAGTTGTGGATATCACTAACGCCCGAGCTGTTCTTAAAATTGTTTCTTCCAGTGATCCTGCTCCTATTAACGGGACACCTTCTGGTTGCCCAGACCTACGCGCAAGAGGACTATAATGCCTGGCAACGACATAACGGCGGTCAACAACCCGTTCTGGGCGTCCGCTCCCTGCCAAGCAACTCCAACTGGGGGCAACCGGCCAACCCACAACCCCTGAACAATGTGGAGGAGGTGAACCTCAGTCCGCGACCGACAACCACCCCCCCACCCAATCGTCCGCCACCCTCGTATAGCTACATGGACCGCTTCAGCGCCAAGCTCTTCCAGAAAATCGTGAGGCCGCACAGGCAGGACAACGTCGTCTTCTCACCCTTCTCCGTCCACGCCCTGCTGGGCATGATCTATGCGGCATCGGCCGGCAAGACTATGCGCGAAGTGCAGGAGGTCGGCGAGTTCGGCGAGAATCAGATTGATGTGGCCCTGGACTTCGAGCGGCTGGTCAAGTTCAAGGAACATCTGCAGGGTGCCGAGCTGACAATGGCGATGAGGGTCTTCTACAACCAGCAACTGGGCGGCATCAATCCCAGCTACGATGAGTTCGCCAGGTTTTACTACGACGCCGGCACGCAGCCCGTGAACATGGATAACGGCCAGGACACGTCTTCCCTGATCAACGC
Source organism: Drosophila kurseongensis (assembly GCA_018153305.1). Taxonomy (NCBI): domain Eukaryota; kingdom Metazoa; phylum Arthropoda; class Insecta; order Diptera; family Drosophilidae; genus Drosophila; species Drosophila kurseongensis. The sequence continues at coordinate 12,333,163 of JAECXX010000004.1, read as the reverse complement.
CTGGGTGGCGGACAGAACTCACAACAAGATCCAGAACTTGGTCCGTGCCAATGATATTAATTCCCAGATGCAGGCCCTGCTGGTGAACGCCGTGTATTTCAAGGGCCGCTGGGAGCACGAGTTCTCCACCCGAGACACACAGCCCGCCGACTTCCGCCACACCGACGGTACAGTTTCCCAGGTGGCCATGATGTTCAACGACGATGTCTTCGGCCTGGCCGATCTGCCCGAGCTGAACGCCACCGCCCTGGAACTGTCCTACAAGAACAGTGCCACAAGCATGCTGATCCTGTTACCCAATAGGATCGATGGACTGGCCGACCTTGAGCAAAAGTTGGCCCAGCCGCGGTTCGATCTCAACAAGATCGCCCACCGCCTTCGCCGCCAGACGGTCTCAGTGCGCCTGCCTAAGTTCCGGATCGAGTTCGAGCAGGACATGACCGAGCCCCTGAAAGAGCTGGGCATCCGCCAGATGTTCACTCCCAACTCGCAGGTGATCAAGCTGCTCAATAAGCCGGTGCGCGTGGAGAAGATCCTGCAGAAGGCCTACATCGATGTGGGCGAGGGCGGAACCGAGGCCTCGGCGGCTTCCTGTAAGATCTCAGCTACTTCCCTTACCCGAAATCCATAAGTAATTATTCTCTGCCCTAGATGCCAAGTTTGTGCCCCTGTCGCTGCCAGTCAGGTCGCAGGAGTTCGTCGCCAACCGGCCGTTCGTCTTCGCCATTCGCGCCCCCAACTCAGTGCTCTTCGTGGGTCACGTGGAGAGGCCCACGCCGTTGACCGCCAGAAACGAGCCAATAGCCGATGCCTACAACAGGCAATAGAAGGCTTTGCTTCCAAAGAGAGCCCTGTGTCGATGCATTTGTATAAAAAAAACAATAAAGTCAAAACATGTATTTATGGAAAACCCCGAACCTTGATAACCTCGCGCTGCGTTGATAAGACTAATGCGACCTCGATCACCCATTGCGATTCAGATTCTGACGCGGAGCAGCATCTACTTGCATGCCTTTTTCCCCAGTTGTTTGCCGAGGCTGCCGGCTATTCTGGATTCCCAGAGATTGCTTTTTGCTCGCTTCTGTAAGTTGGCAAACCCGTTTGGGAACCACCTCCAACCTGCTGCCTTCCCCGCATCCACGACCGTAAATCTAAAGGGGAATTTCTCAATCGTTTTTCAAAGCGAGCGAAACTTCCTCATGCGCACTAGATCTGACTTTAGAACGCAGGGGAGCGAATGCTGGGAAAACCAATATGCGGGAGGAGATGAGTTATTGAAATACCCGCTAAAAGCTGGGCATAATTAATAGCGTCCATTCAAGGTTGCAAGCACTTAAAAATATAGCTTAGAACTTTCAAATATCATGGGTTTTAGAACTTTCGGTTCAGGGTTCCAGGGACTTGAAAATTTTTAATTTATATATTATTAATAATTGTGGAAAAAAAACAATTTGTGTTTATTATAATCACTAGAAATTTAATTTTATTTTAATTTATATATTTTAATTTATGTTTTTTTAATGAAATTAATTTTGAATATTTATAAAATACAAAGTTCCAATTTAATAAAAAAAACATAAATTCAAAAATATAAATTAAAATGAAATTAAATTTCTAGTAATTATAATAAACACGAAAATGCAATATTGACTCATTCATTTTTTTTATAATTGCTCTGGATCAACGAATAAAAAGATATAATGGCTTATTACTTTTTAAGTTTCTGTATTTATTTTAAAAATTATTCGCAGTTGTAAATATTTTGAGATAAAAAGGTAAACTTTTTCGGTGCTTGTGTTGCAGTGTCGACTCGACACGCTTCACTGAGCATCCGAACTTGAAAATTCCCAAAGAAAAAAAGCTGGATAGAGTGCCCCGGATAGAATCCCTCTCAACCAATCTCTCAGAGAATTTCGGAACCCTCTGCCCCTCAGACTGCTCCGTATCACCAGCGACCTTCAGCGCTGAGCTTTGGCCTGGTAGCTCTCCAATCAATGAGCTCAATGTCTCAATATACTTTTAATTTCCATGAATGAGCGCGTAGCTCAGTTGTGTGTAAGCCACTGGATCATTAGCATTACTCGAAGCTTGGCATTTCCCAAAAACATGAACTACGGAGCTCTACTCTCCGCCCTGTTTGTGGCCCTGACTGTAGTCACAGTCCCACCGTTTCCAGTCGGCGCTGAGCTCTCGGCCAGATCGGCTGCCACTGGCTCAAATCATCGCTTTGGCCTGCGTCTTACCACTAAGCTGGGATTGAGCCAGCCAGACGCAAATGTGGTGGTTTCCCCCTTGCTGATACAGGCGGCCCTCAGTCTTCTGTACGCGGGAAGCTCTCCGGAATCGGGAAGGGACCTTCGCCATGCTCTGGAGCTGACCCACGCAAGTAGTCCAAAGGAAGCGGTCCAGGACATTCAGGCCCTTCTCTCGGACCTCAAACAGTCCGCCGCTGTTGGCTGTCGCCTGCGACTGCTCAGTGACTTTTACGCCCAGCAGCGCTTCACCTTCAACTTCCGCGATGAGTTCGCGGCCTTGGCCTCCCAAATGGGAGTTGGCTGCCACCGTTTGAGCTGGGAAAGTGCTTCGAACGCGGCCCAGGACATCAACTACGCCTTCCTGAGCCGCAGCAACTTCAGTTTGGGAGAGCTCGTGAGTGCCTCCCAACTCGAGTTGCTGGCCGAGCACAACACGCCCTTTTTACACGTCTCGGCAGTGACCTTCCGAGCTCCTTGGGCGCAATCCTTTGACCCGGCTGAGACGCAGAGCATCAACTTCTTAGCCGGAGGAAGTCGGCCCAGACTGGTGGATGCCATGTTTCGCCTGCGACGTTACAGGTACGCCGAGGTGCCAGCTCTGGATGCCCAACTGATGGAGGTGCCATTCGCCACTGCGGATCTGAGGATGCTCATTGTGTACCCGAATCGGGCGGATGGACTGGCCCAGTTGGAGCGGAAGTTGGCGCAGTCCGACCTCCAGCAGCTAAGGACACAGCTCGAGGAACACAAGGTGGCCCTCACCCTGCCAAAGTTCAAAATTCTGGTCCACTTTACACTGACTGGGGTACTCAAAGAGGTAAGCTGATAAGTTTTCATAATTATTTCGATATTTTGTATATTTGGTATAGTTTTGCTTTCTCTTAGATTAACTGCTGAAATCATAGTATTTGAGTCCTCAAAGGTTTAATCCCATTCTTAACTATTTAACAACATAAAAAATATCATCAATAATTATATATAATAATCAATAATTACTATCTGCCTTGTGTTTTACCAAATTACTTAACAAAAAAATTACTCTATCATCAAGATTTGTAAATATCTATGTAAGTCTTAGTAGGAAACCTCAGAATTTTGATTTTTTAATGGTTGCAAAATACTTGCTAAATGAGGTTCTTGTTAAATAAAATGAATTGTGATATTAGTTCTGAAATACTTGGTTGCTAGTTATGGACGGCTATTTAAGCCATTCTAATATTTATAAAGATAGTTATAAAGATAGTAAACTACTAACCACCAAAAATTGATTGAAAACTGTCAATTGATTAGATGTGAAACTCAAGCCCAACTTACAAAAATGTATCTTGCAGTTGGGGCTGGCGAAGCTATTCACATCGGAGATCCAGCTGAGCGAGGTCTTCAGCTCCATGCTGTCCAGTTCGGCTCCTCCGTTGGGAGCAGTGGTGCAGAGCAGCCTTTTGGAGCTGCAGGAGGAAGGCGGAGACGCGGGAGAATCGTTTTGTAAGTGATCGTGACACTGTGTGGCCAAGAAGCCCTGTAACCCGCTGTTCTTCTAGCCTTCGGGGATCTATTCCGACGAGCCCTGCCCCTGGTCATCAATCATCCGTTCTTCTACGCCATCGGCAATGACAAGACCCTGCTGCTGGCCGGCCACATCGTCGACATCTGATTCTCTCTGCTGCTCACTTAGTATTCGATTCCAATGCTAACACTAACTGGGGTTATCGCCTTATCATCTTCACTCAAATCATTGAAAAATAAACAGAATCATCCGTGGCAAGCCAAAGGTGACAAATGATTTGTAAACACACGCGATCTGTTTTTCGGGGGCCGAGAGGTATGACGATGTATCGCTCGAATCGTTTTAGCGTATAAATCCAACTTGGAACAGCCTCTAAAGTCGTTCGGCGATCGCCGCGATTTCAGTTCACATTCCGACGAGCTCGGAGAAGTCTCAAGTGCGAATCAAGCGGAGCAGGAGACGCCCATCAACAATTTATGTGACGACCATGGCTGTCATCATCAGCTGCCTATTACGTAAGCCCCAATTAAACGATCTGTTTTGTGCACAGCGAGAAAGCTTTGTCGAAATTGGTAGTCGAAATTGCTAGTTTTTTATATAAGTTAAAAAAAAAACAATTTGATTATAGGATACAAATTGAAAAGTTATTTTCAAACAACATGTTTTCAATTTTAAATATGAATGCAAGATTTAAAAGAGTAAAACATATCAGTGCGTAACTGCAAAGCAGTATGTTTAAACATAAAAAGTATTTTTCTTTGTGATTGATAAACAAGGTTTTTAAGGTTGTTCTACAATCTTTACGATTTTTTTTACCCTTCATTTATATTTGCATATATTATAGATGGTACAGAAAATGCTTTTCGACTAAATAAAAATATATAACAAAATCGGACTTGAGCTTAGGTAAATAATTCAAATTACTTTTGTTAATTGGATTACCAATTGGTACTTAGTAAATGGAAGCGATTTAAACCACGATTTATCACGCTTTAAAATCTCGTTGAGCCATTTTTTACCTCCAGTTAACCAATCCTGGTGCTTCTCAAATGGTGGTGATATATTTTCGCTCAGTGTGCACTCATCGGTATGGGCGGAGACTGCAAACAAATTGCGACTAATGCCATGTTTCGCATCGATTCTTTTAGTTTTCCTGGCGTCAGTGTCGCAGGCCAAAACCTTGGGTTACGATGGCGCTGCCGATCGCAATTTGCTGGCCGCCGATCTCTACAATGCTGTGGGGGCCGATCATCTGAACGAGAATCTGGTCATATCGCCGGCAACGATCCAGAGCTCCATGGCTTTGGCCTTCGTGGGGGCCAAGGGTCAGACGGCGTCGGAGCTGCAGCAGGGATTGCGTCTTGGACCCGGGGATGCGGATGCGGTGAGCCAGCGGAGCGGTAGCCACCAGCAGTCCCTGACCCGCGACAACAACTTCCGCCTGGCCAACAACATCTACATCAACGAGAACCTGGAGTTCAAGGGATCGTTCCGGGACGTGGCCCAGCGCCAGTTCGACTCGACCATCGACAAGCTGGACTTCCATCCGCCGTATAACAAGCGCACGGCGGACGGAATTAACCGGGTGGTGGCCACCAAGACGAATGGGAAGATCACGGACATCCTCCGATCCGAGCTGCTCAACGATCGCACTGAGGGAGTGATCGTGAACGGGGTCTCCTACTCCGCCGCCTGGCAGAAGGCCTTCCGGCTGGACAAGACCGAGAAGCGATCCTTCCGCACCGGAAGCGGGCAGTCCGTGAAGGTGGACACCATGTGGACCCTGCAGAACTTCAACTACGCCGAGGTGAACTCGCTGGACGCCAAGGTAGTGGAGCTGCCCTACCAGAACCCCGACTTCTCCATGCTGCTGTTGCTGCCCAATCGCAAGGACGGCTTGAGATCCCTGCAGCAGTCGCTGTCCGGCAAGAATCTTCTGGCCGAGATCGGAGCAATGAGCCAACACAAGGTGGAGGTGCTGCTGCCCAAGTTTAGCGTCACCTTCGGAGTGGGCTTGGAGGGACCTTTCAAGAAGGTGAGTAAGACTCGATCTGGTATAGAGCCTCATCTAAATATCAGCTGATTTATAAAGATTTATATATTCCAAGAAATGTTTGTTAATTTTTACACTCTCTTGTTTTAAACATGATTGAGATTTGATTCCAAGACTTATTTCTGTGACCTTGTTTTGGCCAGTATCTAAGGTGTCAACCAATTATTCATTTTGTTTGGTATTGCAGTTGAGAGTATTCATAGTGCTAATTTAATTTATAAAGCACCAAATCTGCTAATGAAAGTTCGTTTCAGAGAATATAGTAAATTATATTTTTTGTTACAGACGGAACTATTTCAAATTAAAAAAAAAACTACTAGTTTAATATTTTACAATTTGTTTAACATTTAAAAATTAATCTTGTGAGGTTTCTAATGCTGTTATATCCTTTTTCTAAAAGTTTGTTCAATTTAATAAGAAATTATAGGTTTGACAAAATAGTGCTCTTTAAAAGTGTTTATTTATTTATTTTAAGGAACTAATATATTTTTTATTTATTACTTCTATATTAAGACGATAGTTATGACTTCTTAACCTATTAAACTTGTTTTAAATTAGTTGGGCGTCCACACCATGTTCTCGAGGGACGGCGACTTTGGCAACATGTACCGCATGTTTGTTAGCCATTTTATCAACGCAGTGGAGCACAAGGCCAATGTGGAGGTCACAGAAGCGGGTCTTGAGCAGCCCCTGGAAACTGGCTGTAAGTAGTTGGCTGTGTTGCCTTGAGTTCTTGACTAAATGTATTTTGTTCTCCTCAAAATCAGTGCTAAAGGGCCTCTTCTCGCGATCCAAGAAGTTCGAGGCAGATCATCCGTTTGTGTTTGCCATAAAATACAAGGACTCGATCGCCTTCATCGGACACATTGCCAACTATGCTTATGTCTAAGCCAACTTCTGAAACCGTGTTTAATATTCTGTTAACTATTTTGATTATTTCAAGAAAGAAGCAAAATAAAAGCTAAATGCAAAATGCCCATAAAGTTTATTTATGGTCACTTTTTAACAATAGATTCATCTCAGATGGTTGAGATTGTAAACCACAGAAGAAAACAAGTTTTATAAAATCTAATGAAAGTCCTGTTAGGCTTCTCAAACCTCACAAAAATATATACAAATTTGATTTTGATTAAATCCGGGCATGGCACTCACCTTTCCAACTCCACGGGCATTTGATTTGGGTTATCCATGTTTGAGAGGCGGAGAATATATCCAAGGTTCTTATCGCTGGCGTTTTATCAGCTGTTGTCTTTTGCCTTTGTTTTTTGCCTGATTTGCATTCATAGGTATTTCACTGGTGACACTAGGGGAGGGGGTGCTGCCTTTTGGCATTATTTATATTTATTATCTTATTTTGTGGTTTCTCGGCTGACTGCGTTGTGGTTGTTTCCTTTAATCGCGCACATAAATCAACAAAAGCCGAACAAACTGACAACAATTTGAGCTTAGGCGTATTTATTATTTCTTGGCGCGCTCGTGCAAAAAAAAATTTGCGGAGTGCCTGTCGATATTTGCGGCACCAGCGGAAACTGGTTCGCACACCGAATTAACTTTGGCTATGGTCAGGCCCGATCTTGCGGCCTAATTGTATTTATGCATGTGGTTGGGGACATTCCGCAGGGGGGTGGGGCTGGTGACTGGCCATTTAAAATAATTGATGCACATTTCCAGCGGCCGCTTAAGAAAACACAGACACTGCAGGCATTTCATTATTTTCCGCAAACTCCTTCTTTTGGCTACTGCACGCGACAGCTGCCCGATTTCTGGACTCCCGTTCACGTTCACCGATCCCCGGCACTTGATAAGCGCAAAAACGCAAAGACGCAAAAGCGAAAAAACGCGGGGGCCGCCGTTGATCCGTTCCGTTCCGTTCCCTTGCGTTTCGATACGTTTCGATCCGAGCGAGATGTTCGCGCATGCGCGCTGCCGAGAGTTGAGTAGTCGTGCGAGGCGCGCAGCAGACTGAAAGCCATTGACGATCGGCCCCAAAGACGAACTCCAAAAAGTGCCGAACTCCCCTCCTGGTCTCTCTCTCTCTTTTTCTCTCTTCCGTGGCGCTCTCTCTCCGCTCGAATACCGGTAATCCAAAAATAATGGGTGCAGATACGGGCAGATATCTTTCTGCAATTGTAATGCCTGTTCGTCCCTTTGTTAGAACCGCTCGGTTGCCCCCGACAAGTTTTCTTTGTTTCTTCGCCTTGTGAGCAGAATTTTAAAGAGCCTAACCCGAAAGGGGGAAGACTTGCAGCAGGTGCATGGTGTATGGTGCATGCGCTTTTAAAACAAAAGCCACAAGTGCTGCCCCTTCCAACGCGAGGGCAGTGGAAACTTGTTTCCCCGCAAACTGACAGTTCATTTAGCTAATCCCAGATCCTAGCATCCGGGAGTAATCATGCGATCTTGTTCAGCCTTTACATAACGTGTTCTATGTTATATAATATTTCAATTATTTATTATTCCCCTGTTCCTCTTTCCAATATAAATGCATAATTTTACAATTGGTTTTCATTTCATTTCAATCGAATTATGGAAAAACAACAAAGATAAATCTAAAGAAAGAAAACTAAAAATATTATTAATTACAATTCCACTTAATAAGCTTAAAATGGATCTAGGAACGGTTGGCTTCTAAATATATATTCAGTGAAATGATTTATAAGCTTATGGTTATATTGGTTATTTTGTTAATACTTTTAAGGCTATATGAATTTTTAATGCCCAATGGATTCTAACAATTTAGAAAACCCGTTTGAAAGTGTCTTCAGTATTTGGTTCTTAAAAATAATTAGAAGGTAAGAAGTTTTTTGGAAAGGATCGATTTTTATAACTATAATTTTACTGTCATTCCACCGTCTCTACCTCTTTAAGTTTTTAATCTTTATTAGCTCCAAAGTCCATTGGAAAAAGTTAAGGTGCGACAGTGCATCCAGAAGTCGTTAATTATTTTCGGTAATGTTCTTCGACTCTTTCTTCTTAATTTTGGGGTCGCACGTTCTGTTTGTCATTTTCGAGTTAAATATTGCAATTGTCTTCGATGGTTTTCGGGGTTTTATATGCTTCTTACCCAAATGTTTATTTTTGGCTTAAGCGCTGAGAGACCACCAAGTTAAAGTTTATATTATGAGCTATCGCCGTGTACTTAACAGGTTTCTTGTGACTTGCATATCTGATACCCAAATACAGCCGTAATTGGATTTTTACCATAACTAAAGAATTTGAATCGCCTGTCAACGGAAGAGAGCAGTACATTCTGTCCAATCATTCCCACATCTAAGGCTTTCCGAATCGGTCGATGAGGAAATGGAGATCCATTTGGTTAAGATCTTGGTTGTGGCATTGGCCGCTCTTGAATTTCCCAGAGCTATGGCTCATGCTCATGACTTAACGTCCCATTGTGTCGCGTGTCCAGATGAATTCAAGGGGCAATTGATCTGCGCCTTTCTCAACGGCTGCCACTTGGAAATGGAGTACTGTTCCATGCTGGTGTTCAACTGTGGCCGTTTTCTGCATCGTAGACACAGTGAGGATCCCACTTTTGATGTGATAAGATAACCCAAATTAACCTGATCTACTTTCAGTGTTCCTGGTCAAGAACAAGGGAAAGTGCGAGGCAGTTCGGGGATACAAATGCAAGTTTATGGATTTCTAAGTTCTGGCGGAGGTTCTCCGCATTTATTGATGTATGCAATGATTACAGTTAAATGTGCTTAATCTGAGTGAATGTGTGATGATGTGTTGATTAAAACTTGACGATATGTCCTGTGAAATAGACAGCGTGTTTGTCGCGAATGATGAACACAAACGGATGATCGGCCACAAAAGTCTTTGGGTCCAGAGGCAGGGACATGGGCACCCCAGCAGCATCTAAGGGGGCATAAAATGGCTGCTAGTTACATCTGGAAATTTCGGAACATCCCATGACTTACAACTGACGCCAGCCGCCTCGCATCCGATCTCGTTCACGTCGATGAAGGTCTTGTGCTGCAATTTGGTGATCCGAGTGCCGATGGGCGAGTCCTGGAAAATGTTGCTGAAGTCGGCTGCATCCGAGAACATGGCACTGATTCCCATCTAAAATTTGAGATTAAAAGGGAAATTCTACTACCGAACGAATTTCATACAAGCTAATAATCGATTTTAAGTCTGCATAATAAGATAATATTGTTTTTAAACTTTGAAATGGTTTGGACTGGTCCATTTTAAAATCTACAGTAATCTACAGTACAAATACAAGAAAACGGCTATGAAATCTCGAAATTATGCAATTTAAATTTAGGTTCAGCTAACCACAAAAACCAGCAAACGACCCTCAGATCTTTCAAAATCCCTAATTTATCTAAACAAGAGTAAAGTCTCTTTTTGATGGGCTCAAAATCTAAATATTTTAATTCTAGACAGACCCCTAAATAGTTTAAGGCCCTAGCTCTTTCCCTTTAAGATCTTATCTCCCCCTGGAATATCATTATAACCTCTCACCTTGTTCAGCGTGGGTCGGAGATCCGTGTCGAACTCGAACTTGAACTTGGGCAGGTAGACGGAGACACTCTGCCACTGCCAACGATCTTCGAGCAGCTTGAAGTCGACGCCCTTGAGCTTCTGCTCCAGGGTTTGCAGACCGGAACGCTGGTTGGGCAGGATGAACCACATAGTCAGGTTGATGTTCTCGAAAAACAGCTCGATGGCCTTGGCGTCCAGCTCCGGATAGTCGGCATAGTAGTACCAATTGTCGGCAAACATCGTGGGCACCTGGATGGACTGGCGTTCGCTCAGCCAGAACTCCCGATCCCGGGTGTCCTCGTCGTTGAAGGGTCGTGCCCAGCGGGCCTTGAAGTAGATGGCGTTGACCAGGGCCACATTGGTGTCCGGCTCAAGGCTGTCCACCACCCGTTCGATCTTGTCCTGCGTCTGCTGCTTGACCCACCGGTTGATCCGCTCCACGGCCTCCGTTTCGCGGCTAAAGTCCAGGGGTTCCACCTCGGAGTCGAAGTACTTTTTGGCCACCTCGCGGAAGTGATTCGATACCTTTAGGTTCTCCCTTGTGTACACCTTATTGGCGATCTCTAGCACAGTCTTGGACTTGATGTAGGAGTGGAGCAGGTTGTGGTAGCTCTCGGCCAGACCATCCTTACTCTCCTTCGCAGAGGCATGTAACGTTTTCTGCAACTCAGCAGCGGTTCTACCCTCAGCTCCGTAGTAGGCCAGACCAAGGGCCAGCTGGATGGATACCGGCGATATGATTACGTTCTCATCCTGACGATCCGTGGCCAGGGTTTGGAAGAGCTCCGTGGCGAACAGATTCCGCTCTTGGATTGTATTTCCATGCCCACCAGGTGCGGATATCAACACCCCAAGGAGAATAGCTAGGAGAATCGAAAGAGATTAGATTTTAGGAGGGGTCTTAAGCGATCTTTGGGGTGGAGTGCTCACTGCTTAGCCAGTGGATCATTGCGCCTGCGTCGACACCTCGAGACTAAAAGTGAAATGGCCCTGCCACCTGTCATTTATAGCCGCCCGTTGGCCAGGAATCCAGACAAAGCCACGCTAAGAACGACGTCGACTGAGGCAGCGACTGCGACTGAGCCTGATGCGCTTTGCATTACAAGCAGCACCCAAGAAAAGCAGTAAAAAAATGAAAGGCTGGGTTGACCGACCGAGATTTCAAATACCCTTGCAAATAATCTAAGCATCTAAAAACAGTCTTATAGCTTGAAACTTATAGGGAAAAATCTTAAGGCATTTAAGAAGTTTTTAAATCCTGCCCAAAAATTCCCCTGGATTGGTTTCTTTTAGAATATAATCCTGAATTTGCTCTATCAAATTTTCCTCATATCAAAAAGTCATAAAGTTTTTGTAAACAACTATATCTGCCTATTGTTGTAGGCATTAAAAAATCTTACAGAATTTCAAAAAATGAATAATTGTTAGTGGCACAAATAGCTTACAATATTAGAAAAAGTTGTAATATTATATAACAATGCGCAAAAACAATAGCCCCAACACATAAATTCAAATTCTTTTTATTTAAGAGTATAAAAAAGAAAGGAAGAAGCATAAATTTAAAAAGAAGAAACATATCATGTCTTGTATAGCATATGAACTATATTATTTTAATCGCTATGGGCTTTAGAAGTATATGCTCTGCAAATAGTCTTTCTAGGTTTTAACAAAGTAAAATTTACGTGCGGTATAGTCTATAGTATAAAAATAAATAGTGCATAAATGTTTTAATATAAAAACCTGACCCAGTCTGAAATGCAAATACTCCTTTTTATAGGGTATAAAAAAGAAAGAAAGAAAGGAACTTTGAGGTGGATTGGGTTCTTAACCCGAGCACCTGGTAATACTGGGAAGAGTCTCAGCAGGTGATCTTTTCCTCTCTCTGCGATAGCCGGCGCATTCTCTATCTTTCTGTTCCTCCAGCTCTCTATCTCTCGGCCTCTCCACTCTCCTCTCTCTCTCTTTCTCCGAATCTCCGGCGGTGCACTTGAGTTTATTTCGTTGCCCTCGCCTTTTGCACTTGTTGCCCACCTCGCGCCTCGAGTGGCCGCCTTGGGATTTACTCTGCTGTCAAATTATTTACATGCATGCTTGGACCCAGCGCTAAAGCCAGAAAGCAAGAGGGGTGGAGTGCGGCAGGGGAAGGGGGAGGGGATGGAGCCCTGAGATCGGGATTGCATTAACATTAACTCTAATTTTCCGTTTACGGACACGAACCAAAATGTTCAGGTTTTATGGCCTTTGTATTTAATGAGTTATTTTCGTATTTGTTTAGATAATGCGTCCATAAACAAAAAGCAGCGGGAAAAACAAACAGCATTGCACATAAATTGTTTATCGGGCTTGGAGTTATCACCACCCCACCTCCTTATTCCAATTAACGGCAGCACGCACACACAAATTTACGAAATTCATAAAACTCGGAAATCGAAAATCGAAGTGAAATCCCAGCAGGCTCAGGTGAATGCTTAAAGACCCCAAGAAGATAGCCAATTTTTTATCATCATCAAAGGCCGGGAAGGGGGAATTTGGGTCCAGGCCGCACTCTCCCGCTGATTTATCAAAAGTCCCGAAATTCGCCCAGGTTATTTATGCACATTTTGTGTGAAATGCTAATAAATTTTAATGGAATTTTAAAAACATGCTTTATGGACCCGAAACGGCAGACTCCTCCTCATCTCCCTTGCAAAAAAAATAAAAGAAGCATCAGAAGCATAAGGAAGCAACCTTTTGTAAGGCTCTTCCTCGGGTGTCATAAATTGGCAGCTTCCGTGGGTTATTGTGGCTGCCGTTGCTTTGACTGATGGCCTCCTTTAGCCCCACCGATCTTGCATAATTACGATATAGATATAAGGAGCAGAATCGAAGATCGAGGAGCTGATGGCAGCATTACAAAGCACAAAAACGAAACGCTCCAAACACTTTCAATCGGCGGCTGGGGGCTTGGGGCCTGCCATAAAAGCACAAAACCAGATTCGGCTTAACCTTATATAATTTACAACTACCAATGTGCAGGAGTCCGAGTCTGAGTGTGAGTGTTAGTGTGAGTGTGTCCTGTCTCCTGGCAACGACCGAAGAAGCGCTGCTGATGCTGACCGTTCTGATTGAATGATTTCACTGATCGAGACAAAACATGTTAAAGATCGTGAGATGCCGGGCCGCAAAAGCTCTTTGGCAGCGTCTCTTGTCTCTCCAGATACACACATCTGCCGGGGAACGGGGAAGGTACCCAAGCAGGACACTGAGCAAAAAAAGCCCAGTTTTCCAAGTTTACATATCCAATTCAGTTTGAGTTGCCTGTTTCTTAAAGGTTTTTTTGTAAAAGTTTTAAAATCTCATAATTTTTCTAACTTTTATTTGTTCGTATTTATGTATTTCCAAACTTAATTTTGGGTTTACTAGTAAAACATTCAGGATTCTGCGCAGCATGTCCATGATATGATTGTTCCTAGCTCGATAAACTACGAGAATTTCGTTTAAAAAGCAATAAAAACGAGATTTTCAAAACGAAGAATTAACATGGTGCATTAAAATTAACATTATTTATTAAAATTAGGGGGGAAGTTCTTAAGTACAAAAAATTAACATGGTGTTTCAGATGTTTATCAACTAAGATTAAACAATTACTAAATAGCGAATAGTTTATGATGACCTAGTCGAGCATCTTATTTTAGTTCAAATTTCCCAGTATTTTTATAAAAAGAAGTCCCTATCCGCGAATTCTTCAGTATTCGCTTAATGCAATTAAAGCAAAAGTAATATTATTTAAAATAATTAAATTGTGCCACGATAATAGTCGTAGTTTGTATTGCAAAAATGTTAGACTATGTACCTCTATTATAAATGTGTAATTTAAGTGCATTTAAGTTGTTGACTAGCCTTAAATTAATGAAGTCTTATATATATTCTTTTTCTTAAATTTCTTTTTTAACCACGTTACACATTTAATTGTTAAAATTACATTTTTGGATACATCAACAAATAATAATTAAATTGCAATCTTTGATAGAGCCGAGAATAAATTTTGGTCAGGCTTTATTAAATATTATCGTTTAAAGCGGTTATTAATAACAGTTGCGGTTCTGGCTTGAATCCCCAGCAATTAAAGTTTCTTGATCCGAAAGATTTACCGCCAAGCCGAAGCATTCAACCAGCACTTTAAATGTAAATAGAGAATTAGCAATTTCTTTCCGTGGATTCATCATGCAACTGCAGCAAAATGCTGCGGCTGCCGCTGTTGATAAAAATAAACTTGGCAAAAACGTCTTCCTCCGGCGGAGCGGCTGTCCCCGCTTCTTGGAGCCCCGATCCTCGGATGCGGCTTGGAAAAGCATAAGAATGATGAGGCAGCAACACGAATTATGTGATCGCTGCTGCATCTTGGCTTTCCTGCTGCCTGTGTGCGTGCGAGTAACCCAAAACCAGTTGATGATAGAGCAGAAACCCACAGCGCCCAGCTCGCAAAAACTCCCCAAACACCACCAAAAAAAAAAAAATAAGTAAATACAAAAGAAGAACAAAAACAATGGCAGCAATCGCTCTCCAGCCTGCCTTTTGTTTCCCCGCTCCTGCTGCTTTTTATAAACAATAAATTTGCACATAACTAAAACAGTATACTCGACATTTGCATAGTATCGAAGATGTATCCCCCAGGGGCATTCATCCGACCTGTGCGTGTCCGCCTGATGATGGTGAACAATTGATGGGGCCTTTGCTGGGGTCTTGTTATAAGACTTTGATCGGAGATTGTGCGGGAGTCAAATGAGTGAGAGCTCTTGTCTAGCCAAGAACTCGATGAGCTTCATGTTCCTAACACTCATCGTGCTGAAGTTGGGCCAAAGACTTCTTGGTTCCTTGAATAAAATTGGCAATAACTGAAAAACAAGTTCCAAGGGTGATAATCTTTTTTATAATTTACTAACCTCTATGGCCAACCTCTTAACTTTTTATCAAAACGAACTTTTAAACATGAAAGTGATGATGAGAATTAAATGTTGATATTTGTTTCTCGCTTACTTTGAAACATTATTTTGAAGCCTTACAAATTTTTCACTTGCAAAAATACCTGTAATTTTATATGTTGAAGACAGCATTGTAAAATCCTCAATTTTATTCAGTTAATCATAGCCATCAATAAAAATGAATAAATCACTAAGCGACCAGTCCGCATTGGTTTTCCAAGAGAAAAACTTTACATATAAGGCCATAACAATAATGAGAAAAATACTTTTTATGGCCATAAATTCTTATAAATAAACGAAAGCTGTTCGCATAATAGGGGTGGGTCTTGAAATGAAAATTAAAAAAATAATTACTTTTTATGGCCATAAATTCTAATAAATAATTTGCGAAATCCTCAAACGAAAGTTATTCGCATAACAGAGGTGGCTCTTCCGACGAGCTGTCATTTTCGAAGCGGTTTGGACATCAATCAGCCGCTCAACCCGCACCACCATCCACCATCCACCAGCCTCCACGATGTGGAGACAGCTTTCCTACAAGTGAGGTAATTAGCTAAATGCCGCAGCCCAATCTAATCGACAGCTCCAGCGAGGCACTTTAGTGAAAACCGAGAGGCGTTGGTCAGCTCGATTTAGTCTGCCGCAGATCGGAAAAACTTTCATTCAATTGCAGCGGCAGCATCAAGTGAGCAGCAAATCAAGCTTAGCGCATATGCAAATAGAGACTTGCCACACTCAGTACAAACACTCAAACTACAAATTTTGAAAATCAGAAAAAAGACAAGTCGTTTCGTTTAGAAATGAAAGACATTTAAGATTTTTAATCACATTTCTAGGGCTAACAACATTTACCACAAAATAGTTTTTTAAAGGAAACCATTTTTATGTCAAATTAATATTACAAATTTAAAAGTTTTCCCAGTAGATAAATATTTGCTCGTAAATAGTGTTTCTGCCCTAGGCTCATCAATTGCTTTATTAATAAATTTTACTTTTCGATTTACCCGACCTCAAATTGCAAAACTATGTGTTAATGGTAGAGACATGTGGGACTTGATAAATTTGTTAAGAAGATATCTACCGGATATGCAAAACATTTATAGGGATGACAGGTAACTTATTGTCACGCAATCTGCCATAGCTTTCCTTTAAGTTTTGTAATAAAAAAAGGAATCCGGACTGCGGTTTAGTGCTGTTTTTTCAGTGCAGTTTTCGAGACCAATTCCAAAGTCCGGCTCCTTGGCGGCGGCGGTGTTGTCCACTTGACCAGGCGACAGACCCAACAACAACAGCAACAACAACGCTGACAGGGACAAACGCAACAAGAGCAACGGCAAACAACAGCAACAACAAGAGGAACAACCACAGCTGCAACATGGATGACACGTCAATCTCGAGCTGCCCACTTGGTGCATGCAACTGGGGAACTGGATTTGCCCATTCGGGCCGTTTCAGCCGCGACAAATTAAGCTGCAACGACCAGAACGACTCCTTGTACTTCCCATTAATTAGCACTAAAATAAACAGACCTATGGCGAGGGGTCGGACCCTGGCCTTTCGTTTTCTACGAAATCACGGACATCTATCAGCAGCAACATGCCACACGACGTTGTCGACTGTCCGTTAAGGCATCTGACAGCCGCCTAAGCAGTCAATTGATATGCCCAAAGTGGGCACAGCCATCATCCAATATCCAGCATCCAACTTCATAGAAGGGCACCAGCCCCATCCACCGATCCAACCAAATCGAATTCAATTGAAGATGCTGCCGAAGATGACGAAGAACGCTCCCGATATGATGGACAACATATCAATTTGGGGTGGCTGGTGTTCACCCTGCCATTACACTTAAACAGAAATTTCTAATTCAAGAACATTTGTAATTGATATGTGTCAATGGCCATACCCCAATCACTGGATATTTATGTTAAAAAAATGTTATGTTGTTGAAAAAACGACAGACTCGATTTAATTCCTTTAAATAGTTAAGAATTAGAAATATGAAACAGCTAAAAAATCTATGAAATATCAAAATAAATTAATAAATAAACTTTGTCAACAACTTTATATTAGATCCATAAACATATTTAAGCCCCGAGCTGAAGGCCTAAGCTGCTATGGCTCTTAGTTTAACACTAATTGTTAGCTTTAGATAAATAAATAAACTCTATTATTTAGAAATTTTATATTATTTTGTAATAAAATAATGTTAATATTCGTTTTACACAGAGAAAACTAGCAAAAGTTTTAGGTGCAGAAATAGGATAACATATTAGGAACATATTATAAAGTTAAACGTTTCATTCAATGTTTTGTTTCACTTATTTAAATGTTCTTTTCCTATTTTTTCACCTTAAAAGTTGAATTTTAGATCCCACTTTCCTTTCTGTATGGTTTTTCCCTTAATTATTATTTATTCAATACAACTACTTTTTCATACGAGTTCTTATGTGTAGATAAACAGTCACAACTGTCAATTTTTTGTAACGACTATGGTTTTTTTTTATGTGCACGCCTCGAGCAATATTTGGGCAACCTTCGACGTTTATTTGTCTATCGGGCAGAAATGTGTCCATCATAAAACGTCAATTAGCTGATTGAAATCAGCGCATGCGATCCTCAATTATTTCAATTTATGGCCAACAGGAAATTGCGGCAACTGCCACCGCGCAGAACAAATGACATGATCAAGATGCCATTGCGGATTGGGCCTGGGATTTGGGCTCGGCTGCGACTGGGCCTCCAGATCCGGGCTGGGCCTCCTTCCATTTATCCCTCTATTTCGATGGCGCTGTGCGGCTTTGGTGGTGTACTTTATGTAACGATCGCTATTCGGGCAGCAGCAGCAGCAGCAGCAGCAACAAATGTTGCAACTTTGCAATGCAAATTCTCCAGCGAAGATGCATTTGAAATGAAAATGTTTGGCCAAAGCACACTCGCAGCGGGAATTGGCACGATGATGATGATGACGATGATGCCACCATCCCATTTCCAACCAGCGAACTGCAGCGATCATCCTCAGCAAATGGGGCTGTCTCCTCCAGAAGCTGGAAACAAACTCTCTGTTTTTTGTGTTTTTCTATCCGCTTTTTTGCGTATGCTAATTTGCCTGTCAAAATGACACATCGATCAGGTGGGAGGGGGGTTTGGCTAGAGATTCACAAAATCCGATGGACCCGCTTCCTACGATTTAGAGCACCAGCCCAAAGGTATGCCACCGATGACAGCCAATTTTCAGCAACAATGGATCGAAAATATTGCATGCGACAAAAACAACAGCACAACGAGAAGACTTCATTTTTAAAATATTTTTTTAATTGGAATCGGGCTAACAACGCTATTCGAATTTCATTACAGCCTATTCAAATATTTCATTTTGTGTTAAATCTTGCGAGGACTTTGTCTTCCTAACTTTAATTATATTTTTGACATCACCTGCATAGGCAATAATTTGGAATATACATATATATTTTAAATTATTTATTTAGACATGTGGCAGATAATGTTTAGCAATATTAGAAAAGCAGTAATAAGAGGGAGACGAGTTTACCTTTCATTGAAAAAAGCTACATAATATCTAGGGGCAATAAAAAAGCATATACCGCAGAACGTCAGCAACCTTTACAGAAAAATAACCGCAGATACTAAACAACAACATATGTTGAAGGAATGGCATCAAAAAAACGCACTTCAGTTTCAGCAGGAACAGCAAATGAAGTTGCAACAGCAGCAGTTGCAACAATAGCACGAGCAAAATTGAACTGTCTGTCAGTTTTTGTGACCTTTTCCTACAAAAAAGCAACCAATTTATCGACGGCCTAAAAGCGTGTGAAAAACAACAGAAGTTGCAGGGCTTCTCGCGGCTCCCCTTTTCATAACCCACACACAGTTTTTATGTAAATTCTAGCGATTTGGCCCCACACACATATGAACGTTTTAAAAGCGGATTTTCCGCCGTTTTTTACGATCTGAGAGCAGGGTTAAGGACTATTTTTGGGTTCTACTCAGAGGCGGATGGAGTAAGCTGTCGCTAAATTTACGGTTTGACACGCCTTGCCAAAATAGTTTTAGGGAGTGCGTTTTATGAGACCCACGCAGTCATTGGCGCCACACGAATATGTGTTAATGTGCGAGATTCGGATTCGGATTAGGATTGAGAATTCCAGTAGCAGACTGGGCCCTAAAATCTGAAGTGACATTTAAATGGGGCCCGAAAGTATGCAATGACATATGGAGTTGAAATGCACTATGGGCAAAAAAATCAGTCACATTTATTTGCATTAATTAAATACTTTAAAAAATTAAATTAATGTTTAAAAATTTTGCGTTTTTATTTAAATCCGGAAGAGAGTTTTATAATTTTTAGACATGCAAGCCAAAATTACCGGTGTAACTGGGATTCGAATATGTTTAACTTTTTTTTTAATCATTAAAAATGATGTTATTTGATTCAGGTGCTTAAAAATTGGGTTTTTAACTACTTCTGCTGAAAAAAGTGGTTGTTTGCCCCATAGTAGAAAGGGGATTTTAGACAGGACGAGGGAAATGGAATCGACGAGAGTGAGAGTGTGGAGCACGGCTAAACAATTGTAAAAGTGTAAAATGTGTTAAGCCAACTGAAATGGGAAACCCCTCGACCTCTTACCCCCACCACCCATCCGCAGCTTAGCAACTTTTGTGATGCCCCGACTGCGACTTAGTTTCTACTTTGATGGATGCAAAGCTTTTTGTTGTGCACGAGCACTGAACAAAATCTGGATGTAAAACAGTACTTTACCATATTAATTTAATATTTATTAATTTTTTCAAAAGAATACAAAAGAACTTTAATCTAGAAGTTTAAATTCAAAACAAAATATGAATAAAATCACTGTAAATATAGAGTCAAATTTTGTACAGCAAGAAACTCTTTAGTTAATAATTTAAATTGTGAGCTTTTTCAGTTTGTACTATTTGAGAAAGGGAAATAGAAACAATTCAAATACAGAATATAGAGGGATGTTAAGATGAAACCAATTTTTTTCTAAGTGCTAAAATGTTTCCCATATGTTTGAGTGCGTGTGTGTTTGTGCTGGATTTATTTGTGGCAACACAAAGATTTTTTAATGGCATCTTTTGTAGCAATTTTTTATACACTCTCCCTGGCTCAAACCCAAAGCCATTTCATAAGCACCCCGCGTGTGAGTGGATGGCTATATTTGTGGGACGGAGCATTTGATATGGGGTGCCACCAAGCTAAGGAGCGTAAGACGAGGCAGCGAGGGGTAAAGTCTCAGGAACTCTTTTTAGCACAAATAAACTTGGCTACATTGTTGCCCGGCTTTTGGCCATCCCTTCCCCTTGAACACCCACTCTCAGCGGGGAGGAAATGGAATGCGAGTGTGGGCGAATGCCTTTGAGTGTGTGCACTCAGGCAAGGTGTTTGCCTGCTAAATTATATAACAATGCAATGAACTGTAAAATACGCAGCTAAGTGCTGCTCCTTAGAGCTCGGCTTATTCCCAGCTCCGACTTCTTGGTCTCAAGCACTGAAAATGTGCCTGAAACCAAGAGAGAAAACTTCTTGGATGGAAAACCAGAAAACCTCATAATTGGACTGAGGTGACAGAAGACCTTTGTGGCCACAAAAAAAAAACAATTAACTGGCTTAATTAGAGCATGCCAAATCAAATGGCAAAATTATGCAAATGTTTCGTTTCGGGGAAAGATGGTCAAGAATTATGAACCAAGAAGATATAAAAATAATTCCGCTTTAACATTAGTTAACACAAAATAATAAGGGGATATTTTTTGTAATTTAATATTAACTTGTCTAATATTTTACTTCTTTATATACTCCTTTTAGCATACTCCTTTTATTAGCATTTAATTCGATTTTAACAATAGTTAACCCAAAATAATAAAGATATACTTTTTTAAATTTAATATTAACTTACCTAATATGTTTTTAAATATATATGAATTTCACGTGTAAAATATACTCCTTTTATTAGCATTTAATTCGATTTTAACATTAGTTAACCCAAAATAATAAAGGTATACTTTTTTAAATGTAATATTAACTTGTCTAATATGTTTTTATATATATATGAATTTCACGGGTAAAATATACTTATTAGCATTTAAAGTGAATAACAGTTAGAGTACATACAAAATTGTATTTATTTTTTTTTATTAATTTTTTGGCTTAAAGTAGCAAGAACTAAACCTCCCTATTGGACTATAGTAAGACTTTTTTGTGCCTCAAGGTCAACCACTTTCCCAATCCCCTAAGCCAGCACACTTCCCCGCATGCCACAAATTGCGTTAAATAATGAAAAACTAAATTAAACATTAAGATAAAAATAAAATGAGAAAATTATACAGCGCCAAGCGTCATTTCATAAAACAAACACACGCAAAAAATTCAGGGGTCAAGCACGCTTTTATAGGCTAAATATGAATTACCGCGAAAATATATAGCGCACAGTTAATTAAATCATAATGAGGTCTTCACATGCAGCCGAGGTTCAAAGGAAAAATCAATTAAACTTGGCACACTTTTCGGGTGCCGCCCCTTGTTAGTGTGCGTGTGTGCGGGATTAGGTCCCAAACACATATGAGTGAAAATCTCATTTCCAAAGGTCCGAGTTTTGTAAAACTTTTTGGCTTTTGAGTTGCACTGTTTTAAGAAATTCAAAGTAAATTTTAATTCTTATTTAATAATTTCAGATTTTGAATCAGATATCTCGATGATTTTCGTTCATCAATGCTTAATTACATTTTTATAAACAAATTTAATAAAATTAAGTATGTTCAAAAGCACATATTAAAACGATTAGCTTAGTAAAAAAAAAGTAAAAAAAAAAAAGTGGGTTGCATGATATAAATTCCGATTCCGAATACGTTATTCTTATCTTAACCTAAAAGGGAAACCGACGTGCCAGTTGCTTAAATTTAAAAAAATGTAAATACATTTTAGGTTGTTTAGTAATGACATACCTGTTTTTGCACTCAAATTTCGCTCGTTGAATAAAATCGTATCTGGCATTGCTGTATACCTTTTGATAGCACCTTTGTAACAACGTGAAATTCACAATTTTGAAATAATATTTTGAGCAAGAAAATCTGCTGCGGAATCTTGCGGACAGATCATGTCTCTATTATGAGACAACAAACAAATCGGTTCGATATCGAGGAACGCTAGGCTAAATTTATTTTTGGTTAAGAAGAAAATGTAATATTGTTCAAATATCTATACAAAACACGATGATTCGGAATTGGCTTTAAAGTTTATTTTAAATCGTTTGCGAGTCTAAGAAAAATTGATGATAAGCTTTTGTTTTCAAAACTCGCCTGGCGAAAAAATCACTAAATGTTAAATTACAGCCCATCACGGAGATCGTTTTCAAAGTTGAAGCAAATTAAAAACGTATACATATTATTATTCAAATTTCTCGACGATCATAGAAAGTGAACGCAAATTTATATATATATAACCACCCCGATCTCAATACTAATGCTAGGAATTAATCATAATGGATTAATATGCTACTATTTAAATAGTGAATTACTTACTATGCTTGTTGGATATGTAAACCGTATTAAATAGAAAATAATGCAAATCGAAAAAAATGAAAAAATTAAAGGAATAACAATCAAAGAAAACTTTGAAATAACTAATCGCAAATGAATTCAAACATAAATAATATCTGAGATTAAAAAGAAGGAAACAAAGAAAAAATAAGTCTTTAATAATTTAAATTTATATCAATAAAATGCCAATTATTTTATTATGAACATTACCTTACCATTACACATATGCCTTTTATAAGTCTTTGGTATTTATTTTCATTATTAGGGAAAGAGATTATCAATACCGAACATAAATAAGAACAAGAATACTTAAACTATTTTTAACTGAACTATGCTGATGTTATCTCGGTCAAAAAAGTCACCATGCTTTAAGGCGGTGAGGGCAAGATGGAACCACAATATTATCTGTGGATTCGGCTTAACCAACTTTCTTTGAATCTTTTCTGTCCCTGTAAAACTCTTTCTTAAATTTATATATCTTTCTCTTCCGGCTTTAGTTAACTATCACTCTCTTCTAGTCTAGAAATAATGATGTGTAGTCCGTATGCTCCGAAGGCTCAAGGCCTCCAAAACCGACGAGCCAGTACCGGATCCTATAGAGTGCCCCCGATACAAAAGATTCCCCCATCTCATCAACGGCATCTATACGTTATCATGACAATCTACGCATTAATGTACACATTTTTAGCGATGTCGCAAATTCGCCAAGAATGGCTAGTGATTTTTGCATACAGCGGCATTCGGTTAAACTTCTATCGATGGGAATACCTGATCGTTGATCATTCGTAAAGCGAAATAAATTGGCTTCAATTGTTTGAGTAACAAACATATTGCCAGGCTGTGCACTTCCAAGACCCAAACCCCTGAAGTTTAATTATATCTTGAATTATTGAATCGTATTCCCGGACTCCAGAAATCATGAAATTCGTTGCATAAACGCAGCTAAGTAAAGCTCGGCTTAAATCCAGCTCCGACTTCTTAGTCTCAATTACTGAAAACCAACGACTGAAACGAAGAGAAAAAGGTCCTGGGGTGGAAAACTAGAAAACGACAAAATTAGACCGAGGTGACAGAAGAACTTTGTAGCCACAAAAATACCAATAAATTGCGTAATGAGAGCATGCCAAATCGAATGGCAAAATTATGCAAATGTTTCGGTTCGGGGAAAGACAATCAAGAATTATGAACCCCGCAGATATCAAAATAATTCGGTTTTAACATAAGTAAACACAAAATAATTAATAGTGCCATTTCTTAAATTTACGAAATATATTTTAATATATATATTCGGCAAGCCGAAGTTTATTTCTAAAAAACAAAATGAAATATGATTTTTGGCTGCATTTTGCCATCGTTCCTATGGCAGCTATATGATATTGTTGTCCGATTTTGATAAAACTAATATAAAAACGTATATAGGCGCCCGATCCGGCTTGTTCCAACATATATACTACCTGTAAAACAAAGTCGACTTTTGGGAAAGTTACAAGCAGATAGCTTTACGGACGGACGAACGAACGTACAAACGGACATGGCTAGATCGACTCTCCTGGTGATGCTGATCAAGAATATATATACTTTATAGGGTCGGAAATTTCTCCTTTTGACTAAAAATATAATACTCTCTGCAAGGGTATAAAGACTTAAATCCGTAAACTTCCCTGTAGTATTGAAATTTTTTCTTGAACTCTATTGCAAATTTTGTTATAGGAAGAACAATTTATATTCTTCTTTTTTGTTCACTTAAACATGAATATCAAGCACAAAATTGGAATAGGATTTTTAAATTATTTATTTTCCAGCATACACAATTATGTTTTTTACAATTTTAAAACAAATAGGTATTTTTCTACATATTTAAAATTTACATATAATTGTATGTATAAACATGATAAAGGCTATTTACATAAAAAAGATGAGTCACACAAAATAATCAAATTCGAATCGTTTTTAATACAATTTAAGAGCACCGGGTTTTCATAATTTTCATAATCAGGCCTCTTTGAATTCAATTTTTTGTCTCCCCTGGAAACCCAACTGGAAACCGCAGCTATAATAGCAACCGAGGAAAAGTAGGAATTGGGCTTTTCCCAGTTCGAAAATAGAAGCTTCCCTGCCAGCAAAACATAGAAGAACCGACCTAAAGTCTCTGCCATACCATGCGATTCGATTACGGACTGCTTCTCCGGAGCATGGCAGATTACGGACTGATTCTCCGGAGCAAAGAAGAGTCACGATCTGTACCATTTCTCTCTCATCCTCTGCTGCTGATGATTGGACTGGCAACGATCAGTTTTGTGGTGGAGCCGAAATCGAGCAGATCGTCCGCACGGAAGAATAAATTCAATTACATCAGCACCAGATAAGAAAAATGGCGAGTAAAGCCAGTGAGTTGTGATCCCTCCCCCCTCTCTCTCAAAGAAATTATCTTTTGAATCCTCTTCTAGCTATCCTGCTCCTATTAACGGTTCTGGTTGCCCAGACCTTTGCGCAACAGAACTTTGCCTGGCAACAACGTACAGTCAACGAACAACCCGAACAGGCCGTCCACTTCCAGACAAGCAACTCCAACTGGAGGCAACAGGCCAACCAACAACCTCCGAACAATGTGGAGAAGGTGAACCTTAATCAGCAAGCGACGACCACACCCGAATCCGATCGTCCGCCACCCTCGTACAGCTACATGGACCGCTT
Source organism: Drosophila kurseongensis (assembly GCA_018153305.1). NCBI lineage: Eukaryota > Metazoa > Arthropoda > Insecta > Diptera > Drosophilidae > Drosophila > Drosophila kurseongensis. The sequence goes on along the minus strand of JAECXX010000004.1, from coordinate 12,307,624 downwards.
CAGCGCCAAGCTCTTCCAGAAAATGATGAGGCAGCAAAGGCAGGGCAACATCGTCTTCTCACCCTTCTCCGTCCAAGCCCTGCTGGGCATGATCTATGCGGCATCTTCTGGGGAGACTATGCGCGAGGTGCAGCAGGTCGGAGAGTTCGGCGAGAGCCAGATGGATGTGGCCCAGGACTTCGAGCTGCTGGTCAAGTTCAGGGATCATCTGCAGAGTGCCGATCTGACAATGGCGATGAGGGTCTTCTACAACCAGCGGCTGGGCGGCATCAATCCCAGCTACGATGCGTTCGCTAAGTTCTACTACGACGCCGGCACGGAGCCCGTGAACATGGATAACAGACAGGGCACGGCCTCCAAGATCAACGCGTGGGTGGCGGACAGCACTCAGAACAAGATCCGGGACTTGGTCAGTGCCAATGATATTAATTCCCAGATGCAGGCCCTGCTGGTGAACGCCGTGTATTTCAAGGGCCGCTGGGAGCACGAGTTCTCCACAAAGAACACAAAGGCCGCCGAATTTTATCACACCGACAGTACAGTTTCCCAGGTGGCCATGATGTTCAACGACGATGTCTTCGGCCTGGCCGATCTGCCCGAGCTGAACGCCACCGCCCTGGAACTGTCCTACAAGAAAAGTGCCACCAGCATGCTGATCCTGTTACCCAATAGGATCGATGGACTGGCCGACCTTGAGCAAAAGTTGGCCCAGCCGCAGTTCGATCTCAACCGGCTCGCCCACCGCCTTCGCCGCCAGAGGGTGGTAGTGGGCCTGCCCAAGTTCCGGATCGAGTTTAATCAGGACATGACCGAACGCCTGAAGGAGCTGGGCCTCCGCCAGATGTTCAGTTCCAGCTCGCAGGTGAACAAGCTGCTCGATGTGCCGGTGAGTGTGGACAAGGTCCTGCAGAAGGCCTACATCGATGTGGGCGAGGGCGGAACCGAGGTCTCGGAATCCGGTAAGATCTCACTTTCTTTCCTCCCCGAAATCCATAACTAATCAATCCCTGCCCTAGATTCCGGGTCGCGGACAGTCAGGTCGCCGGAGTTCGTCGTCAACCGGCCGTTCGTCTTTGCGATCCGTGCCCCCAGCTCAGTGCTCTTTGTGGGTCACGTGGAGAAGCCCATGCCGATGACCGCCAGAAACGAGCCAATAGCTAATGCCTACTACGGGCAGTAAATGGCTTTGCTTCCAAACAGCGCCCTGGGGGTCATGTAAATTTTGGATTATTAATTAATTTTAAAATGGAAAAATAATCTTATATTTGCGCACTTTCTTATCGCTAATTATATAAATTGAACTTTATTATTTGGTTGATGGCTTCCCGGAATTTTTAGCAATTTGCGAAAACCTTATCTATGGTTTTTGAAGAGCTGATTTGATGAATAATGAGCTTTAGTCTGCCTTTGGGGTCAATATTTTATTAGTCAGGGAAAAAACCTCTTCTAATCTCCTCCAAATATTTCTGATCAGAAAATAAATCATTACGTGTTTATTATAATCACTAGGAATTTAATTTCATTTAAATTTATATTTCGGCACTATTACTTAAAAACTATTAGAGTCGGAACTTCGTATGTTATAACAGATTACAAAGAATATATAAAAAGTTTTCGAAAATGAAATGTTGACTCTATAACTTTAGAACAGCGAGTGAAAAGATATAAAGCATTGGCCTGGAAGCTCTCCAATCAATGAGCTCAATATACTTTTCATTTCCATTAATGAGCACGTAGCTTAATTGTGTGTAAGCTAATGGATCATTACTCATGAACTACGTACCTTCGCCATGCTCTGGAGCTGACCCACGCAAGTAGTCCAAAGGAGGCGGTCCAGGACATTCAGGCCCTTCTCTCGGACCTCAAACAGTCCGCCGCTGTTGGCTGTCGCTTGCGGCTGCTCAGTGACTTTTACGCCCAGCAGCGCTTCCTTTCAACTTCCGCGATGAGTTCGCGGCCTTGGCCCCCCAAATGGGAGTTGGCTGCCACCATTTAAGCTGAGAAAGTGCTTCGAACGCGGCCCAGGACATCAACTACGCCTCCTGAGTCTCATTGAATAGACTCAATTTTGGGACCTGTACATGTTGTCCATGGTCCGACAGGAAATCCTCTCTAGCTTCCAGAAATTTTGAACCCGAAAAATATGACATAAAAGCTCGACGTAAGGGTGCTCCATGAGTTAATGCGATATAACCTTATATATATAAAAACAAGAGAGAACGCTATAGTCGGGTGCCCCGACTATCAGATACCCGTTACACAGGTAAAGGGAGTGCGAGGGAGATGGAGATAGAAACTTTGATCACGCATAACTTTTTAACGAATGGTCCGATTTGAAAAATTTCTTCTACATTTCGATAGGTATTGATAAACACAATAAAACTGCATTTTTACTTTTCCGAAATATTTTCCGAAATCGTATATAAGCGATTGTGGGCGTTAAAGGGGGCGTGGCACCTTTTTGAAACAAACTTGCGCTGCGTAGGAACTCCTAGAATCTGCATGCAAAATGTCAATCTTCTAGCTTTTATAGTTTCCGAGATCTCAGCGTTCATACGGACGGACAGACGGACAGACGGACATGGCTAGATCGACTCGGCTAGTGATCCTGAACAAGAATATATATACTTTATAGGGTCGGAAACGCTTCCTTCTACCTGTTACATACTTTTGCACGAATACAATATACCCTTTAACTCTACGAGTAACGGGTATAATAAATTAGATATGACAACACCAAGTGTAAAAGATCCTGGTCGAAGCACGCTGAGTCCCCTCAAGCGGTGGCAAGGCCAGGATTGACGGCTAGGAGTTTTGCTGAGTGTATGATGGAAATCAGAGGAATTATCCTTTATGAAATGCTGCTCTATGGCCAACCCATCAATTCTGACCTCTATTGTCAACAAATGGAGCGATTGTTTTCATTTCAAAGAACAATTTGATTTTAATAACAGAAAAACAAAATTTTTTAATAACTTTCTTAAAATTTGTATTATTTGGCAGGAATAAATCGTAAAATATTTCTTATCTTTTTATTTAACTATGAGCTGATTTATTTTTTTAATTGTATCAAATTGAGTATATTGTTAAGTTATCGTTAAAAACAATCTCAAGTGCCTCCCGAAATGTTGGCCGTAAAGTTGAGTAAGGAAAACATTTACAATAACGTATTAGTAGATATGACATTTACAATAATCACTATAGTCTTGGCCAAGTAAGAATCACAGAAATACTCTTTTAACGGGGAAACTAACAATTGTATGATTAACTTTAAATAAGTGATTAAACTATCTTATGTTTTCAACATAATAAAGATTTTATTTATTTCAATATACAAATACTAATAAGTCAGTCTTGAATTTTGTTTTCATTTTTCTGTCTAATCATTGAATTTAAAACAAAAAGTTATATATTTAAAATGATAAGCTAGCAGTAAAATTGTTTTTTTTCTTAATAATTATTTTTTCCCATTTTAAGAAACCAATTTAAGTGTCTTGCAAGTTTTTGTGTAGGAAGAAAAATGTATATTCTTTTTATTTGCTCACTTAAAAATGGAAATCCGGCACAAAATTTAAAAATGATTTTTAAATTACCTATTTTCCAGCATACACAATTATGTATATCTTTTGTTTTTCACAAATTAAAAACAAATAGGTACTTTTCTACGTATTTACAATTTACATATAATTGTATGTACTGACATGATTAAGATAAAAGATGACTCACACAAAATAAGACAATTCAAATGGTTTTAATGCAATTCAAGAGCACCGTTAAGAGAAAAAAAAAGGTTTTCATAATTTTTATAATCAGGCCTTATTGAATTCAATTCCTTTTCTAACCCTAGGAACCCAACTGGAAACCGCAGCTAGAATAGCAACCGAGGAAAAGTAGGGCCTGATCATTGGAATTGGGCTTTTCCAGTTCGAAAATAGAGGCTTCCCTGCCAGCAAAACATAGAAGAACCGACCTAAATGCCATACCATTCGATTTGATTACGGACTGCTTCTTGGGAGCACAGTAGAGTCACGATCTGTACCATTTCTCTCTCATTCTAAAGCCGTATAGCCTGGCTCTGCTCTGCTGCTGATGATTGGACTCGCAACGATCAGTTTTTTGGTGGAGCCGAAATCGAGAAGATCGTCCGCACGGAAGAATAAATCAATTTTAATCAGCACCAGATAAGAAAAATGGCGAGCAAAGCCAGTGAGTTGTGATTCCTCCCCCCTCTCTATCAAAGAAATCATCTTATGAATCCTCTTCCAGTTATCCTGCTACTATTAATGGGTCACCTTCTGGTTGCCCAGACCTTCGCGCAGGCCAACTTTGATCGTAGGCAATCCCAAAACAACAGTCGACCACTATCGCCTTCCTTCAGCTACATGGACCGATTCAGCGGCAAACTCTTCCAGAAAATCGCGAAGTCGAACCCGGGCAACGTCGTCATCTCTCCCTTCTCCGTTCACGCCCTGCTGGGCATGATCTATGCGGCATCTTCGGGAAAGACTAGGCGCGAACTAAGGCAAGTCGGGGAGTTCGGCCAGAGTCGGTTTCATGTAGCCCGGAACTTCGAGCGGCTGGTCAAATTTAAGGATCATCTGCAGGGTGCCGAGTTGACAACAGCGATGAGGGTCTACTACAACCAGCGGCTGGCTGGCATCTACCCCAGATTTGAGGAGTTCGCCAAGATCTACTACACCGCCGGTACGGAGCCCGTGGACATGGACAACGGCAAGGTTACGGCCACCAAAATCAACGCCTGGGTGGCGAACAACACCCGGAACAAGATCCAGAACCTGATCTCGTCCGACAGCATTACACCTAATGTGCAGGCCATACTGGTGAACGCCGTGTATTTTAAGGGCCGCTGGGAAAAGGATTTCTCCACAAAGGCCACGCACCCCGACGAATTCCGCCACACTGACGGTAGAACTTCCGAGGTGGTCATGATGTACAGCAATGATCACTACGGCCTGGCCGATCTGCCCGAGCTGGACGCCACCGCCCTGGAACTGGCCTACAAGGACAGTGAAACTAGCATGCTGATCCTGCTGCCCAATCGGCACGATGGATTGGCTGACCTTGAGCAAAAGTTGGCCCTACCGGAGTTCGATCTCAACCGGATTGCCCCCCGCCTGCGCCGCCAGAAGGTTGAAGTGAACTTGCCGAAGTTCCGGATCGAGTTCGAGCAGGACATGATCGAACCCCTTAAGGAGCTGGGTCTCCGCCAGATGTTCTCGCAAAGCTCGCAGGTGATCACCTTGCTCAAACAGCCGGTGCGCGTTGACCAGATCAAGCAGAAGGCATACATCGATGTGGGCGAGGGGGGAACCGAGGCCGCGGCAGCTTCCTGTAAGATCTCACCCACTTTCCTCCCCGAAATCCATTACTCATAATTCTCTGTCCTAGATGTGAGGATGGCGTTTTTGTCCGCTACTTTCAACCCCACCTTCTACGCCAACCGACCGTTCGTTTTTGCCATTCGCACCCCCAGGTCAGTGCTCTTCGTGGGTCACGTGGAGGATCCAGGTCTGAAATAATTCAAAAGCTGATGTCTACAACCGACAATAGAGGGTTTTATTTCCGAAAAAATCCTTGTCTCAATGCATTTGTAAGAAAAAAACAAAACAAATTGTTTCAGAATTAATGAACTACATATGTTCTAATTCGACATAATCGTGTTGTTCGTGGACCGACGGGAAATCCTCTCTAGCTGCCGGAAATTACACCTTCTAAAATCATATTTTTGGTGGAGAAGTACTTAACCTAGTAAGACATATGCCTCCGTAGTAACTCGATTCTTTATCGCTCCTGGATGTGCGGCTGACATACTGCCAGCCGTTGAGTTCCATCATTGTAACGCCAGGCCCAAGCATCTTTGGTGACACGTCACAAGCTACGGAAGCTTGGTTGGGAAGTTTTAATGCCTCCACCTCATACTCCGGACTTCGTCCCAAGCGATTACCATCTGTTTTTGGCTATGCTTAATTTTTTCGATGAGATGAAATTGCGTTTTAATGAGGCTTGTGAATTTCGAATCACCCTGTTTTTTATCATTAGAGACAAGGACCTCTTCAGGAGAAGCATATACAAATTACCATTGAAGCGGCAGGAAATATTAAAAAAAACGATACATATAGCTTTTAAATCGGACAATTGTTACTATATTAAAATAATCGTCAAAAATCAATAAAGAAATCGGTATTGGTAATAACCAAACTACCCAATTTAATCTTTTGCGTGGTGCATACAATGCGATAAATTCACAAAAATGTCTGAAACTTCTCCAGTCTGTATTAAACCGAAAAGTTTAAACAAAAAAAAAGTGCATCGAGTGTATCCAAGAAATAAGGAGATAACCAACTAAATCTTTCAAGTAAAGTTTTAATATGAATTTAAATATTAATTCAATCGGCTCGAATTTATTTTTGGTTAATGGGAAAATTGAATATTGCTTAAATATCTAGACAAAACGCGATGATTCGGTGTTGACTCTAAAGATTATTTTAAGTCGCTCGCAAGTCTAAGAAAAATGAGTGATAAGCATTTATTTTTAAAACACACTTGCCGTAGATCGATCTTCAACCTTAAAGAAAATTTCGTGATCAGAATAAATACTCATGCTAGGAATTAATTAAACTATAATAGATTAGTATACTACGAGAATTTAAATAGAGAATTACAAACAGGAATCATTAGATAATAAACAAGAGAGAACGCTATAGTCGGGTGCCCCGACTATCAGATACCCGTTACTCAGGTAAAGGGAGTGCGAGGGAGATGGAGATAGAAACTTTGATCACGCATAACTTTTTAACGAATGGTCCGATTTGAAAAATTTCTTCTACATTTCGATAGGTATTGATAAACACAATAAAACTGCATTTTTACTTTTCCGAAATATTTAAATTTTTAAAATCGTATACAAGCGATTGTGGGCGTTAAAGGGGGCGTGGCACCTTTTTGAAACAAACTTGCGCTGCGTAGGAACTCCTAGAATCTGCATGCAAAATGCCAATCTTCTAGCTTTTATAGTTTCCGAGATCTCAGCGTTCATACGGACGGACAGACAGACGGACAGACAGACGGACAGACAGACGGACAGACGGACATGGCTAGATCGACTCGGCTAGTGATCCTGAACAAGAATATATATACTTTATAGGGTCGGAAACGCTTCCTTTTACCTGTTACATACTTTTGCACGAATACAATATACCCTTTTACTCTACGAGTAACGGGTATAAAAATGTATATCGATTAGATGCCAATTGTTTTATTATGAACATTACCTAACTCTACCTTATTATCTGAATACAAATATGCATTCTTGGGTGGAAAACTAAAAAATAATTTAAATGCTTAATTAGAGCATGCCAAATCAAATGTCAAAATAATGCAAATCTTTCGGATCGAGGAAAGACCGTCAAGAATTATAAACCACAGATAATTAAATTATAATAATCCGATAAGAAAAAAGCAATTAAACTTGGCACAGTGGTCCGGACCCTTTTAGTGTGCGTGTATGCGGGTTAAGGCCCAATTACATATAAGTCAAAATTAAAGTCAATTTGAACTGTTTCGAGAAATTCAAAGTAAATTTTTTTCAAAAGTGGTACCTAATTTTTATTTAATAAATCCTAATTGGAAAACTCGATTATTTATTTAGCTCATCAATGATTAATTATATATTCTTTTATTAACAATATTTTAAAAATTGTTCTTAAAAATAACAATGGATTTCAAAGTTCCATAAAAGTCTTACCTATGGAAATTTATGTTATTTATTGATAAAACTTTTATGGGTTTTTTTCTAACTTCAACTGATTACTTGAAGAATTTGAAGCACGTGTCAATTAAAATCATTGCATCTCAATTCAAAGAACAATATTGATTTTGATAATAGAACGAGACATTTTTTTATAACTTTTCGTTAAACAAAATTTCAAGTGTCTCCCGAGTGGAAAAAATAATTATAGTTCGCAAATGTTGCTAAAAAAAACTTGAGTTAATCAATAAATTCCCGGTGGGGTTCAAATGTTATTTAAAACTTTTGGGTAGGAAGAAATAATTATATATTTCTTATTTGTTTACTTCATTTAATCAGGCCTTTTTCAGTCCCTCTGAACCCTTTTTTATGAATAAAGCATGGGAATCCGCTGCTAGAATGGCAACCGAATTGAAATCGAGCTTTTTCCAGTTCGAAAAGAGAGTCTTTCTTGCCAGCAACATAGAAGAACCAAGCTAAATACCGTCTTAGTCACTGTCAAATAATGCGATTCGATACTGACACCTTGTCTGTACCATTTCCCTCTCATCCTAAAGCCGTATAGACTGACTCTGCTAATTGGTCTCGCAACGATCAGTTTTGAAGTGGGTCTGAAAACGATCAGATCGTCGGAACGGAAGAATAAATTGTTTTAAGTCAGCACCAGATAAGAAAAATGGCGAGCAAAGCCAGTGAGTTGTGATTCCTCCCCCCTCTCTATCAAAGAAATCATCTTATGAATCCTCTTCCAGTTATCCTGCTACTATTAATGGGTGACCTTCTGGTTGCCCAGGTCTTCGCGCAGTACAACTTTGATCGTAAGCAATCCCAAAACAACAGTCGACCACTATCGCCTTCCTTCAGCTACATGGACCGCTTCAGCGGCAAACTCTTCCAGAAAATCGCGAAGTCGAACCAGGGCAACGTCGTCATCTCTCCCTTCTCCGTTCACGCCCTGCTGGGCATGATCCTTGCGGCATCTTCTGGGGAGACTTTGCGGGAACTGAAGCAAGTCGGGGAGTTCGGCAAGAATCACACTGATGTGGCCCTGGACTTCCAGCGACTGATCAAATTCAAGGATCATCTGCAGGGTGCCGAGCTGACAACAGCGATGAGGGTCTACTACAACCAGCGGCTGGGTGGCATCAATACCAGATTTGAGGAGTTCGCCAAGATCTACTACACCGCCGGTACGGAGCCCGTGGACATGGACAACGGCAAGGTTACGGCCACCAAGATCAACGCCTGGGTGGCGGACAGCACCCGAAACAAGATCCAGAACTTGATCTCGTCCGACAGCATTACATCTAATGTGCAGGCCATACTGGTGAACGCCGTGTATTTTAAGGGCCGCTGGGAAAAGGATTTCTCCACTAGGTCCACGCTCCCTAGGGCCAAATTCCGCCTCACTGGCGGTGGAACTTCCGAGGTGGCCATGATGCACAGCGAAGATGTCTACGGCCTGGCCGATCTGCCCGAGCTGGACGCCACCGCCCTGGAACTGGCTTACAAGGACAGTGCCACCAGCATGCTGATCCTGCTGCCCAATCGGCACGATGGATTGGCCGACCTTGAGCAAAAGTTGGCACTACCGGAGTTTGATCTCAACCGGATTGCCCCACGCCTGCGCCGCCAAATGGTTAATGTGGTTTTGCCGAAGTTCCGGATCGAGTTCGAGCAGGACATGATCGAACCCCTAAAGGAGCTGGGTGTCCGCCAGATGTTCTCGTCCAGCTCGCAGGTGATCACCTTGCTCAATCAGCCGGTGCGCGTTGACCAGATCAAGCAGAAGGCCTACATCGATGTTGGCGAGGGGGGAACCGAGGCCGCGGCAGCTTCCTGTAAGATTTAACAAAATTTCATCCCCGAAACTCTTTACTTAAAATTCTCTGTTCTAGATTTGATGACGGTGGCTATGTCCGCTCGTCTCGCTTTAAGTCCCAATTTCGTCGCCAACCGGCCGTTCGTTTTTGCCATCCGGACCCCCAGCTCAGTGCTCTTCGTGGGTCACGTGGAGGATCCAAGTCGGAAATAGTTCAAAAGCTATGTCTACAATCGACAATGTATAGCTTTACTTCCGAAAGGAACCAATAAAGTTGTTTCAGAATTAATGAATTTGATGTTTTCTAATTCCAAAGCAACTATGAGGAATGTTCGTGGTGTCCGTGGACCGACGGGAAATTCTTTCTAGCTTCCAGAAATTCCACTATCTGAAATCATATTTGGATGGAGACGTACTTAACAAAGAAAACTAATTGCCGTCACCGAAGAAAATGATGTTAAAGGATGGTCGATACGATAAACAGCCACCCTTAACGCGATGGCTGATTACATGTTCTTGACTGCTGGTAAACTGGATATGGAAACTCGACAGTCTTGGGCAGGGCTCCCAGAAGGAGAGAGATCGTTCTCCAGATGTGACTGCCCAGAATCTTGACAGTCTACTCCCGAGACTTACGAGAAACGCATCTCATCAAGGTAACCATCTTGAGCGATGTTTCAAATTCGCCAGGAATGGCTTGTGTTGTCTGCACACAGCCACATTCGATTAAATTTCCATCGATGGGAATACGTTGATCATTTGTGCTTCAATTGTGCTTATTGCAAACCCTTATGCAAAACCAAAATATCTTGTTACAAATGCTTCCAGCTCAGCAGTCCAAATAAACCATGCCTAGCCTTCGAATAACTCTTTGGAACGCCAACGGTGTTTCACGGCATAAACCTAAAATAACACAATTTCTGAACGAAAACCACATCGACGTTATGTTGTTGGCTGAAACGCATCTCACCAGAAAATATAATACAATGCATTTACACGTTCTTCGGCACCGATCATCCAGATGGTAAAGCGCATGCCGAAATTGGCATCTTAATAAGAGACCGCGTCAAACACCACTTTCACCAACGATTTGCAAAAAATCATCTGCAAGCTACATCGATAAAATTACTGTTGTGCAACTGCAACCTTGCCATTGCCACTGTCTAATGCCCACCCCGCTTTACAGTCTCCGAAGACCAATTCATGGACTTCTACAATTCACTTGGAGAGCAGCAGGAGATTACAACGCCAATGCACTTATTAAAACATGCAACAAACTGGACTACGTCTCACCAGGCAGCCCTACATACTGGCCTACAGATCCTAGAAAACTACCTGATTTAATTGGTTTTGCTGTGACAAAAAACATTTCTCGCAATCTAATATCTGCAAAATCGCTTTCGGATCTATCATCGGACCACTCACCAGTGCTAATAACTCTTCTTCAAAGCCCGGAATTAATCGAGCACCCTCGCAGGCTGACGTCGCATTGAACCAACTGGCGTTGGTTCTCAAGGAGGACATCCACTGCTATGCCGATGCACTGTAGTACCTTGGCATCCACCTAGACAGGAGACTTACATGGCGGAGACATATCGAAGCTAAAAAAATGCACCTAAAACTAAAATCAAACAGTCTCCATTGGCTTATAAACTCGCACTAAACACTAGCAAAAGTTGGCCCAGCCGCAGTTCGATCTCAACCGGCTCGCCCACCGCCTTCGCCGCCAGAGGGTGGTAGTGGGCCTGCCCAAGTTCCGGATCGAGTTCAATCAGGACATGACCGAACGCCTGAAGGAGCTGGGCCTCCGCCAGATGTTCAGTTCCAGCTCGCAGGTGAACAAGCTGCTCGATGTGCCGGTGAGTGTGGACAAGATCCTGCAGAAGGCCTACATCGATGTGGGCGAGGGCGGAACCGAGGTCTCGGAATCCGGTAAGATCTCACTTTCTGTCCTCCCCGAAATCCATAACTAATCAATCCCTGCCCTAGATTCCGGGTCGCGGACAGTCAGGTCGCCGGATTTCGTCGTCAACCGGCCGTTCGTCTTTGCGATCCGTGCCCCCAGCTCAGTGCTCTTCGTGGGTCACGTGGAGAAGCCCATGCCGATGACCGCCAGAAACGAGCCAATAGCTAATGCCTACTACGGGCAGTAAATGGCTTTGCTTCCAAACAGCGCCCTGTATCGATGCATTTGTGTATAAAGAATAGGGCCCTGGGTTTTGTAAATTTTGGATTATTAATTAATTTTAAAATGGAAAAATAATCTTATATTTGCGCACTTTCTTATCGCTAATTATTTATATTATTTATATTTCAGCACTATTACTTAAAAATTATTAGAGTCGGAACTTCGTATGTTATAACAGCTTACAAAGAATATTTCCAAATTTTTCGAAAATAAAATATTGACTCATTCTTTTTTGTTATAACTACTCTAGAAGAGCGAGTGAAAAGATATAAAGCATTGGCCTGGTAGCTATCCAATCAATGGGCTCAATATACTTTTCATTTCCATGAATGAGCACGTAGCTTAGTTGTGTGTAAGCTACTGGATCATTAGCATTACTCGAAGCTTGGCATTTCCCAAGAACATGAACTACGGAGCTCTACTCTCCGCCCTGTTTGTGGCCCTGACTGTAGTCACAGTCCCACCGTTTCCAGTCGGCGCTGAGCTCTCGGCCAGATCGGCTGCCACTGGCTCAAATCATCGCTTTGGCCTGCGTCTTACCACTAAGCTGGGATTGAGCCAGCCAGACGCAAATGTGGTGGTTTCCCCCTTGCTGGTACAGGCGGCCCTCAGTCTTCTGCACGCGGAAAGCTCTCCGGAATCGGGAAGGGACCTTCGCCATGCTGTGGAGCTGACCCATGCAAGTAGTCCAAAGGAAGCGGTCCAGGACATTCAGGCCCTTCTGTCGGACCCCAAACAGTCCGCCGCTGTTGGCTGTCGCTTGCGGCTGCTCAATGACTTGTACGCCCAGCGGCGCTTCCTTTCATCTTCCGCGATGATCAGCCCCAGATAAGAAAAATGGCGAGCAAAGCCAGTGAGTTGTGATTCCTACCCCCTATCTCTCAAAGAAATGATCTTATGAATCCTCTTCCAGCTATCCTGCTACTATTAATGGGACACCTTCTGGTTGCCCAGATCTTCGCGCAGTACAACTTTGATCGTAGGCAATCCCAAAACGACAGTCGACAACTATCGCCTTCCTTCAGCTACATGGACCGATTCAGCGGCAAACTCCTTCAGAAAATTGCGAAGTCGAACCAGGGTAACGTCGTCATCTCTCCCTTCTCCGTTCACGCCCTGCTGGGCATGATCCTTGCGGCATCTTCTGGAAAGACTAGGCGCGAACTAAGGCAAGTCGGGGAGTTCGGCCAGAGTCGGTTTCATGTAGCCCGGAACTTCGAGCGGCTGGTCAAACTTAAGGATCATCTGCAGGGTGCCGAGTTGACAACAGCGATGAGGGTCTACTACAACCAGCGGCTGGCTGGCATTAATCCCAGATATGAGGAGTTCGCCAAGATCTACTACACCGCCGGTACGGAGCCCGTGGACATGGACAACGGCGAGGGTACGGCCACCAAGATCAACGCCTGGGTGGCGAACAGCACCCGGAACAAGATCCAGAACTTGATCTCGTCCGACAGCATTACACCTAATGTGCAGGCCATACTGGTGAACGCCGTGTATTTTAAGGGCCGCTGGGAAAAGGATTTCTCCACTAGGTCCACGCACCCCGACGAATTCCGCCACACTGACGGTAGAACTTCCGAGGTTGTCATGATGTACAGCAATGATGTCTACGGCCTGGCCGATCTGCCCGAGCTGGACGCCACCGCCCTGGAACTGGCCTACAAGGACAGTGAAACCAGCATGCTGATCCTGCTGCCCAATCGGCACGATGGATTGGCTGACCTTGAGCAAAAGTTGGCCCTACCGGAGTTCGATCTCAACCGGATTGCCCCCCGCCTGCGCCGCCAGAAGGTTGAAGTGAACTTGCCTAAGTTCCGGATCGAGTTCGAGCAGGACATGACCGAACCCCTAAAGCAGCTGGGTCTCCGCCAGATATTCTCGCAAAGCTCGCAAGTGGTCACCTTGCTCAAACAGCCGGTGCGCGTTGACCAGATCAAGCAGAAGGCCTACATCGATGTGGGCGAGGGGGGAACCGAGGCCTCGGCAGCTTCCTGTAAGATCTCACCCACTTTCCTCCCCGAAATCCATTACTAATAATTCTCTGTCCTAGATGTGAGGATGGCGTTTTTGTCCGCTACTTTCAACCCCACCTTCTACGCCAACCGGCCGTTCGTTTTTGCCATTCGCACCCCCAGGTCAGTGCTCTTCGTGGGTCACGTGGAGGATCCAGGTCTGAAATAATTCAAAAGCTGATGTCTACAACCGACAATAGAGGGTTTTATTTCTGAAAAAATCCTTGTCTCGATGCATTTGTAAGAAAAAAACAAAAAAAATTGTTTCAGAATTAATGAATTACATATGTTCTAATTCGACATAATCGTGTTGTTCGTGGACCGACGGGAAATCCTCTCTAGCTGCCGGAAATTACACTTTCTAATATCATATTTTGGGTGGAGAAGTACTTAACTTAGTTAGACATATTGCCTCCGTAGTAACTCGATTCTTTATCGCTCCTGGCTGTGCGGCTGACATACTGCCAGCCGTTGAGTTCCATCATTGTAACGCCAGGCCCAAGCATCTTTGGTGACACGTCACAAGCTACGGAAGCTTGGTTGGGAAGTTTTAATGCATCCACCTCGTACTCCGGACTTCGTCCCAAGCGATTACCTTCTGTTTTTGGCTACACTTAATTTTTTCGATGAGATGAAATTGCGTTTAAATGAGGCTTGTGAAAATCAAAGGACTTCTTCTGGAAAAGCATATACAAATTACCTTTAAAGCGGCAGGAAATATTCAAACAAAACGGTTCATATAGCTTTTAAATCGGACAATTGTAACTTTATTAAAATAATCGTCAAAAATCAATAAAGAAATCGGTATTGGTAATAACCAAACTACCCAATTAAATCTTTTGCGTGGCATCCAGCAATTTGTGTGCATACAATGCGATAAATAGATTGGCCAAATATATAACCCATAGAAAATCCCAACTTTACAAGTACCAAAGTTATGGCATTTCCGATCAATCAGTTATATGGCAGCTATACGATATAGTCGGCCGATCCTTATGAAATTTGGTAGGTCGAATTGATTGGCCAAATATAAAACCCATAGAAAGTTATGGCATTACCGTTCAATCAGTTATATGGCAGCCATAGGATATAGTCGGCCGATCCCGGCCGTTCCGACTTATATAATGCGTGCAAAGGAAAGAAGGATGTGTGCAAAGTTTCAATTCGATATCTTTAAAACTGAGAGACTAGTTTGCGTAGAAACAGACAGACGGACAGACAGACAGACGGACAGACAGACGGACAGACAGACAGACGGACAGACAGACGGACAGACAGACGGACAGACAGACGGACAGACAGACGGACAGACAGACAGACGGACAGACAGACGGACAGACAGACGGACAGACGGACAGACAGACGGACATGCTTATATCAACTCAGGAGGTGATCCTGATCAAGAATATATATACTTTATATGGTCGGAGATGTCTCCTTCACTGCGTTGCACACTTTTGACCAAAATTATAATACCCTCTGCAAGGGTATAAAAATGTATATTGATTAGATGCCAATTGTTTTCTTATGAACATTACCTCACTCTACCTTATTATCTGAATCAAATATGCCTTCTTGGGTGGAAAACTTCAAACAAATTTAAATGCCTAATTAGAGCATGCCAAATCAAATGTCAAAATCTTTCGAATCGGGGGAAGACCGTCAAGAATTATGAACCATAGATAATTAAATTATAATAATCCGATAAGAAAAAAGCAACTAAACTGTTCCAATCCGGACCCTTTTAGTGCGCGTGTATGGGGGTTAGGGCCCAAATACTTATAAGTCAAAATCTCCCCAATGGGCCATCACATTTCCTAAGGTCCGAAAGAATCTTTTTTGCTTTTGTACTTCACAAAAACGAATTAAAGTCAATTTGAACTGTTTCGAGAACTTCAAAGTAAATTTTATCAAAAGTGGTACCTAATTTGTATACCCTTGCAGCGGGTATTATAATTTTGGTCAAAAGTGTGCAACGCAGTGAAGGAGACATCTCCGACCCTATAAAGTATATATATTCTTGATCAGGATCACCTCCTGAGTTTATATAGCCATGTCCGCCTGTCCGTCTGTCTGTTTCTACGCAAGTCACTAGTCTCTCAATTTTAAAGCTATCGAATTGAAACTTTGCACACACCCTTCTTTCCTTTGCACGCAGTATATATGTCGGAACGGCCGGGATCGGCCGACTATATCCTATGGCTGTCATATAACTGATTGATCGGAAATGCCATAACTTTGGTGTTTGTTAAGTTAGGAAGTATCGATTTTCTATGGGTTTTATTTTTGGTCAATCAATCCGACCTACCAAATTTCATAAGGATCGGCCGACTATATCCTATAGCTGCCATATAACTGAACGAGCGGAAATGCCATAACTTTGGTGTTTGTAAAGTTAGGAAGGTGGGACTTTGTAGGAGTGTTAAGAATGCATCGTATGAATAATTTTGAAGAATATTATTTACAGAATATTCTGCATTCGGCTCTGCCCGAAGTTAGCTTTTCTTTATTGTTTTACAACTTTTCGTTAAACATATTTTCAAGTCCCTCCCGAGTGGGAAAAATAAATATAGTTCGCAAATGTTGCTCAAAAAAACTTGAGTTAATCAAAAAATTCCCGGTAGGCATACAATTTTATTTATACTTTTTGGGTAGGAAGAAATAATTATATATTTTTTATCTGTTTACTTAATTTAATCAGGCCTTTTTCAGCCCCACTGAACCCTTTTTTATGAATAAAGCAAGGGAATCCGCTGCTAGAATGGCAACCAAATTGGAATCGAGCTTTTTCCAGTTCGAAAAGAGAGTCTTTCTTGCCAGCAACATAGAAGAACCAAGCTAAATACCGTCTTAGTCACTGTCAAATAATGCGATTCGATACTGACAGCTTGTCTGTACCATTTCCCTCTCATCCTAAAGCCGTATAGACTGACTCTGCTAATTGGTCTCGCAACGATCAGTTTTGAAGTGGGTTTGAAAACGATCAGATCGTCGGAACGGAAGAATAAACTGTTTTAATTCAGCACCAGATAAGAAAAATGGCGAGCAAGGCCAGTGAGTTGTGATCCCTCCTCCCTCTTTCTTAAAGAAATGATCTTATGAATCCTCTTCCAGCTATCCTGCTACTATTAATGGGACACCTTCTGGTTGCCCAGATCTTCGCGCAGGCCAACTTTGATCGTAGGCAATCCCAAAACAACAGTCGACCACTATCGCCTTCCTTCAGCTACATGGACCGCTTCAGCGGCAAACTCTTCCAGAAAATCGCAAAGTCGAACCAGGGCAACGTCGTCATCTCTCCCTTCTCCGTTCACGCCCTGCTGGGCATGATCCTTGCGGCATCTTCTGGGGAGACTTTGCGAGAACTGAAGCAAGTCGGGGAGTTCGGCAAGAATCACACTGATGTGGCCCTGGACTTCCAGCGACTGATCAAATACAAGGATCATCTGCAGGGTGCCGAGCTGACAACAGCGATGAGGGTCTACTACAACCAGAGGCTGGCTGGCATCAATACCAGATATGAGGAGTTCGCCAAGATATACTATAACGCCAGCACAGTACCCGTAGACATGAGCAACGGCAAGGTTACGGCCACCAAGATCAACGCCTGGGTGGCGGACAGCACCCGGAACAAGATCCAGAACTTGATCTCGTCCGACAGCATTACACCTAATGTGCAGGCCATACTGGTGAACGCCGTGTATTTTAAGGGCCGCTGGGAAAAGGATTTCTCCACTAGGTCCACGCACCCCGCCAAATTCCGCCTCACTGGCGGTGGAACTTCCGAGGTGGCCATGATGCACAGCGAAGATGTCTACGGCCTGGCCGATCTGCCCGAGCTGGACGCCACCGCCCTGGAACTGGCCTACAAGGACAGTGCCACCAGCATGCTAATCCTGCTGCCCAATCGGCACGATGGACTGGCTGACCTTGAGCAAAGGTTGGGCCTACCGGAGTTCGATCTCAACCGGATTGCCCCCCGCCTGCGCCGCCAGAAGGTTAAAGTGGGTTTGCCTAAGTTCCGGATCGAGTTCGAGCAGGACATGATCGAACCCCTAAAGGAGCTGGGTCTCCGCCAGATGTTCTCGCAAAGCTCGCAGGTGATCAACTTGCTCAATCAGCCAGTGCGTGTTGACCAGATCAAGCAGAAGGCCTACATCGATGTAGGCGAGGGGGGAACCGAGGCCGCGGCAGCTTCCTGTAAGATCTCACCCACTTTCCTCCCCGAAATCCATTACTAATAATTCTCTGTTCTAGATGGGAAGGTGATGCGAAAAATGCGTTCTTACAACCCCAGTTTCTTCGTCGACCGGCCGTTCGTTTTTGCCATCCGCACCCCTAGCTCAGTGCTCTTCGTGGGTCACGTGGAGGATCCAGGTCTGAAATAAATAATAAGCTATGTCTACAATCGACAATAGAGGGCTTTACTTCCGAAAGGAACCAATAAAGTTTTTTCAAAATTAATGAATTTTATGTTTTTTAATTCCAAAGCAAATATGAGGAATGGCCTCAATTTTGCTACACGTTCGTAGTGTCTGTGGACCTGAACGGGAAATCCTCTCTAGCTGACAGAAATTCCACAATCTGAAATCATATTTGGATGGAGAGGTACTTAACAAAGAAAACTAATTGCCGTCACCGAAGAAAATGATGTTAAAGGATGGTCGATACGATAAACAGCCACCCTTAACGCGATGGCTGATTACATGTTCTTGACTGCTGGTAAACTGGATATGGAAACTCGACAGTCTTGGGCAGGGCTCCCAGAAGGAGAGAGATCGTTCTCCAGATGTGACTGCCCAGAATCTTGACAGTCTACTCCCGAGACTTACGAGAAACGCATCTCATCAAGGTAACCATCTTGAGCGATGTTTCAAATTCGCCAGGAATGGCTTGTGTTGTCTGCACACAGCCACATTCGATTAAATTTCCATCGATGGGAATACGTTGATCATTTGTAAAGCAAAATAAATTGTGCTTCAATTGTGCTTATTGCAAACCCTTATGCAAAACCAAAATATCTTCTTACAAATGCTTCCAGCTCAGCAGTCCAAATAAACCATGCCTAGCCTTCGAATAACTCTGTGGAACGCCAACGGTGTTTCACGGCATAAACCTGAAATAACTCAATTTCTGAACGAAAACCACATCGACGTTATGTTGTTGGCCGAAACGCATCTCACCAGCAAATATAATACAATGCAAATACACGTTCTTCGGCACCGATCATCCAGATGGTAAAGCGCATGCCGAAATTGGCATCTTAATAAGAGACCGCGTCAAACACCACTTTCACCAACGATTTGCAAAAAATCATCTGCAAGCTACTTCGATAAAATTACTGTTGTGCAACTGCAACCTTGCCATTGCCACTGTCTAATGCCCACCCCGCTTTACAGTCTCCGAAGACCAATTCATGGACTTCTACAATTCACTTGGAGAGCAGCAGGAGATTACAACGCCAATGCACTTATTAAAACATGCAACAAACTGGACTACGTCTCACCAGGCAGCCCTACATACTGGCCTACAGATCCAAGAAAACTACCTGATTTAATTGATTTTGCTGTGACAAAAACATTTCTCGCAATCTAATATCTGCAAAATCGCTTTTGGATCTATCATCGGACCACTCACCAGTGCTAATAACTCTTCTTCAAAGCCCGGAATTAATCGAGCACCCTCGCAGGCTGACGTCGCATCGAACCAACTGGCTGAAGTTCAAAAAGTACGTAAGGGTGTGGTCTGTACTCGTCGCAGCAGCCAAAGTCTCAACACCGCAAGGGAGGGATGGGCACACACACCAACACAAAGCTAACCTTGAAATCGAACAGCTCGTCCTGGAGAAAAGACGTTTGAGACGTGCTTGGCAAACCAGCAGATCGCCATCCTCAAAGCAAAGTCTTAAGGAAGCTGGTCGCAGACTTACCAGGGCTCTAAGGCAAGAAGAAGAAAAAGCACAACCCCAGTACATTGAGAAACTTTCACCCACCAGCACTAAGCATCCCTTGTGGAGGGCCCACCCAAATCTAAGTGTGTCGGGCCTGAAGCGACAAAGACAGAGTTTGTACATTTGCTTTACACCTTCGAAATGTTTTTCAGCCAAACCCTGCAACTAATTCATTCGCACTACCGTCGCCGTCAATTCGAATTGAATCTGAGACGGAGTCAATTCGGTTTCAACCAAATGAAGTTGCAAAAGTAATCAGCGAGCAATTGAAACCAAAAAAGGCCCCAGGCGGTGATCAAATAACTCCCAAAATGTGCAGTTGAGGTTATTTGTAAACTCTTTAACGGACTTGGCTATATCCCAAAAAAATGAAAAAAATCGGTCATCATAATGATCCCAAAGCCAGGAAAAGATCACACAATACCAGCTTCGTACAGACCGATAAGTTTACTCTCGTGTCTGTCAAAACTGCTCGAAAAATGCCTTTTGACGCGCATAACCCCATATCTGAAAGAGCACAACGTTATTCCAGCACACCAATTTGGCTTTCGAGAAAGCCATGGAACAATAGAGCTTCGGGAATACTGCAGTGCGGTATTCCTTGACGTTGCACAGGCTTTCGACCGAGTCTGGCTTGATGGCCTTATGCATAAAATCAGAACGATCCTGCCGGGAAACACTCACAGATACTTGAAGCCTTCGCCGTGAGATGCAACACTACAACCATCCGACGACTACGCTATAGAGGCTGGAGTTTCCCAAGGTAGCGCCCTTGGTCCAACTCTATTTCTCCTCTACACCGCAGATATTCCCACGAACGAGTGTCTAACTGCTTCTACATTCGCAGACGATACCGCGATCATAAGTCGGTCCAAATGTCCAATTCATGCAACAGCACTACTAGCTGATCATCTCGTGGTAGTGGAGAGGTGGTCATGCGCAAAAGTGTATGCACAAACGTGTCCCCCGCTAACCCTGAATAACACGCCACTTCCACAAGCTGACGATGTAACGTACCTTGGCATCCACCTAGACAGGCTAAGAAAATTCACCTAAGACTAAAATCAAACAGTCTCCATTGGCTTATGAACTCGCACTCCCCCCTCTGCCTGGACTTCAAGGTCCTGCTCTGCAATTCAACGCGTAAGCCAGTCTGGACCTACGGCTCCCAATTGTGGGGAAACGCAAGCAGCAGCAACATCGACATTATTCAGCGAGCACAATCGAAAATCCTGAGAGCTATCACTGGGGCACCTTGGTACGGTCGGAACGACAACATCCCCAGAGATCTTGGCATTCTACCCGTAACAGATGAAATATCAAAACAAAAAGCGTCCTACCACACCAAGCTAACTTCTCATCCAAACCAGCTCGCCAGGGGCCTAGCCAGGGTTTCCAACCCGACCCGATTACAACGCAATGACCTTCCAGCTCAGCAATAGTTATTGGAGTCCTTGACTGTCAGATAGTTTTTATACCCTTGCAGAGGGTATTATAATGTTGGTCAAAAGTGTGCAACGCAGTAAAGGAGACATCTCCGACCCTATAAAGTATATATATTCTTGATCAGGATCACCTCCTGAGTTGATATAAGCATGTCCGTCTGTCTGTCCGTCTGTCTGTTTCTACGCAAACTAGTCTCTCAGTTTTAAAGATATCGAATTGAAACATTGCACACACCCTTCTTTCCTTTACACGCAGTATATAAGTCGGAACGGCCGGGATTGGCAGACTATATCCTAAAGCTGTCATATAACTTATTGATCGCAAATGCCATAACTTTGGTGTTTGTAAAGTTAGGAAGTTGGGATTTTCTATGGGTTTTATATTTGGCCAATCAATCTGACCTACCATTAGGATCGGCCGACTATACCTTATAGCCGCCATATAAGTGATTAATCGGAAATGCCATAACTTTGGTGTTTGTTAAGTTAGGAAGTTGGGATTTTTTATGAGTATTAAGAATGCATCATATGAATAATTTTGGAGAATATATTCTGCAAGGGTATATCAACTTCGGCTCCGCCCGAAGTTAGCTTTCCTTTCTTGTTTGTTTACTGTATTTAATCAGGCCTTTTTAACCCCTCTTAACACTTTTTAATGAATAAAGCTGTGGAATCCGCTGCTAGAATGGCAACCGAATCGGAATTGAGATTTTCCCAGTTCACTGTCATTTAATGCGATTCGATACCGACTGCTTCTTTGTACCATTTCCCTCTCATCCTAAAGCCGTATAGCCTGACTCTGCTAATTGGTCTCGCAACGATCAGTTTTGAAGTGGGTTTGAAAACGATCAGATCGTCGGAACGGAAGAATAAACTATTTTAATTCAGCACCAGATAAGAAAAATGGCGAGCAAGGCCAGTGAGTTGTGATCCCTCCTCCCTCTTTCTTAAAGAAATGATCTTATGAATCCTCTTCCAGCTATCCTGCTACTATTAATGGGCGACCTTCTGGTTGTCCAGGTCCTCGCGCAGTACAACTTTGATCGTAGGCAATCCCAAAACAACAGTCGACCACTATCGCCTTCCTTCAGCTACATGGACCGCTTCAGCGGCAAACTCTTCCAGAAAATCGCAAAGTCGAACCAGGGCAACGTCGTCATCTCTCCCTTCTCCGTTCACGCCCTGCTGGGCATGATCCTTGCGGCATCTTCTGGGGAGACTTTGCGGGAACTGAAGCAAGTCGGGGAGTTCGGCAAGAATCACACTGATGTGGCCCTGGACTTCCAGCGACTGATCAAATTCAAGGATCATCTGCAGGGTGCCGAGCTGACAACAGCGATGAGGGTCTACTACAACCAGCGGCTGGGTGGCATCAATACCAGATTTGAGGAGTTCGCCAAGATCTACTACACCGCCGGTACGGAGCCAGTGGACACGGATAACGGCAAGGTCACGGCCACCAAGATCAACGCCTGGGTGGCGAACAACACCCGGAACAAGATCCAGAACTTGATCTCGCCCGACAGCATTACACCTAATGTGCAGGCCATACTGGTGAACGCCGTGTATTTTAAGGGCCGCTGGGAAAAGGATTTCTCCACTAGGTCCACACACCCCGCCAAATTCCGCCTCACTGGCGGTGGAACTTCCGAGGTGGCCATGATGCACAGCGAAGATGTCTACGGCCTGGCCGATCTGCCCGAGCTGGACGCCACCGCCCTGGAACTGGCCTACAAGGACAGTGCCACCAGCATGCTAATCCTGCTGCCCAATCGGCACGATGGATCGGCCGACCTTGAGCAAAAGTTGGCCCTACCGGAGTTCGATCTCAACCGGATTGCGCCCCGCCTGCGCCGCCAGAAGGTTAAAGTGGGTTTGCCTAAGTTCCGGATCGAGTTCGAGCAGGACATGATCGAACCCCTAAAGGAGCTGGGTGTCCGCCAGATGTTCTCGTCCAGCTCGCAGGTGATCAACTTGCTCAATCAGCCAGTGCGTGTTGACCAGATCAAGCAGAAGGCCTACATCGATGTGGGCGAGGGGGGAACCGAGGCCGCGGCAGCTTCCTGTAAGATCTCACCCACTTTCTCCCCGTAATCCGTTACTAATAAATTTCTGTTCTAGATGGGATGGTGATGAGTAGAATGCATTCTTACAACCCCAGATTCGTCGCCAACCGGCCGTTTGTTTTTGCCATCCGCACGCCCAGCTCAGTGCTCTTCGTGGGTCACGTGGAGGATCCAGGTCTGAAATAAATAATAAGCTATGTCTACAATCGACAATAGATGGCTTTACTTCCGAAAAAAACCAATAAAGTTGTTTCAGAATTAATAAATTGTATGTTTTCTAATTCCAAAGCAAATATGAGGAATGGCCTCAATTTCGCGACACGTTCGTAGTGTCTATGGACCTACGGGAAATCCTCTCTAGCTGATAGGAATTCCACAATATAAAATCATATTTGGGTGGAGAGGTACTTTACTAAGTAAAACTTATTAAATGATGGTCGATACGATAAACAGCCACCCTTAACGCGATTCTTAATTGCTGATTACATGTTCTTGACTGCTGGTAATCTGGATATGGAAATCGACAGTCTTGGGCAGGGTTCCCAGAAGGAGAGAGATCGTTCTCCAAATGTGACTGCCCAGAATCTTTAAAGTAAGGGTTGATCATTTGTAAAGCAAAATAAATTGTGCTTCAATTGTAATAAATATGTATAACATACTTCTTCTTTTTCTTAAATTGTCTACATTGCATGAACAGGGTTTATTTTTATCGAATTGACGATCTCCGGAGTTCATGAAATTCACTGTATAAACATATTAATAAATCTCCTTTTCAACTTTAAAAATTAACTTTTCTCTAGTTGCCAAATTTATTTTTATAATGTTTAAAATGGATCAACTTTTATTTTTTAAGTATAAGAAATATGTAAATGGTTTGGAACATGTAAAAATGCCATTGCAAAATGCTGTCATAAAATTTGGGGATTCGGAAATGAGGAGATTTTTACTCTTATAAAACGAAACATTTTCATTTTGTGGTAAACACTTTAAAATGAGAACAAAACCGAAAACCATTTAAATTTAAATCGAATCCAAATGGCCTCACTTATATGAGAAATTGAAGACGGTTTGGGGGAAGTGGAAGAGAAGTATGGGAAAGCTCTGGGGCCCAGACCCTCGTAAAACTCAAAAAGAAATAAGCACTGCGACCCTTAATTTAAAGATTACTTTTCCCCCATTTGGTTCTGTTTGCTTTCAATTGTTTTTATCAGTTTACATTTGAAAGTAACAAAGCAAAAAATAACAGAAAACAGACAGAACGACAAACAAATAAAATACATCTACCGAGGGGGAGACCAGAGATTTAGCTGTGATTTAGATGGGGAAATCGCTGAAAAACACATAAGCTTTTCTCCCTCTTTGGCTTAGGACCTTATTGGCGATGCTGTCAGCGGAATTCAGGGAAGTCGGGCCACTGCTTCTATTTGTTTCGATTTGTTTGAACACCAGCTGAGACTCGAACAGAAGCCGGGCGCTGAAAGCTTCGATTTAATTGAAACTTTGCTCATTAAATGGCTGAGTGAAGAAATGAAAAGTTTCCGCACATTTTGCATACTTTTGTGGCGCAGAAGGAGTCCTCTGTGCATTACTCATATTTTTAGGGGGAGGAGGGGGAAAATGGAATGCAGACAAGGTATCCCAAGACATTGCAAATGAAATATAATAAATGATGTCACACAAGGCGATGAGCGGCAGCTTGTCAAAAACACATGTGTCTGAATGAGACGCCACCAGCAGATGAGAGAGTGGAAAAGCTGCACTGGAAAAAATTACCTACGCACACAGACTGTTAACAATTCAATAATGATGAATTGTTTACAGTCTGTGATGATTTTTCCTTGAAGTATTTATTCTTAATACCTTGTTGTTTTTATACACTTTTAATGCGTATTATAACTTAAGTTTTATCAACAGTTATTAAGGATCTTGGGATGTACAATTTTTGCTATAACAAGAGGTGTCGGTATAGACAATGTCCTCTTGGCAATCTTAGTAAATTAGCCTACAAAAATCCAATTCCCAACTATCTCTTCCTAATAAGGTTTAACTTTAACCGCTGGCCTTAGAACGATCAATTCAATTTATATTTCGTTATTTTTAAACAAAATATAAAAATAATATTTGTATCAGATCTTAGAGGATAGGAAACTATATCGCGAAATAAAATCTTTTATACATTTTCATGCAATGGCTCTAACCTTTTACTTCTGAGCGTAATTTGGAAGGTAAAATACAGCAAATTGTTTTATTTATTCATTTATAAATAAGATAAGATACTACGTCTTTCTCTTGGTGCAGGGACAGATGAAGCCCTCAAAAGTAGACAATAATAATGATTGTTCCGCAAGCAGGGAAAAACTTCTGCTCGAGCACCGTTCCACTTCTGATCCATTGTGTTGCGATGCATACGGCTCCGTTCTGTTCCGCTCTGTTCTGTTACATTTGCGCTGACTGATGAGACAATTTGTCATTTCCCACAGACGCGACTCAGGAGTCCTGTGGGGGGCGGGGAGGGTTGACAATCGCTGACGGGGGAAACTAGTCTAAAGGTCTAGCGCCAACTGGGACTACCAACTGCCAACCCCTCGGAGTAACTACTCCACATGCTGCATCATCAGCTGGCTGGGAAATAATCATAATTCCCCGCACCACAACGCCAACAAACGAAAGTGAAGAGCGGAAATGCAAATACTCATGAGCCAAAAAGCCCAAAAAAGTCGGCTGACCAAATAGCTGCTGGCCTGGACCCAAAGAACAAAGTGCGATTAACAGGCAAGGACCCGGCTATGAATAATTATTAAAAATTTAAGAGCGCACGCACTTCATTCATGAGCATAAAATAAAAATTTAATGGCATTTAAGTGGCCCCCGGCATGTCCTTTATGTGCGGGGAAGGACCCCAGTTCCTCAGTCCACCAGTAGCTGAAAAAAATATATTTTCTGGCAGGCACAATTAATATTATGGCGTGCCACCCGAAGTTGATGTGGCACCTTGCCCAGCCCCCGGGAAAAAGCACAGGAAGCACTTAGCGTCGCAACATGCGAAATAAAAAATTCTGTTGCCTGCTTTTCACTGGAAAATAAGGTGTGTGTGGGGGGGGGTGGTGCACTGGAGCCGAGCCATTGAACTTGTTTCGGGTGGCTGGCAAAGGTCGTCGAGTCAGAGTCGCAAAAATGAAACGCCAAATAAATAAAACGGGGCAGTAAAAATGCTCATAAGTGCTGGGCCATAACTCAAACTCGACTTTATATTCGGTCCAATTACCTTGTCTCAGTTAAATTGCCGACTGCCTTTGTTCGGCCTTATCGGCCCGCTTATCGGGGGCATACTGTCGGGCAGGGCCTAATTGGGCTAATTTTCAGCCGGATCCTGGCTTAAAGCTTTATATATATTTTACGCTTTCGGCATCCATCATCCGCGCCGGAGTTGCAAACTGATGCAAAATAAAGATGAGGAGTGTACGTGACCAAGTGCGTAATATGCAAAAAGTTGAGCCACGTCCCTACGCCCTGCGAATCGCAAATGAATGTCAGCCAAAGGACAAACACACACCATTTCTCTATATTTTACATATATATATATATATATATATCCTGCGGGGAAAGGGCTCGAAGCTTGTCAGACAAGTCATGGCCATGTAGGATCACCGGAGCAACGCCATTTGAATTCCTAAGCAGGCAAACAAGCAGCAGTCGTGGTTGCTAAAGCTGGAGGGGAAAGTAAAAGTTTTCCTTTAATTTCGGACAATTTATTTTAATTTGCCGGAAAAAGGAGCTTGGTATTCTCACTTGCAAATCATGTGGCGTACAATTAGGCGACGCTTTCACTAACAACAAAGGCGAATCGCAAGTCATTTGAATGGAGTGACATGGAGCCCGACACTGTCAACGTCCTGATTCCCCACTGAATCCGCCAGGAATCATTTCCCCGGTCGCTCCGACAGCTGCTGAACACGGTGCGTATGATTGATGCAGACTACCAGACGCCGCAAACGTAATTTGCGAATGCTCCTTTCTCCCCTTGGTTCCTTGGGGATTCCGCTGACGGATGAAGTTTCGCATAGTTTTTTGGCTAACTTAAAGCCTCGACATGTTTTTGGCCTAAGTAAATAATAAAAAACCTTCCAAAGTGTCCAAGGTTGGGCTTTAAAAATATTTGATTAGTGGATACACAAGAAATTGACTGGAAGGTATTTAGAGGAAAATAAAGAAGCTTTTAAACAAAGTTTTATCTTTTAACTATTAAATCAGTTAAATTGTACTTTTCCAAAAGAAAAAATTTGTCAACTAACACATTTTTATAACCTTCCATATAATTTCTAAAGTTGGCCAAAAGTCTTATAATCTGCTTAAAAAACTGATCCAAACTTAAAGCGAATTCAACAGAAACGTTCGAAAGTTATATTCGGAACAGTCCTGAAAATATAGAAATAAATTTGGCATTTTTCGTTTTTAATTAAGTACATAGAAAAAGTTCAATGACATCCAAAATAACATAGTTTGTGAACTATTATCACAATTTGTAACTGTAGAATAAATAGATAGTATATGGTTAATCTCCTTTCTTCTAAGTTAAGTATTTCCTCAAGCTACAGTTTTCGCATCTTTAAGAGGCATCGATCTTACTTTTGGGCAAGGTAAATTCAATCAAGTCTTTCCATTTGCAAGCCAAATTGAAAACATATGTTTCAGCCTCAGCATTTTGCCCAAACTTAAGACAAACAGGGAGTGCGGAGCAGGAAAGCTACTTAAAAATGTTGCACACGTACAGCCAATTGTGAGCAAACAGTTCAGAGGAGGAGGCCGGGAGCGGAGTCAAGGAACTTTGCCGCCAGAGCCACATCCCGAATTCCCTTGACAGGCCGGCGAGGCAGCTTCATCAGGCTTCCGCATCCACATCGTCATCATCATCGGGCACATCATGAGGCTCATCAGCATCAACTTGTCTGTCCCTACATCGCCCCAAGAGCTACTAAATTTCACGCAATCACGACCACACACACACAGAGTCCTTCGTCCTTCTTCAATTCCATGTTTTTTTTTGTGTGCTGGCAACTGCCTAATAAAATATTTAGTTGCTGGGAGTCATTGACAAGTTTGCAGACAAGGTTCTTCGGGTTTGTGGTCTCTTTATGCTCCTTGATGAGACAGGTACGAGGCTGACAGGTGAGCTGTGCCTGTTTCCCACCTATGTCCTGCCTTCTATTCCTTGGCACTGAGAAAAAATAAGACTTAAGCTCCAAGAGTAATTAATTTTAAATAAACTGGGACTTCCTTAACATTAAAGATTATTATCAACCTTACTTAATGGCTTGGCAGCAATGTCCGTTTTAATTGTTGTAAACAGTTTTTTTTGATTGTTTTAAAGTCAATCCGAACAGCATTAACAGAGCTACAAGAAGAAGGGAAAATTTTTAAGAGCGTTTTCTAAATTAAAAACAAATTAACATTAAAGCCTATTCATACTACCTAAATATATAGATCCTACCCTTAGGCAAGAATATCATTGTGTCAATAAGTGGCTAACACAGTCTTTACAGCCTATAAATAAATAATCTTCTTCATTATTTACTATTTAACATCAATACCTTATTATTTTGAACTTTTTTCTCAGTACACCTTTTTTTCTCTTTTTTTACGAGGCCCCAAACGTATTAAACGGTCATTGAAAGCGTTTTGCTCCAGGATATATTAAAAAATGTAAAAAACAAATATTTAAAAAGCCATCAAATCAAACAAAGTGCAACAATGTGTGATCCCAAATCGGGAGCCCCCTCTACCATTTTCGGG
Source organism: Drosophila kurseongensis (assembly GCA_018153305.1). Taxonomy (NCBI): domain Eukaryota; kingdom Metazoa; phylum Arthropoda; class Insecta; order Diptera; family Drosophilidae; genus Drosophila; species Drosophila kurseongensis. The sequence goes on along the minus strand of JAECXX010000004.1, from coordinate 12,278,577 downwards.
TATCCTTTCAGCGTTTAATATCTCATCAAGTGTTACGCTTTACGACTACTTAAAACCCCATAAAAAACAAAACAAAATAAAACTGTGGCTGGTAACAGGCAAGCGAATCCCAAACAGAATCAACGCCAAAAGCCGTAAATTTCCTCCCGTCGCTTTCAGGCGGGTTTTCCAGGGAAAAGCTGGTGAAAGGAAAGCGAAAGGAAATGCAAAAAGCGAAAAAGCAACAGCAGAAATGGTTACAAAACCAGCGACAGCGGCAAGATTTAATGATGCAGCATGATTTGCGCATAAAAAGGAAGCGAAATAGAATAGAATGAAATGGAATAGAATAGAAAAGAAGAGGGCGGGGTGGGGTGGGGGCGTGGCAGGAGGCATTATAGCTTGACAGACATTGGCAACTGCTGGGCAAGCTTTGATAAAATGCAGCACTCACATCCACAATCACTTACATGGTCCCCGACTTTATATGTATATGAACATATATATTCTAACACTTTAGTTGCGCATAAAATGTTAAAGGACTTTTCATGTGTGCCACTTGGGGGGAATATGAGGAAACTGAGTTTGCTGGGCGAACAATATTTGCACATATATATACTGGAATTTAAATGCATGCCTGCGCTGAAGGAGTGAATAAACCCTTATGAATACACAAAAGCTACAGTGAAACCCAGCCAAATGATCAAAGAAACATAAATTCGTACAAAAATGTTTTCAAAATTGAAGAATATATAATGGTCAAGAAGGAGTTTTCAGTTTTTTTTGTCATCTACAAATTTGATCAAAGAAATGTGTACGCAATTTACCCAAATTTGCCCAACATTTGGGATATACGTTTATCAAAGCCGAACAAATATTGTATCTATATTAAAAGTGATCCGATTTGTTCAATATCATTTTTCCAAATATGGTTTAGTATAAGTGCTTTTATCAAATTAACGTTATTTTCGGAACAATGTTGGTGATCAAAGGGTTAACAAGGCCTTCTTCTTTAAACAATTAAAAATTGTCTGCCGCAACAATATGTTGCAAATTTCTAAGCTCAACAAAAAGCGAAGCATAAACTAAAACCAAACTTAGCTCGATAACAAAACTGTCTAAATATTTAATTATATTTCTCCCATAACGCTAGCGGCTAATTTGATGTTTTAACCGTTTTGTTGCTGACTTCAACTTGCCTTCGGTCAATATGCTAAAATATTCAAACAGTGAACACCAACATCAACAAAAGCTTGGAGTCGAAACCGCTTGTCGGGCCGGGTTTACATCATATTCAGCGTGAGTGACATGACAAGCTGGAGTTCTAGTGGGATGACATAAGCACTACTCGATGAAGAAGGCCAACAAAGTTTGCGATATATAATTAATAAAGCTATGGTTCTGTCAAAACTGTCACAGCTCCACAATTTGAAACTTTTTAGACCATCGCCCAACCCAAATATATTTTAAAAATTGTAATCGCACTCGTACTTTGTAATGCGAGAAATTAGTGATTAGGTGAAAATTCAAAAATTATTTCATCAGCCAATGATAACCAAATTACGCACTGCTATCAACAATTTGGATTGCGTTTTAACAACAATTGCAATCCGTGTTTTTGTGAAAGAAAGGGCAATTAAATTAATCAATTTCTCTTGATGTATTTCTTCTGCTTTTAATTTTATTTACCCCATATATAGAAGGTATTGCATTTTTATAAGCATTACTTTCGTCATCTGCCTACAAAAACAGTTTTCATATTTAACATAAATACTTAAATACTTAATTCAAGTTAGTTACATGCACTTAAGATGCCTCAAGGCAAACGATTCAATAAAAAAAATTTAAAATTTAAGAGGTACTAAAATTAAAGAAATAATATTGAGTTACATGCACTTAAGATGTTTCAAAGGCAATCGATTAATTAAGAGAGTCATCAAGAGGTACTGGAAATAAATAAATAATATTGGAGATAATATTTTGGGGCATCTGCATTAATAACATATTTGAAATGACATTTTTACCGTTTGTATATTCCGGTCCCCTTGCAAAGTTTTATTTTGTTGTTCTGTGTAATTATTTATTTCTAAAGATTAGATTGCAGCGCTGTAGATAGAGAGAAAAGTACTTAAAGCTCTCTCAATCCAGAAATCGTCTCAGTAGTTAAGCAAATATAAACAAATCAATATGCGCCAAACACAACACCTTAATTTCACAATCTCACAAGCCACAACGATTGTAAAAATAGAGTATTTGATAAGTGTGTATGAGTTCACAACAGCAACAGTCAGAACAAACATGACCAAATGCGTCTAACCTGTTGAGAACGTATATTACCTATCTATATACTTGTTCCACAACATATACATTCGTGTATTTGATTACGGCGGATATAAATTGCGCTGGCGGGTAATTGTGAAACTCAGTTTGCAACAAGTTGACCAAGTGGAATAACCTATCTATCCTAGCCATGGCCCTACTAGAAATTTGTCTTGCCCTCCTGGGCATCGGTCTGCTGCTCTACAAATGGAGCACCTCCACCTTTAAGACCTTCGAGGAGCGGAACCTTTACTTCGAGAAACCGTACCCCTTCGTCGGGAACATGGCTGCATCGGCCATGCAGAAGGCCTCATTCCAGAAGCAGCTATCCGAGTTCTATATTCGCACTCGACAACAGTAAGTAGTTTGCGGCTAACCCATTAAAAAGTGATATCTTAAACAGAAATTATATGAAATTGCAGCAAAATCGTGGGCCTCTTCAATCTTCGCACGCCAATGATCCAGCTGAACGACCCCGAACTCATCAAGAAGATCTGCGTGAAGGACTTTGACCACTTCCCCAACCACCAGCTCTTCATCACCACCAACGAGCGTCTGATCAACGACATGCTCAGCGTGATGCGGGATCAGCGGTGGAAGCATATGAGGAACACCCTGACCCCGGTCTTCACGGCGGCCAAGATGCGCAACATATTCACCCTGATGAACGATAGCTTCGCAGAATGCCTCCAGCACCTGGACACACCCACGGGCACTTCGCCTGACGGCAAGGGTTTCGAGGTGGACATGAAGGTGTTGTGTAACAAGCTCTCCAACGACATTATCGCCACAACCGCTTTTGGACTGAAGGTGAATTCGTTTGACAACCCGGAGAATGAGTTCTACGAGATCGGACAGTCACTGGTTTTCTCGCGCGGACTTCAGTTCTTCAAGTTCATGATGGCCTCGCTGGTCCCTAAACTTTTTAACGTGAGTCTATTCTTACATTTAAGGCATATTATATTTTATTCGACATTTCCCTTCGTTCCTTAGCTCTTTGGTGTAACAATCTTTGACTCCAGCAAAGTGGAGTACTTTGTTCGCCTGGTGGTGGATGCCATAAGGTACCGGGAAAAGAACAACATCACGCGTCCCGACATGATCCAACTGCTGATGGAGGCCAAGAAGGAGTCGGAGGATAAGTGGACGGACGATGAGATTGTGGCCCAGTGCTTTATCTTCTTCTTCGCTGCCTTCGAAAACAACTCCAATTTGATTTGCACCACCACCTATGAACTCCTGCACAATCCCGACATCCAGGAGCGACTGTACGAGGAGGTGAAGGAGGCCCAAGAGGCCCTGAAGGGCGGTTCCCTCAACTACGACGCCGTGCAGAAGATGACCTACATGGACATGGTCATTTCCGAGTCCCTGCGTAAGTGGACTCTAGCCGCCGCCACCGATCGTCTCTGCTCCAAGGACTACACCCTCACGGATGAGGACGGCACCAAGGTTTTCGAATTCAAGGTGGGCGACCGCATCAACATCCCAATCTCTGGTCTGCACATGGACGATCGTTACTTCCCGGAACCCAGAAAGTTCGATCCGGAGAGATTTAGCGAAGAGCGAAAGAACGAGTTGGTACCCTATACATATTTGCCCTTCGGTGTAGGACCTCGTAACTGTATAGGTGAGTTGAACCTTCTGATAATTTTTGTTAAAGATTTTTGTTACTGCATTCCCAATCTAATTGACTGCATACTCTTTACATAAGCAGACTAAGCAATTTAAGAGCTTCTTGTTATATGATTTTGTTACAAATCTTAGAAAGGCATCTAATCAAAAACATTGACATACAATTCTTTAATTTTTTCTTTTCACCCCAATTCCTGTTGACATCTCATCTTACCTTTTATTAACTTGCTTAAAAATTATAATTTTCCGAGCTTAGACCGACTATAAAAAAACTCCTTCAAATTAAATGATATATGTTAATTCCACTTTCGCAGGAAACCGCTATGCTTTGATGCAGGTCAAGGGCATGCTTTACAACCTGCTGTTGCACTACAAGATCGAGGCTTCTCCGAGGACCACCAAGGATCTGTGGGGATCGGCACGCGGCTTCAATTTTACCCCCCGGTCCGGATTCTGGATGAACTTGGTGCCCCGAAAATAAGCTAGTGGGGTAAATAAAAAGACGACTGAGCTGTTTTAGAATAAAATACACAGACATATATTTTACTTTTGATTATGTTTCCATACACACTTGTTGATATAGCATAGCTTAGACATATGTTTTCGTTTAACTCTCACTGGTTGCTTACAAAACTTTCTTCACTCCAAGTATTCTGGACACATTCCTTTTATATAACAATTTCCCTTTCACGCTGCGGAGAAAGCACGCAAATTACATAAAACGTTTTGGTTTGCGAACAAAAGAATCTTCAATTTGATTTGTTAAACAAAATATTGACGAAAAGAAACCGCAAATATTGTAAATGTTAATGGTTTTATGTCTCAAAGTTTCGATTTGTTTGTGGAAGAGCTTTTGTTTCCGCATTCTGCTCTTGCCATTTTAAATTATTGCACATTTGGCTAATATCTGAATAAGATTATACTTTCACTCTTTTGGAGATTCTTTTGTTGGCCATCGATTGGATTTCGTTGGAGTTTATTGTTCGTTGATTGCGTTGTTTGTGGTCTCTGCTTTTCGTTTGTTTCTGTTCTGCCTACATCTAGCCCTAGAATACCTTACTATTAATGAAAATACCCCTGGCTGGGCATGTGTATATGAATATGCAAATATGATATAGTTTTAGCTTTGTACAACGATTTCTCTCATCTCTGATCTCATATGTGTCTTCTTAATTGGTATATTATACATGTGGATATGTTATTTACAGCCACGGTTGCCATTTCAATAATTACCCTTAAGTGTTGTCTCACTTTGGTAACCAGAACGTAATGGATTTGGTGATACTAATAACATGGCAATCGTGTGAGAAAGACTTTTCACTTTACACGCTGTATAGACGACCGTTGCTGGTGTGCTGCGAAGTGGAGTGGCGGGGCTTCCCCAACCCAAAGAAGTTCCAAACCCGCCTCAGGCAGCCGGGCTTCTTCTCCGGCAGCATCAGACTCTGCTCCTCCAGGATCGTGTCCAGGATGTAGTAGCTGCTCAGGTTGAGGGGCGGTGGCGGCAGCATGGGGGGTGGTCAGGAAATGGTGCAGTTCTTGCTCTCGTGCATGATCGCCGGTGCCCCGGCCATCGACGCACCTCCTCCAGGGTTCAGCGACGAGTCCTGGGCCAGCTTCTTCTTGCGCTCGTAGGCCAGTGCATCGTTGGGCACATAGGCCACCCTCACTCCGCCGTAGTGCTTCCGCGCGGGCAGCCGGTACACGTAGTCATCCATGTCGCTCGAGGAGCTGGAGGAGCAGGTGGAGCAGATGCTGGCCACGTCGCAGTTGTCCAGGTTGTTTAGCAAGTTGAGGGTACCTCCGCCACCGGTACCTGCATTCCCCCCCACCTGCGTTTGGGCATTGTGCAGGCGGAGATTCGTCTGGTTGATCTGCATCTCCGAGGAGCTACGCGACTGGTTGCGACGCCTCCGCCGCCGCCGGGCATTCGAGTTGTCCGTGTAGCTCTTGGAGCGCGACATCGTGTCCTGGACGCTGTGGAAGCGCACCTCCTTCAGCGGCCGGTTGTCCAGCTGCTCGTCGTCCATCTCCTGGTCAGCCGGGTGCTCCTGGTTGCGATTGCCGGCGAAGAGCTGCTCGTAGCCATCGTGGGGCAGCTCCCGCACCGGCTCGTTGTCCAGCTCCAGCTCGTGGGCCAGCTCCTGGGTGCTCTGCGTCAGGTCGGAGTTGCTCGGCGAGTTCAGGTTGATCTTGTCGATGCTCTGGTAGCTGTGCGAATCCTCCGCCTTCGAGAGCAGCATGTCCGGCATGGAATTGGTCAGCGTTTGGTTATCCCCGAAGATGGACTTGTCGCCGGCGCAGATGTTGTCCAGGCTGATGCCCAGCTCGGTGAGGTCGATGGGCGGTGGATGGGCTGGGCGTGGCATGCCGGGAACCCCACCGCCGAGCAGTAGATCCGCCACGCCGGCAGCCTCCATGCGTTGCCGCTCCTGCCGCTCCAGGAGATCGCCGGCACTGCCCGTGGCCTTGGCCACATGGTGGCCATGGTGGGCCTTTCGTCCCGGATCTCGCTCCCGCTCCTGAGCACCCCCCCTCCGCGGGGACCTGGCTATTTGGCTAGAGGTGGAGGCCCGATGCGTGGGCCGCAGCTGGGGACCCGAACTCGTGTCCGACGGCGTGGGCGGCTCACCCTTGCTGCAGGCGATGGAGCAGTAAATGGTGCCCCTCCTGGGCAGGAAGGGTCTGCCCAGCAGGGAGCAGCGGCAGGTGCAGCAGCTGAAGCACTGGTCCGTCGCATGCCAGTGCTGCCCGTCGTGGCTCATCTGGCCCTGGTCCACCCCGATCACCTCCCCGCAGTAGTCGCAGTACTCGGCGAACATCGTGTCGAAGCAGGCCAGACAGTACGGTTTGCCCTCCCGCATAATGTACCGCTGCCCGCCCAACTGGTGCTCGCACTCCTGGCAGGCGAAGTGCTTCATGTGCCACGTCCGACCCTCCGCCTCCGTGCACTCGTCCGAGAAGATTATCTGGAGGGAGAGGAGAGATTTTGGGAAACTTCGCATTAGACAAGAGTTCTTGGTGGAACTTTAGTCAGTAGTCGCTAAATATTTTAAGGGCCCACATGGAATAGAACCATTTACCAATAGTTGGAATCTACTTCCTATAAGAAACTTTCAAATAAGTTACTTTGGACAGAAATTCTACTTTAAATTCACAAAAACGTTGTATTATCCAAACTAAATATAATTAATTTTTAAAAACGTACAGAAAGATATGCAGTTCAATACAAATCAAAAATCAAATTTAATAACAACACCTTTTAAACATATTATATTAGAAGTTTATTTTTAAAGATTTAATTTTTGTTGCCCAATTTCCAGTGCTTTAGTATCTACTCTTAAATTGGGCCGCACAACAATTTGTTCTCTCATTACAATATTTAACGGAATTAGATTTTAAATTAGTTTTTATAACTCCCGATATGTATTCCAAAACCATCACTTGTCTATAGTAAATCCAAAATCTATACCCTACAACGATTACCGTCCTAGCCCAAACATTTAAATATTTGTCATTAATGTATTTTCAAAGTTTAATCAATAGAACACAAAACAAAACTTCAACTTTGAATTAGATTCCATCTTAGTATAAAAGTTCCATTTTTAAACACTATTAAATTTAAGATTTTACCCAAAGTCCATCTGTTCTTTAAATTCTACCACTTTTCTTTGCCCACTTTTCTGCCAGGATTTTGACGAACACACTTACCTCATCGCAGGCGGAGCAGCGTGGCTTCTGGGTTTCGGCGTGGTGCCGACCGCAGTAGAGATTCCCGTCCCGCTGGAAGTAGATGAGGTCCACCAGCAGCTCCTTGCAGACGCTGCACACAAAGCAGCCCGGATGCCAGCACAATTGGGCGCCCAACCGCTGGGCGAAGACCACGATGTCACCGCCCGACAAAGGCTCCTCGCACTGAAAGGAGTCACCAGAAGAGGAGCAGGAGTGAGTTGGGTAAATCGCATAAATAGGAGAAATATGCTCAAGTTCTTCGAGCGATAAAAATCTGCAGCGTCTGTCTGCTGCTGGGGCAGAAATGCTTAAGCGACTATAAATGCTAAATAACGGTAATAAAACGCTTAAGCTCAACGCCCCACAACTGCCCCCCGGAAAAGATGTGCCAGCCCAGAAAAGTCCTTGCTCCTTGCCACAGAACTCCCTGTCCTACTCTGCGGTTTTCCCCTGCCCCCACCCGCCCCTCGCTACTCGGATTTTCCAAAGCGGAAATCATGCAAAAATAGCTGCCGGCCATGTGTCCGTGTCAGCTCGGTGTGCTCTGGTCTCAGGTCCACCCCAAAAGTGCTCCTCGGTGGATGTGGCCAAGGAAGCGCTTTAAGTGGAACTGGCTGCTGCGAATTTTCCTGAGTTTCCAGCAGGAAGAGCCGCTTTTAATGACTGCTGGCAAGCCACGCAGCTCGAGACTCGTTAACTTTAAACGCGCTCGCATAATGAACTTATTTCGGTGCAAAAGGGTGCACGGTCAAAGGCCAAATTCTGGTGACGTTTTTATGTCCCTAAACGAAGGTTCTAATTGAGTTCGCTTAGCGGTCAGACTCCCAAAAGGAAATGGCTCCGCAATATGAAGTTTAACTCAGTTCTTGTCAGCTATTTCAAAATGAAATATTTCCAAGCGTACTAAAACGTATATTGCTGCGGGGACCAACAATTAAAAATGCCCTTACAGTTTTATTATTTAGTATTTATATTAGATGTCTTGAGCTATGTCTAAATTTATATTATTTACTTGTCAACTGAACAAATATTTTGTTAAAAAACACATAAACGACGTGTTTTTAGGCACTTTAAAAGGTATTTAAGCAAAATACAAACAATATAAAAAAGTTTATTGAACTACACAAAAGTAGAGCATACTTAATACAAATATGATATTGGGCAAAACTAAATTAAAATGTTCTTTGATGATAGTTTATTGAACTACACAAAAGAGAAGTAAAAGGAAACAAGTATTTATATTAAGTAAAACCAAATTTATGGTTAAGCCTGTTATTTTCTTGGATTTACTAACGGCTGAAACTATTAAATTTACTTTCGGCTTTTAAAATTTACCGAAACTTTAAGGTTACTTTGTTGTGTTAGACTTTTATTTTGTCTTATGTGAAGAACTCCGTTTTGATAACTATATGTTGACAATCCCTGTCTGCAGTTCTCGCTTTTCCGGCATAAAGCAATTAGCCCGTCCGCACTGATATATGCAGAATCCTCGAATAAGAAGCGACACATGCAGTTCCTAGGGGCCAAACCCCAAACCGAAATTCCCCGCCAATTTGCACCCTCATTTCAGGCAGTTGGCGGGATTGCTCGACTGCGTCTCCGTTCTCGGTTTTGGCGGTATCTGGCGCAGGCAAATTACCCGGCGCCACCACAGAGCCACCGCATAAGATTCAGGGCCCGAACGCCATTGCCAGTCAGCCAGCATCCAGGAGCTCCTTAACTTTCCAGGCTATTAAACCTCGGCGCGGGCGATGCCTTGGTTGCTCGTCCTGGAGTCCTGCCGTCCTGGAGTCACACTCTCCACCGAGGAGACCCCGCAATCAGCATTTACTTTTGCAAGCCATTAAGCATTGACAGGCGAACGCTTTGGGCCATGACTGTACAGGGTTGATAATTTCCCGGGGCGTAAGTAGCTTCTCTCTATGCGTCGTTAATTGTTTGGTAACTTCAAAAATTTATCGCCTCGGGCCAGGAAAATCATAAAAACCATTCTAGGAGCTGCGCACTTTAATTAGGCAGAGTTCCCCTGCCTTTTCTTCCCTGGCTAATGACGCATTCAAGTCGGAATAGACTTGTCCTTGCACTTTGGCGTGGCTAACCCCAGAAACTCTGCAAAAAACTTTTACCACAGGAAGCGCTTTAAGTAGTTTCTGTGGTGGGGACAAAGTGCGAAAGTTTCCAGCACGGATTGGGGGAGGGGGTTTGATACCAATTTTAGTCCTAAGCCCGCCCCCGCAATCGATTAGTTTGTCCGGAAAATCTGCGCACTTAAAACGACATTTTTCATCGGGCTGCCAGCCCGGCTAAATGTCATGTAAATAACAGCAATCGCTGCTCATTTATCTTATCAATCCAATTAATCCCAGTTGGCAGTTGGCTGGCTCTTGTTTGCAGGCACTCTGCGCCAGACAATTATGCTATTGACAAATTGTTGCCGGCGGTGCCATCGCAGCACCTAGCTGAACTGGCTGAGCCCGGATGACCCGAGGGCTGGGAAGTGTGCCCGCCAACCCATTTCGTGTCCGGACTAATCCAACTCGGAGCGACAAACTTCGCTGGCAGACGGTGGCAAGAAGGTGTCCTGCCCCAAAACAATCCCATCCCGAAACACCCCCCCAAAAACGGCAACTCAAATTATTAATGATGCTCGTTATCATGCCCTTTTCAGTACATAAACTTTTCGCTTAACAGCCACTGCGCTTTACCTTCCTTTTGCTGGTTGTTTCTTTTTGTTTCTCTCTTACTACCTTGTTGCACTGAAAAAAATACTAATATATGTTCTTACTACTTTAACATTATACAACAAGCACAACAAAGCAATAAAATAAATAAAATAAAATAAAATAAAATAAATAAATAAAATTCAACATATATTTCCTAAATATGTTATATGTATATTTTTCGATCAAAGAATTAAATACAAATAATTAAAATTAAGTTATTTAACTTTAATTTAATTATTTATTATTTCACTTTATTTTAATTATTTGTATTTAATTATTTCACTTTATTTTAAGTATTTGTATTCAACTCTTTGATCGAAAAATATATAAAATATTTAGGAAATCCACATAGTTGAATAGCAGACTAGGTATTACTAATTTTTCTCAGTCTTTAAGAATACATATATTTCTTGCAGTAAAGTACCGAGTCTGAGATGGCTTTTCTTGTAATTATTTCATTGTTGCCAGGACGACCTTTAGTGTCACATCCTTGTCAAAACTTCAGCTTCCGCTCGTTGCTGTTCGTGTGGAAAATCTGTCAAGAAGTGTGCCCCGCCTTCCGCTTCTCGATTCCATTATTTTTTGGCAAAATCATTGCCAGTTGGATGTGACACACGTTTGCGGGCCACGTTGCTACTCATTTACGCCTGACTGGCTCGGGATTCAGGATCATTGAACGTTTTCATAAATTTTCCCTCATAATTTCCCCATGCTTTCCACGCCATTCGATTGGATGGCTTTGGGTTGAGGCCTTTGTTCGCATTTTAACGTCCGTTTAGCAAGTCAGTTATGGTCTGTGAATTTTAAGCACTTTCGCATGGATCTTGGACTGGGCGGACAGGGGATGGCTTTGGATTTTCAAATCCTTTTTAAAGTTTATCAGATTTTAAATGGAAGCGAAGTAGAAAGTTTGCCAAGGCAAAAAACGCCTACACGGTTCACCAAAGTCATGATAAAGGCTTTCCTTTGATTATTCTTCCTGTATAGATACCCAATTTCTTTTAGATTTTATCTTAAAAGAATATATTAAATTTGCCAATTTTTTTTTCTCTTGAATAGGTTTTCGTACGTCTAAAACTGTTTCTTAACCTTTTTCCTCAATAATTGTACTTATTTCTTGCTGAGATTAAATTTAATTCGAAAATAGTTCAAATTATCTATTGGTAAAACGAAGTTATTTATTTAATACCTATTTCAGACTCTGCCTTCCTACTCGCTAAACACATAAATTTGAGCTTGGCAAAGTTTTTGAGATTTCTTTGCCAAGTTCACGCTGATTATTCGGGACTCTAATGAACTTAAACCTCTGGAAAGTGTTTGCTCAAGTTGGGCCCTAGTGATAATAAACCCAACTAGACTGCCAAATGAAATCAGACTCACGCACACGATTCCGGGTTAGTCCCTATCCACCGGAATCCCATTCGCACGTAGCAGACGGATTTGGATTTGGATTCGGAGACCAGACCAAACCAGACCAGACCATACTCCTTCAAACAGAAAAGACCAGTGAGGATCCGACCGCGTCCCAGACACGCAACATGCGGCATAAAGTTTTTAATAAGTTTTACGAGTGGCCAATGTGAGCACAATAAAATCGAGCTACCAACTATGTAGCCAGAGTTGACCAAGTGCACATCGGCGGCAGAAAAGGAGAGTCCTCCGACTGTCAGCTAATAACAATGCAAATTTCCCAGAGCAGACTGTGAAAGGATGCAGTGCAGTGGGTGCCACCTCTGCCACTATTTCATGCCACTGCCATTGTGCTTTAATGCCATTTCATTGCGTCTTGGAGTTGCCGGCCACTCCATTCACTTTCAGCGCGAGGAAAACTGTGGAAGGGAAAAGCTGCGACTCTCTTAGCCTTTATGTTGTCAGAGGCAAGTCATTGGAATTGTTTTTGCAACAACGTTTTTCACTTCCAACACTCCACCCCGCTCGCTGAAAGTGTACTTAATGAAATCTTTTTGTCATCTTTTACTTCGAGACGTTTGAAAGTTGGCAACACCGGTCTCCCCCATTGTTTTTCCGGGCCATTGTCAATTTTTTTCCTCTGCCGGGGCCAAGAAGGAATCTCTGGCGCAAAACTTTGCCCGGCCAGGGCACAAATGAAATCGAAACGACTCTGAAGATGAAGAGTGCATAATAAAATGCAAATTTCTGCAACAATTAAATGTGCGGAAGAGGGGGTGCAAAAAAGCTGAAAAAGAATAAAAATAGAAAAGTTGTTTTCAAACTTACCCCCTTGCAGGGTCGCTCGTCGGACAGCAGGCGGACCGCCCCTCGACCCAGGGCCTCCCGCTTCCTTTGGGCCGAGAAGATGCGCAGCTCCTTGCGCTCCTCGTCGCTCAGCGAGTGGCAGTAGCGCACCTGCAACGGACACGTGGACGGGGAAAAAGTTAGCTCCTGTTTATCAGCATTTTAATTAAGGCAACTCAAAAGGCAGTGGCAAGTTTTTTAATCTCGCCGGGCCTTTTGAAGGGCTCCCTTTATATTCTGTTTTCAATGCCCACGCCGGGGTAATTATTAATTTTGTCACAACGAGCTGATTTTAATGTCTTATTCAACGAACCTTTTTTGGCAGCAAAATCTCTCAAAGGAAATATTTTTATAGCGGTCGTACTCTTACGTAATTTTTAGCAAGTATAATGTTTTAGTTACCAATAAAAGTTCCACAAAATTTGCGTCAACAATTCTAGCAGAACTTTCTTAGCACTATTTGTCCCAACTGCGATTTTATATAACTATTATTTATGTAACTTAAGTTACAAATACCACACATTTGTCTGAATACGATTGTATTCGAATGGAATAATTCTAATTGTTTCGAGTTCTTGAAACATTTTTTTTGGGCGGACCGGACTTTACGAGAAATGTTGTTGTGTATAAAAATTATACCCTTAAATTATTAAATCAGTCTTTTTTTTCTAAAGAATATTTTTCGTACTATCAACATTTCAAAGAAATCAAAATGAAAAATGTATGCATAAAATAAAGGACTTAGGGTCCTTAAATCATTTTAACTTTTTTAAACAGCTTGATATAAAAACATTTTATCTACGACTTTTCAAATTTAGATATTATGGTCAATTAAATGCGCAGAAAACCATACTAAGACAATATTTTGATAAAAAGTTTTTATCAGAGTGTTTTAAGTAAGAGGGAATCATAAGCAAGGATGTTATCGACAAAAGCTATAAATAAATAAATAATTCGTAACGCACGACCATATGATATCGTATATGAACATATAGGTGCCTTAGGAATGATCAAAATATTCATGGGAAAATCGACATAGCATTTTTTTTTTGGCACATATGTACGCATACAATATCAGACATAACATTTTTGGTTTTTGTAACAGCTGCTAGGACTTCAAGGCTTCGACCTGCCGAAGTCTGCTCCCATTCTTGTTTCCAGCTAATTTTAAAATGGTCAGCTCCTTATCAGGACTCCCCATTGTTATCTTTTTCTTTTACCAGCTCCATTGTTCTTTCAGCTTTTTTTTGCCCAATACTCACTTCGTTATCTTGCGGCGGCAGCTGGTGCAGTAATTGTTTGACACGATACTTTTCGCCGGGACTGTTGACGTAGGGCACTTTGTCGTCTGGCAGTTGGCTGAAGTACAAGCGGACCTGCAAAATGGTAAATGCAAATCAGAAAGTTGAACTAGGATCCGGTTGAACATAAGCCCCAAGGAATATGTACTCTTTAAATCATAACGAATTAATCGAAAGCCAGTAGATACTGTGCACAGAGTCGTGCCAGTTTTAAACTGTCGCATGGCGGATGGAAAATTAAGTTCGACCAAAAAAAGAAAAAGCTCAGGCCAATCTCAACGGATTTTCGGCTTTTCCCAGGAGCTCTTATGTAAGACTCCGCCCCGAAAAAAAAATAAATCGACAGACATTTCAAACACTAATTGCCGCCATATGTATCGGCAATTTAATTACAAAACGCTTTCGCTTTCCACCAGATACCGATGGCGATTTGGGAGCGATAATTTCTTGAGCGTGTAATTAAAGTGGTTTCCCGATTGATTTCCTTAAGCGCGCAAGTGGCCAACGACCAGACATTGAACTGGATTTGGTTTTCGGAATCCGATTGGGAGAGCGTGGAAAATCGATCGAAAGCAAAAGGTGGCAGCGGGTGGCCTGCGGCTCGAAAAGGCAACCACCTCGCCCCAAATCGCATCGCCTGGGATTTCTCTTAATTAGTTGCGACAAATCGAAACACAAGTCGATGATAATGACGATGCTGATGATGTTGGGCATGATTTAGGTGCTAGCCTCCAAATACCAAATAGAATAACAAGTTATATCAAAAACGACCTTGGTTTCTGAAAGGGTGATACCAAAAACCGTCTTTGAGGAATAAATTAGAATTTAGCTTAAATTTTAAATTATAAATCTCATTACCATTCTTTAAGCTTATATGCAATATTTTGTACCATTTTGCCTCTGAAGCTTTAATTATTATAACATATATAACATATCTACATAATTAACTCGAAAAAGGTCAAAATTACTAAAATTTCAATAAATAATATCTTTAAATTATTTGGAAAGCCATCAGTACTTGGTGCAAGTTTAATTAATTATGAAAGAAATCATAAAATAGACTGAATAGATGAACATGTCTTTGAAATTCTTTGTAACTTGATTTGAAGGCGTTTGGAGTAATGCACATTTGTATTTATGGTGTCCTTGTTAAGTTAAATAATGTTATTTATCGAGTACACATTCTTGTCCAATTGCGTAGCTTCTTGGATTTGGTTGTTGGGACCTACCTGGTCGGGCCGCAGACCCGGCGGCACCCACGTGTACTCCTCGAGGGCACAGCCACTGTCGTCGTCCGACTGCGAGTTCCGCTGGAAGTCCAGCTGCTGGTGGTGGCTGTGGTGGAAGCCGTGCCCCGCCACCGCAGCCGCCGTCTTGTAGCTGGCGGTGCGGAGGGGCGAGGGGGAGGCCACCGAGTTGAGCGGCAGATGGCTGGGCGGCTGGCAGTGGCGGCGCTGCAGCGGCGACACAAAGTGGCCCGTTGACCCCGGGGCTCCGCCGCTCCCCCCACTACCCCCGCTGCCACCGCTGCCACTGGAGGCGGCCGAGGGCATGTCCAGATTGGACGTGGATGCCACCTGACTGCCCAGCGACGTTGGCTGCAGGGCGCTGACCGCCGAGTGGCAATGGGATTGGGTTTGAGGGGCAAAGATCAGGCCCGTTCCGCCCGCCTCGATCTGCAGCAACTCACTCTCCGTCTGCGTGTAGTAGCTGCTGCTGCTGGGCGGATGGTGTTGCTGCTGCTGTGGATGTTGCTGCGGGGTCTGTTGCATGTTGCTGCTGGAGCGGGGCGCGGGCGTGGGCTTGAATTTTCTGATGGCTGCTTGGCTGGGCTGGGTGCTGCAAAAATAAAAAGAAACACATGAAAGAGAAATCATTAGGAGGTGTTCAGATTACAAAACGAACATTAGGTATGGTTTCTAGTTTTCAGAAGTAATAAAATTTAATTAAAAGAAAGCGCAGCCTACACTAGGAAATTAATTAGATATAACGTATATTCGGCTTACATTTTTACAACTGTTTTTCTTTAAATTACAAATGTTTTTTGAAATTCTGTTTCTGGGGACGATAACTGTATGTGTGTTTAAAATGTTCATAGAGTCATAATAGTTTTTAGTTGACAAGACCCATGTTTTAGTAAGCTTATTACTCCTAGGCATAACTGAGAAATTATCTACGTTATGCAATTCCAGGCAACATGAAGCATCTTAATCATTCCTGACTCCATTTGCCCGACTCATTTGCAATTAGTTTGCTGGACTAGCGGAAAACGTATTCTTTGCGAGTGCCAGCAGGCATTTGAAATGACTTTTGAGTGCAATTACCACCGCAGCTGCATGCGTGCAGTGGTCCAATCAAATCTGATGAAACCCCGAACCCGAAATTGCAGCCCCGGCAGCGTCATAAGGTTTGGTTGCCTACTCGCTTGACCGCTGCCCACAGTGGAATCTTCTTCGCTGCCGCTTTCTGTTGTACTTTCACTCGATTTGTGGCACGCTGGGCGATTATGCAGCCAAGCAGAGACAGCCGAGAAATTCCAGCACATGGCCCACGGAGGAGACGGTCATGTTTCAGCCTTAATTCGCTTTTTTCCTACTTGTTTATGTGGCAATTGAAGTCATTTGTTTGGCTCACAGTCGAGCCGAGGTGTGTGAGATATTAAACTGTTTCATTCACAAACGTCGCACATTTGTATATCGCATTGCACAACATCCAGAGCATGAATAACAGCCAGACAAAGCCATTAGGCCTTCCAACATTTTATATTTACTAATCAACGTGAGAAGAAACCCCAAACAATTTGCCATTCCACCGAAAGTCGATTTATCTACACGGCCAGGTGGTTTATGCAAATTAAAGACATCTCATCACAATCGGAGTTTAGCCTTCTGCTAATGAAGCAAAGCCCACAGTGCCGCGAAAAGTGAACGCCACTGGGGGTCAAAAAGTCAGATAATGTATCTTACATTAGTACCAGCTGGATGACCAGGAGCCATTAACACCTCCACACAGTGTTTGCAGTTTGCAGATCACTCAGTGCCACTGGAATGAAACAGCGTGTGTGGAGAAAGTTTTATGGCCACTCTTTTTGTTTTTTGGTTTTCCAATGCAAATTTGGTTGTGGTGCCAAAAGTTGATCGATCGCAGGGTACTTTCTAAACAGTTTCGCTTGGGATTGTCCAAGCCACGGGCCAGGGCGTAATCTGTCACCCAATGAATTGGGAATTGGGAATTGTGCGACTGACTTTGGCGATTGACTTTGATAGCGGAAAACAGCGGCCAAGCGCCGGGCCAAAAAAAAAAAAAACCAAGCCAGATCACATCAGATCAGATCAATTCAAATCGACACACAAGTCCCAGTCCCGGCTGCCGAATATGGCCAACAGTTGTTTGGCTGCCACTTTTCGGAAGGCCTAGACGGCAGTCGGCAGTTGGTTTTCTCTTTTCGACCAGCGAAACCTGTTGACGGTTTCTACACGGTTTCTATACGGGTGCATGCGATTTCTGAATCGCACTGCACTGGACGCCACTTCGCCACTTGGCCAGGCGAAAAATACGCAAAAATGCCGCCTGACCAACTACGGATCGCGATCTGGACATATACATAAATTTGGGTTAAGAAGATTTTGAGTTTATTTGGTTTGATGTCTGTCATTTCCTTGATGGCCTGTTGCAATTGCGCACGTCTGAGGATAATTAAAAGTAAATTGTTTGACACTCAAATCGGATGGGAATGGCCTGAGAAATATGGCTCTGCTGTTCCACAACTGGCGATCCGGTCTTTTCGCTTGGCCAACACTTTGGAATTTTGAAGACACTTTTGGGAATAATCTGTGCTTATCGAAGTTTCATTTTTGTGTGCGAAAAACTGCTCTGGCTGGCCTGAATGTGTCTAGAAATGGGGGTATTTGAAAAGGATTATGCCGGCACAGAATGTATAATTATGTTGTTCAGAAACACTACTAAAAAATAAATAATTTTAAATTATAAGTTGTGCTAACGAATTCAAAATGAATATGGTTTAAGGTTCAATGGCCAGCTAAATTAATTGATTCCAAAGCACACCAGTAAAAATATCATCGGTAAGCGGACTTCCAGGTGCAAAAAGGAGCCATTAATTTCGGACTTTACTTCTCACATTCATAACTAATAACAACATCTAATCTCCTTCGAAGTTTTGTATGCATAACCCGTTTCAAAAACCGTGTGCCGCTTTATATATTTTTCCCCACCTTTCCTTTCGATTCGATTTCCACATCTTACAGAGCTCAGCTACGATCTGATCCAATCCGAAACAATCCAATCTTATGCGCTGCTTATTAACGGACTTTTCAGCAATTTCAGCACGTTTTCTGTTGCTCAAATGCCAAATCCCAGCTGTAATAATATCTCAATTATGTGCAACACCACGGTATCGATAGCATTTCTATTCGTTCCACGGTATTGCGGCAGTATTTCCACGATTTCATTAAATTTTAGACACGCAGTTTCCCCAGAAAAATTCGCAGCAGGAACACGTAACTGGTTCAAAATCATTTAAGCCTCTCACAACCACAACGCTCGCACAGATCCCCAGAAAAAACAAAAACACGTTTTCCAATGGGGCTCCGATTCTGGGAAATGCTAAATGCACTACGACACAGAACGGCAGCAATTGAGGCACTAGGAAACGAAATTAATACGTAACATGCTATTCTTAATAATTGAAAAGAGTCGAGGCAGCCAATCGGCATTAAATTACTTTCACAATTGGCCGAAAGATAAACGCCCGTCTTGGCCGGGTTAAGCCTGGCATTAAGCCTGGTAATGCTTGATTATCCATGACCAGCACACGATCTCCGATCTGAGATCTGCGATCCTGCGATCTGCAATCTTCAATCTGAGATGCCCCATTCAGAATCTGGCCAAAAGGGGGCGTGGCAGATCAGGGCTGGGCAGGGCCTATTATGAAATCTCGTGCAATCGCCCCCCAACTCGTGACCTTGTTGCGTTGCGTGTTTCATTGTCTGGCCCAAAACGACTCCCAAACGCCGCAATTTATTCGACTATTCAGCTGACTTTCGGGTTAAACTGCCGCGTTTGACTGGCTTTACGTCACACGAATAACCCCCCCACCCCAAGCACATCTGATTCGAAACCGGGCAGTAAACAAAAAAGTCCGTACATGCAATCGCGTCATATGTTGCACGTGTTGCTGTCGCTCAGCATTTTTATGCATTTCGCTTCGCTTTTCCCTCAGCTTCTTCGCTTTCTTTATGGGTTTTTGTACGAACATGAGCACATTTTGTGTGTGCGCCTGTCTGCAGGTCGACTTCACCTGGAATCGTTTGCCTCGATGGGGATACCAGTGGGTCTGAGATTGGGAGCCAGTCGGGCCCGTTGCACAAGTTCTTCTTGGTTCCTAGAGCTCGGCGAATGTGTGTGCAGCAACGCCTATTTAAGTACCGCGTGGTGATTTAGTGCAGCGTTCCCGTTAGGCGGTACACGTTATTCACTATTCGGTTCCAAGGCGACCAAGGCTGGTGATAAGCTATAAGCAATAAGCTAGCTGCATCGCATCTGGCAGAGGTGTGAGCTCGAAATATTTTCGGGGGGGCTTTAAGGAGCAACTCAGTCCTGTATACCATCATAAATGCCTAGCCCAGTTTTTAGAGTTCTTTTGGAACATTTGCTTTTAAATTATTATTATTTAATGAGACTTAATAAATACTTTTTAGAAATATATACCCCTCTTAGACTTTTTCTGAAAAAAAAAAATATTTATAAAATATAACTAAAAGTCCACCATAAATAAATATGATTGTTTTGCATGAACATTATATTTAATATTTATTACTATTATTATTATTAGATAATAATACAATTTTGGAAATTAATTCAGGTCTCTTAAACAGGGACTTTAAGAAATGATTTAAAGGAGAACATTATAAATATAACTCTTTAGATTGAAAACAAAAAATGTAGTATTACAATTAAAGAAATTCCCTTTTTAACAATACTTTTTAGTTATTTTCATATCTGACAAAATACCACCTAAACACAAGACCTATAAAGAAACTTTGTACCTTTACTATTTCGTAAGCCCCGGCTCAAATCTCTTTGGGGTGTCTTGAGCCCCCCAAGACCCTCTTTCGCGAAGGCCGCTCCCAGATTTAGATAGTCAAGTCAAACAAGAGCATCGTAGTCAACAGCTTCAGCATCTGCATCTGCATTTTCAGCAGCGGCTAAAATGCATAATTAATCGGGGGGCCAAAAGAAGAAGCGGCAGCCGAATGCACTTGGCCAGCCCACACTGGCAGTTTGCGATTTTGAGAGCGAGTTGCTGATGCTGCTGCCGCTAATGTTGCTGCATTGCATGTTGCATGTTGCTGGTTGCTGGTTGCATGTGGCATGTGAGGCGAAACAGAACCCAAAACCCAACTCCACTCAAGTCGGGTTTGAGTCAAGTTTGAGCTGAATCGCGTTCCGTCGTCATTAACAGCTTTTGCTTAATTTTATGCAGCCAGCCGCTGCCACTCCCCCTTTTTGGCCAGCCGCCCCCTTGCCACGCTGTCAACAACTTTAGACACGTTTCAGCGATTTTCATGTTGCATGGCTCGCTCTAATTTATGCAAAATGTTGTTCTTCTTCTGTAATTCACTTCGTGTATTCGCTCGCTACTTGTTTTGCTCTTTTCCAGGCGTCTGTTTCGAGGTATTTTTCAACGAACTTCAATACTTATGGCCAACTTGTTTTCTGGCTTCATTAGTCCCCCAAGTTGATGGCCAAGTTTTTGTGTCTTGATTTTTCTTTCATATTGATTTCCCTGACAAAATGGGATTCTGTTTGCCGCGGATTCAATTGGATTTTAATTGCTTTCGAACAGAAACATATGGTTTCTGGCCGTTCCGATTTGTGATGGATCGTATAAGCCGGGTGCCGTTGCTCTGAACTCGTTCCCAGCATACAATTGAACCATTTAGTTAGCTGTGAATTCCTGGCCCAAAAGATTACTTGCCAATGATACGAAGCTCTCACAGGTCTTAGACATAAATTAAATATCTCCTCTAATTTGATGTGCTCCTCTTAATGATGATGATGATGATTGAAGCCGGTGATAAATGTAATTGCTTTCTCGGCAACAATCTCTCTGTGTCTCTCCCATCAAATTAAGGCACATCAAAGCAGAGATTATATTTGGGAATCGGAGAAGAACACAGAGAGAGGTGCCCACAATAAGTTGATTAAATTAAAGTGCGTTAAAATCCAACGAAATAATTGACTGTTTTCGTAGAAACCCAGTGAAATCGGAGGAGCACAAAGAACGTAGAACAAAGAACGCAGCCAAACAAACCGAAAACAAAATAAGGAAAAAGCCAAAAACAGAGTAGAATTTATTGTCTGTGTTCGTATGACAGCCGAGCAAAATCCAACCGAGCGTGAAACGCGAGCAGAGTTCCAAAAGATGGATGAATGGATGGATGGTTGGCCATCCAACAGGTGGGCAGGGTACTGGCTTCACCTGTTGGAACGTGGGAATCTAGTTTCGGCAGCGACAACCCCGAGATGGCGATGGCCAAAAGCAATTACCGAAAATATTGTAAAAGTCGCACCACCTTCCCTGCGGTTGCAATGCACTTCGTCCACTGAGCTCACCTGGTTCACCTGCCCGTGACCGCAGCTAAGGAAAAGGCAGCCATCTATGACCGCTCTGGTTCGACTCTCTGCTTCGACGATCAGCAAAACGGCCGAAAGGATGTTTGGTCCCATAATTAATGACGGCATACGGCAACGGGGTGAGATGTTTTCTCACGCACTACGAATTTTCAATTTCCAATTTCCAATTGAAATTCCATTGGGGCGTAAACGGATTATCTTTTGCATGCGTTTGATCAGCCGCCGAGACTTCCTACATGAAATAAACGGAGTTACGGACATGGGGACAAACGGACAAGCAGCAAACGGACAAGGGGACTCACGGACAAACATGGCTAACTGTAACTGTAATGGCAATCGCCATGCCAATGTCAAAATCGTGTAGGTCCCCTTTCAGAACATGACAACTGACAAAAGCAACAAGCATCTGACAGACAGGCGACAGGGAGTGAGACGGCGATATTGGGGGACAGGAAGAGGGAGAGGGATAGACACAGAGACAGAGACAGAGCAAACAAACATCAGAATCAGCATCTGCATCAGCAGGCAACAACAACATTTCAATTAACAAAAGACCAAGGAGGAGGGGGGCGAAGGAATGGAAGGCTGGGTAACGTCGTCTTCTAATCGCAGCCTGTCAAAATAAAGTTGTGTGGTGCATCACAGGGAAACCTCCTTAAGCCCGAAGACAAGCCACACTGGCAGAAATTTAGGAATTTTAAATTGAACATTCCTTTCTTTTTAACACAGCTTGTTTTAAAGCTCTTCATAATATGAAAAACTGATTTTATTATAATCCAGAAATCTGTTCAATAATTTAAACCAGGAAACAAAACTTAATTTTTATAACTTTAACAAAAAGGAATGCTTTAGAGACATATATAAAAGAAATTATACTTATTCTGTCTGCAATCAGATTAAGAAACTCGAACTTCAACACACCAAATTTACATTCTAAAGATCATAAATGCCTCAGCTTTTCTCCCAGTGCACTGAACAGTCTCCTGCGGCTTCTAGCTGCATTCATGTGTATCTGCTAAAATGCGCAATTAAGTCATCAAATGTTTGGCCTGAGTGTCCAAGCGACTTGACACAGCCACAGGCACACACACAAACACACACACACAAGTCATTCGAAAGAGCAAGACCAACTTGGAGTCCAAGTTCGCATTAGACTAATGCATTTGGGTGCAACCAGGAAGCCACCATCCAGTCCGGTCCGGCATTCTGGTCTCGTTCTGCCGCAGAGAGGGAAACTGGGCAACTGCGAAGGCCCCCACTGCCAACTTTTACTGCTTCTGGACGCGGCCGACTGCTAATGAAGCCTGAATGCCGAGACCGCGAACAGGATCTTGTTAGAGTGTCTGGGCGGAGAACGCAGAACGGAGATCCGTTAGGAGCTGGCTCCAATTTATCAAGTGCCATTGCTAGGGCCCGGCCAAAAAGCCCAGCGGCGTCTCATTAACGCTTCCAGTCGCGTAGGCGGCGCGGCATATGGGGTTTCGTCGAAACGGCGGCGGATTGATGCTGACGATTGTGTTCGCGTTGACCCAACTCACGTCCCATCTGTGTACACAGAGAAAAACGATACAATCGAGGTCCCCGTCAGAGAGATAACAACTACACAGGCTTAGGCTTAAGATAAATTTCACACCTACATATGAAAAACAATCACGTCTACTAAATTTCTTTAACATTTTGTTCAACGTTCAATTAACTTGTTCATTCAATTAATAATTTAACAGCATAGTTCAAGTCTTTAAGTCGAATCTACTGTATATCAAACCCCACCGAACATAACATGCAATTGATTTATGTAAGTTAATCATAACCAATACAAAATAATTAATAGTTTTAATTATAATAATTAGGTCAACAAAAAGAAAAAAAAACAAAAAAAACTTAAAAATAAATCTACAGCTATTCCTCCAGTTTCTTTAGCTCCTAAAACTCAATGGTAGCTTGTAGTTTTAACTATAAGATAGTGTTATATAATAACAATAATAATGTAAGCAAATAAATTAATAATTAACTTATACTATAAGAATATCCCAGACGAGTTTATGGCATCTTGTTAATAATAATTGCTGCTGTGGCTTAAAAAAATCACTGTTATCTTGTTCTTTTAATGAAAAGATGGCATTATGTAATAATATTTTAATATATATACATATGCAATGCTTTAAAAGAACTAAATCGCTTTCATATATATGGCTTTTAAAAATTTAAGTTCTCATCTCTAGGCCTTTAAGTAATTATTTTTCTCATTGTAAGAGCGGCCGTAGGTGGATGTGTACCGGGCTGGCAACACGTGTTTTTTCAGCCAAATTGCTATCTGGGATCGGCAGAGCCGAAATGCATCTATCCGCGAGCTGGCTTTCACCGCAAAGTGCCTCTCAGGTGGGGGGCGAAATTAATTTGCGGAAATCTCGACTCGAGTGGCTAAAATATTTCAAGAAAATCACGATTATCAACTTGAATTCCGGCGGGCGATCGGCGACCAGCCACAGACACTTTCACAAGCTTTTCGGCCAAGTGACATTTGTGCCAGTTTGCTGGTTCGCTTGATTTGCATTTGATTCTGATTAAGTCGACGCCGTCTGATTGATGGCAATTTCTAAAGTTTATATTTATAGCGCTGCCATGAGAAATCGATGCGGTGTGTGGGCGGCTTGAAATCTCTGCAATGCCACTCGGTAATTGTCCAGCTCCAAGTTGCCACAATTTGGCAACGATTTGTAAGCGGCATGACGGCACAAAATCGCGCCTTTTATCCGCTTCCCACCTGTATTTGACCAACAAAGCGATGGCCATTAAATTAATTACATGGGGCTGCGCACTCCTCCGATTTCAATTAAACCCAAATTACGAAAATTAAACGCAACAAAGAGGCAAACTGGTTATATCGGCATTGCCGAATCCGAATCCTGATCGTGGCTAGAACACTTAACTTGGTTTACACACGCTCCAAACCAGCGGCGCGACCTCTGGGCCGCCTCTGACTTATGGCCACTAAATTGCCTCCGACTCCATCCTCATCTCCATCCATATACTCGTATGTATTATGTTCCGCCGATGTGTATATAAATACAGCAAATTGTTGGCGGGGCAACCGCACGGGGCATCAGAGGAGAAGATATAATCATAATCCGCCGGGGAGAACAGGAAATATAATGAGCTTCCAAAGCAACGCCCTTCAATTTAGCGAGCCCCTCCCCCCTCGATCTTCTTCGCCCCGTTTGGCTAATTTTATTTGCGGTTTTCGATTTTATTTCATAAACACATTTTCTGCTTGGCAAAATACATTTTTTCCCCTCCTTTTCCACGCAACTTTTTGATTATAAATTGAATTTCCCCCAACTCGAGTCCAAATCAATCAACTCTTCTGTCTTCTTCCTCATTCACTTGTAAATCTTGTGTTTTGTTAATGCGTTTTATGGATTCACGATTAGGTGTTGAATCAATAAAACTTGGGTTCTGACTTCTCAGCCACTTTGGGACAAAGACTTGGGGCCATTAAGATGGCTTATACAACATTTGGGCTTGGGATTGTGTCACACTCCCTGGAGGGGGATGAACCTTCTGATAAACTACGCGAACCGAGTAGACGTTTTGATTGGTTTCCTTCGCTGACAGCCCAAGAAATTACTCATACGCCCCACGAAAAAAAAATTAATTAGAAAATATGTATGTTGAAGAAAGCCGAGAGAGCAGAAAAATCAGCTTCACTTCACTGGAGCGCAGAGCATTAAAGGGGCGTTACTTGATATGTCCGCGAATCAGTTAAAGTCAGATTAAGGCCCAGCCCCCCCTCACCCCCCGTGTTTGTCGGCCTTTTTGCCATTTCAATTAAAATGCCATATATCACGGCCAAGAGCCTTTCGCTCCATCCCCAACTACGGCGCACATCCAATGCAATTAAAATCAAATGCGTAGCTCATTTTTAAATCAAAGCAAATCGTAAACCGATAAGCCCAGAGTGGACCACCCGAGAGTTCGTGGACTAGCCTCTTGCTTTTTGCCAACTTCAATTAGCCCGGCTGAAAAAAAAGGCCGTCGGCAGGCCTTATTTATTTACTTTATTGTTGAGTCTCTCAGGGAGCGGATTCCTATGCAAAGTGTTCTGCCTAGCCAGGCGCTTAATTACGCTTTAAGTAGCCGCCAGTCAATATTGATTTTGGTTTATTTAAACTGGGAATTTAATAGCCCCAACTGATTGCTAATGGGTCGTGTAGATGTGGATGTGGATGTAACTGCAAGGGCTGTGCATCTCACATTACCAAGTTCTCTTGGGGCAAATTTATGACACACTACTTCCAGCAATATTTTATGAACGCACCAGAAACAAAATCTAATTAACAGTTTGCGTAAATTTATGAACAGAAGTCCATTCAAATTAAGAACTCGAACGGAATGCAAAGAGGACAAAAGATGGCAGAAGATGCCGAAGATCGCCAAGATACAGAAGACCTTATCGACGAAGGGCACTCAGTCAGGCGGCAAAAGAAGAACTCAATTTATGAAGTCGACGCATGGAATTTATGAGAGTGCAGAATCTCCTCCTCGGGCTGGATGATGCAAACACAAAGTGACAGGGGAGCACCTCTGGAGGATGGCCATGGGCCCACTGGACCCGAAGTTCTGCCAACTTAATTTAACTGGTGCTGTTCCCACTTAGCTGCATGCAATTCATTTGACCAGTTTACAAATCTGGACAGGAAAGGCAAGGGAAAAGCACGTGCTAACCACAAAGTTGATAAATAACTTTTTGTGTCAGTTTTGCAAATAGTCGGGCATTAATAACACCTTCTTAGCGGGTCCCAAAGAATCGCCTCCAGCTGACTGAGCCTCTTATGCCGGATTATTTCTACCATTATTCGATAGCAACCTGCAAGATTTTTACTTTCAGCACAATTGAAACCGATACGCGTAGCTAACAACTGCTGTTGATCAGGTGAAAATGATAAACTGTGGTCTATTTATATCCCACGAAAGTATGATACATCAGCTGGATTTTAAAGAAGTTGAACCAACAACACTTTATAAAAAACAATCTGACATATCCTATTAATTAAATCAGTTAAGGGCTAGAAAAATGTAAGCATAAAAATCATATTTCTATTTCGACTCCTAATATATATTTCTTAAAATAAACAAGAGAGAACGCTATAGTCGGGTGCCCCGACTATCAGATACCCGTTACACAGGTAAAGGGAGTGCGAGGGAGATGGAGATAGAAACTTTGATCACGCATAACTTTTTAACGAATGGTCCGATTTGAAAAATTTCTTCTACATTTCGATAGGTATTGATAAACACAATAAAACTGCATTTTTACTTTTCCGAAATATTTTCCGAAATCGTATATAAGCGATTGTGGGCGTTAAAGGGGGCGTGGCACCTTTTTGAAACAAACTTGCGCTGCGTAGGAACTCCTAGAATCTGCATGCAAAATGCCAATCTTCTAGCTTTTATAGTTTCCGAGATCTCAGCGTTCATACGGACAGACAGACAGACAGACAGACAGACAGACGGACAGACGGACAGACGGACATGGCTAGATCGACTCGGCTAGTGATCCTGAACAAGAATATATATACTTTATAGGGTCGGAAACGCTTCCTTCTACCTGTTACATACTTTTGCACGAATACAATATACCCTTTTACTCTACGAGTAACGGGTATAAAAAGGGAATAACAAATAGTGAAGAGACTTAATAAAGTCTGAATTTGTTCTCTTTCAGAAAAGCTTTATAATTTTGAAAATAACTTTACAACCAAGCCCTAAAAACAACACTTATTGTTTATTAGTTTATTATTACTTAAACAATTGAAATTGTATTCGGTGAATTGTTTGGCCTTCAGACTTATCTTTCAATAGGTCTGAAATCGAAAATCGACATTGGTAGAAAGTTGCAGACCCACAAATTCAGCGGCCGCTAAAAGGTATTAAATTACCCAATACCAATTATAATTTATGAGACGGAAATCTACAAGAAAGCTTGTTTCCTAACCCATTTTAATGTGAACTACTTTGGCTATAACTTACGGATAACCATTGCATCAAAAAGCCATAAAATATGATTTTAGTGATTAGAAACCGAATCCTGCAAAGCCAACTGTTCTCAATTCGGGCTAAGAAGCTCGCTCATATATGTAGCCATTAAGGAGTCATTAAATTGGGCCATAAACTCCCGACTGCGTCCCCCCACCCCCGTAGCGTTTTATGGTCATTTAATGCCGAAAAATGCAAAGCTCATCAAATGGGTTTCAAATTAGTTGGCCAGCAATCGCCGAGAGTTATGGCCATTAGAGATAGGCCGGCGGAAGACTTACATTTTGGCTGCTGTCGCTGCTGGCGGCGGCGGTCTCTTTGACTGGCCATCAAACCGGGCCAATTGTTCTTCAATATCGCTGAGCTGGATATCGTCGGCAATGGCCTTGTTGAAGTAGCAGAAGGCCTCCCTCCTGCTCCTGTCGTCCACCTCGATCAGCTGCTCCGTATCCTTGGGATTCAGCCAGACGGCATTTCGATTCCGGCAGAGGTTTAGATTTCTTAAGTCGCCAAACGGCAGGGTCACTGCCGATCCTTGCAGCTTATCCTTCTGCTGCTGCATTTGTATCCTGGCCATCTGGGCGGGAGTTAGGCTGCCGGTCAGCATGGCCACCTCCACATCGTCGTCGGTCTCTCCGTTGCAGGAGATTCCCGAGGAGTGGAACTGCTCCTCGCTGATCGATTTCCTCTGCTCGCAGCCAGAGGATTGGGCCACTGCCATGGCCAAAGTGGGAGCTGGTGACTCATTGGGCAGTTCCAGGGCTATTTCGTAGGGTGCCAGGGTGATCTTGGCCTTTGGCTTGGTTTTGGTTCGCACCGCTGACTTAATGATGCACTTCGCGGGCGCGGGCTGATTCCCGCGATTCTTGGAGCAGGTGGACTTGCCACCTGGCTTCCTGGGCGTCAGTTTGGTCACTGTCGATAGACGGGATTGCTGCCCGGCGCTCATCTGCGGCATTTTTGGCGGCTGCACCTGCTCCTCCAACCGCTCCCGACTGGCCAAGCGCTCGCGCTCCGCCGACACAGCCCGGCGGCGACTCCGCCGTATGCTAGGCATGTTCCGGGGGAAGAGCTTGCCCGCCTCCGCCTGCGAGCTCTTGGACAGACTGTCGCAGCTCCGGTGGCGAGTGGGACTGCCACTGCTGGCGGTGGTGGTGGAGCTGTCGCTAATCGTGGTGGCCGTGTTGGCCAACACCGAGGAGCACTCGCTGAGGTTCACTATGTCCCGATAGTGCCTCGACTGATCCTGCTTGACCACCTGCGGCAGGCGGATCTGCCACCAGCGCTTCTTCAACTGCATTTTCAATCACTCAGGTCGCGGGCCAATCAATCAATTGACACATTAACAGAACAGGCAACACCTTGGGCAGCTGCAATTGCAATTACTGTCGCCAGCAATTAACGGGCAATCCGCTTGCTCCAATTACGTGCACTCGCGATCGATCGATTGGTTCTCGTTTCGAATTCTTAACTTCACGGAAGAGCAGCTCACATACCGCTCGCTTTGGGGCTGCTCAAACAACTGAAGATCGGTTAGAAAGTTGGTGTTGATGTTGGCCGAGAGGCGACTGGCTATTAGCCAGGTTGGTGCAGGTCAAACTCACCTCGCGGCCAAACTCACCACAACACTCTCTCACAACTGCCTCTCTCTTGGCCAAAACAAGTGCAGGCAAAACAGGTGCCACCTGAGTCGAGTGGTTTTCGCCTGAGTGCTTCTGGTTCGAGCCAGAATCTGGTTGCGTTTATTAGCCAGGCATTGAAGTGGCAGATTCTGGTAGCTGGTTCCGCTGTCTTCGGGCCATTTGACACATTTCAGGCCGTTTAGTGATTGACCCATTTCAATCATGGCCAACAAGGGAGGAGGATTGCAACGGAGAGAGGCCACAGTGCGGCCCTTGGGCGTTTGGTTGCCACATTAGCGGCGCACTCATAGGCGGTCATTAGACTGCGGGCCAAGTGAAAATGTGGTAATCAGGTAAAACCCCTCGCAATGAAATCCATCCGGGTGCCCGGGGCAGGTAATATAGTTAGCCAATGGAAATAAAGACAGGCTGATAGAACGTGGAAAAGCGAATAAACCAATCAATGGAAATTAGGGTTTGTGGTCAGGCCCAATGCTGCATGGGATTCTCATGTTGTGGGAAAGGAATGGACCCACTTTATTCAATTAACACGTAGCTTTTAAATACTGCCAATTGAGGCATAATTGTGTAAAGTTAGCCATTATTTTACAGATGCATTTAATCGTTGTATCAAAGCAATTTAACATTTACTGCAATGCATTCTACACTGCGAGTAATAAAATAGTAAGCGGTTTATAGCGATATCTTACCATTTATTTTAGTGGTACATTTCCTGTTTAGTATAATAATAAATTATACTGTTCTTTGGGTAAAATTACGGCTTATTTCTAAACATGTTAATCAAATGATTAACACTAAAATTTTTGCAACCATTTATATCATTTCAAATACGAAAACTTAAGACAATAGTTACTTACATTTACAACATTTCCAGTTGAGTTGCCATTGCGTAGCCCGCGTTTAAACAAATTGTTTTACCAACTGTAATGAAAGTCGAAAGCAAATAAATTAATTTTCCCATTTAAAGTTAAATATTTGCACTCTTTTCTGACACTCAAAAGAGTGATGAACGAAATTGCCCAACTAATTGAGAGCAAGACAGAGAATAGTAAACATGAAACGGCAGAAAGCAAACGAAATAAGCAAAGTGACTGCAAAAGTATTTTAATTGCCTCGAGTTTCCCGAAAAAGAGGGAGCGTCAAAACTTTATTTGACAGTTGAAACAACTGAACAATCCATGAAACAATTTTGATTAAAACTGAGACACACAGTCTCCAACTGGAGAAATGTCAGCAAAAGCAGTTGGCAGATGCCAGCCAGCAGGTGAAAATGAGTGCACCGGAAAAAAAAATCTCGGGATATATGTTACAAAACAATTTAAAGGATTCTTTTCATTCGATTTATAATTAATGTGTATTTTTTAAACATGTACGAATAAAATGTCTTTGGTGAGGGTACTATTTTATAAATTTTGAAAAATTATTGGCAGTCCGTGTGTAAAATTCTATCCATTCACATATATTTTTTGGTTCTCTACTCTTAATGAATTAAATAACTCATGACTGTTCCAAATGTAGTCCAAACCTCTTTCCGATCTAAATCCAAGTTTAATTTAATAATTTCTCAATTTATTCTGTTCTTATACAAGGAGTTTAATTTTATTCTTTACCAAGTAAAGGATTTAACTGAGGTATTTTGTAAGGTGTATAGAATAAACTATTTTTATGGAGTAAAAATGTTTTACTATCATTAAAAAGTCGAGAAAATGCTATTAAACAAATGATTAATAAAGTTTATATGACTTAAACTTTTAAACATTTTTATTCTGAGTGTACTTTCTAACCCCCAAGCTTGTGGGAATGGCCAACAGGTAAGAGTCAGCGTCATCGCAGGAGCACAAAAATAACAAACGCAAAAAGTGACGCTAGTAAAACAACGACGATAATATTCTGCAGAGGTCGTAAAAGTTGAGATTTGAACGTGCAGCGTACACGTGTAAGTCAAAAGTTGCCCCTGGGAGGCGGGGGCGTGGCCGTTTGGCGCAGCTGCCGCCACTATGCGACGCAAGATGGCGCTGTAGAGCACTAAAAAGTATTAAAACAATTTACACTTTGTAAAAAAGCAACAACGCGAGCAATAACATCAACTGTTGTGCGGCTTGTGGCACGTGTTTTTGGGGTGAGGGGGTTGCTCGTAGTTGTTTTGTTTTTAATATTTTTTTACTCGGCCCACACAACATGGTGCCCTGTCATAATCATAACTGTATCTCAGCGGGAAAGTCAGCAATGGGAGCGAAAAAGAGGGAAATAAAATAAAATCAGGGCTGCCGTTGACAATCGCGTTATCATAATTCTTTTCTGCTAAATTCAAATAGCATTTTCGCCTATTTGCATAAACAATGTGAAAGTCGTAAAGTGAAAAATTGCAAAGTATATATATATATATATAATATAAGCGAGAAGGGAAAGGGAAAGAGAAAGGGAGTGGCGAAAGCACTTGAAAGGGGCGGATGGGCGAAGAACGCAAAAAAATGAAGCTGCAATTGCTCGCTGAACAGTAAAAGCACAGTGGAACAAATCGGCAAGATAAAAGGATAAAAAAATTAACAAATTAATAATTCGATTGTTAATTCCAATTTGATTTCATTTGTAATAGTTTACTTCAGAACATCTAAAAGTAACCTTTAATAATTAATTATGCTTGAGAAATAAATGAATTTATTTGATGTATTCCAGTTGTAATACATTTTTTGAGTTCTTTTTTATTTTATTAATTTCACTAACAACAATACTCAACATATTTACATAAACTAAAAAAAAATTTCTTCACTTCCATTTCCGATATTCAAAAAGAGCAAAACTATTGTAGTGCCATTAAATGTATAATTTTAGCAGACTTTTGTGATTTTTAGGTGGAACCACAGTAAGCCCACTCGTGCAATTCCCTAGTTAGATCCGCCCCAGCATAAAAACCAGCAACAGGGAGTCTTTTTTATGAAAAGCGAGCTGCGTAGCCCCAATCCGCTTGCCAATCTCGGTGGCAGTTCCTCCGCCACCTTCTCCTCCCGCTTCTTGGCCGACTTCCTCTTAAGACAATAAGCACTGAGCCAGGATGCGCGAAGGAGGTGGGCTGGAAAAGCGGGGAGAAAGCAGCAGGAGCTGCCACAATTCACACACTCGCATGGCAGGAGTGTGTAGGCGGCGAATGTTTCCCTAATGATGACGTCGCTTATGAATTGTTGTTGCTGCCGGGGAAATGTGGCAAAAAATCTCAAGTGTTGCCTCCGTAATATTTATGAAAAATATTTTCCAACAAGGAGGAGGTTGGGGATGGAGAAAAACAGCGGGACAATTGGACGGGGGAAAGTGGGAGGAGCAATGATTACGTTGATTTGCCAAATGGCGCTGATGACAGTCGGCAGCTGAAGAGGCTCCGCAAAAGCAGCGACTACGTGAGTCTACTGATTTTTAATTAAAAACGCAAAATGAGAGCGGTGGGGGGAAAGCCCACCAAACAGCGGGTGAGAGTAAAAAAAAAGAAGAAAGCCAGGGTTTCGAGCCAGAAACAACAAGAAAAAACTCAAAGTGCGCGTCACAAGGTTTCCTTTTGTTAATCGACTTGATTGTAAATATTTTCTTGCATAAACCCTGTTCTTTTCCTCCTTCCATGCTCGCCTGTGTCACTCCCCTATATTTCACTGTACAGGGGAAAAAAGATCCCAAACTGTAATTCGAGAACGGAGTATGTTGAATTCTGCTGAATTGATTAAGAACAATGATATATGGAAGTCTGTACCTAAATTATAAAAATTGTCTTTGAGAAAAAATTATTGACGATGAATTTAAATATGTTCAGAAACTCATTTGATAAAAAATCACACAGCGCCTTAAGAGTCAAATTTATACCTTTAGTATTTTGTTTAACAAATAAGAGGATATAAATTCGTTATAAAAACTCATTTAATGAAAAATTAATCACAACCTTATCCATAGTATTATAAACTCGCTATTTTGCTTTCTTTTAAGAGAATTTCAAAATTTTATGGATAAAAGTATATAGATCGATTTGTGAATGCTTTATTTATAAGTGAAACACCTTTGTTGTATGTTTCCATTCTGGGTCGCTTTTCTAATATATTTAAACTGATATTTAAATTTAAATCGTTATTTGTAATTCAATTTTTTCCGAGTGTTGGTTTGTTTGGCGAAGGCGCCGCGACTGTTGCTGCGCTTCTAACGGCACAATCACCCAGAAACACCCCACCGGCTCCACCACGTCTGCACCTGTCGTCCTTGTTGGCAGTGGCTTCCTTTTCACCAGCCCCACCCCCCAAAACCGCCCAGTCGCTTCCCAACATTTGGCTTTGTTATTTATGGCATTGTTGTTGCCACGTGATGCTGTTGCTGTCGTTTTCCGTTGTCGATGTCGCCAGTTGATGCGTGGTGCGTTTTTTCCTCACCCACCGTTGTTGACTTTTCACGCCCCTTAAAGGGGAGAATAAGGCACCAGTTTGTGTTTTTAATTTGACAAACATTTCGCGATTTCACTGCTTCTGTCAACAGCAGACGAAATGATTTCTAACTCACTTTATGAGGGTGAAAGGAAACGGACCTTTTTTTACTTGTTACCATTACTCTTTAGAATCTAGCAACAAAAAAGGAACTAAAGCTTTTAAAGTAACAAAATTGCAAAACAAATATATTAAAAACGAAATAGGAAGATTTTTTTTTAGCAAGACGGTGTCTTAATATCATTGCAGCGTAACTTAATGAAGGTTTTAATGGTTTATAACTATTCGATTGTATCGGACAGATTGTGTGGCATTAGAAGCAATACATTTTTCATTTTGTATTTTTGCAAATTATGGGTAAAACAATGTTTTGACATATAAATTATTTAAGAGCTTTATGAAAAGTATCCAGGAACTTCATTAAATAGGTACATATCAAACTGTTATTATATAAAATTCATCCTCATTTACCTTTTCTCAAGCTTTCAAATAGATATATCCATTTAATTGATTATTATGAGATTTCTCAAAATATTGCGAATGGTGAAACAATTCATAATTTGGTATGACCACAAGTTGAGCACAAATCGTTCTCTAATCTAACGAGATTGAAAGACCATTTATATTATTTATTATTTTTCTAGCTTTCAAATTGAAGAAATACGAATATGGCTTTATTATGAAATTTGTAAATATACTACTGATGCTAATGGGCTAAAACTAAGCTTTTATTTCTCGCCATTCTATAAATATTAAGGCCCATATAATAAGAATGTTTTATTGTTAATATTTAATTATATAGAAAGCTGTATTCCTTTATAATTCCCTGTATGAGGTGGTATGCTGGCCTTAATTTGACTAATTAACCTAACTTTTATAGGTATTGCCTACTTTTGGGGTGAACGTTTTTGGATTTAAACAAAAACCATTTCCATCAATTAAATGAACGTGTCATGCCATATTGTTTGCCCATTTGTCAAACAACTTGTTGACAGGCAGAGGCAATTTGCCAACACTTTTGCTTTACCGCTGACCAAATACGAAAGTGAAAGGCTGCATTGTCTGCATTTACCGATGATGATGCGATGAAAAATTCAGCAAAAATCCGCAATCGCACTGATCATTTTCAGAGAGATTTCAGCACACGACACTCAAAGTGAACTGTGAGGAGGGGTAAATGAAAACGGATGGGATGGGATAATTGTGTACATAATTAAATGGCAATGCGTATGAACCGAACCGAAGTAAACTGGACTGGATGGGTTCGATAAACACCAGCCAACACCCTCAATTAGGAGCCGTTGACTCGGGCAAACAGGCAAACAAATAAAAGGAAAGCCCAAAGGCAAACACTTTGCCTTTGTCCTCGAGCAAACACAATGAAAAGTGCAAGGCAGCTGAAAACTGCACCCCCGGCCCATGAATCTTCAATCTCCAGCTCAACCCCCGGAATTACTAAGCTTTCATTAAGAATTATGAATATTGAATAGACCCCAACCTCTGCAGGGATTCTTCACCATCAAATCAGACAAAAAGCCTTCAGCTTGCATAAGTATTACGAGTGTGTGTCTAAGCTAATAAACATTGCAGTGTGTGGGGGGGTTGGAGGTGTAAATAATTAAATTCTTAATTATCTCCAACCGCCGGCAAAGATTACCTCGCACTCGTAAACTCTCATATGAGTACAGACATGGGCGGGATGTTTCCGGATTCCGGCAGTGTCACATTCACTTAATTAACTTTAATAATTCATATGTGCGACAAGCGAAACTTTTGCTTTAAGCAGGTGGAAAACCCATCCCTTCACATCACCGGGCTAAGTGGAAGTAATGTCATCACCACCCTAATGAGCGAATTAGTATTCATTATTAGGTGTCGCATCAAGAGCCCTCTTCGCAATTCTTTTCCCGCACACTGAATTTGCATAATGCCCGGGCTTATCGGTCGAGGTGGGGCGTGTCACCGCCCCCGAACCTTTGAATAGTTGCCAAGCAGAGTGGCTAAATTAAAATAAATTGTAGTTTTCAGTCGTACTAGTTGTAGTTCGTAAGTGTTAACGACACAATTGTGGTTCATGTCAGGGTTGCCTTAGGCAATTGCCTGGGGATAACGCAGAAGTAATCTAAATCTAGGGGGAACTCGAGCACAGATAAGCCAGGTGATTATAGAGGCTAATACAGAAGGTAATTAACAAATGAATTTAATTTCACTGTTTTCACTGTTTTTATGACGTTGTTATTTTGGTAAGAATATAAAACTAGAATGGTCTTTAAGGTAAACAAATTTGAAAAGAAGGGCATTTTATTTGTGGTTTCCACAGATTTGAATTAATTTATAATATTACAAAAGTACAATGGCATATTGGTTTCAAGCGAACTTTTCTAGAAGGCGAAACTTCAATTTCCAATTTTAGAAAGTGAAAAATTTACAAATGATTTTTGTTAAGGCTTTGCAAAAAATATTTTTTTCTGTTTAAATTCGAACTATTTATTATATTATAGACCAGATTATGATTATGTTTGACTCGGATCTGACTCTTGATTCTATTATTACAGAACCTAAGCTATATCAATTATCTTATTTGTAATTTACTTTGGGCAAACATACTTTTAAAGTTGTTAAATAAAAGTTTAACGAAATTTCAAAAAGTACGTTTGACTTACGTTTTTTCTTTACAACTTTTTCTTTATGACCAAAATAATTTTGGTCCTTAGCTTTTAAAAATATTTTATTAGTTTTGAAATTGAATTACTCGTATTATCGTATCTTCATTTCACAAAAAAATAATTCTCATGGCTTTTCTATTTAAAATACAAAATATACTTATATTTATAATGTCCCTTATTTTGTGAAATCACTTTCACTTCATTGAGTTTTCGAATCGCAACCCTAAATTAAGAATCTATTGTTGAGCTGCTCTCCTCCTGGAAATTTGATTGTTCCGGACATTAATTCCCATTCATCGCCTCTTAGTCATTAGGCCAATATCCCTGGCAGATGGGCTCTCTGGTTTCAAAGTGAGGCAGGAAGCGTTTCGAATTAGGCATTCATTTCACATGACACCTTCCCGTCTCATTACCCTGACCTTCAGTTAAGTTTATGAACCACCCACGGCCGTTCTCCGTAGCAATTAGACGCCCATCAGCTTTGGCTTTTGGCCATTCTTCGGCTAACTTGGTCACTTGGCCGCCAGTTGAGACACACTCGAACTTGGCAGCTGGAAGTTCATTACGCTTACCCAACTCGCTCGCAGGGAAATCCCCCGGCTTTTCTTGGCTCCGAGTTGGTTGACTTCTAATCCAATTAGAAATTCCGCCGCTGCACGTACTTTTTGCGATACTTCTTGTTAGACTTTCACTGGCTTGTTAAGCAATTTGCGCGGTGAGGCGAACCGAAATTTTATTCGAAACGGGCGACAAAACTCGAGGACAAAGAGTCGACCAGGCAAATTCAATTTGTTGGCATTTCAATTTTCAATTTTCACCTTCGTTATTCAATTATGCACACGCGTTCGTGAATTGGAATTCATTAAAAAACACTGTTGTTCTGGTAACCCTTCTCAGTCAGCCTCGCACAAAGTCCACTCGAGTGGATTTGAAGACGAGGCGGTACGCGAAAGTCGAGGAACGCGAAGGAAGGATCTGGATGTCGAGGATTTCGAGGATGTCGAGAATTTCGAGGATACTCCGCGCACGTTGTGTAGTGCCGCGATAGCAAACCGCAACTGAACTCCGGCCGGAGACTGACTGTCTGGCCAGGACACTCCGTGGCTCTGCTTTCTGTCCTGGTGACTCCAAGTCTGGCATCGAACTTGCCGCGCGTGGGTGTTTGTGTGTCAGTTTCGCTTTGTTTTGGTTTGCCGCTTCAAACCGCGTTGCATACGCGCAGGCGCCCCTTGAAAATCCCTCTTCGCCTAGTTGCATGCAACAATTAAGAGAACGCGCTCTCTTAGCCTCCTGTTTTGATTGTTAGCACTTGTTTTGATTGGCGGCAGCAATCGCACTTTTTGTGTTATTACCGGCAATCAGGATTGATTTGTCAATTGCAAAACATTGGGGAAATCTGAATGAGTTGCTATAAACACTTTTAATTGTCTTACATTCATGGCTAATAAACTGAATAATCAAAAACAGATTTTTAATATTTTTTAGGCGTCAAGTTTACGATTCGGCACTTGAAAGGCATTTTGGAATTCTAAATTTTCTTCTAAAATTGCTGTTAGATATCTTACATTTTAATGGCTGATAAATGAAATAGTTAAAAACACACAAGATTAGTGTCAAAACTTTTATAAACGTTAATTACATACTTGTCTCTGTGGGTTAAGTGAAACTATATAAAATGAAAGAAATCACAATTTGTGAGAATGCTGTTCTGTTAAGCTGCAATAATCCCACATTTCCTGGGATAATTAGGAGTCATTGGGGATCTCTGAATAATTTGCTATAATCACTTTTATTTAAGTCATATTCAAAACTAATAAAATCCTTAATCAAAAACAGACAATCGTTTTCTTTCCTATGTTGTATTTTGTATAATAACGATGAAAGCTTGGTTTATATGTTAATTGCATAGCGATGTAACACAAGGGGATAGAGTGAAGCTATTTGGTATAACGAAAGCTGCAATTTGTGCGAATTCTCGAGTTATTTGACAATAAAGGTAGAAACTTTTTTAGTTTACGAATTTATAAACAATAGTGTCATTGTCAATTACACCCATAACCCATTTGTGATTCCAGTAAAAATCCAGTAAAAAGAAAATGTAATCTGAAAAATTTATACATACAAATATATAGATGTATTGATTGTCTTATTAACTTAATTTAATATTTTGCGATTTAAATAAATACATTATAATTTATACGAACACAAATAAAACAACTTAAGGCAAGGTATTTCAATTTTAAAAGTTAACAAGACATTGATTAAGTTTTAAGTACTTTTTTAATTAACCATACCAATGTAAAAGTTTCACTTTTTCCTCTCAAGTCCAATAACTTTCAACTTTAGTTAAATTCTTTTTCACTATCCCAGTCTATTATCCTATTCCATTAAAGTGGCTATCAATTGGCAATCCGTCAATAAAAAAACGCAATGTATGTAAATGGATGGGAATGAAAATCAATCTGTTTTAGTGTTGGCTAAGACCCGACAATAATGCAGCCACTTAAGGCATGAGAACGGCAAGGGGCAGTCCGAAAGTGAGGGGAAGGCAGAGCCTGAAGGCCAACATTTATGCCACCCCAGAGACTTGGCCATTTACGATGGCTGGTGACCCCGGCAAGTGTCGTCCTTGCGCCACCCCCACTTCCCTTTTCCTTTTCCCAGCCGGAAACCGCACACGGAAAACCTGAAGAGGGGGACATCTTGTGGCCAGGACACTGTTTCGCGGTCCTTGGGTGGATGTGGATGTGGAGGGGCAGGGGGAGAGCGGAGTGGGATAAGCAGCTTGACAACTTTGCTTAAAGTTATTTGCAATTCGTATAAATGTGCATGCGTTACGCACCGTTGCCCAATTACGTGGGGATGGATGGTGGATTTTTTGGATACAGGCAAGTGGACCGAAGGTGTGGGCCATGAATCCAATGCGAGCATACTTAGCAGCCAAGGTGAAGCTTTCAGCTACCCTCGAGTCCTTGCTGAAGGTGCATTTTTACCCCACAGGATTTAAATGTTTTTTTTTGTTTCTTGCTCGCTTTTGCCTTTTCCTAATTCCTTTATGGGGTGACTAGAGAGGGTGGCTTTCCCAATGGCCTGACAAAATTTGAAATTGAAATTGCCTCTGCAGATTGGCGGCTTTTATTTATACGGCCAACTTTTATTTCCTCACTTTTGTTCGTTTGAGTTCGGTGGGCTAGTCCCACCCCCGCTGGCAAAGTATATTAATGAATGTGTGAAATGCGTTCGCTCGGTCCGGGACTTGTCATAAAAGCTGTCCACTATTAAACAGCAATAACGATTGCCGAAGTCCGATCCAATCCCCAAGCCCCTCACAGTAGTCAACACTTTGTTCGCATGTGTCAGACGCAATTTTACGAGCGGAATACTTTTGGCAAAAAGTTTTTACGTCGACAAGCGGAAATGGCATTTTTACTGGCCATCTAAGCAGCTCCATCCCCCCCTCCACCCGGCAATCCCACTCGTATTCCACCCAGAAATGCCGCACAGATTGTGTCCAGCTGTTTGAGGGGGAAGCCCCGATTCGAGTTCGCCTTTTGCCTGTTCGCCAATGATGGGAAAATTGAAAACTACGAAACCTATTTGGGGGAGGTTGGAAAAGTTGAGGCATGGGGCATTTTCTGCTGCAATGGCACAAAAATTGATTTGTTGTCGATTTCAGTGGGGTTTCGGTTGTGATTCCGTTTTCAATCTAATTTATGGGCACTGCAAGTGCAAGTAAACATGTGCGACAAACGACCTTATGAAGCCAGAACTTTCTTCTTTCCAAAGCTGTTAAAACAAAATGTTTTTCTTTTAGTATATTTTTCGGTTTATTGGAATTTGAGTGGAGACATCGAGCCAGCTGAGCAGAAGACGGAGCAGTCGTTGGCGACTGGCACAGGATGTGGTGCCTTTTAGTTGGTTGTCAGCAGCAGAAGCTTCTGCCATTTGTCTTTCTCGATTCCATTCGATGAGAACTGCAAACGTGTTGAGTATTGTGCGGGGAAGATGCCAAAGGGGCAGATGGAGCAGATACCGATCGTCAGTCAGTGATCGATTGAACTGCATGTGTTATGCTAAATGTGTGGGCAGACTGCCTCGAATTCCCGATGCGCTATGAATGCAATGATGGGAATTCTGAGTATATGAAATATTAGTATAGAACTAAATATCTTTTTATATTAAACGGACAGATTCTAGGTGTAGGTTTAGTTGTGTAATATTAGGTTTTTGTTAGTCATCACTTATGGTATCATCCCACAATAGTAAGAACATATAAACAAATTATTTTCCAACAGAAGAACTATACTGTTAGTATTTTCTATTTACTTATTCAATATATCATTTCACGTTTGGGATACAATTTATTTTCCAACAGAAGAACTAGACTGTTAGTATTTTCTATTTACTTATTCAATATATCATTTCACGTTTGGGAGCTCTTATCTCCATTCCATTCTATTTATTCAGTCTCCTCCACATTAGCAGTCGCAATATACATATAAGGAAGCTCTGACCCTTCTACTCGCTTCTCATTAACATTACTTACATATGCCGGATTTTCCTAGAGGTATTCGGTGAACTTCTCCGGCGTTCTTCTCATTAGCAGGAATTACGTATGCTTAACCCCTGGAGCTATGTCAAAGCTCAGTCCATGACATTGCTAGAGTCTTGAGTCTGATTTCCCCGACCTGTTCGCAGACTCGCCTGTCTGTCCACCTACTTAATTATTTAAAGCATTCGCACAATTTTTCACAAACATGTTTTTCTTATTCACTTAATTCACTTTTTTCCTTTGCCGTACTGACAGACGTATCTGAAGTTCAGGAACAGGTTGCCCAGACCGAGATACACCCAATGCAGATGCAAGCACACAGTTACGGATACAGAGGGACTGAGATACAGG
This sequence comes from Drosophila kurseongensis, assembly GCA_018153305.1. Classification (NCBI taxonomy): domain Eukaryota; kingdom Metazoa; phylum Arthropoda; class Insecta; order Diptera; family Drosophilidae; genus Drosophila; species Drosophila kurseongensis. Next base: position 12,237,277 of record JAECXX010000004.1, on the reverse strand, counting down.
TACGCGGAGATACATAGATAGCTGGACTGTAGCTGGAGCTGGAGCTGGAGCCAAAGCATTCCTTAGCTGGAAGCCTCACATTTATGCCAAAGTTAAGTGAACTTGATGCCTTTGCCTTGCCTTTATCTGCAGCCCGCGTATAAGTTGTGAGTTTTTTAATTGCAGTCTAAATGGACTTCAATGAATGCAGGGAACAGTGGCGACTCCAGGTTGCCAGTTGCCAGTTGCCAGTTGCACTGCCACACTGCCACGGCGGCAGTTTATCTTTTGATTGTTGCAACTCCGGCGTGTTGGAGCATTGGAAGCCCTCGAAGGGCTCTTAAGTCGTAGCGACGTCGCCTTTTTTAGTGAACTCAAGTTTTTAATTACAGCAGAAGTGCTTCTGTCCCTGGCTCAATCTCTATCGGACTCTCACCCCCTCAATCTATCTGTCGAGTGGGCCGTCTGTGTATCTCTATTTCGCTGCTCGAAAGAAATTAAAAGTTCCACCGGAGCAGGGAAATTGTTTCGCTTTTGTTCTTCGCATTGGATTTCGCTGCTGCTCTTAATACCAGGATTGATGTGGCGCATTAAAAACGCAAGCAACTGGCATTGGCCCGGCATTCTGGCCAAGATTGATGAAGCCACTCTAAGCCGCAAGAGCTGCTGTCTCAGCTGTTGTTGTTGCAGTTGCACTGGGAGCACGTACTTTGTCTAACTGCCAATGCGGCATTCCCATCGTCCAATCGCCAACCCATTGCCAATGCCAATGTCTTGGCCACATGCCGCGCATGGCCACAATTCGTAAATTTATTAAACGTCAACACGGCACTGAGCCAAATAAACTTGTCTCACGACAACAGCCGGCAACAGCAAACCCCTGGCAACCCTGGCTATTCCCCCAACCTCCCACCACCCCCTCTCTTTTTTTTTGCAGTCTCCTCAAAGGCTGCCTGGCACGCAGCAAACGGTTAAAATTAATAAAGCATCTTTGCCTTGCCTCGACTGCTTCCTTCGCTCCGGCTTTCGCCAACAGAACTACACTCAAAATAATTAACACTAAGGTCCAGGAAATAATCATTAGGCAGAATCTATATTTTGCTGGAAAATTCCTTAAAAAATGTCTTAATTCTAATGGTGCTATTTGGTGCAATTTATATTTGATCCTCACTATATATAATTTTTTATATTCATTGAAATATTATGAAATGCAGAAACCTTTAATAATGATTTTGCAATGAAAGAATTTCAACAATCTTTTTAAAAAAGAACTTTAAAACTTAATTTTTAAAAAATGTAAATGTAAATTGAAACACAAATAGCTTATTTTTTAAAATTCTCTGCCATTTCTTTTTATAGCTATTTTAATTTAAAAGTTTTTTAATATACTTATTTTTTGGGTGGTGAGCAAAGAATGTTTGGCTTTAATTAACTTGAATAAATGAAAAGAAAGTACATCTTCAATTTAATTATTTTTCTTGATTTATTTCATTCGGTAAACACAATTTAGGGTCATCGATCAAATTAAATGTAATTTTGTATATTTTTCCCAATTTTCAAGAAATTTTCCATCCAAGTGTTTACTCCAAGTGTAAAATAGTGGAGACGGGGGACAGAGGCAGTAGATACTCTTGGCGACCAGTCTATCTCGGACTCGTCTTACCATTCCCATTTGGCTGCCACTGACCACTTTTTGTGAGTGCTCGCCTCTGCCAACTAAGCAAACAGCTTCAAAGTTGCCACAGACTCCGGTTGCAGACTTCAGACTGGCGAGTCCGTCGTGTGGGCTTCTAACAGTGATATTTATCTGCAAGTGCAATTACCGTTGTATGGGCTCGATTAGGGTCCGGATCGGTGGCAGGGGCTCATAACTCGACTGAGGAAAGTGCAGAAAGCCCCGCTTGACATTTGAGAAATGCAACAGCACACAATTCATGGCCATGGATGCAGATGCGGATGCATAACCATAACCCCAGTGGGTGAATCGGCCGGTCCAAAAAACGGGAACCTCTTCGAATGCCTTGACAAAATGGTCACCTATCTGGCGGGACAATCGTGTTTTCATTATTCTTTTAGAATGTGATCCCGGTTTACCTTTGGGTGCAAGCCAGGAGTTATGTGGCATTTTATTTTTAAGCGAAAAGCTTTTTTTCAAACAAAATTTAGCAAGAAATGCATTTTTAATGTTTAAAAATCATTTAATCTGCTATTTTATTTTAAACATTGTAGATTTCTTAAAGACATATTGTTTTTTTTCTGTGATAGAAAAATGCAGTTTAAATGTTACCTTTATATTAAAATTTAATAATTACAGGACCATAAATTAAATAAGAGGGATTGTCGTCCCTTTTTAATTAATATAAATATATAGTATATAACAATAGTGAACATTAAAACTGATAAATACGTTTTGTTTAAGTAATTGTTGTCCCTTCATATACTTATAATCAATTTCATATTCATTACTCTTAGTAATAATGTGCCTTTTATGGTTTTTAAAAAAAGAAAAAACCCGTTGGGAAATTGTTTATTTTTTGCTAGATGCCAATAATCTTAAAGTACCCACCCGAACATAAAATAGCCACTTTCATCTTACGTCTGTCATTAACTTGCGACTTTAGTCCGAAGACCTCTCAATCCCTAAGCGCAGGGCATTCCAACAAACAATCAAAGTTTAATTCTCGTGTAAAATCCAGAACATTTATCTCCATGTAAATCTGCAGAAATGATTAGAATTTTTTAATAAAGCCAGCTGCCACAGGAGCGAGCTTGTTGCTCCGCCGGGTAATTGCCTCCACGGAGTCTTGTACTCCGTTTAGTTGTTGTAATTAAAGTACGAAAATGAACGGGTAACAACAGCAGCAACAACAAGCTCAACAAGCAGCAACAACAAGATGGTCGATTAAGCTGAAGATCCAAGTAAGGAACGGAGTACCAACAGCAGCGGTCAATCAAATATCACATAGAATAACAGTGTTCACAAAATGCATAAAACATATTTTTTAAAAAGGTATAACCTTTGGATTTTGGAAACAATTTATCAGAGTAAAGCAATAAATACCCTACTTACTTTAATAAATTAAATTAAATGAAAACATTAAAGGTCTTATTAATTTTAAAAACACATTTTCTGCATTACTATTAGTACTATTTAATCCTTATGTAGGAATACATTAATGGGGTAATTAGATCCCAGCCTATACAAATCGTAACGATCAATTAGTTTCGAACTAATTTTTTTTTGATTAATTGTTGATGATAACTTCCATTATTGAAGGGTGGCTAATTTAGCAAAGGAAAGCTGATAATTGTTGTTTAAAAGATAGGGAAGCTATCAATGGAAGGTGATAATAGAGCTACAAATAAAATTGATTTATTTATGTTAGCCAATGCTTTAATACCAATGCTTTTATTACCAGTCGAATATATGTTTAAATTTATGATTAAGAAAAACTTAACTAATAATATATATGTTTCCCAATTCTCATTGCTATTTTGTTAGCCGCCGCTGTGTATTCATTTTTCCTTCGGTCTATATCTTCCCTCTCCCCCTCTCCATCCATCTGTATGTGTGGTTAGTTCTTGATGATCATGGTGATCAGCCGCAGTAACAACAACATATCGTAATTAGACTAAGAAGCAATTTACAATTTCAACTTTAATCTTGTTAGTTGAATGCGGCCAGCAGCTGAAAGTGAAGTGGATCGTTGCGTGTTCTGGGTCTCGTAAGTGTATTTGGGGTGTGGCTGCCACGCCCCCTGGCCCCTGGCCCGCTGGCCCCATATCCCCATTGGCACCCCCTCCAAAGGGGTCAGTGTCAGGGTCTGAAAAGGTCTCCCATGCGAGTGGTGGAATGGAAGGAGTATGGAGAATTGAGCTGTTGGTTTTGGTCGTTTGCGGCTCGTCTTGGACCTTGGCTAAGACGGGTCTTCTGCTCCTCCTCCGCTCCCCGCCAACGACTTTTGTTGACTCTGTGACTTATGTGGCAAATTACAGCGCCTGTGGCTTCCAAGAAAGAATTGAAAAAGCGCCAAATTATCTGCATTGTGTTTTATTGCCAGGCAACTTGGAGTCCCCTCCCTCTTTCGACGGATGTGGCACGTCATGGCGCCTAATTGAATTTCGCATGCTCCGTCTCGCTGGATCCTTGGACTAATCCTTGCCCGGCGTGTAAGTGATAGCTTTGTTTTGGCTTAAAAATGGTTTCGTGGAGGAGTATGGTGGGAGGGAAGTACTAAGTGCGGAGGAGGGAACTCAGGGCCAGCAATTAATTTCGCACAGACACCGAAACTTTTTGGCTGCAACAAATCCCCGGCACTTCCCAACTTTTCCGCTTTCCACTCGGAAGCTCAACTCGGCTCCAGTTGAGTGTGTGCGGCATAGTTTTGTGTGCAGCTTTTGTGGCCCAGGAATATTTTGGGCATGAAGTCCTTGATACCCCCGCTTGGCACAAACAATTTACAGGCTTCCAGAAAACTTGACTGTTTATTGTTTATGGCATCATTGTGGCCCATTGTTGCTTGCCAAACTTAAATCCCTTTTAGTGCTTTGTTTATGAACTTGCATATAAATTCAAAAATGTTCCACTACAGCCAAAAGTTTGCCACACACAGATTTTTGGCTTTTATCTATGCATGACGATAATCCCCTTTGGTGGCATGTGTTGCATAAATGTTGGAAAATTGCCGCATACTCCCCGCAGGAGGTTCGGCTGAAAGGCATTAACATGCATCAAAAATTTTTGCAGATTTAGTTGCAGTAAAATAAGCAACGTTATTATGGAGATTTAGTTGATAGAAACTTTGGTTTGAGCTACTGCATAAGTGAACGAATCGGATTTTGTATATGATGATTGTCAGAAAATAGAGAACAGTTTTAACTTTTAATAAAATCAGTAAGTGCAAATCAATTATACAATTTGGTTAAACAATTTTTGGCATTTTATTTGGGCGTACCAATCTTAAGTTGCGGCTTTGGCTAGAATTAAGTTAAGTAATACGTATTTCCGCCTTCGGAATTTCCCAATGTTAGTTCTTCGCAAACCGGTTATCTTAATTTATTTATATTGCACCATTAAAGATAACTTTTAAATACATAATAAAAGTCTATTTAAACTATAATTGACATTTTAATTTATTTTTTTATCGGACATCATTCAAATAGCTCAAGTTTGGCTTAATGTACTGGGTTCATTAAAAATAATGTTCATAAAGTAAGAAGGGCGTAAGGCGTATGAAAATACATTTGAATAAGATAGTTTAAATAAGTTTTTTGGCAAACAAATATTTTGCCGCTAAAATCAGTTAAATTTAAAACGATTGTTAAGTAAAGAAGGCGTAAAGCGAGTTAGCCGGTAAGTGATTTATGGTTAAACAAATTATGTTTTTTAAATGGGCATATTGATACAACTGAAATATGAAAACTTGGTGCTGAAATAAGCCAGTACTATTTACCGCAGTATTAGCTCTGTAACCAAAAATGTAAATTATAACTAAAGCCTTAAACTTATAATTTTCATTAATCTTTTATTAAACCCAAAGAGAGAAAGATATAAATATATTTATAAAAATCAATTTTTTATGTCTTTAAATATAATATTTTTAACTCTGTTCTGTTTAACCACCCCTTTTCCGATTTGATGCAGTTGTTACATCTGACTTTTACATTCTGGAACCTCGTCTCCAGAACATAAGTTCACTCTTCTGTTTTAACCACCTTGTTACGATCGCAGGATATCGTCTTTCGTTCCAAAAGGAACTTCTGACTCGATCCCGGACTGTGTAATTCGATGATGTCCATGGAGCCAGCCGAGTTGTTGTCTTGGCCGATCGTTACTTTCATTAGGCCCGCCGTTTGCGCACTTGACAATGACAATGACGTATCTGACGAGGCATGTGAAAAATTGCAGATGGACAAAAACCAGAACCGACTGTTAGCCGCAGAACTACAGCAACTTAAATTGGGTTCTCCTCGGCTAACTTTGTGCAGCTTTTTATACTAGGTACCCATTAAGTGCAAGGGTATGCTAAATCCCAGGAAGATGGCAGATTTATATAGAGATTTTGGTATCGAATGTTTTCAAGTGCCTCAGATTTTTCTTATATGAATATTTTAAATTTCTAAGACTTTTAACATCCAAAACCGTTTAATAAAATTATTGATTTGGACATAAATGTAAAATAGAAAGATAATTATTTAATACAAGTTAAGACTAAAGAAAAAAGTCTAAAAAAAACAAGTAAATTGACTCCAGATCAGTCTATTAAAACTATGAGCCACAAATAAGATAATGATTTAAAAAAGGTTTTAATGATACTGCGGATAATGGTAGGTCATAACCTACATATTAGTTATCTGTTATGAACTAAGCCCACTTTTCGACTATAACATTATAACTAAACTCTTTAAGAATGTCTTGAATTAGCTTTTGTTTCAAGCATTTAGTGGCAGGTACTTCATAGTCGACTACAGCAGTCCATGTTTTTATTTCGTTTTATGTCTCCCTGTTTGCTTAAATGTTGCATTGTATGCCAGTGGGGAGGGGCCGCTAAAGCGTTCATTTGATGAACATTTTACACAGCTGCGGCCACTTGTTCTGCAGAGGAGGTGGAGGGGTGGGATGGGAGTTGGCCCAGACCGGCGTGGGTCTGGCCAGAACGGTGGCTGGGCCTCTTCCTCTCTCCCAGGCCCAAAATGACTTTGACATTCCACTGCCGGTATAGGCGGTACTGCCGAGGCTGCCGAGCTGCGAAGCATTCTTTTGTCTCCGGCCAGCGCGATTTGAATTCAATCAAAATGAGGCAGAGACGTGGAAACAATGCCGATAAATTGGCCTCTGGCCCCTGCTTCTTTCTTTATGTTTCCTGTTGCCAATTTCCACCTTAATTTCACAATTTAAATGCACCCAATTGACAGGGCTCGGGGTCGTATTCGGATTCGGATTCGGCCATAGACTGGGTCTCGAGCACTTCTACTTGAAAGTGGGCTTGTCAGAAATGAATACATGAACTCTGCTGACCGCTGCCTTCGCGGTTGCATAGCCAAAAAAAGATTTATGAGCGCATGCGCCGCCGCCTGAGCCAAGCTTTTCCAACTGCCAAACTGGCAAACTGGTGGTAAGCTGGCCAACTGCGTCCGCATCTGTATCTGCTCCCGTCCCCAGCCGGGTTGTATCTGTATCTGTGCCTGCCCTGCCGCCAATTGACGTTAATTTATGGCACATGCACACACGGCTCTCGGCCTAACAAGCCCCGCAGCCCCATAAAGAAAAACCGAATCGCAGAAACAAAAGAGCGCTGCAACTTATGAACTGCTTATGAGTATTTATTTTTATAGAAATAATCAAAGAGGCAGTCAAATTTATGGACCACATCACAGCGGTCAGGCCATAAAAGGCGCGGCGAGGCTTCAATTGCGTAATTCCCGATTCCTGTACCCCAATTCGCGATCCATGGGGCAGGGCCAAAAGATTTCGATTCGTGGCTGGATCCGAATCTCAAGTTTCAGGGGACAGGATCGCCACTCAGTCGGGCTTATCAGGGTCCACTGAAAGCGCTGACATGTTTAATTTTCAAGTCGAGACGATAAAAGTTCGGCCGACTGTCAAAATAAAAGTCAGGCAAGCAAAACAACGAGGGTCGATCGAGGACATTTATAATGGATTATATGATTATATCTGCAAATTCGGTTTAGTAAGCCTACCATTCGAGTAACGACTGCCCTTCTCTTTTTTATTAACACATTTATTCGAAAAAATTAAAAAAAAAAAATTGTTACTTAGAAACTCTTTTCCCCTTTTTTTTTATATTCATGTCAGATTTCTCAATTTAAAAGCTATTTTCAGTTTATCATGATAGTAAAGACTTAACAGCGTTGGGCAAAGTGTGCCAAATTTGAATTTTAATAGCTGCCAAATTTTAAGGCCTCTTGGCAAAAAAATTTAATTGGTTGTAGATTGCAAATACCTTGCGATATTAACGATAATGCATCATTTAGCAAGACTAGTTAAATGGAATATAACAAAATAATTTATTACTTTTTTTTAAATATTTGATTAAGCTGAAAGACTTAAAGCACCGTGCAAATGTTACAAAACTTGTATTGTAAAAGAGTTTTAAATGTTACTTTAAATACATTCTACTGCATCATAAACACAAATATTTTCATGGAAGTCTAGTACAGCGTGCATGAAATATCCTCTTAACAACCTTATTTTTATGTTAAAAGTCGAATATTGCTTCAGAAAACTTATAAGTCAATAAAAATCTCGTAAAAAATTGTAGCATAACTCCGTCGATTAGAAGTTGATTTACCCAAAACAAGTTGATGCCACCAACATTACCATAAATATTCATATACTGACAAGTTTAGCTTTGACTGCTTTGAGCTGAGCCACTTACTTAAAGCCAGCCGCATTTAATTTTTATAACTTGATACTCTCCCCTCGACATAAATTTACCTGCTTAACCACACAGTCAGCGACAGCTGAAACCGCCCGAAAAATCCACTTTAAATCGCATTTGCCGGCGACAAATGGTGGCAGCTTCTGTAGCGCCAAATTTTATGGCCTGTCAGCGGTCCAAAAACAGAAATTTTAAGGAAAGACTTGAAGGTAGCGCTTATCGGCTGCTTAATACCTGAGTTCGATGCGGATCGGATAAGTGGACTCAATGGGGATTTGGGTGGCTGATTTGGAGGAGGTTGTTGCACAATTCAGCTTCAGTGTCACTTCTGGTCAAACGCTGTCGATTAGCCTAAGCGGCAAAGACATAATTTATGCCAGAGTCAATTTATCGCCAGTACAGTGGTCCCCATTTAGCATTAAACCTGTGTGACTGGATTTCAGATCTGGAACAGAGCCTGTTAACAAAACCACCCACTCGAAGTCACTCCCTCCCCTTCCCACTTTTTAAAATGAGAACTCTTACGTGAACTAAGCCATTTTGTTGAACAACAAATACAGACAGAGCTGCCTAATTTGTTCATTAATAAACAATGAATAAACAGGGAAATTAAGACAATTAAAAAAAAAATAAATCTAATTATTTTTTATTTATTTAATACTACAAAATGCTTAGCTATACCAAATATAGTCATCTGGCTGAAGAAATAGAGAAATCACATTAAATTGGTACTAAAAGAGTTAGTCAACATATAAACTAAAAGCGAAATGGATAACAGCGTTTGGCCAGCGTTTTAGTAGCGCTTTGAGTGCGTTTTATGCGCGACTTTTGCCGCCCCGATTGGTATCCTTTTTGTTTTTGGTTTTTTTTTTGTTTTGGCCCGCTTACCGCGCTTATCTCAGATTCTGATGCTGGGGCCAGCAAACAAACTGCCAACAACTGTCGATTTTTTCAATCTGGACAGTAAAATTACATGCAAATCCAATTAAGTTGTTAACTCTTCGCCGTTGCCGCCCCTCAACCTTTATTGGCCCCCGCTTTCGTTTGTTTTCGCAATTTATTTTAATTCTTTTTCTGTATTGTTTTGGTCCTGCTGCAGGGAAATGGATAAGGAAGAGGGGGTGGGGGTGGGGGGGGCTAAAGCTCTTTGAGGTCAGTGTGGCGCGCCTTTAATGAGCAAGTGCAGGCGGTACGGGGGATGGTATTGCATTGTATCGCATTGTATGGGAACGAACCGGGGTACTCGAAAGTGTTGGCATTTCTGGTCTGCAACTCAGTCCAAGATTAAATCACTGCTGTCTGTAGCCGGCCAATTACTCGTTTATTTACAATACACAAAACTACACAAAAGGCGCACAGAAAAAATCGCACAAAATTGCTTGGCTTAGTTCGGTTTCGTTTTGGCTCTCGGCCTTATCGTATATCTAGCGACTAAATATAATTGGCAATTTAAAGCAAATCGCCTGGGCTTAAATTAAAATCAATTGACAGTCGCTGTGTGCCGCAATTGCCGGTCCCGCCCCCGCCTATTAATTTGGCCAACATGGACAAGTACTTACCAGCTCTCGGTGCACTGCCAATCGGCTTAATCCCAGTTGAGGCGATTTGAGCCGAGTTGTGTCTAGTCTATAATTGAAAACGCATTACCAGAGGTGGCACACACGCACATATCACAACAACTTGGTTGCCTGCTGCCTCGTATTGGAATGTTGCGTTAAAAGCACAAATTTATGGGAAGTTAAAGAGTGATTTTCACGCTTTAATTACCGCAAGTGAGCAAAACTAATAATAGTCCTAGGCCGCGGCGCATTCCCATTCTGGGGTCTCGTCGTTCTTGGGTCCAACGTTCTACGTTCACCATTCTACGTTCCACGAACTTCATGCCCCGTCCCCATTCCCGATTCTCCGCTCACGCAGCCGCTGCCAACGACCTGGCCCAGAAGAAACCGCAGAAGAGGCTCTGCAGAAGACTGGTCTTCGGGCTATGGGCTGCTACCTCGGTTACCTTTCGAAAACTGCAACCGTGTAAACTGCGAAATGAAATTTCCTTCGTTTTCGTATTGTTGTTCTTGCGTTTTGTTTTCCCGCGACCCGCGGCTGTTTTTTGGCTTAATTTATTGCCGTTTTGTCAGCTTGGCAAGCGATTTTAATGCCTTCTTTACACCAGGCGGTAGCGTATCGCTTGCACATCGCGAAATCCGCACTGGTTCTCGGGTTTGGATCTGGATGTGGATGTGGACTTGGTTCGGCGGTCCGAGAGTTCGCGATCGAGTTCTGTTCGCGTCGAGGTTGCTTTCCGCACTGGCCAGCAAACGAAATGCTGCAACCGAGCCAATGGAATGGGGATGGGCTTTCGGCCAGGTTAGCTCCTCTCGCAACGAGTTTTTTGTTTCATTTTATTTCAGCCTCCTCCCGCTCGGTGGCGTGCATCTTCATCGTTCTCCGCTCCACTGGAAGTGCAAGTTTTTTTTCCTTGGCTTCGCCAGCTTGACTTGCATAGAATGCGATATCGCCTCGTAGGCATATGGTTTAATGAGAGCAGGTTGCCGGCCAGGGTTGCCAGATGCGGCGCGGAAAGCGCTAGTATCCTTATCGCCAGACTAACATCCTTGGTCGGCTTAGTCCCACCTCAGAAATGGGCAATCTTTAAGCTCATTGGACAGTATCAAGTTCGATTCTTCTGACTGTCAGCTTAAGTCATCAATGGAAATAGCAAGCGAATTTAAAATGGAAATTAAGAGACGAAACAGACAGTGAAAACGCGAATCCATTCAAACAAATTTTATTGTCGTCTTGAACATAAGTTTTGATTGTTCAAAAGGCCAGAAAAAGTGATCCAATATTTTTAGGTAAGTGGTAAGAATTCAATGAGAAAGGCCCATTTATACAGTCTGGTATTTCATAACTTAAAGGTGGCGTAAAAGAATTGACATTGGAAGGCCATTATATAAATTCAGAATTTATACATGAAATGTCAATTTGATACATTATTTACACCATTAAAGCAAAAACAGAGCGAAATAAAATGAAGGCTCAAATTATAACTCATATTTTATATAAAGGCTTTGAAAAAGAAGCAATGCATACTTTTTGGCGCCTGACTGTGGGAATTGCGGCAACTTGTAATTTATATTCCCCGGTATTTCTATGTTCAACCCAAGATTATATTTCTCTCGAGCCAAAAGGAATAATTTTGATCAGTAATATTTGCCTTTTTTTGTAAACAGACGATAGTGTTTGTAAGAGCCATATTAGAAACAAAAAAAAGGATAAGCCAATCAATCAAGTATAAAGTAATAGTTAATGGTTCAACAAACTTGAGTTAAAGCCCATTTGTTTCAACTGTATTTTGCCAATAGAATATATTTCAAATAATACAGGTTTTCCATAAATCTTACTAGCCGTATTCGATTGGAATGCACATATGATATGATTCAGATATATTTTAACAGATTTTTTTTTCACTATTTCTGTGAATACGAACTTTTTTTTTGACCCTACCTCGAATCGAATCTTTTTGTAGAAATGTACTACCAGTATGTTTAGCATATATAATATATTAACTTGCATTTCCCTCCCTGGGTTTTAAACTTAATACTAAACTTCTAACTTCTAAATCTTACAATTTAAAATTGTTTGATTCACTTGAAGCTTTAGGAGCATTTTGAATGTTTCTTTTTAAAAGTGTAGAATATTTGGGTGTGTGGAAGTACCTGTACCAAGTACAGGTATCCATTAATTAGCGACAATGGTAAGGTGATTATTTAATTTTTACTTACTAACTTATTAAATTTCAGATTCCAGTTATAATACCTTAGATAAGTAAACTTTCAAGCAAAGTTCTGCAGTACAGGCCAGGCACATGCATATGCTTCATAGTCAGACCCTCTTTGGCATTATCTGATCGCCGTTTTGGACTCGTATTTCAGTGGGGAATTCTTGTTACCTTTTCTGTTTTCGCCCTAGGGCCCAGCGAAGTGTCCGACTCTTCCGGCCAGCTAATTTAATTGATTCCCAAACACCTTTTATGCCATTACCTGCTAGATGAAAGTGTTAATCGGTGTTGCAGCCACAAAAAACGAGCAGCAAGTAGGCGATGATAATAGTGATGCAATGTGATTAAGCCATAATAATAAAGCGCCGTTACTTTCTAATTTAAATTAACATTGGTGGGGACTCGAGGGGCAAGTGCCACTGGAAACTGGATCATCGTTAGACGAGCTGCCACTGCCACTAACGGTTTCGCCCGCGGCCAGCGATCTTGGCGACAAGCCAGCTGAATCGACAGGTCTTGCGCCGGATCCTCTTGCACCTTGATGGACGGACACCAGCCGGAGGACCGGAGATCTCCCTCGAACCGGTTGTCAAGTTCGATTGTTAATTGCCATGATTAGCATAAGTGCTTTTCGGCCAGGCCCACAACATTAAGTGCAACATGAGCATTAACATTCCCATCATGGCTCATGGCTTGCAGCAACGTGTGTTTTTCCCCTTGGCCTGGTCAAATACTTGCGCGCTGCAATTGAAATTGCTTTCTAATTTTACAAGCTTCTTTGGAGCACAATGTTTTCGGCCATTTATGGCGGCCGGCTCATTAGGCCGACACAATGCTAATGGTCGGGCCTTGGGTGGCCACTGGCAGGAGCACCTGTAAGGATAGCTGCAGGTAGCAAATTGCCTTGGCCTAGCTCCAATTTAAGTGGCTCAGAAGAAATCGCCTCTCGCACTTCCGGCTGGCCAAAAGTCAGAATTTTCCCACAAAAAGCCAAGTTAAAATGAAAAAAAAAACGGTGTGAGGAGCGGAATTCGTCACGTTTTTACGGGGCTCTGAGCGCAACCTGTTGAATTTTCATTTCTTTTATCGCACATTAAATTTACAAAAATAGTTTTAACACCTTTTAGCCGGCCAGTGGCCGTGGCAAGGTGCCTCTGCCTTGATTTATCCTGGCCATGCTCGCTCCCAACATGATCTTTCGCTGTAGACATGGCCAAGGAAAGGCAACGAGCACAACAACAACGACATGATTCGTACATAATCCAGCCATTATTTCTGCCCTGGGTCCGCTGTGGCTCGTTGCTGTCGACTTATCGCAAAAATTGCGTCAAGATGTTTTAATGCCAACTCAACTCTGGCCAGAACGTCCAGCCAACGAAGGCAACTTGGCATGGGAGAGGAGGTGACTGAGGATGTGGATGTGGATGTGGATGAGCTTGGGATGCCTGGTCCAACATCCTTTTTAATTTAAAACATTATCGTAAATTCCCTGGCAATTATGCGCTTGTTCAAATGCCTCACATTCACATTTGCATTGTCCGCAGCGTCACAACACATGTACATACTATATACCTTATACCAAACCCCCCCCTTCCCAATTTTTCCAACTGAGCTAATGCTAATGAATTGTCGGCCGCTGGGAGCCTGCAATTTTGTGGCGTGTTGCCAACAGATTAGCGTAAATTCTTCCCAACTTAGCAACTTAGCAGCTCGGCACCACCTGAAGGCCACAGTCAAGTTGAATTTTGGCTCCGGCCTTTGACTAAATAGATGGGGCATATCTTATCGCTCTGTTGTCTGCCTGTCGACACGTCGTTCCTGCCAACAGATATCACAATTGCCAATGTTTTTCCCTTCTTCCACTTATTTTTCCTTTTTTCTCTTACCGCGACTGCAGTGCGTGCTTTTCTGTAGTAAGTCAGGGATATTTGAAGCTTGGTCCAGGGGCAGTCTTTAACATAAATCGAGGGCTGACTGCTCGAAAGTTGAGAACGTCTGTCGGGGTCACCCGAGGGGGGGGAGGGGATGGGAAACACGGGAAACCAATCAGCAGGAGGATACACAGACCGGATAACCTTGGAACAGGATTGGGATCCTATGACCACTCAAATAGATCAGCAATCGTTGGTCGACCGTTTTCATGTGTATCGCATATGTAAATCTGGCATAGGAATTTAATTGAAGCTCTCGGCTTTATTTCATTACATTCATTGTTGTACGCATATCAATAAAGGCTTATCGGAATCTGAAGATATAGTTGTTAAGCAACAAACATAAATCGTTGTTTGGAAAGAACATATCACGATAAAAAGATAAAACAAACAATTTTTCTTTGTAATAAACAGGAAATGAAATGTAATGAATGAGTAAAGAAACTTATTGTATTTAAACGTAAGTTTTCTTTTCCTGAATAAGAGTCAATATTCAACCAAACTATCCAAAATAGATTACATATAAAAAGTTTTTATACCCGTTACTCGTAGAGTAAAAGGGTATATTGTATTCGTGCAAAAGTATGTAACAGGTAGAAGGAAGCGTTTCCGACCCTATAAAGTATATATATTCTTGTTCAGGATCACTAGCCGAGTCGATCTAGCCATGTCCGTCTGTCCGTCTGTCCGTCTGTCTGTCCGTCTGTCTGTCTGTCTGTCTGTCCGTATGAACGCTGAGATCTCGGAAACTATAAAAGCTAGAAGATTGGCATTTTGCATGCAGATTCTAGGAGTTCCTACGCAGCGCAAGTTTGTTCAAAAAGGTGCCACGCCCCCTTTAACACCCACAATCGCTTAAATACGATTTTAAAAATTTAAATATTTCGGAAAAGTAAAAATGCAGTTTTATTGTGTTTATCAATACCTATCGAAATGTAGAAGAAATTTTTCAAATCGGACCATTCGTAAAAAAGTTATGCGTGATCAAAGTTTCTATCTCCATCTCCCTCGCACTCCCTTTACCTGAGTAACGGGTATCTGATAGTCGGGGCACCCGACTATAGCGTTCTCTCTTGTTATTTGTCAAAATGTTGATTGCAGTTTTTTGTTTAAGAAACCTTTTGGTTCTAGAATACTAGGCTTAATCCATAATTCAGGGTAAAAATATATACAATTGTAGTTGAAATCGATTAACTAATGAAATATTCACTTTTTTTTTAATAAATCAGTGTTATTTCATAGTGAACATATTATCAATCGCGTTGATTACACAAAAAACGGGTGATTTTTAGGGTTGCGAGCCAATTGGTTTTTCCTTCCATTTGGTTACCATTTTACTCGTATAACCCTACCCCGATGGAATCTAATTTGCATAGCTAAAGCAATTAGAAACGCCATCCAGCTGAGCAAGCAAAAAGTTGCGATAAACTTTTCCACTCTCGGATGCAATCGACAAGGGCTCCCCGGCTGCAGTTGGATTGTTCTAAACGGAGTAGGAACTTCTGTGCATATTTAAGCAGCTGCAAAGTAGACAACTTTCGTTTTAAAACTGTCAACGCAGCCACGCCTACAATCCGGGGGAAAATGTAAAATGTGGGCAAAAAAACGTGGCGGAATCGTAATAAAATAAATTGTTTCAATGCACGGCAAAGTAATCCGCTTTACGGTCGCCCCATTCCTTGCGGTTTAAGATTTATGCACTGCTAAGACCCCGATTTCCACTCTGTTTTCTTTCTTTCGCTGATTTTTCTTCTTTTTTTTTTATACCAGTATTACGGGAAAGTGAAAGGGGTAAGTTGGGTGTACCAGGAGTTTGCCGTTGCCCCATAAATTAGCCGAGCGGAATTCGGCTATCCAACTGCTCCGTGGCACTTAAATACAGTTAATCCCCGCATTGCTGGCAAACAAAGTTTGGCAATTTGGGCATCTTATTTTCGTTTCCCTTTCTTCGGCTTTGTGTATGGAAAGAAGCTTGGAAATTTTCAATTAAAGTGTTGAAAAATTTAAAGTCCCGCCGGATTACTAAGCGCGCGCGTTGAACACATGACAAATTAGCTTTCTAATGAGCCGAGACATAAATCCCGACATGCCACGCCCCTTAGCCTGGTAAGGTACCGCCGCCCACCGTGTTGACACGTGTACTTGGCTGCCTGCCCGACATTGGCACAACACGAAAACCCGGCGAGGCATTAGGACATCATTACAGGAACACGATGCCAAGTCCTTGGATGTGCGGTGGCTGGATGGGTGTGGGTGTGGGTGGGCACCTTTATTGAAATTAACTGTTAATACAATGGCTGCGAAACGTTTGACTTGACAGCAAACGGCATTGGTTAATTAATGGGGGGAGGGGGGCGAGGTTGCTTGGTGCACAAGGAGTGCCCAATTAGTAATGAATTTCGAGCAACTAAGAGCTTTTACACACTGATTGGTCTTACATTTCGCCTTTGAAGCCAAAATTTCTATGGGGTAACCAAGGATTTCAGCAATGACCAGTTATATAACATCAGCGTTACCAAATGAATTTCGTACCCCTTTCATTTAACTACAATTTTAGAGTTAAGAAACCACAAGATGATAAAACAGCAATTTAAATTTAAAGTTCTTAATACATTTTAAAGCTGTGTAAATAAACAATATTATAAAATTTTAAAAAATGATCAAAATCAAAAGTGCATATAATTTTTTGTCAGAAAACTTTACGAATTGGAATGTTAAATTGAGGCCTTAATGCTCTTGTGTGTCCTTATAGAGTGTTAATAATCTTGTACAGTGGTCTTATTATAATAACTATTTTTTTAAATTTATTGTATATTTATTGTTTGCAAATGAGTAGAGACATTAAACCGTCATGGCTCGGCTTTAATGAAGTTGTTTGACAAAACTCGGCTTACAAATATAAAAAAAAAATTTAACAAAAGCGCTGAAGATTATTTTATAATGAAATTATGGTATCCACTTAACTAGCTACTTAAAAGTAAACAGCTGGCCTGTAAATAAAGGGTACGACGGCTGACGAGCACCCCTTTCCAATTAGTAATTAAGTTTCCCACTTTAACCACGGATCCAATAGATATAGCTGCCATAATAGGGATAGGATATACTGAATTTTTTTATGTTCTCTCGGATGCACTTCCCGTGTTGTATTAATTTAATGCGTACATGTTAATATGCATTAGCTCCGCAGATCTTATGAAATAATCGATTCCTATTCCAGATTTACTTGTACATATTTCACAATTTTACGACATCTATGAACACTAATAAAAGCTCGTTTCCTCATCCAGTAAAGTCCCTCCCACCCACTGAGGCATTATCTTTACGGCAGGCAAATATATTTGAAGCCACTCATATTTATTTACGCTCTGCCAAAATCTCTGAAGCATCTGTTATAAATAATAAAGGAAGATGTCCGTATATGTACATTTAAATGCTCATAAATTTGGACGCGGCTTTGCGTCTGGGTTATTAAACTGTAGTAAAAGGGCAGCTCAGCCACTTGGCAGTGATTTCTGCACTGCCTACTTTCCGGGGACTCTCCACTCGAAGTCGAAGTTGAAGTCGAAGCTCATGACTGGCAGTAAAAGGCCCGGCATTCAGACCATTATTAGCATAATAAAAATACAAGCACACATACATGATGACGGTGGGCTTTGGGCCAGAAGGGGATTCCGATTGGGCCCGGTCGCTGGGGAAGGGGGCCAAATTGCTGGCAGGCCGGAGTCAAAGGCAAACTGCCCTGGCCTGGACAATATAATTTTATGGTCACATTTTTATTGTGCCAAAGAGTCGTCTTAGGCAACATCATTGCCGTCATCTTCATGGCCATCACCATCATCGTCGTCAGTTGGCCAGGCGTTGAAAGCCCTGCCGGCATAAAATTTAAATGTTATGGCCCCTGTGTTCCTCCGTACACGTGTATCCATAAATGCAATAACAAATTTTGTCGAGGGACGGAATGCAGATGGACTTCCAACCCACCTCCGAACTTGGCATCCGGACCGCAACTTGCACATGCTCCACCTGGGTTACAGGTGCCAATGCCAACCCGTTGCCTGTCTGCGAATGTTTTAATTAAATATTCCATTTGCCTAAACCAGAAAACCAGAAATGCGCGCAGTTAGTTTCCGGTTTCCGCTTCCCATTTACCGCCACCCACTTTAGTGCATAAATTCTGGACAGTTCAGTGGTCAGCACATGTTTGCATTAGGGATTAGGTGCGCCACCGGGGACCACTTCCCCAAAAGGTCATCATTGGGCGCCCGGACATCCCCACTGGACATTACTTAAAGCTTTAAAATTCTCAAGTTTCGCGTTTATATTTGGAGTTAGCTTCAATTAGCCGTAAAATAACATTTTGTGCGGTCAGCGGAAAATGTAAATGTAAATACAATTTAATGGTCGGCAAGCCAATAATGAGCCGCAGAACATTTCACAGCTGAATAAATAATGACCGCATTAATTGGCATTTATTTAATGTAATCCCTTAATTGCTCATACGCCATGTGTGGCCTGGTTACGTTGCCGAAAAATATTCGAAAAACTAGCCAAATTAAATATCAAATCAGGAATATGTTTGAATGAGTTTATTTAAGCGGAAAGCTTTGTCTATGGTAAATTAATTTTGTAAATATTTTTGCATAAATTATTGGCATACATTTGGCGGAGGAAATTTGAATTTAATTGTAATCTGCGGTAACTGTACAATGCAATTATATATTTTTGATAGCTGACAGGCTTCCACAATTTAATAATAACAATTTACTTGCGTAAACACAATTAATGAAAAACAAATCCTATTACCTTACGAAATCATTAAAATTCAATAAAATCATACATAAATTACGAAGAATTCCAATTTCATGAAACTGCTCCAACGTGACACATAATTCACAGGGACCAGAAAGGACCAGAGGGAAACCACAACGGAGAAACAGAAAAATGCGTTTTAATGAAAAATGTCAAAAGGAAAACCCGAAAAGAAAAGTTTTACAACCCACCCCGCTGCCAGCGGAAGCGGAAGTAATGCCAATGGGCAAATGGGCACGGGCAGGAAAATGGTGTGCGCCGGGAAAAATGAACAAGGCGCCGACACATAATAATGCCATCATCATTGCTCCCAAACAGAGGAGTCCAGGAAATCAGAGAGTGTGTGGGGGGGGGGATGTATCGACGACAATGGGGGAAATTGGTAAAGCCGGGAGCAACAAATGATGGAAGATGTTTTAAATGAACAACAAGCCGGAGTGGCATGCAAATACGAAGCAGGGAAATAAATTAGATCCGGGCAGGAGACACAGGACAATGCCGCAGGCACGCGCAGGATTACCCCTCCACCCCCTCTACAGTCACCCATAACAACAATGTATTGGCACAACAATGATTTCGCCCTGGTTCGTTTACCATTCGCATCCGAAGGGTCGCTATAAGGTCAAATGTCAATAAGTTAAGTGGGCGCCCAGCGCTCCCGAAACTTTCCCGCAATAAATATGATTAAAACATATTTCCCGAGCCATCGGGTGATAAATGCGTAAAAACTTTTCTCGCCAGTATCTGGATCTCTGGCTTAAAGCTCTCGACGGGGCGCCAGCAGATGCTGATATAAATCCAATTTAGTAGATCCCATAAAATGTGGGAGTAGCGCCGCAGTCCCGCCCATGCCACTCCTCCAACTATTTGCATGATAAAAATCTTTCATCAAGCGGCGGCAGCAGAAACAATCTCAGTCCCAGCTCAGACTCAACTTCTTCTGCATAATTCGACGATTGCCGGCGGAGCGGGGACTTTTTGCCCCTGGCCTTTTGTGTGGTAAACACCTAAAGTAGTAAACTGGGATTTAAGCATCCTACATCCCCCCACCCACACACTGGCACACTCACCTACGTGTCTATAAAAATTTTACGTTCTTGGCATCGGCAAAGGACAAAAAAGTTTTGCCACTCAGGAGCAGCAGTGCCAGGAGCCGGATTGGGTGTTGCTTGAACGGAAACGTCCTTATGCCAGGATATTCCTTTTATTGCCGTGCGAGCGGCACGGGAAATTGGGAAGCCCGAATACATACATAAATTCAACCTTATGTGCTCCAGCCAGGATGCCGGGATGCCGGAATGCCAGGACCTCGAACGCCCAATAGGGACATTATGTCGTGCGCCCCGAATCTATAGAATATGTAAAACGCTTCTTGCAAAAAAGATTAAAAAATTTTGCAATTTTAATATCCGTCCAAGGCGGAAGAAGGATCTGAGCACAATTTCCAGACAAAGTCGCTGGGCAAACAAACAAAAATTTTAAAAGTTCCTCTTAAACAAAAGCACTGAAAAAAGGATATAACATTTGATGCGGGGTCGGATGCGCAGGGAGCCATACATTGTTTGTTTATCTATGCACGCCCCGTAATTGTTTTGTCAGAAAGTTTTATAAGCCTCAGCTGGGATGCAAATATGAAAGGGGAAAACTACTTTTGGCCAACTGTTTTAAATTAGATGGAAAAGTGTCCAGCCAAGAAAACGGGTTGAGTTGAAATGATTGAGAACTTTGAACTGTTTCAAAGTTGCTTACTTAAATTCAAGCAAAAGTCCTTTTAAGGATGTATACCTAAGTGACCCCCAAAAAAAAATTTGTGTTTGAACTTCGCTTCCGTTCAATGAATCAACTTTTTCTGCCCCGAAAAACTTTTCCTTTTCAACTGCAGGATTTCCATTTCTTTCAAGGTTTGACCATTATGGGACGCTGGGTTGTCCTGCCTGCAAAGCGGCTTAGAGCCATGAATTCCAGCGTCCACAATGCTCCTTATTAGGCAGTCCGCGTTCACCTTGGGAAACTTCCGCCCTGTTCAGCCAAGAAGGTTGCCTAGCACCCAACAAAAATAAACGGAAAATAAGGAAATATTTGGTGACCCAACTGTAAGATATCCTGTAAGCACGGAAAGGATACCTAAAATCACTCTAAAACTGAGGGTGCTTTCTTATTAAGTACTGCTGTAGTCAGATTTTAGTTTTAGATATTGATAATAAGTTGATCATAATTATAAGTACATTAACAATTTATTAAACCAGAAATACAGATAAAGTATTACCACCATTGCTGATACAAATTAAATGGATGGGGCAATAAAAACATCCGAAGTCTGATTATTCTACATAAATAAGGATATGCACATTTCGGGCATACTTTGGGGCTTTTTGGGTACTGGGTATGGGCATGGGGAACCGCACAAAGGACTCCCCAGGCCGTTTCCATGGCCTGGCATTTAAGATAAATGATCGCCTGCCAACAATGCACAAAGAGTCACAAAAAGTTTGGTCACGTTTGTGCTATTTGGCGGCCAAGGCATATGCTGGAAGTCCTCGGATTCGGGTATCCTGGGGGTGGCTGTCTAGCTTGCATCCACCTTGGCGCAATTTTAATATGTTTATGTGGGGGGTGGCCAGGGGTTTAAAATTCAAGACACATGCTGCAGCTTAAACGTTTTAGAAATCTATTTTTCAAAGAAACACATGACAGGCGGAGTGTGGGTGGCAGTCAAGGCATGTGTGCGTGCGAATTGCATTTAATTGAATCGTCTGAACAGCAGGTGAAAGTATATTTAAGTATTTTCGTGCAGATGAAAGATGTCGAGGAACATGAAAACCAACTCGAGGAGAAGGGGAATCTCCTGGTTGATCCTGCACATACAACCCAGCTAAATGAAACAACGGTGAGCTGAATGGTGGTACGATTTACCCACCACACATTGGCAATCATGTCCAATTATTTTAGCATAAAGTCAAAATTTAAATAAACATTTTTTGTGTATCTTGCTAATGTGTATATAAATAATATAGCTCTTCTGCTAAATCTACGTTTTCGACAGGATTGAAAATTTTGGCGATAAAACACATATTGCTTGTAAAAATAGCTGGATAATTATAATGTTATTATTTTTTTAAGACACATGCATTTCATCAACTTACTTTTCAATACTGTTTCATTTCATTTAGGGTTTTACGCGAAGGATCAACGAGGAGATGTCCCAATAGCCATCTACGCTGAAGCTTCCATAACCTGAATGGTTCTCTTCGAGTCCAAGAATAGGAGCAAGTAATGATTCCAGTCAATCCTCAGTGAAGTGTGACACAACCCACAACACATTTTGCGAAATTCTCGCTCTTGATCACATTTTTGGTATTTAGGTACAAGAAGCTCTTGAGGCTCCGATGCATCCACAACAGTCCTGAAAAGAGTAAAGGGAAGGGACTAAAACAGAACGAATTTTTTAACAGCAGGATAATAGTCTCCTAACTTGGCTAACTTGTACTTCAATTGGCTTATTGGTTCCGCTAAGTCCGATGACTGTCCACAGCCCACCCTACAAGCCAGTTAGGCTGTAATCTTCCTGCAAAAGTTCCAAGCTGAGCTGATAAATAAATTTTAAATAAGTATTTGCTTAAAAATCCTTTCCCGAATAGCTAAAAAATACCTTCCTTATATGTAAGTACTTCTACCCACTGTTAGTGCCTGGTAAAAGGAAAATGCAGATATAGATGTACGTTTATTTAGATAACTAAAATCCCTGAGATGTAAAAAGACTGAGGATAATTAATAGCATAAGCAAATTAGTAAATGCTAACACATTTCTGTTATTTTATTCGAAGCTTTAATGAAATACTATCCAACTATCCAGCTTCCTTCCTGCCTCCTTGCGGAATGGCACCTTCATGCAAGCTCCTTTACAATATTAAAAAAAATATACATTTTTTTAAATTTTCGATTCCGTGCAACCCCTTAGAACTGCTTCACCATTTCGGATTCTGCCACTTGCCGCTGCCGTAAATCGGTGCCACATATGGCAACTTTACAAGTGGCTCGCGTCGCCGTCTGTGCGCACAATTCAAATAGAAATCAAAGTGGGCGTTCATGAGTTAAACACTCGACGAGGCACGAGGCACGGGGCACGGGGCATGGGGCACTGGGCAAAAGGACCAAGGCAGGAGCCAGCGGAGTGACAAAGTCGCTGCCGCAAACTCAGCGAAGCCAACTCGACTGAAGGCGGGCACTTGTGGTTTACGACCTGGTTGGCGGGAGAAAGCGCCAAGGACGGATCCTGGCGGCAGGAATAAAATCACATACGGATCCTGGGGCGGAATGGGGGTGAGAATGGGGAATACCCTGAAATGGCTGCGCCATTTCTTTCCTGCTTCGGATGCTGTTGGGAAAATTTATTATTCTCGTCTAGATGAGTTCATTATGCGAACAGCAGTTGCCAGTCGGGGGCGCTGCCTTTGAATGCCGAATGCGAAAACAATTTAATTTTATTGTTTTCCACATAAATTCGCTCCGAATTATGCATTGTGTAAAAAACATCATATGAAATCTGAGTGGCACCCGCACACACACACACACATGCGATGGCAGAGATTGTTGGCCATATAATTGAGTCACGTTTGGCCAGGGATTAGGTTTGTTGTCTGCTCCGCTCGGGTCCCAAAATATTCAGATTTATGCCGCGAATGGAAACTTATTGGGAATTGCCATCGTGTGATTTATGGAAACGACAAGCGCACATGCATAGTAAAGTTTCCAAAGCAATGGGATTCGGTTGGAAAGCGGAAAACGCCAAGCCACGTTCAGATCGCAGAAACTCGTATGGATTCAGTGAGACTCAGCCCTGTACTTATTGTTTAAGGGCATTTCCATTCATCTTCTCAAATGTGGTTCGGAAAAAGTGTCAACTTTTATTAAAATAAATTCAACTTTTATCAAATGCGAACCCAAAATACTGTTTTCCAAAACGCATGTTTATTCGTTTACTAAACCATCGTTTTTTTTAACAAATCAGGCATTTAGAAATTAGTACTTTTTGTAAAAACAATATGCCTGAGAATTATGAAAATGTAAATAAAAACATTATCTGGGTGTGAATTACAACTAAAATTAAAATGGCTAACATTTTTACTAGATTTAGTTAAATAAACGATATGCAATGCGATAGCAAACCCCTATGAATCGAGATACAGATTGTAGTACCATCAAAATCAAACATACATATAGACTAGGTTTCACATACCTATGATTTTGATTAAATCCCGAATCATAAATTAGAGTTCAACTTTAATATCTCATTTACCAAATTTCAGCTAAAGCTCCCATTAAGACCACAAATAAACCTATTTCTGGAATGATATAACGGCAGCAAGAGCCGTATGCATGGCTACGTGTTTATAATGCCAATAACCTTTGACAGTCCCGGATCCACAAGTAATGTGGGACACACGGGGAGAATGTTTCCGGCGGAGGAAAAGGGAGTTTTGGATATGGAAAGCAATAGATGGGACAGAAAGAAAAATCAAAATTCGTGTTGGCATGCAAGTTCAATGGCTGCCATCCTCCACCAGTCAAACAGAGCGAACGAAATTAAATTTATCTGTATCAGTTCCACCGCCCCAGGGATCAGATGGGGGGGGGGAATCCGGAGCCGGGGTCCTGGAACAGCTGCAGCAGGAGCTGAACACATGTTCGGACAAATTCATCTGGCATGTCACAATGCGCAACGGTATGCAGAAACATCCCAGAGGGTAGCACATTGTTATGGATAAGCCCAGACTTCACTTCCTTGGCATCCTAGTTTTTGGCCCCGGCTGCAGATTGCACGTGACAGGACTCGACGAAAAGTGAAACTTGGCAAATATTTTGTTGAAACACTTTGGGCTTCATCCCCCCATGCGCACGAGCTCCAAACCCCTCACTCGGTGGAGTGGCAAGTGTCATTAATCAAATGCCGCCCAATAATTTCCAACCCTTTCTGCGGCAGTTTTTGAAATATGAACTTTTTGCTCTGATGAATGCCGGCAGTCATTAATAAATTAGGGGTTAAAATGCCATAACAACGCCAAGAGATGCGGGAGGGAAGCGTTTTGGCAGCCGCTGAAAAGTTGTTTATTTAATTGAAAGCGAAACGAGGGGGCTAACGGATTCGTTTAACTCAATTAAATTGGGGCAAAGGAAGTGGGAAGGAGGAAGGAAAATCAGTTAAACTTTGATTTAACGGTCCAAACAGTTGCTGTCATGCCCATATCAAATTAAAGCAAAATTTTAATTTTTAGGTTGTTCTAGGAGAAAGATGAACTTTACCCATCTATACTCTTCAAATTAAAGGGTATGCAGTTGTATTTAATTTTAGTTAAATCATTATATATTTGTACTTTTCTGTCATCTGGCTATCATTAGATTGTCGTTGCTTCGATTAAATTTCCGGAGCGAACACAATCTTATTCGAATTTCTACTTAAATCTCTGGACTAAAAGGTATTGTACCCATTTATATTTGTATAATAAAAGGGTATGCAGTTGTGTTTACTTTTAGTTAAATCATTATATTTTGAGCCCATACCCTATATTTGTACTTTTCTGTCATCTGGCTATAATCAGATTCTCATTACTCCGATTAAATTTCCGGAGCAAACACAACCTTATTCAAATTTCCATTTGAATCGCCATGAGCACATGGAAATTAGATGAGTGTCGGGCCATTGGCCTGTTAAAATTGGAGGATGAGAGCGAAGTGCTGACCAGCGGTAATGAGCCCAGCGGCAGGGAGGAGATGACCGATGCCTACGAGGAGCTGGAGGAGATGAAGCAGCGCCTGATCCTCCTGCGCCACAAGATCCTAGGATCTCAGCCGGAGAGGTGCCAGGATATGGGCGACCAAAAGGACTCGACCGGCAGGACTCGCGAGAGCCTTCAGCTCGAGGAGCTGCGCCGCCAGAAGTGCCTGCTCAAGTGTCGCTTGAAGGAGGCCAACGAGCACCTGGAGGACACGAGCAGGGAAATCGAGGAACTCGAAAACTGGCGCTGCTTGATCCAATCGCGTATCCTCCAGATGAAACAGAAACTTGCCCAGTTCGAGGAGTTCAAGCCGCGGGTCAACTACCAGTTCGGGCTGTGCATCGAGCGTTGGGAGCATCAGAGGATAAACAAAATTGATTGCACCACCTATCGGAAGAAGGTGCACGCCCAGATTGTCCATGCGGACAACTCCCGGAAGTGTGTGGTGCCCATGAACTGCCACAAGAACAACAGGCAGTACATCCGTGTGCAGCTGCTCCTGCTGCGCGTCTTCCTCCACAATCTCCTCGATGCGATGGTCAGCGACTTCCGATACTTCTGCCGCGAGATGAGCATCACGTGGGTAGCCCTTAGCTAGGTGTCTTAATTCTAAAATCTAATATAACTTTGTAACAGCTTTACCCGTGGAATCGTTGACAACCCATCCCCCAAAACTGCAGAAACTCCGACCAACTCGATTTCTTCTTTAGACGTGGAAGAGCGCGAATAAATTGGGGTTCCGTTTAGCCAAGTTCCGGCAATTAATGCTTTAATTTACATTTTATTTTCGGGGGCCCTCTGTTTTTAATTGCCTGGGAAATGTCGCCCAATTAGGGTTATTGAGGTTCGGCGGCCGTAACGGCCCTTTTGTGGCCAATAATAATAACACAATTTCAACTCGCGGCCATCATTGAAGTCAGGCTATCATGGACTTTCCGGTCGCCTAATCCGACTTTCGACGTCAGCCAAATGTGCTCGCATTCCCACCAGGATAAGATGGCTAAATACGAAACGGCATCCGATAAAAACAAAAGCAGATTTGTCTTTCCCCATCCTCGCAGGAGAACGAGGAAATCCGCACCACACATACACACTGAAAGAGAAGGGAGCTAAGCTGACTGCCTCGGGCAGAGGGCCAGCAGCCAAGGCTGAAATCCTTATCCTGCTCCAGCTCTATCGCCTGCTCCAACTCCTGGCCCCATATCCTTTTTGGAGGTTTTCGAAATGCGTAAAAACTCAATTGCTGCGCATTTGACGAGGAGGTTGGCGGTGGGTTCTGGGAGTCCGGATCGACATGGGTCCCGGGTTGAGTGAGATGCTAGATAACGCCGGGAAAGAACGGCGGAGAGGGGGCGGGAATGGCGAAAACGAATTTATTGGAGTCATGTGCTAATACCAATGCCAAATCGCAAGGTTACAAGCGGCTACAGGCTGGGTGCTGTAACTAGTTTAACGACGAACATTTTACACCCTAATGTGCAAAACAAAGTCTGAAAAAACTCTGTAGTTGGTACTTAGTTTATTAAGTAATATAGTCTGTCATTTGTCCTCGCAGTTGCCTTCCAAAACCCTAAAACTGTAGCACAATGTCATGTATAACAGATTTTGTGGAAGAATAACGTATTGAGCCTTTAAATCTCCTTGTTTGTCCCTCCTACATGTCTTGTACTAACTAGTATAACAAACTTTTAATATAACCAAGTTGCTAATTTTGATTTAATATGTATCTTTGTAAATGATTTATTTCATTTATATAGCCGTTTTATCATTCGTTAAAATAATAATGTAAGCTGACTGAGATATATGTTGATCAGCTTTAAGTAATAGTTCTTTATACCTGTTACCTAGGATAAGGTCATTTAATTGTTAGGTAAGGAATCATTGTCAAAGGACTTACAGTCTTCAAAATCAAATTAATATAAAATAAATTTAAAAAAATAGTAGCTTGTAGAAATATTCAATACTTTCCCCACATTTCCCTTACAGATATACCCATTGAAGTAGAGAACGCAAACAGAGATGGAAACATGTAGATACACAAATACAGACACCGGACGGTTGGCTGTTGTTACATGGCTGAAACACAGGAAACGCATTAGATACTTCTGCCCGATTCGCAGTGGTAGTGAGTGGGATTCCCCCTCTGAACCGCCAATGCCCCCAATCCCGAGAATGGAGCTGGGTTGGCGCGATAAAAATCTGCGTAAAATGATGCGGCAATTTGATGAGCAACTAAGTTCGGGCAATTAGTTTGGTAAACGCTTGCCAGTTCCCAGTTGCCAATTGCTGTGCGTGTCCAGCTAAACTGTTGCTCGGAGGTGGGCATTCAGTGCTAATGGAAGGCTCAGGAAGGCCCGAAAAGTTTTCCTAGTGATTTATTATGGACAGTTACAGATACTTTCGGATTGATCCGAAATTTCCCCCCGATTTCCACACAATTCCCAGGCACATGACCCCTGGCACCGGAATGACATTCGTTTCTAACGGAACCTCGCATACTATACTTAACCATCGCCTGCGGTTTTTTCCGTGCTCGTGCTCTTGCTGCTCCACTGAACTCTTTGACAAGCCTGAGTTGCAGAGAACAAAAAGAAATAACCGACAGAGCCGACTTGCTAATAAGCCGATGAGGCCCGACCAAAAAAGAAGTTGCCTTTTGGCTGGGGGCCAACCTCCCAGCAATTGCAAAGATACATTTCGAGTGCCCAAGTTTGCTCTGCTCTTCGCAGTGTGTGCGAGTTAACCGCAAAGTACAAATAATTTCCATTTGGCCAAGGCGGCGGCATTTGCATATTTCTTTCCACTTCAGCCCAGCCCAATCCGGGGTAGAAAAGACAAACATGCCTGCCGGGCGCAGCGGCCAGTATTTAAATAGCTGGCAGATACGTCTACTTATAAATACTTTTGTCGTCTCGGCAAACGATACGGCACAAGTTGTAGATAAATATGGCATAGATTACATAACTAGTTCTGCGCCACAAAAAAAGTTTGTTAGCTCGCTTTGCAGAGAGAATACATATGGATATCCGAGCATAAATATCTAAAAGCATAAGTATCTAAGTATCTGTGCACACATGACGGAGGAGCGTTTATTTATGAATTTCCCCGCAGACTCCGCTCGTCGTCGAGCCGCAACTCAAATGCGCCTTTCTCACCGAGAAGCTTTCGTGGGCGCCGTGGCTTAGTTGGTTAAAGCGCCTGTCTAGTAAACAGGAGATCGTGAGTTCGAATCTCGCCGGGGCCTAACCCTAGAAAAGTTGTTTCTCTGGGGTGATTTTATTTTTTCTACTCGCAAATTAACCCCCCTGTTGCCTCATTGGGACCCCACCGCAATAACTGATATTTTCTTTGCTCTTAACAGCTGTTTATTGTTCTGCTTGCCAGCTGACGCTCTGCAGCCCATCAACGTGTTCCAATTGCGGCCATAATAGGTTCAATAATCATTAAAATGTTGCGGATATTATTTGGGTGTCGGGCAATTCATGCCTCGACAAAGGAAGAGCTTTTTGGAATGCTTTCCCAACTTAAATTTAAATTATACATTTAATAATATATCAAATATATGTTGACAAAAGGCAGTAGATTAAAATTAATCATTGCAACTAATAGATTATACATTTATTTACTGGTTATTAGCTTTATTATTTTAATTTATTTTTCAGTTTTGGAATTTGAAAATTCTAACAAAAGGTTCTTGTCTATCCTTAGTTCCTCGGTAAGCTTTTAGTACAAATGTTAAAAGCTTTAAGTACAGCAAACATTATTTCCGTATTTAAAGCTTTTCCGTATGGAATAATCACAAAAGTTTTCGTGAATACTTTCATATCTCATATCTTTCATATCAGTTAATGTATTTCAGTTGAAACAACTGAACAAATATCAATTTCCAAATTAATTTTTAATGAAAAAACGGCAAAAGGGTGGTAGTTTTCTCTTAAGTTGAGTAGTTCAACGGCCGATGTCACAACGGCGCCGTGGCTTAGTTGGTTAAAGCGCCTGTCTAGTAAACAGGAGATCGTGAGTTCGAATCTCGCCGGGGCCTTAAGTCGAGGATGCGCAGAGCTTTCCTATTTTTTTCGAATATTTTCTTTTATTTTTCGATAACCTAATGCGTAATTCTGGGTCAACACTTAACTAAACCTAACAACAGTAATTAACAAGCACCGGGAAGTGCGGCTTCCAACTACATTTTTCGCACCTAATCCTTGTAGACCAGATAGAGCACCACGATCATGAAGTACGTGGGCCGTTCAAAGACCAGCTGGGTGAAGTTGTCCCGCTTCTCGTCCATCAAATGACACATCCGTTGGTGGACGCCCTGGTTCTGCTTCTCCACGATCGACAGCAGGCAGACGATGCGGTGGCTGTCAATTTAACGGGTATCTTTGGGGCTAAGTGATTAGATGGCAGGGGAGCTGGCATCGCCACTTACCGCCTGTGGTTCAGCTTCTTGACCCGGTCGCGTATCTCGGCCGCCAGACCTTCGACCAGCTGCAGAGCCCGCCAAGAGTCGTAATTGCGGCTGAAGCGATCCCACAGCAGCCGCTCCTCGATGCAATCTTCGATGATCTTCAGGGCACGTTCCATATTGAAGTTGGTGTGGAAGAACTTCCAGTCGTTCTTGGGCTTCTCCTTGACCGGCTCCCCGCCCTCGCCGGCGGTCGCCTCGCCCTCCGGATTTTGGGCGGCCCGCCGCCTGCTCAACATCGACTCCGAGAGCAGGGCATTCATGCGGTTGGTGGTGCGCACCGATGCGGTTATCCTGCGGATGGTAATCGAGATGATTGCTTAGCCCTTTCTTACAATCCATATTTTAATCAAGCAATAAAATCATACACCCAGAGAAAAAATACACCACAAATTCTAAGAAATACCTAAAACTTAGTAAAAAAAAGAATAACTTGTTTCATAAAAGCATTGAACAGAATGGTAGCTTAGGGTAATTCTGTAATTCCAGAATCGATGTCAGATTCATTTTAGTGTATCAGTACCTACTCATATATATTTTGTACGAAGGAAACTACTTGAAATGTAAAAGGGTATATCGTTTTTGTTGATAAGTACGTAACAGGTTGAAGGAAAACATTCCTATATAATGCATACCGTGTTGCAAACAGCGCGTTGTAAGTAACAAGTAACTATAGCGACCTATCTCGTTTTATTTTGAAAAGCGTACTTCGAAACCAATAAAAATAATTAAATAACTTTATTTTTAAATAATATGGTAATGCGAGGGGGGAGTTACTTCCAACATGCAGCTAGAACGAGTTGGGAATTATAGCTCCGTGTGTCGTTGTTGGACCTTGTTCTCCTTGAGTCGCTATCAGTTCAGGTTCTATTAAGCAAATTAATATAAACTTTTAGTCAAATAAAATGTTTCAAAAGTGAACCAAGTTTTCCCCTGATAAAACTGTTTACTGGTTTATTTCATTGTCATTATGCTAGGCTGCTGAGTACACTTCTTATTTCACAATTAAAGCACTAAGAACTTTTGTGGCACCCGCGACTTGACAGACTCCGATTTGTGTTAAACCCTACCGCGTTTTCATGGTGGTCCAGGTGGTCATGGTGTTTTTTTAACCGATGGGCT
This sequence comes from Drosophila kurseongensis, assembly GCA_018153305.1. Classification (NCBI taxonomy): domain Eukaryota; kingdom Metazoa; phylum Arthropoda; class Insecta; order Diptera; family Drosophilidae; genus Drosophila; species Drosophila kurseongensis. The sequence goes on along the minus strand of JAECXX010000004.1, from coordinate 12,206,018 downwards.
GCCGATTTTCGGAGCTGCCTCTGCCAGCCGGCAGCGGAAAACAAATACCGAGCGCTGCTATCTGCACACTGACAGGACCGACATGCCGACACGAGTCCTGCCCATCGACAAGGTCCCCTCTTCGTCCCCGCGAAATGATGGGGTATCCACACATCGTCAAAAGTTCTTTGAAGCTTTGTTGGTTTAGGCCCGCTATCCAGCGGTGCCTAGTGATGGCGGATTTTGATGGAATTTACCTACACTCATACAAAAATTAACCCTAAAAACAAGAAATTCGCCTTATTTTTGTCTTCAAAGCCATCGCACCTTAAATTGTAGGGTAAATTTTTCTAAAATTAAGGGCGTTCCTTTCTAAAATCTAAGGCAAAGAGCCCTTAAAACAAGAAAAACTTTTCTAAAATTAGAAAAATATTTCTTAAGAGTAGGGCATCTAACCATAAATTGTAGGGTATTTTTTCTAAAAATTAGAAAAAATGTGCCTACATTCCAAGTTTTTAGAACTCGTTAAGTCGCAACTGTGAAAGTCTAAATATTTAAAATAAATTTTCTAAGATGATATTTCATATGACAAAAAATATTTTAATTACTTTTCCATAAAGGGTAAAACCTTTAGTCGTTCTAAGCATTACTTCTCATCTGTGTTTATAACACAAGTAAAAAAAGAAAAAAGAAAGATGTCGGCAGCTGAAATTAAACTTGCAGTGCTTAGATTTCTGGTCAGACGTTCTAACCCCTAGGCTACTCGGACAGGGTTAGAACAATTTTATGGTCATTTTAGAAAATGTTTCCTATGTTATAGAAAATATTTCTATATTTTGGGATTCATTTTTATTTTTTAGAAAATATTTCTATATTTATGAAAATATTTCTATAATTAAGAAAGCGTTTCTATTTTTTAGGGTTATCGAATTTTTAAGGTTAATTTGAGAACATTTTTTTATTTTTTAGGGTAAATAATTTTTGGGCAGAATTTAAGGTGAGTTTAGTTTATGGCGACAATTTCTACATTTGAGAAACACTTTCTTGATTAAAGAAAAGTTTTCTTGTTTTGAGAAAAAAATTCCTTGAAAATAGAAATCTTTTCTTGGATTTGGAAAAAATCAAGTTTTATGGCGAATTTCTAAAATTTAGGGTTAATTTAGCTATGAGTGTATAACCATTGTGGAGTAGCGGGAATAGCTCACGCTGCCAGCGCCAAGCCTTCCGGCTTGCGTGCCGCTTATCATAAATCCACTGCCGGGGCGCTCCAATTGCAATCGGCCGGATGGCGGCGGAGACGTGGGTGTCATCGCCACCAGCCACTCGGCAGGATGTATACTGGGTTTCGGGCCCAGTCAAAGGCAAAGTGTTGCCATATGGACGTGTGGGCCGAAGGGAATCACTTGGGGCCTCGACGGCACGCGATTTCCATCCGAAGTTGATGACTTCTGATCGGCTGCCCTGCGACACCTGGGCGCGGTCTTCGCGGCCAGGTGAGTGTCTTCGTCTTGGGCGCGAACTTTCAAGCACTTTGATTACTTTTTATCGCAAAAGTTTTCCGCTACGGCAGCGTATGCAAAATTCGCGTTGGCGCTCCAAATCTAATCTATCGGCATGCATCTGTATCCGTATATGAAGTTATTAAATTGAAATAACTGTCAAGTCACGTGCATGAAGCGCGGAGTTGACGACTCCTCATTGTTCCCAAATGGCCGATACAAGTGGCCGGGAAATAAAGAAGAATTGAGCATTTCGACGGCGGAGCACTTGGGGTAGGCCATGGCAGTCGGTGTTATTGCCGAAACAACAGTGCAAACAGCGGAGGACACACGAATAGGTATAAAAAGATAGTCGCAGTTTGGTGAAAAATAGTTAAGGCTTTTTTATACCTCTTGATCGATCTGCGATATCATTACATGATTTGAGGTCAGTGAATGAAGTTCAATGTAATTTATTTAATTAAAAAATATATTCTCTCATTGTTTAGTTCACATTGTTCAAGTAATAGATCGATTGCAATTTTGTTAAAATTTCCGGAGTAATTATCCTTTACATTCATTTAAATTCATATTTAAGTTTTTAATTGCTTAACATTTTTGTAATCCTTTAAATAGTTATCTGGGAAGCTGTCCATTTTAAACTTAATTATCATAGGGGGATTACTTTTGTGGACCAAGTTGATTAAACAATTGATTACATGGAATGACATTAATAACATGGACGATAGAAGACCTTCAAAACAATTTTTTCGTAATTTTCGGACACCTTATAGTAAAACATTTAATAAAATACAATTACAAATATTATTGATCTAAATTAATTGTTTAACTGAATTCATTTAATTCAATATTAAATAAATTAGGTTCATTTTACTATGATCTTTCTGAGTTGATCTTTCTGACTATAGTATGACAAAGAAGAGCAAAAAAACATCGCTATAATCTTGATTAATATCCCTTTTAATCGCTCCCAAACAACCAATTAAAAATTTGTTTTGCATATGTTAATGTTAAAAAACAATAATAGTTCCCAAGATCTCCGAATTTAATGTTGAGGAATATATATTATGTATATGGCCGGAATCGTTTTACTTGCACTACAAGGACAAATGTTTTTTTTATGTTTTATAGTACTTTCAAATTAATAAGCATTCAAACAATTAAACAAATTATTAAATTAAAGAATACGTTGGTTTATACAACCACTTGAATACATTTAAGTGCCTTTAAAAATTATGATTAACTGCAGATTAATATGAAAATGTTAATCATTAGGATTGAATCTTGAATATTTTTATTTATCTGCCCGGTGCACACGAATCCATTTCGGATTAACCTTTGATTTCCCCAGCACGCATTCATCGAACCGCCAAAATGAGAACGCGGCACGAATCCCGAACCAGAAAGCAGGTTACTAATTTCCAAAACACAAAACTTTTCCCGACTCACGTCAAATGGATGAGGGATTCGAAATGGAATTTGGCGAAAGGCGGGCTCACATGTGCGTGGGCGAAAATTAAACAACAGCTAAACAAATTAGGCAATTTGCACCGCCTTCCTCTCCACAATTTTGTGGGAATCGAGGGGGGGACGGAGTGGCATTGCGAGCGGGTTCGAACTCATTAGCACCTGAGTGCACGCGACCCGTGAAAATTTGCATAGAACTTACGCTTGCATGCGACTCATGGCAGCGGCGCCTCAATTTATGTTTCACTTCACCCGAGAGTGTAGTTCAGTTGATAAATCAGGGGATAAATATTTTCGGCTGCTTCGAAACTGCACGAACGAAACTCACAAATGAAACTGGCTGAAGTCTCCGGCTCCGGGAGCTCCGAAGCATAAAAGCGCAAAATCAACGGCGACTGGAGACAGGAGAAAGGTGAAAGGTGAAAGGGTTGAGCTGAGTGCGCCAACAAGGTGTACGCTTTGATGGTGATTGGCTCACGACCCAACAGGAGGGGGGGGGTTGAAAGGAAGTCTTCATGTCACTCGTTAGCCCCGCTCGGCTGCGATTTGATTTGAGTTAGCATGTCTAAGGACAACTCAGCGGCAATTTTCGGGTCGGGAAAACAGAGCAAATGTGTGCCAATGTATTCTAAATTGTGTTTATTTTGAGTAATTTGCAATCCAGCGAAGGCACATCCCCCTCGCACACACATCGCCTGACTCCGCCAGACAGTTTGGCAATTAAAATTGGAGGTTGCCAACTGTCGACGCGCCGCATGCAAACCAAATAGCTTCTAAATATGTAGAAGGCGCGAAAATAAGATAAATGATCGAATGCACAGAGAGAAGAAATCTAAAATACAAATTCATGAGAGGACGTCTTGAAAAAACTGTATGAAAATAGTCATTTAAGCCGATTTTTTATTTTTTTTAATATTATTTATTTGTAAACATAGAACCCGTACAATCTTTAAGTACCTTAACAATGTAGTTTTGTATATGGCTTTGAACCAAACCTCATTCTATTTTGTTTTTTTTTTTGTTTTTATTAAGGTTCAGATTTAATAACGAGCAAAGGGATTGTACTGGTTTAATTTTAAATTACACTTTCCAACGAATTTACAACTGTTTTCTATTAGAAAGGATTACGAAGACCAAAACGGCATTCCCGATTACCCACAAAGCTTAAAGATTTCACACCGGATAAAATTGTAAAAAAAATGTAGGTCATATTTAATTTTTTTTTAAATTTCACAATTTAAAACTAGCAATTAGTAAGCATAAAGATCAGATCGTTTTTGCTCAGTTTTTTAATACTTTCAGTTGTCATGGATTTCGATGCATCACTCTGACTCATGGGCTTTTTTCTTAACGTCTCATAGCTATGCTTTGCTATTTAAGCAAAATATTATATGTACTAATTTTAATGTATTTAATATATAAACCAGTAATCAGTCAGATTTTTAATATTCATAGCGCCGCTGCTCGTTCCTCAAAGTCACCCCCAAAATGGTGGTGAAAGTGAAGGCACCGATCTGTAAGAGAATGACCAAAATGAAACAAGAGGATATCGAAAAGAAAGGTAAAAGCGCACCTCAATGACCATAAGCATCCAGCCAACCATCTTGGGACCCGTCAACAGCTCCTCGTGTTGTGCCTTCATTTTCGACAGGCAGCCCTCCTTATAGGGCGTATCATTTTTGTCATAACAGCTACTGGGAAGGGGTATAGAGGCGTCGGAGTATTCCTTTAATTTGTTGATGCCACAGCATTCGTACTTCAATTACAAACAATAAATAAAAACAAATTTTAGAAAAAAATTAACTCAATAATAGTTTTTGGAAGGTTTTTCTTTTTATACCCGTTACTCGTAGAGTAAAAGTGTATATTGTATTCGTGCAAAAGTATGTAACAGGTAGAAGGAAGCGTTTCCGACCCTATAAAGTATATATATTCTTGTTCAGGATCACTAGCCGAGTCGATCTAGCCATGTCCGTCTGTCCGTCTGTCTGTCCGTCTGTCTGTCCGTCCGTATGAACGCTGAGATCTCGGAAACTATAAAAGCTAGAAGATTGGCATTTTGCATGCAGATTCTAGGAGTTCCTACGCAGCGCAAGTTTGTTTCAAAAAGGTGCCACGCCCCCTTTAACGCCCACAATCGGTTATATACGATTTTTAAAATTTAAATATTTCGGAAAAGTAAAAATGCAGTTTTATTGTGTTTATCAATACCTATCGAAATGTGGAAGAAATTTTTCAAATCGGACCATTTGTTAAAAAGTTTCTATCTCCATCTCCATCGCACTCCCTTTACCTGAGTAACGGGTATCTGATAGTCGGGGCACCCGACTATAGCGTTCTCTCTTGTTTGGATTTAATAATTGTTGTTTAGTACCTTATTTTGCTTTTTATAAATGTGGTTCTAATTTTTATTGAAAATATATACGCATATAGCTCGGAGTATTATTATTTTTTACGACCTTAAAAATTAATTTTCAATTTCATAAAAATCGAACTATTAAATCAAAGCAATGTAAACTTTTATAGGAAAAGAATGATACAGGAGCAAGGGTTTAAGGGAGCTTACTTGTATTTGGTACTTAGACATTGCATCTTGGTCAATCGACTGTTTTTTAAAGGCCTCTCTTAGTTTATTGTGCGAGTCGTCATCGAAATGCATGCGAAAAACGAACAGCAGGGCTATAGAGATGAGCAGCATTACCAGCATCGAGATAGCGTACTAAATTATTAGAAGAGTCCATTAATAAGTGGGTAATAAGTGTTTTTTAGTGACCACTTACCGACCAGGTAATACAGATACTCTCCTTAATGGCCCCAAAACAGCCATAGAAGGACAACAGGAATACGATAGAACCGACGGCAATGTAGATGCACAAAATGAGTTGTTCCTTTGGATCAATGATCTGAATTGCGATTACATTGATCACGATAGTCACGATTCCTAGTACCTGAAAATTATTTCAATTTATTTAGTCTAATAAGTATATGTTATAGCTGAACACAGGAATCTTTAATATTTATGAATATTCACAGATCCCAACCCACATTAATCATTCTTAACAAAACAGTTGGCCCAGATAACGTTTGACAAGGCAACTCTAATGACTCACAATAGAGATTAAATGAGCTTTAATTCCGCTTTACCAAAATTTATTTATACAAGTCAAAATCATCCAAGCCCCAACGACATGAATTCTGTGTTGTTGAGTGACTTGCTAACGACTTGCTAATTTGTTTAAAGAAATTCGATTTGATGTATGTAATTTACAACTTTTTCTCACCGTTATGTATTATATTAATTTAAAATATATATTTAATAGTTTTATTAAAATTAAATTAGGTGTTTCCTTTATTTTACTTTCATTTTCCACTCTTTAATTGTTATCCATAAACTAAAATGTTGGGAATTCACTTTATTAAAGGCTGATTATTAGTTGATATTTCCAAAAATAAAAAAAGGACCTCATATATATGTTTGCTACACTTGCACATGTTTTATTTACACATTTTTTTATGTATTGTGACGACCCAGCGTCACAAATAATAAAAGAACATTCCAAAAACAACACAATGATCTTTTATTCTCCCTACGCTACACCACATTCAAAACACGCGCCAAAATCGCGCACTTTCAAAACGCGCGCCCAAAACGATAAGCCTGGCCACACTAACTTCACCGATACATCGATGGTCGACTACCATCGCTATATTCCGTGACCCGATAACGAGTTATCGAGATCGGGATTATCGTCATCGACCACTCTGGGCACACTCAACGGGGCCTATATAAACAGAGGCAAGACCCCAGATGAGTCACTTGCGTTCCGACGATCTTCGAGGAAACATCAGCAACAAGGAGAAATATCCGGGTAAGTGTTCTGGTAGATAGTCTTGGTATTGGTGGAGGATCCGTAAGAGTGCGGTTTTAAATCGGCTCTACGACCTGGTGAGGATCACTGGCGTCCCGGTGTGGTTTCCCTGAAATCAGCCCAGACCCAGTCGTGATCACTGAGGCGGCCCGGTTTACGTAATACAGGCCCACCTCAGTGAGTTCCCCCAGACGTCACGTTTCCGGCTTCCGACCCAGAAACGAAACGGATGTAGAAACGGCAGGTCGAAAGAAAACTAACGATGCCCGGCAGCCGAAACTAACGATGCCCTACATTCCCGAATCCCACTAGAAATCCAAGTAGATCGTTCCCAACGACCCAGAACACTACAAACCCGACGTACACGACGTACACGACATACGCACGACGAAGCAGTTCTCACTCGGCCGCCCGCAGCGCCAACGCGATAACCCGGCCACCCGCAGCGCCAACACGGTCACTCGGCCGCCCGCAGCGCCAACGCGACAACCCGACCATCCGCCGCGTCAACGCGACCACTCGGCCCATCTACGACGTCAACACGATCACTCGGCCCACCCCGCAGCGCCGACTCGATCTCACACGCTTCTATAGCGTCACGGACACACCGCGAAGCAGTCCCTCTCACACGCTTCTATAGCGTCACGGACACACCGCGAAGCAGTTCGTCTCACACGCTTCTATAGCGTCGTTTTTACACACCGTGTTAATTATAAAGCTAAGCCCAAAATGGCGTCAAACTTTAACAGCAACCAAGGCCAACAGGCCCAACAGCGTGGAATACCCGCACCCCAAGGATCAAGAAAACAACCAAGGCGAAGAGATATCCAAAGGATGGCCGCCTACAACGAATCTAGGCTGAACCAACAGTCTGGAAATCCAAGCTGGGCTGAAATCCAGAATTTACAGGATAGAACGGATGAGGCCTTTGCCAGAGCCCCTCCGAACCGGAATCAGAACCGGACGTCCAATAGGACGAATAATAAAAATAATAATCAGAATCGTGGAGGAAAACCCCCTAATCAGGCACCTGCCATTGAGCCCTCTACGGTTGAGACACCTCCCAGAGAAGAAGCTCTCTATACAGTGGCGCCCGAACAGATTGAAGACAAATAGACAGAAACCTCAAACACCACAAAGATCGTTTACCCTCTTCCTCAACAAATCACAGATAAAATGGCAGACAAGCTAACTAGAAGCTGGATCTCCAATTGTAATAAAACACAACTGGAAACCTATCTAATGGAATTTGACATCGAGCCAGAAACACTGTGCGAAGACATGCGAAAACAAATGTCGGAGTTCATAAAGAACGGTGACCACAGCGAAAAAACCATCATACGCCTCCTAGAACTGGCACAAAAACACGCAAGGACCCCATCACCAGCACCCGACGGATCAGGGAATCAACCGAAAGGGGCTAAGGGGACATCCAACACGGAGCAACACATCAGCGAGAAAACCCCAAACTTGCTACAAATACCAGACACACAAGCGACAAGCAGCGGAAAGTCGATACCCGAACCCAGGAAGACTGACAAAGTGGCCACAATGGGAGTAATACGTAGCTGGGGAGAATTTTATGATGGCACGGGCGACCCGACAGAATTCATCTGTAGAACGGAAGAGCTGGCAAGGGCCTATGGGATAGAGCTCGACCAAGCAGCAGGAGCTATGGTGATTTTGCTCAGAGACTGTGCCTTGGACTGGTGGCATACCCACCCAATTCCAATGCCATCATGGAAAAGCTTCAAGACAGAATTCCTGGGATACTACAGACCGGCGGACTCCGAAGAGAAAGCGATGGAAAACATAACACGCAGGCACCAGGGTTCAAACGAGCCAGCAAAGGACTACGCACGGGAACTTCGTAAAATCATGAGATTTACCACTCTCACGGAGGAAAAGAAACTAGAGTGGGTCTACCGAAACAGTCGAGTGGAGTTCAAAAAATACGCCAAACGAGGGGAATGCCGAACCCTAGCGGAATACTTACAGTTGGCAGAGGAATTCGAGGCCCTCCAACCACAGGAACGCGCACCACAACACACTTCGGAAAGCCACTGGACACAACGGCAGCAACCGGGAGATTCCGGGAGACAAACGAGAAACCAATGGAGACCACAGGAACCTCCACAAGCACTGAGCAGAGGAATAACTCGATCATTCAATATGAATAATAGATGTTCAAGGTGCAAAGAAGAGGGACACAGAGGACAGCAGTGCAACAATACGCCAAGAATATTCTGCTGGATATGCGGACAGGATGGAATACGAACGATCCATTGCTGTCGCCGGAACGAAACGTCGGGAAACGCCAGAGGCCCGGGGGATCACAGCGGGTGCCCAGGGCAAACACCACACCCGCAACATCAATAAACTTCAACGGCCGACGACTACTTGCACAAGTAAATATAGGCAACGCAAGAGTTCGCGGGGCCATAGACACAGGAGCTACAAGAAGTTTCATCGCCAGGAAACTAGCCAGCAGAATAGCCAGACATGGGAGGAAAAAACAAGTAACCGAAGCCATTAGGCTAGCAGACGGAACAAACAGAACGGTCACAGAGGCACTAGAAGTTCCAATACAACTCGGAAACAAAACAAGCACAACAACGCTGCTAATCCTCGAAGAGGTAATCGGCGACCTACTACTGGGGACAGACTTCTTGGAACAATGTAACGCGACACTACAATGCGGAGGCATCACAGCAAGAATGAACATGAACAAAAGAAACAAAAACAGAATGCCAGAAGAAGAAGCTCACGGAGCCGAGGTCGAAGAAGACATCTGGATTAAACAGAAACTCCTAGACTTGGAAAGAAATCCCGAAACATGGCCAGATTACGCGATAATCAACAGAAAAACAAAACACCGGATGAGGGCGACACCAACAACCAAGGAAACGACCACAGCAATAACACGGCAAACGAAGGCGACACCAAAAACCAAGGAAACAACCGCAGCAACAACACGGCAAACAATGGCAACAACAACAACCAAGGAAACGACACGGCAAACAACGGACAACGAAGCACGACCCCCCATGCCCAGGACCACAACCGGCACAAAAAAGCACGAGTTAGCGGATTTCCAACGACCACAGACAAAATGGGTAACCCCGCGGCGGCTCTCTTCACTCGACCATCCCGGAACAAAGCGGTTCAAAACATCAGAAGAAAGTGAAGAGAACTGGGAACCAAAACCGCGGGGATACGACGATCACATGAAAAGGGTGGAAGAAGCGGTCACACACATAAAGGCAACCTGGCGCAAAGGAAACAGAAGGTCTAGACTGGTGGTCTCGGACAACCTCACGACCCGAATCCGGATCGGGAGAAGTGGACACATCCAAAAAAACACCGGGGAGACACCAACGTCCTAAGCGGGGGGGGGGTGTGACGACCCAGCGTCACAAATAATAAAAGAACATTCCAAAAACAACACAATGATCTTTTATTCTCCCTACGCTACACCACATTCAAAACACGCGCCAAAATCGCGCACTTTCAAAACGCGCGCCCAAAACGATAAGCCTGGCCACACTAACTTCACCGATACATCGATGGTCGACTACCATCGCTATATTCCGTGACCCGATAACGAGTTATCGAGATCGGGATTATCGTCATCGACCACTCTGGGCACACTCAACGGGGCCTATATAAACAGAGGCAAGACCCCAGATGAGTCACTTGCGTTCCGACGATCTTCGAGGAAACATCAGCAACAAGGAGAAATATCCGGGTAAGTGTTCTGGTAGATAGTCTTGGTATTGGTGGAGGATCCGTAAGAGTGCGGTTTTAAATCGGCTCTACGACCTGGTGAGGATCACTGGCGTCCCGGTGTGGTTTCCCTGAAATCAGCCCAGACCCAGTCGTGATCACTGAGGCGGCCCGGTTTACGTAATACAGGCCCACCTCAGTGAGTTCCCCCAGACGTCACGTTTCCGGCTTCCGACCCAGAAACGAAACGGATGTAGAAACGGCAGGTCGAAAGAAAACTAACGATGCCCGGCAGCCGAAACTAACGATGCCCTACATTCCCGAATCCCACTAGAAATCCAAGTAGATCGTTCCCAACGACCCAGAACACTACAAACCCGACGTACACGACGTACACGACATACGCACGACGAAGCAGTTCTCACTCGGCCGCCCGCAGCGCCAACGCGATAACCCGGCCACCCGCAGCGCCAACACGGTCACTCGGCCGCCCGCAGCGCCAACGCGACAACCCGACCATCCGCCGCGTCAACGCGACCACTCGGCCCATCTACGACGTCAACACGATCACTCGGCCCACCCCGCAGCGCCGACTCGATCTCACACGCTTCTATAGCGTCACGGACACACCGCGAAGCAGTCCCTCTCACACGCTTCTATAGCGTCACGGACACACCGCGAAGCAGTTCGTCTCACACGCTTCTATAGCGTCACGGACACACCGCGAAGCAGTTCATCTCACACGCTTCTATAGCGTCACGGACACACCGCGAAGCAGTTCATCACACTCGCTTCCGGAGCAACGGATCTACGACGGCAAGCAGATCTCCACACACGCTCCCGGATCTACGACGGCAACCAGATCTCCACACACGCTCCCAGATCTACGACAGCAAGCAGTTCATCACACTCGCTTCCGGAGCAACGGATCTACGACGGCAAGCAGATCTCCACACACGCTCCCAGATCTACGACAGCAAGCAGTTCATCACACTCGTTTCCGGAACATCGGACCCACGACGGCAAGCAGTTCCTCACACACGCTCCTGTAGCATCACATCCCGACCGCAAGTAGTTCACCACTCGGCCCTTCCGGAGCGCTGAACCAACGAAGCAAGCAGTCTCAACTCACGTATACGTCATCACCCGACAAAACACTACTTTTGTACAATTACTACGAAATACACGCCTACTTTATAGTTCTATCCCTCTGTGTCATTCTTGGGGAAAGGGAGGTAAACCGATCTATAGAGGAAATAGAAATATCTGTCTCGAACCCTGACCACGGCGAGCTATACCGCCTCCCAAAACAGGGTCGTTACAGTATAACTTCTCTATATTTAGTGGCCGTTGCAGACAATTTTATAAATAAATTGATCGCACCGTAATTTTTTGGATCACCACTCACCGCACAAAGAAAATTAAACAGGAACGCTAGATATTTAATCAACAACGGTGACAAACCCATGGCGATACAAAATTGGGTCTACGCGTGGTCTACTTTTCCGTTTGTTACTTTAATTCAAATGCTTACTCCTAGAAGGTTATTGCTATACTAAATAGTTGAGCAAATACGATCGTCGAATGAGTTTCGTTTGTGCTGGCAATCGAGTGTGACAATCACTGAAAAAATTAATTTTTAATATTAACAATTTAATTTTAAAAATAATTCCTTTCTGACTAAAACTTTTTTTGTAAAAAAATAATTTAAATCATTTTTTTGAGTATCTTCAAGTGTGGTTAGCAATCACCAAAAAGAAAGAGATGAAGTATTTCCCAAAATTAAAATTATAAAGACGTTACTCAACTGATTCACAACGAGATAAAAAGTCTCCCTCTGTTGAGGAAAAGCTAAATGCCCATGAAAATATCAGGCTGTGCTCCATATCTGATAAGTAATAAGTTCTCACCTACAAAATTATCATTAGAACATTTTCAAGCGTTTGCTCTCTATGGTGGCCATTTTTGATAGGCTGATAGTGGCATTATTTGTTTTTGCTTTCAAGCAAAACCGCAAGAAAATGAATATGAACACATAGTTTATTTATAAAATTCCGAACATTCCTTTCGCCACAAGTGAGTAATTTATTTTAATACATTATTTAATAGCACAAACCTTTTTTTAAATATTTAAATTAGCATTTTTTTGCGAAACATGACCACCCGAATTCAGCATTGGCATTCCTACTCAGTGTTTTGGTGAGGTAAACAAATATCGGTCGAATTTGTATGTTCAAGTGCTTTTCAAATACGACGACTAAACAAGAAAGGGAGCACATTTCGGCAAGCCGAAGCTTATATGCCCTTGCAGTACAAAACGACTACATTTCGATTTTTATGCCTGTATTACTAAAATCAATGAAGGTTTTTCGGTTTACAAGTATAAATAAATAAATGAGTTTAGTTTTCCATTTTTTGGTTTGGACAATTTAGATACTTTCAAGAGTTTTTCTCGATATTAATTATTTTATTAATTACATTGTCTTTAATTTTGTCATCGTTTCTATGGCAGCTATATTATATTGTTGTCCGATTTTAATAAAACTAAAAGCATAATTAGTAAATAATTATTATATCTCAAAGGAATATTTTAATAAATAGTCGATTTTGCGCTTAATTTTGTCATCGTTTCTATGGCAGCTATATTATATTGTTGTCCGATTTTAATAAAACTAAAAGCATAATTAGTAAATAATTATTATATCTCAAAGGAATATTTTAGTAAATAGAAAAACAGAAAAATTAACATTTTTTCATTTTATTTTTTTAAATTTTTATGATATTTGTGCTATATGATATTAATGTTCGATATTAATTAAAACCATTATTCCATAGTATTTAAATATTACTAAATCCCAAAGAAAATAAATAAAAACAACAAAGTTTTTTTTTTGGGAGCAATATGATAAAGTCGCCCGATTCGCTCCGAATTAAATACTATCTGTAACTTTTGAGAAAGTTTCAAGCAGATAGCTTTAAAAATGATGGGCTAGCTTGCTTAGAAACGGACGGACGGACAAACGGACATGGCTAGATTGACTCCCCTGGTGATGCTGATCAAGAATATATATACCTTATAGGGTCGGAAATGTCTCCTTCACTGCGTTGCAAACTTTTGACTAAAATTATAATACCCTCTGCAAGGGTATAAGGGTATAAAAAGGCAGTTGGTCTATCACTTCGCTCTTCGATAGATGGGAGCTCAGCTGTTTGCGAAGCGCCTTATCAGCCCGATGGCCGGGTGTTTTTTGATAATTCTAAGCCCCATTGGACTACGCTGTTTGGGCATGGGCGCTACATTTCAGTTGATTTCCGATAGCGAGTGCGGCCGAATCCGACAGCCTAGACCTAAAAACCTGCCAAAATGAGTTGCGGCACAAAGGCATTGAAGGTTTCCTCCTTCGTTCTGGACTTTCTGTGCTGTGTAAGTTGCTATCGCCAAATTGCCAAGTGATAGTGACTTTATTTGTTATATATATTTTCCCGCCCCCAGGTCTTGGCGGCACTGACTATCGCAGCATGTTCCTATGCCCTGATCACTTTCAGCCACAGCATGGCCATCCGAGTACCCTGTATTTTGGGGATAGTGCTGGGAGCCCTGCTTTTTGGTAGCACGATCTTCGGCTGCATTGCCGCCCTGAGAGAGAGCATCCGCATGACCTGGATTGTGAGTAGTAAAGCTACCCCAAGCTGACCCTCAATGAATTCCAAACACTGTCCTCATACCTCCCCGAAAGTATGCTGCAATCATGATGGCCCTGGTATTCGGACAGATCACCGTGATCTTCGCCCAGCCCATAAACTTTGAACTGCTGGCCAACGAGACGGTATACGACGCCTGGCAGGGTCAGCTCTATCATCAGCGAAGCATGTCCTACTATGAGATTAAGGTGAGTTATGGCGGGACAGTTTAAAAAGCCCACAACTATTTTTAGAAAATGACCTAGTGTGTGTTACTAAAGCCTCAAAGTTAAAAAAAAAATTGTTTAACTTTTCCAGGAAATATTATCAATTAGCATTTGTTTAATTTTATCGGAATTACCTATTTATCTCTGTTTGCGTAAATATTAACCATTCTTCGTTTAGTACCACTGCTGTGGGCAGACGGGGCCTAACAACTATCCGGATAGTGGCCTGCGAATTCCTCAGAGCTGCTACTTCAACCAGAATGCGACGGTGACCACGGATCTCTATACCGCAGGCTGTGATCAGAAATTGGCAGCTGCCTTCATCAAGGGTACTCGCTGGGAGCGGATCAGCGATTGGTCCGTTGTGGGAGTCGAGGTAATCAAAGTTAATATATGCATTCATGTCTAACAGTGATTTAATAACTTTAAATATATTCTTCAGATGCTCACCGTTTCCGTGGCCGGACTTCTGGCTATAACCTTACAAAATGCGGAGCGTCGTCGTCCTTACCGATAGAAGCTTTTTATCCGTCAACAGTATTATAAGCTGTGCGAATATACATATATAGTAAATCTGTTCCCAAATCTGTAAATAGTCAAGCTTAAAAAATAAATCGTAACAATCCCCTTACATGTCAATTTTATATTTTTATATTAATTAGTAGAATATATTTATTTCACACTCCCAAATTTCAATTGGATTAATACTGTTGGAGATGTAGGATAGTTGTCAAAGTCTTCTAATCAGAAAACTTTCATTAATACATTTTTCAAATAGGAAATATAAATTATTATAATAACGTAATTACAACAAATTATTATATCACTCCAAAACAGGCTAATAACAAAATGTTGAGAAAGGGCCTGAGCTATTACGGCAGATCATATTTTAAGAAAATAAATATTAACGGAAACTATTGATAGAGTTCAAATAAAACGTAAAAATTATTAACGTAGCAAACGATAATTTAGTTAGAACTAATTTAAATCCCGCTTATTCAACTCAACGCATATCGATATCAGCGCACGATAACTTTTTTTCCACCACAGCTATCGAGTTGAACTGAGGTAAAACAGCTGACTGCATGAAGTAGCGCGCTGGTGCTGTCAACTTTTGACTTTAAAGTCGCCAGAAGTAAAATAGTTTAATCATATTTTACTCATATACTATTTATTCCTAGTATATTTAGCATTGAAAAATATAATCGATTTTCTGTCTGGTGTAATGTTTACTTTTTGGAACAGTACAAAATAAACCTGATTTGGCTGGAGAGTAGCTAAATTCTCAATACTGCTTTGCTGTGCTGGTTCCGCGTAACTGGTTCCGTGAACTGTTGTCAAAAGTGCTGAAATGCTGGTGAAAGCAGTAGAATGAATTGTTTTGGCCGTATTTGCACAATTGCTGTCTAAGCGAGTGACTGCCGAACAAGCACCATGTATTCATAAGCACCTGCCGTACACCTGCGAATCGGAATTTAAAGCGGCCCCGGGGCAGAAGCGCCGCATTTCTTCGGCGAACGTTCCGCGGAGTCGTTGGATTGGACTAGACTGGATTGGATCGGTGACTAAAACGGTCGGACAACAACAGTAGCTTGATTAGTTGGCAGTAAACAGAGCTGGCGATCGCATCGGTCATTCACACCGCATCGTTTTGGCCAGAAGCACTACCAAACCCATAGGCCTTCGAGATGGGTCTGCGGTTCCAGCAACTGAAGAAGCTCTGGCTGCTCTACCTCTTTCTCCTCTTCTTCGCGTTCTTCATGTTCGCCATCAGCATTAACCTCTATGTGAGCAGCATCCAGAGCAGCGATTCGGAGATGCGGTGAGTAATATCCGTTACCCACTAGCTTAGGCCCACGAGGATGTGCCGGATTGCACAATTTCCCTTTGGCGCTCGAATTGCAAAATGCAAGAGTTCCACTCGAGTGCCTCGCCTCCGCGATTCGATTGCGGAGGCACTTTGCATTTGATTTGGGTCTCTTGTTTGTTTTGCCATCGCTTCGCGTGATTCGAGGGCCATTGTAAACGCCAAGTCTTAATACCATTGTCACATCTCCGTCCATTTGGCTCTTCTGGATCACTACCCCGATTTCCCGCACAGTCATCCGAAACCACCGCCCAAGCGCCGATCCCTCTGGCCGCACAAAAACATAGTGGCCCACTACATCGGCAAGGGAGACATCTTCGGCAACATGACTGCAGGTGAGTAAGATGGTTCCACTTGATCACCATCAGCTGTGGTAGTTAATTTGCGTAATAAAATGTTTTTTAGTATTTGATGTTGTATAGATACTCTTAATTATCAAGAAACTAGCAAGGGTAACTATTTTTAGTTCGATTATTTATTTAGAAGTAAATTTCATTTAGGTAATAACAGAAAAGTTTTATACTAAAACATAAATACCCACTTCTTAACAAGGAGTTTATCTTTATTTAAACGTATTAAATTGTCGATACCTTTTAAGCAGAACATTATCTAGTTTTCTTTGCCTTACCCTAAATAAATACATATCGATATGTTCCTGCCATAAACAACTTTTAAATAATGATGTATATTATTTGAATTTTATTGTATTTAACCGGATACAATATATATTAAAGTATTTACTCGTTATCTTATCTAAGTCAAAATAAGGTGCAATTGCGCAATCATATATATATAAAGAAATTAAGCATAAAACTCCAACCGGCATATACTTTGTAATTTACCTTACCCCGAAACTAATAAAATCGGTGGACCCGAGTTGCACATTTCCAAGTCATCTTTGATGGAAAATAACTTAAAGAGTTTCCCACCAATGACACAACGTCGAAATGCATTAATATCCACTCGGTTGCAGACGATTACAACATCAACCTGTTCCAGCCCATCAAGGGAGAAGGTGCCGATGGGCGACCTGTTGTAGTGCCGCCGCGCGACCGCTTTCGCATGCAGCGCTTCTTCCGGCTAAACAGCTTCAACTTGCTGGCCAGCGATCGCATCCCATTGAACCGCACCCTTAAGGACTACCGTACCCCAGAGTAAGTATATTCTTCAATTGTTTTATTTCCATGACTTATGAACGATCCAAACCAGATGTCGCGACAAGAAGTATGCCAGCGGTCTGCCCAGCACATCGGTGATCATTGTCTTCCACAATGAGGCCTGGTCCGTACTCCTGCGCACCATTACTAGCGTCATCAACCGGTCGCCGCGAAACGCTCTTAAGGAAATTATCCTGGTCGACGATGCCAGCGATCGCTGTGAGTTACCAACGTTATGTATACTCCGATTAAATATCGGAAAAATAACCTTAAGTAAACAATTTTTTTTTTTTTTTTTTTTATCGGATATGCAAAAACATTTCGGAATTAAGATTGTTTAAAGTTTGCAGTTTCATTTACTGTGTTTTCGCTTGTACATTTTTAAAAATAGTATTCGTATTATTCATAGCATGAGTAATAAACTTTAAAACTTTACCCGAATCACACTGTTGATTTATGTAGGGCTCTGTTAGGTAAACTAGGTAACTATCTAGTTTGTTTAAACACTAAAACAAAAATAGGGAGAAATTATTGCAATGTTTTATATATGTACATAGTTTAATTTAGTTAGCGCATACAGGGCACATAAGAAGACATTTCTAAACATAAGCTATATTATAATAATAAATTCTTGACATATGCAATATAAAATAATAAGTTTTTCTTACTGCTACAAGGGTATATAAAAATGCATTTATGGAAAAAAAGTGTTTTAGAAAGAACTTAATTGTTTGTGTTTACTGAATTTATAAATACCGACATTTTTTGTCCTTTCTAGCTTATTTAAAACGTCAGCTGGAGAGTTATGTGAAGGTTCTTTCGGTGCCAACGAGGATCTTCCGCATGCAAAAGCGCAGTGGCTTGGTACCCGCCCGTCTTTTGGGAGCCGAGCACGCTCGCGGCGATGTATTGACCTTCCTGGACGCCCACTGCGAGTGCTCGCGAGGATGGCTGGAACCACTTCTTTCGCGGATCAAGCAATCCCGCAAGGTGGTTATATGCCCTGTGATCGACATCATATCTGACGACAACTTCAGCTACACAAAGACCTTCGAGAACCATTGGGGCGCATTCAACTGGCAGCTGAGCTTCCGGTGGTTCTCGTCCGACCGCAAGCGTCAGACCGCAAGCAACAGCTCCAAGGATAACACTGCCCCGATAGCCACACCCGGAATGGCCGGCGGTCTGTTCGCCATCGATCGCAAGTACTTTTACGAAATGGGATCCTACGACAGCAATATGCGCGTCTGGGGCGGCGAAAACGTTGAGATGTCCTTTCGCATTTGGCAATGCGGCGGTCGTGTCGAGATCAGTCCCTGCTCCCACGTGGGTCACGTATTCCGCAGCAGCACGCCGTATACGTTTCCCGGCGGCATGAGCGAGGTGCTCACAGATAATTTGGCGAGGGCAGCCACCGTGTGGATGGACGATTGGCAGTACTTTGTGATGCTCTATACTTCCGGTCTGTCGCTGGGAGCCAAGGACAAGGTAAATGTGACGGAGCGTGTGGCGCTTAGGGAGAGGCTGCAGTGTAAACCGTTCTCCTGGTATCTGGAGAACATTTGGCCGGAGCACTTCTTCCCGGCCCCCGACCGGTTCTTTGGCAAGATAATCTGGCTGGACGGGGAAACGGAGTGCGCCCAGGCCTACAGCAAACACATGAAAAACCTTCCAGGTCGTGCTTTGTCACGAGAGTGGAAACGTGCGTTCGAAGAGATCGATACCAAGGCGGAGGAGTTGCTGGCGCTGATCGATCTGGAACGGGACAAGTGCCTGCGCCCACTTAAAGAAGACGTGCCGCGCTCCTCGCTGTCGCCGGTAACCGTGGGCGACTGCACATCCCACGCCCAAACGATGGACATGTTCGTGATAACCCCGAAGGGCCAGATCATGACCAACGACAACGTATGCCTTTCCTACCGCCAGCCAAAGCTGGGTGTGATCAAGATGCTCAAGAACCGCAACGCCACCACTTCAAATGTAATGCTGGCGCAGTGCGCTTCTGACTCCAGTCAGTTGTGGACCTACGACATGGATGTAAGTGGCTTAATATTCAGAAGATATCATGGTATCATATCAATAATTATTATCTCTCCCCGCAGACGCAACAAATCTCACATAAGGACACAAAGCTGTGCCTCACCCTCAAAGCGGCTACGAATGCGCGCCTTCAGAAAGTCGACAAGGTAGTGCTCAGCATGGAGTGCGACTTCAAGGACATCACCCAGAAGTGGGGCTTTGTACCATTGCCATGGCGCATGTAGAGTAAAGGGTGCCATGCCAGTGCCAGGAATTTATATCCAATAACCCTGCCAGCAACTCTTTAACGCATTGTGATATTTATTGAAATTGTTTAACGAAATTCACTCGTTGATTTTTTTATGTAAACAAGTAACCAACCCACAAGCACACAAAACACCGGCAAACTAGCTATCCAAAAGCCAGATACCACTGTCACATTCTCCATTAGAGCTGAAATAATCAAATGATCAAAATCATCTATCCATGGTGGATAAAAATAGTGACAGTGGAACAAGGCTTTTCAAATCAACTGAACACCGATGTAGACCCACAAGAATTGTTTTTTAAACACTAACTGAATGCGTCCGAGAGCTTTTCTCCCGCCGCGCATTGCGACTCGATAGATCTAGATAGCATATTTCAGTGCTAAGTCTACGTCATATTTATTAGGCAAGTCTTAGGCAATTTTAAGCTGTACTAAATTACTTAATACTTTTGAACCTACTTTTTGTATATCACTAAATAAAGCAACCAAATGTAGAACGGGTCGTTGCATTATATTTCTCTTTTTGTGACTGCTTATCGCTGGCCCCTGGGAAAGGTCGCGATGCAATTGCTTTAAATTTTGCGCATCTCCCGCAGATTGCAGCACTCTCGCAATGAACGGCTGCTACAGCACAATAAAGTACACGGGCCTGCTGTCCAATCTGCTCTACATGGTAAGCCTGAATAAAATTTCTTGTATATAATCGTTTAATAATCTTTGGACTTTCAGCTACTGGGCATAGGCGTGATGTCTGGAGCAGGATTGGGACTTCAGGTGGCGGAGCCCAACACACCGGAGCACACGTACTTTGTAAAGAGTCTGGTGTTGGGTGGCACCATTTGCATGATCGTGATGTTTGGATGCTATGGCATGGTCTGCAACTTGCTGTGTGTCAATCTGATCGTAAGCTTATTGTAATATCGATTCCTAATGGGGGATAACATTGGAAGGCTACTTGAAACCATCCAAACCTTTCGATTTCTTTGCCACAAACTTACAGCATTTATTTTCCCACAGTTCACTCTGTTCATTTTGATTGCATTGGCTGCAGAGTACCTACAGCTGCACCACTATCACAGTCCTACTCTCAAGGGCTCTGGTGGCGCCTGGCAGCAGTTGGAACTGGCCTGGAATGGTCTGGACAGAGAGCCCGAGCTGATGCACCAGTACGAGGCCTCGCGGCACTGCTGCGGCTTCAACAGCGCCGACGATTACAAGCGCCTGCATCTGTTGGTGCCGGCGAGTTGTTATCAGGCCACTGCCAATGAAACCTCCCAGCAGATCTATCCGATCGGCTGCCTGGAGACACTGAGCCACAGCCAGCGATACATTCAGCAGCGCGATAAGCTGTGCATGTGGGCCATCGTTGGCCTTGAGGTGGGTCATTTGACTTGAGGCTGGTCTGCAGTTTCTCTAATAACACTTAACCTTCCACGCCCGCAGATCTTCATACTGCTGCAAACGGTGGCGCTGAGTGTGCTGCTCTACAGACTTCGCCAGCGGCAGCGCCTCGCGCGCAGACAGGTGCCACCAGGTGTGCGGCGGGAACCGCGTTCCAACCATGTGACCGCCTCACGGGCCCAGCTTCTCAACGAGGCCTGATGCTTGATCTTATCGAATTGGTTTTTGTTGTAGAAATTTCATTAGTCTTACGAAATTGGACATTTACAAAAATTAATTTTGACTTGTTCAAGAAGCAGCGGATTGCTATCACAGTTTTGCTGAGTTTTTCTCTTAATTGGCGAGTATAAAATAAAAATAAATTTGGACAAAGGGGTCAAAAATATTATATATATATATATATTTTGGATTTATTGCTTTTTTAATAGTTTTAGCAAATAACACTCTTTATATTGCGCCTTTATCGGGGCACTCGTTTTATCACCTATTCCTTTACAATGCCAACTTTAACACCAATATCCACACAAAGGGATATTTTCCTGTTTTCATTCTCGGTACCTTAAATGCCCACTTATTATACCAATCTTATATATTTGTCCATGCGCTCTGTGCAAACTGAATCGGATGGATTCGGGTTGGAAATGTGTGTAAAGTATTGATCACTTCGGTATGTTTTCTTTAAACGCTCCATAGTTGACTTTGATAGATAGGCTATACATTCAGTTTTAGGATAAAAATGTAACATTAGAACATCCATTTTGTATTTGTTTTAAATAAAAAAACACTTGTAAAGGACCAGAAAGGAATTATTTACATTAAAATCATTTTTTATGTACCATTTGTGCAGTCCCACCATGATTTTTAAATTGTTAATTAGCTGTTTTTCAATAAAATAATTTGTTTAAAGTAAATTAATAAAACTTAGTGCTGAAAAACTAAAAATAATGATTAATCATTATTGTTGTTCAAATTGCCATTTATACTACCTCTTTTTTCTATAATTCCAATGGATACTATTCAAGATAAATATTTATTTTGTTATAAATTGAGATCAAATCGATCATCATTTAATATATATGTTTTTTGTACCATTATCCTTATTTTCTCAGAGAATCATGTATTTAAAAGTTATAGGCTTTTATATAAATGTCATTGGTTATCAGTAGGTATAACGACGAGTTTTATTGGTCAGTTGGCAGCACAAGGTGATGCCTAAGATGATGCCCACGACCTGTAATGGAGAAAGGAATGTTACCCTTAAAAGTCTCAATAAATATTTTTCAGGAATTAATATGAATAATATTAGGTTATTTTAGTTCCGTTCGCTTTTGGTTATCCCATTATCAGGGCAATCGTCTTAGCAGGAACTATAGACATTCAGCATTACTTCATTATTTGTGAAGACAATAATATGTGAATTAGGAGATTTCATAAAGGTCTCAAAATTGGTGCCCCATATTGTAAAGCTCTCATTAGAAAGTCATGCAGAGGGTATAGACATCTCCGACCCTATAAAGTATATATATTCTTGATCAGGATCACGTCCTGAGTGTATATAAGCATGTCCGTCTTTCCTCCTGTCTGTCCGTCTGTCTGTTTCTACGCGAACTAGTCTCTCAGTTTTAAAGATATCGAATTGAAACTTTGCACACAACCTTCTTTCCTTTGCACGCAGAATATAACATAAGTCGGAACGGCCGGGATAGGCCGACTATATCTTATAGCTGCCATATAACTGAACGATCGGAAATGCCATAACTTTGCTGTTTGTAAATGTAGGAAGTTGGGATTTTCTATGGGTTTTATTTTTGGCCAATCAATCCGACCTAACAAATTTCATAAGGATCGGCCGACTATATCCTACAGCTGCCATAAAACTCAACGATTGGAAATGCCATAACTTTGGTGTTTTTAAAGTTAGGAAGTTGGGATTTTTTATTAAGTATTAAGAATGCATCATATGAATAGTTTTGAAGAATATAATTTACAGAATATTCTGTAAGGGTTTATCAACTTCGGCTCCGCCCGAAGTTAGCTTTTATTTCTTTTCTGGAGATAAAATTATAAGTCTTTAGAACTTGCTGAATAATTTAAAGTTTAAAGAAATTAAATAATCCCAAAAAATGTTATATTGGCATATTTAAAATATTGAAATATTTCAAAATAAAGCCTTTTCAAATTTCCATATGCAGTAAAATTAAAAAAAAATATAATAAATAAACAAATTTTTTCTGTTTAACCACAATTAAAATGAGAAGTAAACAATCAAAAGACTCAATGGACTTCACAAATTACAGTTCTAAAATATGAAGCTAACCAACATGAATTAAGACTGAAATGGATTGACCTTGGATTTCATCATGTCCTACTATTTTGTAAGTCGTCTGTTTTACTCCAATGAACAGTTTTATAAATGATTGTGTAGGTCTTCCTGCTAAGTTGATAGGCTGTGCTTAATCTCTGAAGTATTTTGGGGCGTCAGCAACGAAAATCTCTAACAGACTTATTAGTTTGCTAGTTGCGATGGCGAGAATTAGACCCTTTTTTTGGATTAGCTGCGTGCTGCTACTTGGCGTGGATCTTAAACTTGCCTGGGCCGATCCCAATGTCGCACTCTTCAACCAAGTGCTTAGTTACATGGATCAAAGTCTCGAGCCCTGCCAGAACTTTCACAACTATTCAACCAAGTACGCAAACTGGATAAAACCACCAACGCGTGCAAAGTTTCATACCATGTTCGACGAATTAAAGGGTCAGGACTTTGAGGAGGGTAGCCTGGAAGGAAAAGTGCAGCGATTCTATAATATATGTCTGGCAAGGACGCCAAGCCCCTATTACATGGAACCAGAGCAACGATTGACTCTCCAGAAACTGGAGGTCCAGCATGGGATATCCCTGAGCAAATATCTCGAGTTCTATTACGATCAAACCGTTCCGCCCAGTGCCACTGTACATGTTATGAGCCAGGAGAGCTTTCAAAAGTTCAAGGAACTGTTGAAAAACTTTCACCCGGGTGAAACGCGGAATATTATCGAGTTATATGGTTCTTTTGAATTCTCGCTACGTTTTCCCGACATCGAAAAGGTTCATAAATGTTCCACATCTACGACCGCTTACCTGCAATTAGCTTCCAACCTACTCTATGAGGAGCGTGTTTTGGGTCCCGCAAAAGTAAGTCAATACCAGTCCCAAGTTGAACCAATTTTCAAAGCGATCCGCCATCAAATAATCACCCGACTCAAAAGAAACTCACTTAACTGGACGACGACTGAGATTAAGGATCTTAAAGAAAATTTAAATAGTTTGACCCTTAGAATTGGAAATCTACCAAAGAAATTCAATCATCGTCAGTTTGTAACAAAACGCTATAAGCACTTAAACTTTACCGTTGAAGACGACTACGATTCAGCAGTTCTTAAGGCTCGGCAAGTCCTGGGTCTTGAAGAAGAGAGCGAACTGTTCAGCGGTTTATCTAAAATTAAGCGATCTGGAAATATCATTGTGGTGCCTTACAATCTATTGGAAAATTTAGCCTTTGACCTCGAAAGCCATGACTTATTTAAGATGACCCAGCTGGGGATTAAATTTGTCATAGGTATGATAGATATTGACAAAGCAAAAAGTTGTATCCAAAAAAACATTGATTTTCTAAAAATGTTTGACGATTTTAAGTTTAATGTACCAAACCTATACTGTTCAAACCATTCGAATAGCGATAACTTATTAGGTGTTCAACAAATGATCCTAATCGCCCTGAATATTGTCCATGAATCCTACTTTGCACCAAAATCAATGTTTACACAGATCCAGCCCAGCTTCACCACAAAAACCCTGAAGCAGCTCTCTTTCTTGAGGTTGGCCCAAAGCTATCACATTGAATTAACTGGGTTGCCTATGAACGGAATGCTTAATCAATTGACAAAGCTGCCTTCATTCGCCCAGGCTTTTAACTGTCCTAATTTAAGAGAGGATGACAACAAGCTACCTCACGAGTAATATTCAAAATTCAATACTCTGTAACAGCATTTATCAAAAAACCTATTGTAACTTAATAAACAAAATTTGATACAATAAAGAATGTTGTTTACTTATTTTATTCTTGATATTTGTAAATATTTTTGATAGTTTTATAATCTGTGATGTTATACCTGTGTAATTATAATTATACCCTTGCAGATGGTTTTATAAATTTGGTCAAAAGTGTGCAACGCAGTGAAGGAGACATATCCGACCCTATAAAGTATATATATTCTTGATCAGGATCACCTCCTGAGTTGATATAAGCATGTCCGTCTGTCCGTCTGTCCGTCTGTCTGTTTCTACGCAAACTAGTCTCTCAGTTTTAAAGACTCGATCGGAATTGACATAAATTTGGTGTTTGTAAAGTTTGGAAGTTGGGATTTTCAATGGGTTTTAAATCTGACCTACCAAATTTCATAAGGATCGGCCGACTATATCTTATAGCTACCATATAACTGAACGATTGGAAATGCAATAACTTTGGTGTTTTTAAAGTTAGGAAGTTGGGATTTTAATTGGTTTTATTTTTGGCCAACCAATATAATTTACAGAATATTCTGCAAGGGTATATCAACTTCGGCTCCGCCCGATCCTTTCTTGTTTTTTCTTATTCTTTGTGGTTTTTATGTTCCTGGGTAAAGTTTCGAATATTTGGTTTAGGAATTGGAAGGCACCCCGATACGATTATCGATTTGAATTTAGTTAAATGAGATTTCTGAGTATGAGATTGGAATAAAGGCTAACCATTTTCCCCACCACACTTTCTCACCTCGTAGCCAATGAGTCCGCAGTGGATCCAATTCTCGTACCAGTAGATCTTCGCGTAGGCTTGCTTCACGGCAGCCATGCAGCCCACCGCATAAGGATACAGGGCGCGGATCCCGTCCTTGGTGTGGAAACAGCTATGCGGCACCCTCATGTTAAGGCTCGTGTAATCGGAGAAGCCCTTGTCGCCGCAGCACTCGTACTGGATTAAGGGTAGGAAAAGTTTTAAAAGTCGGGACGGGAGTTGGAAATTCTTGACCCACCTCCTGCTGCAGGTGATGCATGGCGCCGTGGTGGACCAGCTCCTTCATCCAGAGATCCATCACGTACACCTCAGTGGCGTCCTGCTGCTTGGTCTCGTTGTAGTGGGACACTTTCCAGATGTGCGTGGCTATCAGAATCAGAAGCACAATCAGGTTCTACAACCCGAGGCAGCTGTAGTCCCCGTCAATCGACAAATCATCTCTTCGGGCTACTCACCACCACCATCACCTTGATGGAACCGAGGATGGCTCCCAGGCAACCGACCAGTCCGGCGAAGATCAGAGCACCCGCCATGCCCAGTTGCACGAACTTCTCCAGGTGCTCCGCGGAGCCCTCGTTGAATTTGTCCAGCTCATAGACGCCGGCCAGGGCCGCCAGGATGCCAACGATCTGAATCGGTATTAAAATTATGAATTATGCCTGTGCACATTTAGCGTTTGTTAATGGCCCATCAAATGGGCAAACAAAATCTTCAGAGACAAACTTTCGGCTCGTGGGCGACGTCATCGGCCAGCGAGAACAACCAAAATAAAAACAAAACTGGCGCAAAAATAAATTGAATTACTTTGGGCTTTATTTTTAAATGGCACATACACAGTTTCCTTTCTTGTTGCTGTCGCTTCGATTGTGCCGAAAATTCGTTTGCCCAAGAAAAAAGAGGAGAACGAGAGCCAAGTGACATCTTGTCTGGTAGAAATGGAAATTTTGACTGGGATTTGTTTGCTGCCAAATTGGCTATCTACTCGGGCAGCACAAAAAAAATTACAATCGTCAATGAAAAATGGGACAAGAATGTAAGAAATTTAATTATCTTGCTTTGACAGACTGCCACTGAGTTAAATTCGAAACGAAATTTCCATGAGCACTTGTTGCCATTACTCATACGCCGTGTGTCACTCAAAAAGTGTAGCTGCTAACTGTTGCATTAAAAGTATTTACACAGTGCACAGTGACAATGTTTGCTTAATAGTCGTTTTGTATTTTCCAAGTCTAAACATGGAATTTTTATGATGCGAAATGAGTAATACGCCATGTACGCCCAGGAGAAATCCCTTACCAACGTGATTGTACTAAAGACAACCGAGGTCCATTGCAAGAACACGCGAACTGTGGGCATTTTACTATTTGCATTAGCAATATTGTTCTATATGTAATAAATTTAATTCAACACTCATTCGGGTGGCGACTCCAGGCAGCGGACGCGTTTCCACTCTCGACCGACTGTGCGTCGCGGTGACCGAACGGTTAGTGCCGTCGGATCGGGAAAAAATAAAGCGAAACCCGAAAGAAGAGCGCAAAGAAGCTGCGAAATGTTTACAAATCCGCCGAGTGGCCGCCGTGTCCGTATCCGTGTCCGTGTCCGTCTCGGTCTCCGTTCCGGCGTTTTGTGTGCCGGTCGTTACTCAAAAGACCGGCCGCCACCAGATCCCATTGGCTCCCCACCTCTTCCGCCCTACACTCATAAAAAACGCATTTTCGCCTTTAAACAAGGTTTATCAGCCCTGTTAGTAGGGTTTTTGTTCTAATTTCAATTGTTACTGTCTTCTTGGAAATATATGTTTTACCTTTCAACATGAAAAACTGTTTCTTATGTAAACAAGTACCAATTTTGTAAATTAATTTCAAGAAAGAAGAAACTTAATCTTTTATTTAATTTTAAAACAAGTATACCCCCGACAGATGGCGCTACTCGTACTTATATTTCCGAGGCGAACATAAAAGAAGTGGCGCCATCTGTCGTTATGTTTTCTTTTCAGCTAGAGCTGATGTTATTAACTATGTTAAACTTTTTAACACCTTTTGAAATATTTGTTCTATTTGGAAACTTTGCTTTTTAATTTATACCGCCCAAAATAATTACTCCATCTAAACCTGATATAATTTTACTATTTCTGCATGTCAAATGAAAAATCTTTATGTCTAATAGTTCCCGAGAATTAATCGTTCTCACTAGTCATACGTTGATATCTGGGGAGCTATTTAATGAAATATATACCTTTTTCAAAAACATAATATTAATATTAATATTAATATTATACACAAATAAATTTGTGGTGTTAAGATTGATTGAGCCTTAAAAAAATAATATTGAAAATATGAGTTTAATCTTGAGCATTTTACGAAGCAATAAGTTTGTTTTCAAAGTTTACTACAAACAAAATTAAATATTTCTGAAACTTTGATAAGAATTTGTATGAGTGTACCTCATTCTTTCGTATATTTTTATATGCGTCTTTATAGGCAGACACATATATACTTAGCAGCTTCTCCGATGTTCGGCATATAGTTGGCACAAACAACACTTATTGAATATTTTGATTTTGGTTTATTTTTTATTCAACGTTTTTGTTGCCTCCAGATCATCTTAAGCTGTTATAAAAATTCATACATATTGGTTTATGCGTTGCCAACAACAAGCGATTTCGGTGATTCTCAGGGGACCTGTTAGAATCTCTCGCGCCGCAATTTATTGCGCACCGTGATGCCCAAGTGCGTGGCGGCTCCCAGGGCGGCGAACTGTGCGGAGATAGGGGAAAATTGATTAGAGCCCTCCACCCAAATCTGGAGTCTATTTTTAGGGCCCTTCATTGGCGGGAGCTATGCACCCAAGGTCGCGCGGAACTTACCTCCACCACCAACAGCATCCACTTGATGATGAGTCCGATCACCACGTTGTCTGTGGCATGAGCCTGCACGGCCTGCAGGCAGCCCTCGGTGAAGAGGAATTCCGCATGCCGCAAGAACAACTTGTAGCAGTTACTGGGTATTCCCCGGCCCATCAGAATGTAGTCATGGTAGCCCAACTCTCCGCAGCACGAGTACTGCAATAAAGAGTGAGCAAAAGTCATATCGAAAATAGACAAAGTTGTACTCGCTTTGTGATATGTTATCTCTGATAAGAACAAATCTTTACAATTAATATTATCAAATAAAATATAATCAATACAAAAATCTTTGCCAACTAATAACACAATGAACTAAAATACCTAATATGTGAATTACAAATAATATAGGACTTTTGTCTAAAAGAACGCTTTATGGAAATCGTATTGAATCTTTAAATATACATTTTTCTACTGTTACTGAAATTATGTAAATCCTTTTTCCAAATAAAATGGATCCAGCTATTATGGATTCCAGTCAAACGAACAGTCTTTACCGACTCGGCTATACAATATACCCACTTTACTCAATGGGTAAGGGAAATGACTTAAATAAAATGTACCTTCTGCTCAATGAGTGATATGCGTTCTTTATTTGCCCTCGGATCGGCCCAGATAGCGAGGAAGTCCCTCTTGGACCGCTTCACATAGTCCGTGGAGTGGGCAGCCGCAATGATGTAGATCTGCAGGCACAGCAGGATGAGCAGGCAGATCACATACTAACAGATAAGGGAAAATCCATGAAACTCTGTATAGACATTCGCCACTTTCCACTTACGCTCCAAACGAGTCCGAGGGAAACCCGAGCCGAGGCAAAGCAGCCCAGAAACGAGGTCAGCACGACAAAGGTGCCCACGAAGATCTGGACAACGATGGCGATGTGCTCGAAGGTGCCCGGCGTGGAGCTGTTCAGCTCGTACACGGACAGGGCAATCAGAGTGACGCCAATCAGCTGCCAATAAAGTTACATTGATTCCATCGATTGAAGCCAACGGAGATCCCATATCACCCATACGCACCGAAAGCAGCACATTGAGAATGATGAGAATTGCTTTCAGGAACGAGGTGCGGCAGGCCATGTTGCCAATCAATAATCCCTATAATTACTGACAGCGTTATCCTTAGTCCCCGCACCTGTTTTCCGCTGCGCAGTTAACCCGATGCGATGACCACAGGAAAGCGAAAACCTCGTTGACTGCCGCCAGCCCTGTTGCCATAAACGTTGACGTGCGACTGAGCGCAACGCTTTCTATTTGAAATGTGGCGCCCCCAAAAGCGCCAGTTAGTGGGTTCTGCCACTCGAAGGAAATCAACTATTCTCACACTTGAATAAAAGAATGAATGAAAAAGAATCCAGAAAAAGTTTGGTAATATATATTATATAATCTGTGGGTAATTATACATATTTAGGCTGTTTAAAGAATTTTTTTTATGAATTAACCAAAATTAAATGGAAAATATAATTTATTGCTTGTTAATGTAATTTCCTTTTCCATTCCATTTTATTATTTAATTTATATATTTAAGTATTCTTTTAATTTTTTCATATTCTTTTAATTTTGCATATGCATTTTTTTACCCTATTAAATCCCTTTTCTGCTGAGTGTATTTATATCACTCTTGCGAATTTTTGATGTGGCGGTGTCGTCGATTTGTGGTGGCATGATGTCACAGCACGGAAAGCTTTCATCGCGTTACCGTTATCAACGAATTGGAAGGGGCGAAAACGAAAACAAAGCTTTTATTCATCTGAGTGCGCAGGAGAATGTAGGACATCTGTGAAGGATTAATGGGCAGAAAATGTATTCACCCTCAAATAAGCCAAGCATTTCGCACATTACGTGACGAGCAACAAGTTGTCTGGCCCTGAAACACGAAAAACCAAAAGTTTTGACTATTCAAAGCTCGCCGGGTCTATGCGTCGTATGCTTAATATTTCCATCACGCTGAACAAACAAACAAACCGACAAGCGGCGAATCGTGTGAAAACAAACATGGCGTACATTTATTATGATACTTATAATGTGTAATTGAACTATAAATATGTACTTTAATTACAGGTAAGTTAAAGATAGGAGTAAATAATTTATGACTGTCCATTAAATTTGGTTACGAAATGTCGAAGCGAGATATATGTACCAGCGATACTTCAAATTCCGAGTTCGGTTGTACTGTGAGTTCAGGTCGAACTGTCCACTGTATTAGAACTCCATGCGTCGCTGTTTGTTCTTAAAACTAATTGCCAGAAAAACGGCCAAGGCGAAGCAAATTAACTGAAATGAAATCAAGATATTAAAACTGTATTGGAGTTAAGTCCGGGGAGAGGGAACCCACCTCGAAGGCCACGAGAACCCAGGATACTATGATAAAGCGCTGCTTGTCACCCTCATAGAACCTCTGCAGCTTCTCGATGCACCCCTCCACGTACAGATGGTTTGGCGCCTGGACCAGATCGGCGTAGCAGCTGGGCGGGATCTGCTGGGTGAGGTGTACGTAGTCCTGGGCACTGTACTTGCCGCAGCACTCGTGCTTCTGTTGTATTGCATCCATGTTGTTCGCCAGCCAGGCCACCTCCACCATCTCCTGGCCACTCTTCACATCGTACTGGTGGAGGAACAGGCAGGTGCTCACGATTTGCGGGATGGCCAGGATCAGCAGGAACACGGCACTCTGCCGGTTGGGGAACAAGCATTATCTTCTAATCCAATTAACTACCTGGCTTAAATCCACTTACCGTCGCTGTTAGTACCACCGATTCCCGGATGGCCGCGAAGATGCCCAGCAATGCGAACAGCAAGATGACCGAGCACGCTATGTAGGCAGCCACAACGAATTCTTCGGTCTCTGTGTCCGCATTATAAGCTATCCAGCCTAAAGCCCCAGCAGCCAGAAACTGAAATTAATAACAGTGGAACTCATATAGGTCAAACTCGATAGAACTATAGGAACATAAAATTTTGCGGGATAAATTCTGGGGTAAGTCAATAACTTTAAACTGGTAACTCAGTTCTAACCTCTTTTTTTATTCAATTGAAAGATTTACATATATATATGTAGATTATAGTCCATGGCTAAACTTGAAATGATTAAATGTTATATTCCTTGCTCCTTCCTGTTTTTAGTATTTTTATATGTATAATGTGGTTCTTTATAATGTTTGATGTTAGGGAAGATTGACTGTACAAGATGATATGACTGCAGTTGCAGTGGCAATTACAAGGGCAATTGCTATTCATTTGTGTTACAATTAAAACCCGCAGCTGATGCATCACATAATTTATCGTTCGGGGAAGTTCGCCTGACTGAGCTGTGATAATGTAATGAATCCTCTTCTTCCCCCGAACTTTCTTTCCGGTCTCTTGGGGTCTTATAAAGCACCCTTGTTCGTGTCCTAGTTTCGGGTTCTCCCTTTACAAGCTCCAGTGATTCGATTTCTTTTATGGGTCAGAGTGTAAACCCGAGTGCGAATATTGGTCGAGGGTGCATGGACATGACATCATCCTACGGGAGCGAAAACTAGAGCAATTGAAGGCTCTAGCGAAAGTCGGACAGCAGGGAATAGGCCAAAATGTAAACATGATTGTCATGGCACCCAGAAAGCCAGGCGGGTGGCATTCGTGGGTGGATACCGAACGGGGCAGAGGAGGAACAATTGGCCACCTTGAGACCAGGTCGTCTATCTCAGGTGGCACGAACCGGACAAATGACGGGCGACGCTTAAAAATACACACCAAGCAAACGAACAAAATACACGAGCCAAATAGACATTTTCGAAAACATTCTCTTTCTGACTGTGTGCTCTTCAAGTTTATATGTATGTATGGTATAGAATATTTCAAAAATAATTTATTTGGAGGCTCTTTTGAAGTGCGTTTACTTGTGCAACCCGTTCCACATGACATCATGCTAATTTCCTTCCACGAAACGTGGATATATACGATACATCCGATGCGGTCGAGGTAATTAGTAGTCCAAGTATGAGATGACTTACCCCTAAAATGGCATTCAGAACGATGGAGGTGATCTTAACGCTGGTCGTGGCACAGCCCATGTTTGTGGACCTGGAAAACATGTTCCAAATGCATTAAGTTTAATATCCAAATACATACATATGTACATATTTAAAAACACGACCACTTCACAAATAAAAGTCTGTTAACCTTTTGACTTCTCCCGCCGCACACGAATCAAGTTCGACTTTGTTTATTTATTTTCGTGGCTGGATTTGAATTTACAACGAACTGAATTTCCGCTGGATGTTCATCCGGAATATGCGTTCTCGAAACTGAACTTTTGGGTCTGGCACGTTCTGCGTTCGCTTGCGAACTGAAAGCGGGAAAAGTTGTTTTTATTCTCTTTCCCGTTTTTCACTGCTTCGCCCGCAATCAAAATAAAACAGAAAGAGCATAGTCGCACTCTCGAAAGAGAGCACTGTACTAAGGTCACCGCTCCAAGCCAATGACGTCACGTCGATTTGTTTTTTGTTCAGTGGTGTTTTTGTATTATTATTGGGCGTCTGTAGAGCCATTGAAATATGGTGGGTGATTGGATTGATTGGAAAACACAAGCAACTTAAAACACTGTAGCGCTGGTAGAAAAATGAAAAGCAGTGTGGCGGTCCAGATTAAGAACCCGTGCAGCGGACGGAAGCAGTACCAAAACCAAATTCTAAATTGAAAAGACTCGGCTGTCGTTCTCTCTCCCTACCAGAGCCAAGATTCGAAGACAAAACGTGTGACTCTGTAGATTGTGACTCTGTAAATTACAACTAATAAAGCTTTATAATCAAATTACAGTATTCAACTTGTGTTACCAAGTAACCAAGTCTGAGTAAGCGCCATCTGTGGGTTGGTTGCGGGCTTACTTGGTGGGGTAAGAGAAAGCCAATAGGTCAACAGGGCGAAACGTCAGTTAAATTTTTGTTGAGAGCGGTTTTCTTTTCGACTGCTTAGGGGCTTGGGGCTTTTCTATTCGAACCTCCAACCGATCAAGTCGTGAAAATCCCATCTGTAAGTTTTGACGTGAGGACTTGGGCCTAGCTGGTATATAAGCGAAGCTCGTGGAAAATTCGAGGAAGAGGCAACTAGGGAAAAAAAATCCCGAAGCGGAAAAGCTGTCATTATATACTGCCCAGTTCTAGAACCTGGGGTAAGTTGCAGACCAAAAACAAGGGTTTTCGATCAGCAGCATATTATGTGGTCGGTTTACGACATTCGGACCAGCAAAACACTTACATAAATCTCCAGAAACTGTCATTAGAATATTTTTAAGGCCGATGGAATGAACGCCGCCTCAAAAACAACTGAGGTGGAACAGCGATCGCAGGTAAAAAGGTCTTTGAGCCCGACAATAGACCAAGTGTAGGAGTGCTTTCTCTCCCCGGTTAAAGTTTTCGGTTTGCCGTAGCACGCCTTACACCAAGATTGTAATCCTAAAATCGAGCACAAAAACCGAACGCAATATGTAAATCATTTAGCACGAGCATGTACACTTCGACTTTTTGATAATTCTTAAAACAAAACACATTTTTTTTTAAATATGATATTAACCTGTTTAATTAAAAAAAAAAAATGCAAAAAAAATTAGATGCATTACAATTTGTATAGCTAGAAAGTAAACAAAAAAGTACAAATTGGTTTTTGTCAACGAGCTTACAGGAAAATATTTCTTACCCGTTTGTTTATAGCACATTGATTATTTATTTATTGACTGTAATTAAAGCTTGCATTGTTCGTGATTTAACAGTAAATTGAATAATACAAGCTTTTTATACCCTTGCAGAGGGTATTATAATTTTGGTCAGAAGTTTGTAACGTAGTGATGGAGACGTTTCCGACCCTATAAAATATATATACTTGATCAGGATCAATAGGGGAGTCGTCTGTTTCAATACCGTTTGCGAGCTCAGCTTAAAAGCTGTCTGAAACTTTCACATTCGACTTAAAAAATGTGTACGCAGATCAAATTTGAAAATCGCCCCGATCGGACGTCTATATCCTATAAACCTTATTTTTATACCCTTGCAGAGGGTATTATAATTTTGGTCAAAAGTGTGCAACGCAGTGAAGGAGACATTTCCGACCCTATAAAGGATATATATTTTTGATCAGGATCACCTCCTGAGTTGATATAAGCATGTCCGTCTGTCCGTCTGTCTGTCCGTCTGTGTGTTTCTTCGCGAACTATAGACTATAGTCTCTCAGTTTTAAAGATATCGAATTTAAACTTTCATCTTTCCTTTGCACGCAGTATATAAGTCGGAACAGCCGGGATCGGCCGACTATATCCTATAGCCGCCATATAACTGATTGATCGGAAATGCCATAACTTTGGTGTTTGTCCTTACTTTACAAACGAACAAAGTTGGGATTTTCTATGGGTTTTAATTTTGGCCAATCAATCCGATCTACTAAATTTTATATGGATCGGTCGACTATATCCTATAGCTGCCATATACATAACTGAACGATTGGAAATACCATAACTTTGGTGATTTTAAAGTTAGGAAGGATTTATTAAGAATTAAGAACGCATCATATGAAAAATTTTGGACAATATAATTTACAGAACATTCTGCAAGGGTATATCAACTTCGGCTCCGCCCGAAGTAAGCTTTCTTTTCTTGTTTAAGTTTTTCGTGTAGTGAAGGGCCAAAATTGCGCCCAACACATTGATGACACCCTATTAAAAGAGAAAATATGCGATTAAGTTATTAATTATTTAAAGAATGTATAATAGGGTAACACTCACATTCAATCCGCACAGTCCCCACATTTCTACTTTCCAGTTCACATCCTCAAAAACAAGTTCCACTTTCTTGAGACATCCCTCCCGATTGAGATTCAGGGGATTCACACAGCTGTTCTCCTTGCAGCAACTGTTGGGTGCAGTGTGGTTCCAGACTTCGCTATTCAGGTAGTCCGCGGCACCATCTAGGCCACAGCATTGGAACTGGAATGAATGGGCATTTATGAAGTAGTAATTAACTAAAGAAAACTGGAGAAAAACATTGATAACCTGAATGTACTTATTAATTGTAAGCTGGTAAAACAATTGTATCTTAGGGCAATTTTTTTTAAAATAAATATCACCTTTGCTAATAAAAGACATTCATTTAAAATTCAATGGTTTATTTATAAGCAAACATAAAGAATAAGGCCGTACTTACAGATGTCTGAATTCCATCCATGGTACCCGGATGAGTCTCCTCCAGTTTCCATTGATCCTCGACGGCTTGGATACCGGCCTTCTTGATCGCATCTTTGGCATTGACGGTCACTTGTACTACCAGCAACGCCAGCAGAAACGACACGTACTGCAGGGCAAATAAAGTAAGTTACTCATGGTGTGATTAATGTAATAGCATCGTTCAAGTACAAACCATCCAGAGCATGCGCGGTGATTCGCGAACGGCTCCATAGCAGCCAAAAAGGGATGTCAAAAGTATATAGACACCCACGACCAGGACGCAAATAGCAAAATCCAACTTTCGGAAGCTATAGCTATAGTATAGCAGTATACTGGCTCCGACATCGATCACTAGGATTCCAAATATCTGAAAGTTTGGCGGAAAATTAGAAGAAGCAGAAATTAATATGTCTCTTGCTGATCAAAAAGCATCAAAATCTATTCCATGACTCGAAAAACTAAACAAAGAATTTTCAGCATTGTTCGGAAAAAAATTTAATTCGTTGATTAGTGAATTATCACTTAATTAATTTATAAGTCTTATACTTTATGACAAAGGTTTAATTGTTAAATTAATTAGAAAAAGCTTTATATTGCCAAGCTTTACATATATGTTCAAGTACCTCCAGTATTTACATATGTTCATTTGCATTTCCTAATAGTCAGTTGTGATTATGTGATCCATACACTCATAGCAAAATTAACCCTAAATTTTAGAAATTCGCCTTAAAACTTTATTTTTTCTAAATCCAAGAAAAGATTTCTATTTTCAAGGAATTTTTTTCTCAAAACAAGAAAACTTTTCTTAAATCTAGAAAGTGTTTCTCAAATGTAGAAATTGTCGCCATAAACTAAGCTCACCCTAAATCCAAGAAAGAATTTCTATATTTTAGTAAAAATGGTACTTGTTTTTAGAAATTTTTTTCTTCAAATTAGAAATTCTGCCCTAAAAAATTATTTACCCTAAAAAATAGAAAAATTTTCTCAAATTAACCTTAAAAATTCGATAGCGTGACCGTGGCTTCATTCAATGTCTTTGAACTCACGCGCGGGAGACCTGGGTTCGAATCCCACCGACGGGCGAATAAAATTATAAGTTTTTTCGGATAAGATACTCATATACTTATCGGAGTATACTTGTAAGAACTGAAATAAATTATAATTGTACACAATTTCTCTCTCTCTTCCCCACAGAATTACAGTTGAAATCGATATTGGCAATTCATTATTGCCACAGCATTGGAACTGGAATGAATGGGCATTTATGAAGTAGTAATTAACTAAAGAAAACTGGAGAAAAACATTGATAACCTGAATGTACTTATTAATTGTAAGCTGGTAAAACAATTGTATCTTAGGGCAATTTTTTTTAAAATAAATATTACCTTTGCTAATAAAAGACATTCATTTAAAATTCAATGGTTTATTTATAAGCAAACAAAAAGAATAAGGCCGTAATTACAGATGTCTGAATTCCATCCATGGTACCCGGATGAGTCTCCTCCAGTTTCCATTGATCCTCGACGGCTTGGATACCGGCCTTCTTGATCGCATCTTTGGCATTGACGGTCACTTGTACTACCAGCAACGCCAGCAGAAACGACACGTACTGCAGGGCAAATAAAGTAAGTTACTCATGGTGTGATTAATGTAATAGCATCGTTCAAGTACAAACCATCCAGAGCATGCGCGGTGATTCGCGAACGGCTCCATAGCAGCCAAAAAGGGATGTCAAAAGTATATAGACACCCACGACCAGGACGCAAATAGCAAAATCCAACTTTCGGAAGCTATAGCTATAGTATAGCAGTATACTGGCTCCGACATCGATCACTAGGATTCCAAATATCTGAAAGTTTGGCGGAAAATTAGAAGAAGCAGAAATTAATATGTCTCTTGCTGATGAAAAAGCATCAAAATCTATTCCATGACTCGAAAAACTAAACAAAGAATTTTCAGCATTGTTCGGAAAAAAATTTAATTCGTTGATTAGTGAATTATCACTTAATTAATTTATAAGTCTTATACTTTATGACAAAGGTTTAATTGTTAAATTAATTAGAAAAAGCTTTATATTGCCAAGCTTTACATATATGTTCAAGTACCTCCAGTATTTACATATGTTCATTTGCATTTCCTAATAGTCAGTTGTGATTATGTGATCCATACACTCATAGCAAAATTAACCCTAAATTTTAGAAATTCGCCTTAAAACTTTATTTTTTCTAAATCCAAGAAAAGATTTCTATTTTCAAGGAATTTTTTTCTCAAAACAAGAAAACTTTTCTTAAATCTAGAAAGTGTTTCTCAAATGTAGAAATTGTCGCCATAAACTAAGCTCACCCTAAATCCAAGAAAGAATTTCTATATTTTAGTAAAAATGGTACTTGTTTTTAGAAATTTTTTTCTTCAAATTAGAAATTCTGCCCTAAAAAATTATTTACCCTAAAAAATAGAAAAATTTTCTCAAATTAACCTTAAAAATTCGATAGCGTGACCGTGGCTTCATTCAATGTCTTTGAACTCACGCGCGGGAGACCTGGGTTCGAATCCCACCGATGGGCGAATAAAATTATAAGTTTTTTCGGATAAGATACTTATATACTTATCGGAGTATACTTGTAAGAACTGAAATAAATTATAATTGTACACAATTTCTCTCTCTCTTCCCCACAGAATTACAGTTGAAATCGATATTGGCAATTCATTATTGCCACAGCATTGGAACTGGAATGAATGGGCATTTATGAAGTAGTAATTAACTAAAGAAAACTGGAGAAAAACATTGATAACCTGAATGTACTTATTAATTGTAAGCTGGTAAAACAATTGTATCTTAGGGCAATTTTTTTTAAAATAAATATTACCTTTGCTAATAAAAGACATTCATTTAAAATTCAATGGTTTATTTATAAGCAAACATAAAGAATAAGGCCGTACTTACAGATGTCTGAATTCCATCCATGGTACCCGGATGAGTCTCCTCCAGTTTCCATTGATCCTCGACGGCTTGGATACCGGCCTTCTTGATCGCATCTTTGGCATTGACGGTCACTTGTACTACCAGCAACGCCAGCAGAAACGACACGTACTGCAGGGCAAATAAAGTAAGTTACTTATGGTGTGATTAATGTAATAGCATCGTTCAAGTACAAACCATCCAGAGCATGCGCGGTGATTCGCGAACGGCTCCATAGCAGCCAAAAAGGGATGTCAAAAGTATATAGACACCCACGACCAGGACGCAAATAGCAAAATCCAACTTTCGGAAGCTATAGCTATAGTATAGCAGTATACTGGCTCCGACATCGATCACTAGGATTCCAAATATCTGAAAGTTTGGCGGAAAATTAGAAGAAGCAGAAATTAATATGTCTCTTGCTGATGAAAAAGCATCAAAATCTATTCCAT
The DNA here is from genome assembly GCA_018153305.1 of Drosophila kurseongensis. Lineage (NCBI taxonomy): Eukaryota > Metazoa > Arthropoda > Insecta > Diptera > Drosophilidae > Drosophila > Drosophila kurseongensis. The sequence goes on along the minus strand of JAECXX010000004.1, from coordinate 12,166,547 downwards.
GACTCGAAAAACTAAACAAAGAATTTTCAGCATTGTTCGGAAAAAAATTTAATTCGTTGATTAGTGAATTATCACTTAATTAATTTATAAGTCTTATACTTTATGACAAAGGTTTAATTGTTAAATTAATTAGAAAAAGCTTTATATTGCCAAGCTTTACATATATGTTCAAGTACCTCCAGTATTTACATATGTTCATTTGCATTTCCTAATAGTCAGTTGTGATTATGTGATCAATACACTCATAGCAAAATTAACCCTAAATTTTAGAAATTCGCCTTAAAACTTTATTTTTTCTAAATCCAAGAAAAGATTTCTATTTTCAAGGAATTTTTTTCTCAAAACAAGAAAACTTTTCTTAAATCTAGAAAGTGTTTCTCAAATGTAGAAATTGTCGCCATAAACTAAGCTCACCCTAAATCCAAGAAAGAATTTCTATATTTTAGTAAAAATGGTACTTGTTTTTAGAAATTTTTTTCTTCAAATTAGAAATTTTGCCCTAAAAAATTATTTACCCTAAAAAATAGAAAAATTTTCTCAAATTAACCTTAAAAATTCGATAGCGTGACCGTGGCTTCATTCAATGTCTTTGAACTCACGCGCGGGAGACCTGGGTTCGAATCCCACCGACGGGCGAATAAAATTATAAGTTTTTTCGGATAAGATACTTATATACTTATCGGAGTATACTTGTAAGAACTGAAATAAATTATAATTGTACACAATTTCTCTCTCTCTTCCCCACAGAATTACAGTTGAAATCGATATTGGCAATTCATTATTGCAATACTAATACAAACTTTGTGACTTTGCTGAATGAAAAGCGAAGTGCTTAAATCATTTACATATGTATAACACATACATAAATATACATAAGTCCATAAATCCTGAATGAAACATTACATCATGATGGAATGTAGGCACATTTTTTCTAATTTTTAGAAAAAATACCCTAAAATTTATGGTTAGATGCCCTACTTTTAAGAAATATTTTTCTATTTTTTAGAAAAGTTTTTCTTGTTTTTAAGGCCCTTTGCCTTAGATTTTAGAAAGGAACGCCCTTAATTTTAGAAAAATTTACCCTACAATTTAAGGTGCGATGCCTTTGAAGTCAAAAATAAGGCGAATTTCTTGTTTTTATACCCTTGCAGAGGGTATTATAATTTTGGTCAGAAGTTTGTAACGCAGTGAAGGAGACGTTTCCGACCCCATAAAGTATATATATTCTTGATCAGGATCAATAGGGGAGTCGATATAGCCATGTCCGTCTGTCCGTCTGTCCGTCTGTCCGTCTGTCCGTCTGTTTCAATACCGTTTGCGAGCTCAGTTTAAAAGCCAGCGATCTGAAACTTTCACAATCGTCCTAAAACATGTGTACGCAGATCAAGTTTGAAAATCGCCCCGATCGGACGTCTATATCCTATAGCTCCCATAGGAACAATTGGATATATCTTGCAAGAATTTATGATATTTCGCGCAGTGTAAAAGCTATTGACATTAATCTTTACAAATCGTATTTTTTTATGCATACCTTGATCAGGGTAAAAGCGCGTGGCGATCGGACGTCTATATCCTATAGCTCCCATAGGAACAATAGGGTAAAATTGGTTAAAATTTAATGATTTTTAGGATATTTCGCGCAGTGTAAAAGCCATTGACATAAATCTTTCCAAATCTTAATTTTTTATGCGTACCTTGATCAGGGTAAAAGCGCGTGACGATCGGACGTCTATATCCTATAGCTCCCATAGGAACAATAGGGTAAAATCGGTCCAAATTTGATGTTTTTCAGAATATTTCGCGATGTGTAAAAGCTATTGCTGTACATTTTTTCAAATCGTATTTTTTTATGCATTCCTTCATCAAGGTAAAAGCGCGTGCTGATCGGACGTCTATATCCTATAGCTCCCATAGGAACAATACGGTGAAATCGGTCAAAATTTCATGTTTTTTAGAATATTTCGCGCAGTGTATAAGCTATTGACATACATTTTTCCAAGTCTTATTTATTTACGCATACCTTGATCAGGGTAAAAGCGCTTGCCGATTGGACGTCTATATCGTATAGCTTCCGTAGGAAAAATTGTTAAAGGCTGCGAAAATATCCCTTTTTTCCCTATTTGTATATGACAATTTTGCAGTATAAAAGCTATTGGCATGAAACTATGCAATTTATGCAATTTATCTAATTTATTTATGTACACCTTGCTCAGGGTAAAAGTTGCTGCCAATCAGACAAGTACATACTACATCCGCTATTTAAAAATTAAATTAATTACGTATAGCTAATCTTTTTTTATGTATAATTACAGAAAACTTAATTTTTATACCCTTGCAGAGGGTATTATAATTTTGGTCAGAAGTTTGTAACGCAGCGAAGGAGACGTTTCCGACCCCATAAAGTATATATATTCTTGATCAGGATCAATAGGGGAGTCGATATAGCCATGTCCGTCTGTCCGTCTGTCCGTCCGTCCGTCTGTCCGTCTGTTTCAATACCGTTTGCGAGCTCAGTTTAAAAGCTAGCGATCTGAAACTTTCACACTCGTCCTAAAACATGTGTACGCAGCTCAAGTTTGAAAATCGATCGGACGTCTATATCCTATAGCTCCCATAGGAACAATCGGATATATCTTGCAAGAATTGATGATATTTCGGGCAGTGTAAGAGCTATTGACATGAATCTTTCCAAATCGTAATTTTTATGCATACCTTGATCAATGTTAAATTGCGTGCCGATCGGACGTCTATATCCTATAGCTTTCATAGGAACAATCGGATATACCTTGCAAGAATTTATTATATTTCGGGCAGTGTAAAAGCTATTGACATGAATCTTTCCAAATCGTATTTTTTTATGCATACCTTGATCAAGGCAAAAGCGCGTGCTGATCGGATGTCAATATATTATAGCTCCCATAGGAACAATAGGGTAAAATCGGTCCAAATTTGATGTTTTTCAGAATATTTCGCGCAGTGTAAAAGCTATTGACATAAATTTTTTCAAGTCTAATTTATTTACGCATATCTTGATCAGGGTATAAGCGCTTGCCGATCGGACGTCTATATCTTATAGCTTCCGTAGGAAAAATTGTTAAAGGCTCCGAAAATATCCCTTTTTTCTTTTTTATATGACATTTTTGCAATATAAAAGTTATTGACAGGACATAAATCTAGTTTATTTATGTATACCTTATTCCTTTCGCTACCTTTTCAATTTTAGCAATTTCGGCAAAGTCTGCAAGGGTATTAAAACTTCGGCTTGCCGAAGTTAGCTTCCGTCCTCGTTAGGGTTAATTTTGGTATGAGTGTAGTTTCGTGACCTTAAGAAGGCCACAAGTTCGAGTCGACTACTTTGACTTTCTCTCGCTATTATCTCACCGGCTAACTATTTATATTCTTCTATATTAACATCGCTTTTAAAACTAAACGTGAATGGGTAACTTATTTTGACGCTTGGCTGCCAAAGCTCTCCTTTCGGCAGGAAAACGAGGCAGAGCAGAAGCCATTAACAATCCACACCCCAAATAAGATCATCTTGTGGCCGGATAAGAAGTTCAGAATATGACTTGGCTGGGTATTATATAAACACTCTCGCATCATATGTTTATTAAGATTTAGTGCTCTACTCACCAGCCATATTGCATTAAAAAAGAAAAACGAGTACTTTACAGTGCTGGTTGCACAGCTCATTTTGAATTTCTGTTTTTATCTACAGATTTATAATTTACAGATTGTCGGTCTGTTATTTAAATTTCGAGATTATTTTGGCGGGTCTTATCTGGCTTAACAGCGCGAACTACTCGGACCACGGTCGCGAGAATACTGAGCGTCCCAAAAATTCTCGGTCCGAAACCGTTCTTGTCTGGCAGCGTTCGTAAAAATTAACAAGAAGAGCTTACTTCGGGCGGAGCCGAAGTTTATATAATCTTGCAGAATATTTTGTAAATTATATTCTCCAAAATTATTCATAATATGCATTCTTCATACTCATAAAAAATTGCAGAATATTCTGCAAGGGTATTTCACCTTCGGCTCCGCCCGAAGTTAGCTTTCCTTTCTTTTTATACCCTTGCAGAGGGTATTATAATTTTGGTCAGAAGTTTGTAACGCAGTGAAGGCGACGTTTCCGACCCCATATTCTTGATCAGGATCAATGGGGGAGTCGATATAGAAATGTCCGGACGTCTATATCCTATAGCTCTTATAGGAACAATCGGATATATCTTGCAAGAATTGATGATATTTCGCGCAGTGTAAAAGCTATTGACATTAATCTTTCCAAATCTTATTTTTTGATCAGGGTAAAAGCGCATGCCGATTGGAAGTCTATATCCTATAGCTCCCATAGGAACAATAGGGTTAAATCGGTCCAAATTTGATGATTTTCAGAATGTTTCGCGCAGTGTGTAAGCTATTGACATAAATTTTTCCAAGTCTTATTTATTTACGCATATCTTGATCGGGCTAAAAGCGCTTGCCGATTGGACGTCTATATCATATAGCTTTCATAGGAAAAATTGTTAAAGGCTGCGAAAATATACCTTTTTTATATTTTTATATGACATTTTTGCAGTATAAAAGCAATTGACATGAAACTATGCAAATCTACTGTATTTATGTAAACCTTACTCCTTTCGCTACTTTTTAAATTTTAGCAATTTCGGCAAAGTCTGCAAGGGTATTAAAACTTCGGCTTGCCGAAGTTAGCTTCCGTCCTCGTTTTTACTTGTGTTAGAAGCACACATGAGAAGTAATGTTTAGAACGACTAAAAGTTTTACCTCTTATTGAAAAGAAATTAAAATATCTGTATTTCAGTCAAAAGTTTTATCTGCTTAAAACTTTCCCAAAAGTTGTCTTTCAATTGCTACATAAGTCGGAACGAGGTGGATCGGCCGACTATATCAATAAGCTCCCATAGGAACAATCGGAAAAATATTAAAACAAGAAAGGAAAGCTAGCTTCAGGCGGAGCCAAAGTTGATATACCCTTGCAGAATACTCTGTAAATTATATTCTCCAAAATTATTCATATGATGCATTCTTAATACTCATAAAGAATCCCAACTTCTTATCTTTAAAAACACCAAAGTTATGGCATTTCCAATCGTTGAGTTATATGGCAGCTGTAGGATATAGTCGGCCGATCCTTATGAAATTTGTTAGGTCGGATTGATTGGCCAAAAATAAAACCCATAGAAAATCCCAACTTCCTAACTTTACAAACACCAAAGTTATGGCATTTCCGATCAATCAGTTATATGGCAGCTATAGGATATAGCCGTTCTGACTTATATACTGCGTGCAAAGGAAAGAAGGGTGTGTGCAAAGTTTCAATTCAATAGCTTTAAAACTGAGAGACTAGTTTGCTTAGAAACAGACAGACGGACATACGGACATGGCTATATCAACTCAGGAGGTGATCCTGATCAAGAATATATATACTTCATAGGGTCGGAGATGTCTCCTTCACTGCGTTGCACACTTTTGACCAAAATTATAATACCCTCTGCAAGGGTATAAAAAGGGATATTTTCGCCGCCTTTAACAATTTTTCCTACGGAACCTATAAGATATAGACGTCCTATCATCAAGAGCCTTTGCCCTGATCAAGGTATACGTAAATAAATAAGACTTGGAAAAATGTATGTCAATAGTTTATACACTGCGCGATATATTCTGAAAAACATCTAATTTGGACCGATTTCACCCTATTGTTCCTATGTGAGCTATAGGATATAGACGTCCGATCGGCACGCGCTTTTACCTTGATCAAGGTATGCATAAAAAATACGATTTGGAAAGATTCATGTCAATAGCTTTTACACTGCGCGAAATATCATCACTTCTTGCAAGATATATCCGATTGTTCCTATGGGAGCTATAAGATATAGACGTCCAATCGGGTCGATTTTCAAACTTGATCTGCGTACACATGTTTTAGGACGAATGTGAAAGTTTCAGATCGCTAGCTTTAAAACTGAGCTCGCAAACGGTATTGAAACAGACGGAAAGACGGACAGACGGACATGGCTATATCGACTCCCCTATTGATCCTGATCAAGAATATATATACTTTATAGGGTCGGAAACGTCTCCTTCACTGCGTTACAAACTTTTGACCAAAATTATAATACCCTGCAAGGGTATAAAAAACTCAACGTAGTCACCTTTAGAAACATCTTTCTCATTTTTTTGCCGAATTAACCATACCCCTCCCCCCTTAAATTTGCACACTATCATATTAAGGGTTGGCTCTTAAGATAAAGTGAAATACTTCTAGTCAAACATAAAATGAATTAAGTTAAACGGTACGAACCACAGTCGTAAGTATCCGTTGCGCCGGGTTCCACCAGCTTCTGGTTCCATTTCATCTGAAACTTGTCAGCGGCGAATTTATCTATTAAATTCTCGCTGAATTTGAAGCCGAAGATGCCGAGCAAGCTGATTATCAACTGAACCAAAAGTAGGAAGCCGTACTACATATATTGGCATTGAGGGCAAAAAAGGAGAATATCATTACAGTTACCGCAGCAGGAAAAAAGATTTTACTCACCGTTGCGGTCATGCACAAGATCTCCTGGCAGTTTCCACAGCATCCCAAAAAGTCGAGTCCTTTTGACTTCTCCCGCCGCACACGAATCAAGTTCGACCTTGTTTATTTATTTTCGTGGGGCTGGATTTGAATTTACAACGAACTGAATTTCCGCTGGATGTTCGTCCGGAATATGCGTTCTCGCAACTGAACTTTTTGGTCTGGCACGTTCTGCGTTCGCTGGCGAACTGAAAGCGGGAAAAGTTGTTGTTATTCTCTTTACCCCTTTTCACTGCTTCGCCCGCAATCAAAATAAAACAGAAAGAGCATAGTCGCACTCTCGAAAGAGAGCACTGTACTTAGGTCACCGCTCCAAGCCAATGACGTCACGTCGATTGGCTTTTAGTGGTGTTTTTGTATTATTATTGGGCGCCTGTAGAACCATTGAAATATGGTGGATTTATTGGAAAGCACAATCAACTTAAAACACTGTAGAACGCTGATAGAAAAATGAAAAGCATTTCTGAGTAAGCGCCATCTGTGGGTTGGTTGCCGGACTTGGGGGGTAAGAGAAAGTTGAATTTTTGTTGAGAGCGGTTTTCTTTTCGGCTGTTATGGGGCTTAGGGCTTTTCCATTCGAACCTCCAACCGATCAAGTCGTGAAAATCCCATCTATAAGTTTTTAAGTGATTTGAAGTGATTTGAAGCTCAGTAAAATTTCAAGGAAGAGGCAACTAGGGAAAAAAACCCCGAAGCGGAAAAGCTTTCATTATTTACTGCCGAATCCTAGAATTTGGGGTAAGTTGCAGACAAAAAAAAAGAATTTTCGATCAGCAGCATATTAGGTTGTCGGTTTACGACATTCGGACAGGCAGAACACTTAAATCTCCAGAAACTCTCATTGGAGTGGTTTTAACGCTGAACGCCGCCTTATTAACAGCTGAGGTGGAACATCGGTAGACCCGATCGCAAGTAAAAAGATCTTTGAGCCCGACAATAGACCAAGTGTAGGAGTGCTTTCTCTCCCCGGTTAAAGATTTCGGTTTGTCGTAGCACGCCTTACACCAAGACTTTAATCCTAAAATCGAGCACAAAAACCGAACGCAATAAATCATTTAGCACGAGCATAACTACACTGCATTGTATGTACATTTTGACTTATTGATAATTCTTTAAAAATACACTTTTATTTTTAATATGATATTAACCTGTTTAATTAAAAAAAATAATGGAAAACAAAACAACAAAACCAACTTACTGGAAAATATTAATTTTGGCTTCAAAATATGTAGGCCTTATTATTTAAACTACCTCTATTATGCCAAAAGCCAGTTCAAAATGATGTGCAACAGATTTATTATTTTAATTAATTTTTGTTTTCAGTAAATCATATTCTTCAGTGTTCTTCACAAAGACATATTTTTCTATGTCACTAAATTTAAAAAACACTAAATACGACATTTACAGTCCGTCACGTAATTAGTCAAAACAAGAAAGGAAAGTTTGATATACCCTTGCAGAATAGTCTGTAAATTATATTCTCCAAAATTATTCATATGATGCATTCTTAATACTCATAAAAAATCCCAACTTCCTAACTTTAAAAACACCAAAGTTATGGCATTTCCAATCGTTCAGTTATATGGCAGCTATAGGATACAGTCGGCCGATCCTTATGAAATTTGGTAGGTCGAATTGATTGGCCAAATATAAAACCCATAGGAAATCCCAAGCCGCCATATAACTGATTGATCGGCAATGCCATAACTTTGGTGTTTGTAAAGTTAGGAAGTTGGGATTTTCTATGGTTTTTATTTTTGGCCATTCAATCCGATTTACCAAATTTCATAAGGATCGGCCGACCATATCCTATAGCTGCCATTAAAAATGCATCATATGAATAATTTTGTAGAATATAATTTACAGAATATTCTGCAAGGGTATATCAATAGCTTTCCTTTCTTGTTTAAGCTATTCGTGTAGTGTATGGCCAAAATTACGCCCAGCACGATAATGACAACCTACAAAATACAAAATATGCGATTAAGTTATTAATTATTTAAAGAATGTGTAACAGGGTAACACTCACATTGAATCCGAACAGTCCCCAGTTGATGTACCCTACACTCAAGTAGAGTTCTACTTTGCTGAGACATCCATCCCAATTGAGATTCAGGGGATTCACACAGCTGTTCTCCTTGCAGCAACTGTTGGGTACGGTGTGGTTCCAGACTTTGCTATTCAGGTAGTCCGTGGCACCATCTAGGCCACAGCATTGGAACTGGAATGAATGGACATTTATGAAGTAGTAATTGACTAAAGAAAACTCCAGGAAAACATTGATAAAATATGTCATTTAATTTAATTATTAATGTTAAGCTGTTTAAGCATCTTAGTGCGTTTCTTTTTTATAAACGATTATTACCTTTGCTAATAATATATATTAATTTAAAATTCACTGGTTTATTTATTAGCAAACACAAAGATGAAGGCCGTACTTACAGATGTCTGAGTACTATCCATGCTACCCGGCTGAGCCTCCTCCAGTTTCCATTGATCCTCCACGGCTTGGATAGAGGTTTTCTTGATCGCATCATTGGGAAAGAGGATGTTGAAGGTCAATATTACTATCTGCAAAGTCAGCGTTACGTACTGCATGGCGAATAAAGTAAGTTACTCATGGAGTACATGTGTGATTTATATGACATCGTTCAAGTACAAACCATCCAGAGCATACGCGGTGATTCGCGAACGGCTCCATAGCAGCCAAAAAGGGATGTCAAAAGCATAACGACACCCACGACCAGTCCGTAAATAGCAACCTTCGACTCTCCGAAGCTAAGGGCTCCGATAACGATTGATAGGATTCCAATTATCTGAATGTTTAGCGGAAAATTAGAAGAAACAGAAATAAATATGCCAATTCCTGATTAAAAAGCATCAAAATCTATTTCATGACTCGAAGAACTAATCAAAGAATTTGCAGCATTGTTCGGAAAAAAATTGATTCGTTGATTTAATTCACTAAATTAATTTATTAGTATTATACTTTATGACAAAGGTTTAATTGTTAAAATAATTAGAAAAAGCTTTATATTGCCAGGCTTAATATTTCCAAGTACCTCCATTATAGAAGCCATTAGCATACAGATACCCTCGAAATGTAGACATAAGCCAAAAAGGCACCCCAAATTATATCATCTAGTGGCCGGATGGGAAGTTGGAATAGAACCCATGACATCGAAGCTCGTATATTAAAAATATCATGGCTGGATATTTGTATAAACCCTCTCAAAGCATCATATGTTTATATAGATTTATAGCTCTACTTACCAGCCATATTGCATGAAAGAAGAAAAACAAGTACTTTACAGTACTCGTTGCGCAGCTCATTTTGAATTTCTGTTTCTATCTTTCAATGTTTCTAGCACGTGCAACAATTTACAGATTGTCGGTCTGTTTTTTGAGTTTCGAGATTATTTTGGCGGAACTTATCTGGCTTAACAGCGCGGGCTACTCTGACCACGGTCGCGAGAAAACTGAGCTTCGCAAAAATTCTCTCTCCAAAACCGCTCTTGTCTGGCAGCGTTCGATAAAGTAAAATTACAACAAAAACAAGAAAGGAAAGCTAACTTCGGGCGGAGCCGAAGTTGATATACCCTTGCAGAATATTCTGTAAATTATATTGGTTGGCCAAAAATAAAACCCATAGAAAATCCCAACTTCCTAACTTTAAAAACACCAAAGTTATGGCATTTCTGATCAATCAGTTACACAGCGGTTATGGGATGTAGTCGGCCGATCCTTACGAAATTTGGTAGGTCGAATTCATTGGCCAAATTTAAAGCCCATAAAAAATCCCAACTTCCTAACTTTAAAACACGAAAGTTATGGCATTTCCGATCGTTCAGTTATATGGCAGCTATAGGATATAGTCGGCCGATCCCGGCCGTTCCGACTTATATACTGCGTGCAAAGGATCAAAGGGTTTGTGCAAAGTTTCAATTCGATATCTTTAAAACTGAGAGCCTAGTTCGCGTAGAAACAGACGGACAGACAGACGGACAGACGGACTTGCTTATATCAACTCAGGACGCGATTCTGATCAAGAATATATATCCTTTATAGGGTCGGAGATGTCTCCTTCACTGCGTTGCACACTTTTGACCAAAATTATAATAGCCTCTGCAAGGGTATAAAAACACACTTCAAGTGATGCACAATACACAAACACGATGATAATGACTGTTCATCATTTTTAAGTTGTGACGGCGATTCCGATGCCGCCACAATTATTCCCGATCCCCACGGAGGGGAGGAGGAAATATGCGTATTTTTATTATTAATATTATTGTTATCCCTTTGATTTTTTAGCTTTAAGAGAAAAACAATGAATTAATAATTAGCATAATAAGCCTAGGCAAAAACAAACAAAGGTACATTATTTAATAAGTGGAAAAGAGAGGGGAGAGCGGGGAAGAGAGGAGAGCGGGGAAGAGAGGAGAGCGGGAAAGAGAGGAGAGCGGGGAAGAGAGGCGAAACCGGGAACAACTCCTACGCAGTTGCCTAAGGAATTCACCCCAAAAAGAGCATGAGAGAGGAGTAAATTGAACGACCTGAACGGAGTGCAAAGCCCACCTCAGCGACAGCGCGGTCGACGACAACGGAGAGCGAGAGGGAATATCGAAAAGCGAGCTGGGCAGAGCAGAGGAGTTGCTGTTGCCAAAAGGAGAAAGGGAGTCGCGAAATCGAACTTCACCACTGCGACTGCGTGGTAAGAAGATGGTGAGATCGGAGAGGCCAAGGGCACGAGAACAAAATTGGAAAGAACGCAAGGGACTGACACGCGAACATCGGAGCCGGATAGTCGTACTTAAAAAAACGAGATAAGTCGCAATTAGGAGACCACGTGGTTTTTAGTCGGTAAGCAAAACGGTACAGTCGTGCAGAATTTTACTGGTGCAGCGAGAAACGCGATTAGATCATGTGAACAAGACGAATAGGCGAAAGAAGCCAACAGTGAATAAAGACTAAATTAATAAATTATAACTTCGACAACGTGTGTATATATTCTTTTTTTTCTGACCTTCGACCCGCTTCAATTAAGCCCGTTGAATAAATAATTTAATTATAACAAGTGATAATAACCCTAACCTGAGAATCGATCAAACGTAACGGAACCGTAACCCCGACGCGTAATTAACTAACATATCGGCCGTTAATAGAGTAGTATCGTAGTTAGTAATAAAACCCTGGGTCCGCCCGAGTTTTACCGTAATTAGTAATAAAACCCTGGGTCTGCCCGAGTTTTACCGTAGTTATTAGTAAAGCCCTGGGTCCGCCCGAGTTTTACCGTAGTTATTATTAAAGCCCTGGGTCCGCCCGAGTTTTACCGTAGTTATTATTAAAGCCCTGGGTCCGCCCGAGTTTTACCGTAGTTATTATTAAAGCCCTGGGTCCGCCCGAGTTTTACCGTAGTTATTATTAAAACCCTGGGTCCGCCCGAGTTTTACTGTAGTTATTATTAAAGCCCTGGGTCCGCCCGAGTTTTACCGTAGTTATTATTAAAGCCCTGGGTCCGCCCGAGTTTTACTGTAGTTATTATTAAAGCCCTGGGTCCGCCCGAGTTTTACCGTAGTTATTATTAAAGCCCTGGGTCCGCCCGAGTTTTACCGTAGTTATTATTAAAGCCCTGGGTTCGCCCGAGTTTTATCGTAGTACTTATTAAAAACCTGAGTCTGCCCGAATTACATCGTAGTAATTATTAAACATCCAAGGAGGCTACCCAAGTTTTAGTGTAACCAAACCCTGCCTCGACCAAATTTATGGTAGCCACCGATAAAGCCTATCACTGACATTGGTTCCTACGATAACTGTTTACTAAGTCCAGGGTCTGCCCGGGCTCGGTAGCCAGTCTTAGGTACAGCCACGTACCTTTGGTCGCGGTTTCTTCTCCTAATTATAAGGACCACGCCTAAAAACTCACTCGATTAACCCACATCGTCCACTGTAAATTTATAAATATTTTGTGGAGGCCCTGGCCAACCCCTGAGCATATCCTGGCTGGGAAAACATCCTTACAAATGGCGCCCGAACAGGGACTAATGTGGGGCTGATCACGATCGATCAGCAACAAAAACACCAAGCGGATTAAAGACCCGTACAGTGTGAGGCTGGCTAAAATAGTTAAGGAGTAAGAACGTCGATCAGGATCGGATTGCTGACAGGAAGCGCAAAGGGAGCACACCAGATATAATACAATGTCAGAAAACGAACAAGGAAGGAAAACTAATATGGGTTCGCCAGGCAGTCGTATAGGGACTCGTTGGATCTATACGCTAAGAAAGGACGAATTACTCATCTTCGCACAGGAATTCGGATTCGACGACACAGGCAAGGTGGACGAGATGAGAAAGCGTTTCGCAGAAATCGTCAAAGCAGGTGAGCTCTCTCCATCTCAAAGGGCCCGATTGGTCCGATTAGAAGCCGGGTTCGCGAATGGGGGAGTGAACGACGACGTGAAAAGGGTAGAGGAAGTCGACCTAGACCCCAGGTCAATACAATTACAGGTGCCAGGATTTTTCACCCCTAGAGGTGGGAGCCCTGTCGACCACGAACGAGTAATTTCTACGGAGGGAACCACCGGCCGTAATGATACCAAATGTAATGTTACACGGGAGAACGAAATGGCTTGGGGTGGAAATTTTGGCCGGGCCACAGCACACGGTGTCATAGCAGAGCAAGTCCGAAAATGGGGACTCAAATTCAATGGCCATACCGATCCGTTGGGGTTCCTAGAGGAGCTGGAAGAGAGGGCTACATCGTACGCCCTTCCCTTAGCCCAACTGCCAAAAGTTATGACGGAAACTCTTACAGACAGAGCCTCTCGGTGGTTTAGGACCAGCCAACTGCAGGGAGCCACTTGGCCGGTATTCCGGCGGGAGTTCTTGGACTTTTTCTTACCACCACATTATTTTCGACGATTAGAAGACGACATCAGAGCTCGTTACCAACGTGAGGGAGAGGGCTTCAAGGATTATGTAATCGAGATCCGAACGCTGATGCGACACGCAGGGTACGATCAGACGAAGGAGTTAGATAGGATTTACGAGAACTGCCTCCCCACATACCAGATGTACGTAAAACGTGGCTACTTTGAGACCTTAGGCCAGCTTTTACAGTTCGCAGTCGAGTTCGAGAGTATACAACATCGCGACCGTATGCGATTACAGTCCCAAGATCGCTCGTACAGGAGTCTCGGCCAAACTCACGGGAACGCCCGAGAGTCTCCGAAGTCACAGGTGCCGGCGAACCCCATCCGGGTTCGCAACCCTTTCCGAGGAAACCCGCAAACCCCCTTACAACTTGGTCCCAATCCCATGCCACGGGAAGAAATCTCGAATAGGATGATGAACCAGGAGTCGCTACAAACACCTCCCGAAAGTCGGGGTTGTTTCAACTGTGGGGCAGAGGGCCACTTTGCGAGGGAGTGCCGGAACCCCCGACCGTTAGTGTGTTGGGATTGCAGAAGGGAAGGGATCAGGACTATTGATTGTTGTAGGCGTCCCGAGTCGGGAAACGAACAGCGTCCTCGACCAACCCGGGAACAGTTGGGGACGAGAGTACCCGAGAACCGGGAATAGGCGCACCCCTACGCGTAGAAGACGGAAAGATCGTAGCGCAAGTATTAATCGCTGACATCTCTGTGTTAGCCACTGTCGATAGCGGGGCCACGAGGAGTTTTATCAACGAAACACTCCTCAGACAGCTGAAGGCATCAGTGACAGTGAGAGAGGTGTGCACCGGCATACGTTTGGCAGACGGGACCAGCGTCAGTATCACAGGAATGGTAGTCACCAACATCGACCTCGGAGGACAAGTAGTAGAATTAGCGCTACTGGTAATGGACTCTATGCGAGATAAAGTAATATTAGGACTTGACTTTCTCTGCGCGATCGGCACTACAATACGATGTGGACGGGCTCGACTACATCTTCGTGAGGCGGGTCCGAGAACCACCCGCACCAACGAGGACCACCACGCAGGGAACCGGCCGGTCATGGCTAATTTGCAGGGGCTCGGGACAGAAGCGACCCGAGAGGGATCTACCGTCGACATGGAAGACGTGCGCAAGGCGAACTGGGAGATAACGGAAATCGGAAAGAGAACCAAGAAACCCACTGGAAATGAACTGGAGAAAGGAGAGAAAATACAGGAGAACCAGGGGACACAGGAGAACCAAGGAGTACAGGAAAACCAGGGAACACAGGAAAACCAGGGAACACAGGAAAACCCGGGAGAAGAAGTCACACCCCCTCGGCGAGAAGGGGAATGGTCAGTAGAGGACCAAGAACAGATAGATCGATTCCTCCAACGAGAGCTGAGAGAATTCGAAGGGATGTCGGGGGTATCACACATCGCACAACATACGATCACAATGCGAGACGATCGCCCGGTGAAACAACGATACTACCCCAAGAATCCTGCGATGCAACGAATTATCGACGATCAGGTGAACGAATTGTTAACCGCAGGACAGATAGAACCGTCCAAAAGCCCATATAGTGCACCCATCGTCTTAGTGCGTAAAAAGAACGACGAGTGGCGGATGTGTGTCGACTTTCGACAATTAAACGCGAGGTCAATACCAGACGCGTATCCGACACCTCGTATTAACTATATCCTAGAGAGACTAAGCCAGGCCCGAGTCTTGTCGACACTAGATCTGAAAAGCGGCTACTGGCAAATACCTATGGCATCAGACAGTAAACAGTACACTGCATTCACAGTCCCGGGTCGGGGTCTCTTCCAGTGGCGGGTCATGCCGTTCGGGTTACACTCCGCAGCTGCCACTTTCCAACGCGCCCTAGATAGTGTCATCGGGCCCGAACTAGATCCGTTCGCGTTTGCGTATTTGGACGACATCGTTGTAATTGGGAGAGACTTAGCAGAACATACACGAAACCTACGAGAGGTATTTCGGAGACTCAGGGCTGCTAATCTACGCATTAACAGGGAGAAATGCTCATTTTTTAAAAGAAAGCTCAAGTACCTGGGCCACATGGTAAGCGAAGATGGTATTCATACGGACCCCGATAAAGTATCAGCAGTCAGGGAGTTACGACCACCTACCTCTCTGAAGGAACTGAGAAGATGCCTAGGCATGGCATCGGGGTACCGTAGATTCGTACCGAACTTTGCGACGATCGTTCAGCCGATGACCAAGCTCCTAAGGAAGAGCGTTAAGTGGCGCTGGGATACTGAAGAACAGGCCGCCTTCGACACACTTAAAGGACGTCTCACGAGTGCCCCCACCCTTGCCTGCCCAAACTTTGACCAACGATTCACGGTCCAGACAGATGCGAGTGACGTCGGATTGGGAGCAATATTGACTCAGGAGATGGATGGAACGGAAAGGGTAATCGCCTACATAAGCCGTCGGCTAGAGAAGGCTGTCGTGCAGAATTTTACTGGTGCAGCGAGAAACGCGATTAGATCGTAAAATTGTAGAACGAAGATTGGTGAACTCATGTGAACAAGACGAATAGGCGAAAGAAGCCAACAGTGAATAAAGACTAAATTAATAAATTATAACTTCGACAACGTGTGTATATATTCTTTTTTTTCTGACCTTCGACCCGCTTCAATTAAGCCCGTTGAATAAATAATTTAATTATAACAAGTGATAATAACCCTAACCTGAGAATCGATCAAACGTAACGGAACCGTAACCCCGACGCGTAATTAACTAACATATCGGCCGTTAATAGGGTAGTATCGTAGTTAGTAATAAAACCCTGGGTCCGCCCGAGTTTTACCGTAATTAGTAATAAAACCCTGGGTCTGCCCGAGTTTTACCGTAGTTATTAGTAAAGCCCTGGGTCCGCCCGAGTTTTACCGTAGTTATTATTAAAGCCCTGGGTCCGCCCGAGTTTTACCGTAGTTATTATTAAAGCCCTGGGTCCGCCCGAGTTTTACCGTAGTTATTATTAAAGCCCTGGGTCCGCCCGAGTTTTACCGTAGTTATTATTAAAGCCCTGGGTCCGCCCGAGTTTTACTGTAGTTATTATTAAAGCCCTGGGTCCGCCCGAGTTTTACCGTAGTTATTATTAAAGCCCTGGGTCCGCCCGAGTTTAATCGTAGTACTTATTAAAAACCTGAGTCTGCCCGAATTACATCGTAGTAATTATTAAACATCCAAGGGGGCTACCCAAGTTTTAGTGTAACCAAACCCTGCCTCGACCAAATTTATGGTAGCCACCGATAAAGCCTATCACTGACATAGGTTCCTACGATAACTGTTTACTAAGTCCAGGGTCTGCCCGGGCTCGGTAGCCAGTCTTAGGTACAGCCACGTACCTTTGGTCGCGGTTTCTTCTCCTAATTATAAGGACCACGCCGTCCACTGTAAATTTATAAATATTTTGTGGAGGCCCTGGCCAACCCCTGAGCATATCCTGGCTGGGAAAACATCCTTACAAAGTTTGAAACTCAGGCGTTAAATAGTGAAATCTGTTTATTTAGTTTACAAAGTTCAAACTGCACATTTTACGGATATTTCTATGTCTATATCATTACGCTATTTTATAAAACATACGATGGCAGATCGTTGAAGAATTCTTTCGAATTAGCGAATACCATCTCGTGCCTGACTCCGTAGTTTTCATTCAAAACCATGCCTGCTTCCAAGGGATAGTTGGTTGGTGTAATTGATAGCTTCTTGGCAACGGCTTCCCGACGTCTTCTAAATGGCGTTGATCGGTGTGATTTGACGTACCTCGTACATGAATTAAAAAGCGTATTCAACGAGTCTACAAACAAACTACTGAATTCCGGAATCATCACATCCTCGGGCTGTGAAATGAAAACAAATTTTTTGAATTATTAAATCGTTATTATCTGCCTGTTAAATTTTCGCAGACCAAAGTGACACTGAGGCCCACACATCAAAATTATATGGAATCATTTTTTTAAACTAATTTAAAATCGGCACATCATTTCGCGAAATTCACGAAAAACTTACATTGGGTGTTTGAATGTCAGTAGCTAATTGATTGATTTCCGTCAGCTCCGTTTTTAAAGCCTCATCGATCTTATGGCATTCTTGCTTGGCACGAACCAAAGCATCGTGCAGCTTCTTGTAAAACTCGTCAATTATTATTAGTTTTTGCTCTAGCGTTGGTATTGAATAGCCATGAATAATTTCATATGGAATGCCAGCTCTTGATAAAGATACTGCTAGGCCAATCGCGATGCCTACGGGACCTGCGACAAAGGCCAATATATTCGTGCATAAGAAACCAAACGCAGTCACTACAACTCTTGATTTCGCTTTAAGGCTGCTTATTTTGTTGACCAGTTCTCTGCGTTCAATGCCATAAAAACCGTCCGATTGAAAATCTTCATCGATTTGGATTTGTGTTACATTAAGTAATACACCTAATTTCGACATATGTTGTATAGCTCGTTCTATGTGACTTATTGAGTTTTGCGAATTAGTAACACCTTCGAGAAGTAAGTTTTTGGTCCTCCTTTCTATGTACGATCGAATGCTCTTTGGTAAGTTTGGTGACTGAATTACTTGAACAGTACACGGTAAATCATTCTTGACCATTCCGCACCATCGGAGTAACGGACCCACAGCAAACACATATTCATCGTGAGCTTGCGTGTTTTCATTCAGTAATTCTTTCATATTATCTTTGGCCTTGCCATGATAATCCTTGAATAGTTCTTGAATGCTTTCAACAGCTTCGTTGAGGACATTCCATTGCACTCTCTTGTCCAATTGTTCGTTGTATATCTCTACCAAGTTGTTCATTTTCGTCATCAAAAGTTGTTCTTTCTCCAAATTCGAGCAAGCTGTAACACACCCCCAATTCGAGCATGCTGTAACACTCTCCAAACTGTATAGTGACAAAATAACGCACAGAAAAGTAAACTGCTTCATTTTCACAAACTTCGTCCGAACAATATGACTGACGATAACTGTACTAATGTCAGTCTAGCTCAAATTCGGCTTTTATAGGGAAATATGTTCTTGGAAAGAACAAAATTTCCAAAATCACTTTATTGTTTTTCATTCGAATAAAGTATATTTTGGAATCCCAGAGCTATTAAACATCGAAAGCATTTGAATATCGGTTCTGCGAAACACAACACAGCTCTGTTAATGTTTTCCACGAAGGGATAGATTATATGTTCTTGGAAAGAACAAAAGTTAAAAAATATCTTTATTGTATTTCATTCGAATAAAGTAAATTTTTGAATCCCAGAGCTATTAAACATCGAAAATATTTTAATATCGGTTCTGCGAAACGAAAATTAACGAAATTCATTTTTTAGAGTAGATTTTTCCCGGTATAGTTCTCACTGGATGATTTATTGAATCACGGAAAAATATAAGCCATTACACAGCTCTGTGAATGTTAAAGTAATAAACCATTATCATTTCTTGGGAATACAAAATCACGGTTGCTCTACTTTCAGTTTGTATATGCTCCGTTCAACTTGCGATTTGAATAATATATATGTATATATATATATATATATAGAATATAGTATTTGACGTTTCTGATGAATGAAATAATATGTATATGCTCCGTTCCGTAGTATTTGACGTTTCTGATGAATGAAATAATATGTACGACAAATAAAAAATGATCCGGTTTTGCCAAAGAGATTATATTGGTCTTTGGTGATAACCAGTGCTCATGGACATACATCATAACGTGTGTATGAAATGGAATGTACATAAAAGAACGGGATATCGCTTTGTGATTCAGTTACAATTTCGCGCTCGTTCGGACAAGAGTGAGTTCCAAGCCAGTGAAGGCTATCACAATGAAGATCTCAATTTTTATTTTGACGGTGTTCGCGTTATATCAGACGCGTGTCACGACAGCAGAGAAAGAAAGCGACGGTGTCCAGTACATACCCAGGGTAATTCGGGATTTAAGGGAAACGCTCGATAGCTTTCACAAGAACCGCACATTTGAATCCATTGCAAACAAAGAAAGCGACGGTGTGCAGTCCATGTACAGCGTTATTCGGACTCTCGGGGAAACGCTCGATAACTTTTACAAAAACCGCACATTTGAATCCGAAGACTATATATTAAAGCATAGTGTTTCAGTTCCAACACAACTGAGTTTGAAAACCATTGCAAGCAAAGAAAGCGACGGTGAGCAGTCCATATCCAGCGTTATTCGGGCTTTCGGAGAAACGCTCGATAACTTTTACAAAAACCGCACATTTGAATTCGAAGACGATACATTAAAGCGTAGTGTTTCACTTCAAACACAACTGAGTTTGAAAACCATTGCAAACAATCTTTTATTTTCTCGAAGAAGAATCGATAGATTTTGCAACGTTACCAGAGCTACCCGATCTATTGATGAAAATTCCAAATTATCCTTCTTGACTGACATTGGAAACTACTTGACAGCGATGAAGCAGTCGATACCGTTGGATTTCATCTCCGAAGACATCGTTCGCATAACGATCGATGTGAAAAAAAATAACTTCGTGCTCAATTCTCAGCTCATTGGAAAATGGGATGGACCGGCGCCGACAATATCCAGTATTTTGCGAAATGTCACACTCTTAATGCCGCTTGACGTCGACGCCAGCAGCCAAAGCTACAGCTTTTCCACCGTTTCTCCTTTTCATGCTTTCCAAACGACTACAGAAGTATTTCTACGACACATTGATGATGCATTGAGCAAAATTAGCTCTGTAACCGCAAACTCGCGAGAAGCTATCTTACAAGCTTGCATCCAACAACGAAAAACTTCGAACAACGATAATTCGAATTCAAACGATGCAGCACATCCGAGAACCAACAATTTGTGTCGAAGAAATTGCAACGAACAACGAACAACTGCAAACAACGATAATTCGAATTCATTCAGCCCCTGTCCAAACGATGCAGTAGATCAAAGCAAAGAACTTTTTTGTTTTTTCAGAGATTGCGAAATTTGCTCTTTGAAATTATGCAAATCGACGCTGTCTCATTTTGTTAATATTGGATCCAATTTACAGCAATCCGAGTTGACAAATGAGTACAACAAGTTTTTGGCTTCAATTAGAGGTAATCAAAATCATGTTTGTGTCAATATTCTCAATTCTTTCCTGTTGAATAGACGTTCAATGTTGATCGAGACGTTCAAGAAAATGTCATATAAAGATCGGCTTGTACAATATTCGACTACTTCTGCGTCACCGTACAACGTAAATTGGCAAATTTTTTGAAACATAGAAGTGGAAAACAAGTCTAAAATATATAATTCTTTTATGTCATAAATGTACTTTTCTACTTGTTATTTTCTTCATGCAATAAAATTATCACTGTGGCACGGAAAACTTTGTTTTTATTCTTAGTTATACTTAGTCAAAAAGTATAAAACATTTTATTTGGCAACTCACTTGAAAACTTGAATATTGGGCAGCAGTAAGTATCAAGCAGATGATTTGACTGTGAACGCTTCAAAGGTTTGTTCGAATGCAGAAGAGTATAAGGTAGTGATTATTTTTATATCTTGGCAGCATCTCACATTTCGTACTTTATTGTATTCAATTCACAATGCACAATTACTTGCAAATAAATCTTTTCTGCATAGGATAACATTAGACGTAAGATGGTATGAATATTTTTATATCAACTTCCAGAAGATTAAAGTTATCCGATGAGGTGAAGGTGGTCTGGGACATGACAAAGGTGTCCTGCCCCCGTTCGACGCTCTTCCCTGTGCGCTTGCACTCGGCCACGGCCCACTGGCAGTTGAGCACCTGCCGACCCACGTTCTCCACGTTCGCAATATCGGGCACGGTCCTCCTGGTAATCTCCCCTGGCCTTTCTTGTCCGGAGGAGCTGGACTTGAGCGTCTCATTCCTCCAAGCGGCTGGCTAGTATTCCTCGCACATAAAGCACCTTTGTGAAGTAACGTTCCCTCAACCTTTCAAATGAATGACGCAAACCGTCGAGCAATTTGGTCAGTTCCGATAGGTGTACAATGCGCTGCCCTACATCCTGTTCATTACACACCCGATGAATTAGCGAGGAAGAAATGGCGCGGGTTTCGTCGATTGAAAGCCTCTCGCCCATCCAGCTCCCGAGCATATGGACAGAGGATCGAAACCCGCTGCTCCAGATGCATCGGCGGAAAAAAAGGAATATTCTCGAGGGTCTCCATTTCCAGGCGCTTCAGGTACTCATTGGGCGGAGTACAGCGACCGTTGTTACGGACACTTGGCCCGGTCGACGGTTGTTGGAGCGTCAGTACCGATTGAACGAGCTCACTTCCTCCACTCGACCTTGAGTGTGTAGCGCTTGCTCGGAAAAAGATACTTTTCTAGCGCCATCTGTTGGACGTTGTGAGAGAGGGTACTGCGTTGCCAGTGGATAGCCGCGAGAGAGCAACGTTCACCCTGAATTCGCCCTGGGGTTACCGCCACTTTTCCGGCGGCGTGTTCGTTCTTTTCCGTTTTGGCAGCTGCAGAGTGAAGTCATAAATTAGCAGTGATCAATTAAAGCTCGAAAAGTACACGCGAGTGTTCTCACTTTAGTGCCAAAGGGAAGGAGTAAAACAATTTGGCTTTGAGCCGCATAAAAAGGGTGAGAAGAAAAACAAGAAAGGAAAACTAACTTCGGGCGGAGCCGAAGTTTATATATCCTTGCAGAATACTCTGTAAATTATATTCTCCAAAATTATTCATGTGATTCATTCTTAATACTCATAAAAAATCCCAACTTCCTAACTTTAACAACACCAAAGTTATGGCATTTCCAATCGTTCAGTTATATGGCAGCTATAAGATATAGTCGGCCGATCCTTAGGAAATTTGGTAGGTCGGATTGATTGGCCAAAAATAAAACCCATAGAAAATCCCAACTTCCTAACTTAACAAACACCAAAGTTATGGCATTTCCGATTAATCAGTTATATGGCAGCTATAGGATATAGTCGGCCGATCCCGGCCGTTCCGGCTTATATACTGCGTGCAAAGGAAATAAGGGTGTGTGCAAAGTTTCAATTCGATAGCTTTAAAACTGAGAGACTAGTTTGCGTAGAAACAGACAGACGGACAGACGGACATGGCTATATCAACTCAGGAGGTGATCCTGATCAAGAATATATATACTTTATAGGGTCAGAGATGTCTCCTTCACTGCGTTGCATACTATTGACCAAAATTATAATACCTTCTGCAAGGGTATAACAAAACAAAACATACACACACATTTCTATACTAGTGCAGTGAGACCCCCGTAACTTGAACTTCTATAACCTATTTCAAAAATATTTTTTGAAATTTATATTTGTTTTCTTATTATTAAAAACAAGAAAGGAAGCAAACTTCGGCAAGCCGAAGTTTATATACCCTTGCTACAATGAAGCTATGTCGATTTTGCGCTGCATTTTACCATCGTTTCTATGGCACCTACATATATGATATTGTTGTCCGATTTTAATTTAATTAACACCGTAACCGTATCCATAATATTCAAATATTACGAAATCCCAAAGATCAACAACAAAAAATTAAAAACAACAAAGTTATAATTTTTTTTGAATTTTGTTTTCCGAATATTCCTATGGGAGCTATATGATATAGTCGCCCGATCCGGCTCGTTTCGACTTATATACTACCTGCAATAGAAATGCATGTTTTGGGCAAGTTTCAAGCAGATAGCTTTAAAACTGAGGGACTAGTTTGCGTAGAAACGGACAGACGGACATGGCTAGATCGACTCTCCTAGTGATACTGATCAAGAATATATATACTTTATAGGGTCGGAATCGGCTCCTTTACTGCGTTCCAAACTTTTGACTGAAATTGTAATACCCTCTGCAAGGGTATAAATATAAAATTCAGTAGTAATTGTCAGTATGAATCTAATTTTAGAAAAATAATAGAAAATACAAATACCATAAATTATGGTATTTCAATTTTTATTCCCTTGCAGAGGGTATTATAATTTTGGTCAAAAGTGTGCAACGCAGTGAAGGAGACATCTCCGACCCTCGGAACGGCCGGGATCGGCCGACTATATCCTATAGCTGCCATTAAAAATGCATCATATGAATAATTTTGTAGAATATAATTTACAGAATATTCTGCAAGGGTATATCAACTTCGGCTCCGCCCGAAGTTAGCTTTCCTTTCTTGTTTAAGCTATTCGTGTAGTGTATGGCCAAAATTACGCCCAGCACGATAATGACAACCTACAAAATACAAAATATGCGATTAAGTTATTAATTATTTAAAGAATGTGTAACAGGGTAACACTCACATTGAATCCGAACAGTCCCCAGTTGATGTACCCTACACTCAAGTAGAGTTCTACTTTGCTGAGACATCCATCCCAATTGAGATTCAGGGGATTCACACAGCTGTTCTCCTTGCAGCAACTGTTGGGTACGGTGTGGTTCCAGACTTTGCTATTCAGGTAGTCCGTGGCACCATCTAGGCCACAGCATTGGAACTGGAATGAATGGACATTTATGAAGTAGTAATTGACTAAAGAAAACTCGAGGAAAACATTGATAAAATATGTCATTTAATTTAATTATTTATGTTAAGCTGTTTAAGCATCTTAGTGCGTTTCTTTTTTATAAACGATTATTACCTTTGCTAATAATATATATTAATTTAAAATTCACTGGTTTATTTATTAGCAAACACAAAGATGAAGGCCGTACTTACAGATGTCTGAATACTATCCATGCTACCCGGCTGAGCCTCCTCCAGTTTCCATTGATCCTCCACGGCTTGGATAGAGGTTTTCTTGATCGCATCATTGGGAAAGAGGATATTGAAGGTCAATATTACTATCAGCAAAGTCAGCGTTACGTACTGCATGGCGAATAAAGTAAGTTACTCATGGAGTACATGTGTGATTTATATGACATCGTTCAAGTACAAACCATCCAGAGCATACGCGGTGATTCGCGAACGGCTCCATAGCAGCCAAAAAGGGATGTCAAAAGCATGACGACACCCACGACCAGTCCGTAAATAGCAACCTTCGACTCTTCGAAGCTAAGGGCTCCGATAACGATCGATAGGATTCCAATTATCTGAATGTTTAGCGGAAAATTAGAAGAAACAGAAATAAATATGCCAATTCCTGATTAAAAAGCATCAAAATCTATTTCATGACTCGAAGAACTAATCAAAGAATTTGCAGCATTGTTCGGAAAAAAATTGATTCGTTGATTTAATTTACTAAATTAATTTATTAGTATTATACTTTATGACAAAGGTTTAATTGTTAAAATAATTAGAAAAAGCTTTATATTGCCAGGCTTAATATTTCCAAGTACCTCCATTATAGAAGCCATTAGCATACAGATACCCTCGAAATGTAGACATAAGCCAAAAACGCCCCCCAAATTATATCATCTAGTGGCCGGATGGGAAGTTGGAATAGAACCCATGACATCGAAGCTCGTTTATTAAAAATATCATGGCTGGATATTTGTATAAACCCTCTCAAAGCATCATATGTTTATATAGATTTATAGCTCTACTTACCAGCCATATTGCATGAAAGAAGAAAAACAAGTACTTTACAGTACTCGTTGCGCAGCTCATTTTGAATTTCTGTTTCTATCTTTCAATGTTTCTAGCACGTGCAACAATTTACAGATTGTCGGTCTGTTTTTTGAGTTTCGAGATTATTTTGGCGGAACTTATCTGGCTTAACAGCGCGGGCTACTCTGACCACGGTCGCGAGAAAACTGAGCTTCGCAAAAATTCTCTCTCCAAAACCGCTCTTGTCTGGCAGCGTTCGATAAAGTAAAATTACAACAAAAACAAGAAAGGAAAGCTAACTTCGGGCGGAGCCGAAGTTGATATACCCTTGCAGAATATTCTGTAAATTATATTGGTTGGCCAAAAATAAAACCCATAGAAAATCCCAACTTCCTAACTTTAAAAACACCAAAGTTATGGCATTTCTGATCAATCAGTTACACAGCGGTTATGGGATGTAGTCGGCCGATCCTTACGAAATTTGGTAGGTCGAATTCATTGGCCAAATTTAAAGCCCATAAAAAATCCCAACTTCCTAACTTTAAAACACGAAAGTTATGGCATTTCCGATCGTTCAGTTATATGGCAGCTATAGGATATAGTCTGCCGATCCCGGCCGTTCCGACTTATATACTGCGTGCAAAGGATCGAAGGGTTTGTGCAAAGTTTCAATTCGATATCTTTAAAACTGAGAGCCTAGTTCGCGTAGAAACAGACAGACAGACGGACAGACGGACATGCTTATATCAACTCAGGGCGCGATTCTGATCAAGAATATATATCCTTTATAGGGTCGGAAATGTCTCCTTCACTGCGTTGCACACTTTTGACCAAAATTATAATACCCTCTGAAGGGTATAAAAATGAACACAATTCAAGTGATGCACAATACACAAACACGATGATAATGACTGTTCATCATTTTAAAATTTGAAACTCAGCCGTTAAATAGTGAAATCTGTTTATTTAGTTTACAAAGTTCAAACTGCACATTTTACGGATATTTCTATGTCTATATCATTACGCTATTTTATAAAGCATACGATTACAGATAGTTGAAGAATTCTTTCGAATTAGCGAATACCATCTCGTGCCTGACTCCGTAGTTTTCATTCAAAACCATGCCTGCTTCCAAGGGATAGTTGGTTGGTGTAATTGATAGCTTCTTGGCAACGGCTTCCCGACGTCTTCTAAATGGCGTTGATCGGTGTGATTTGACGTACCTCGTACATGAATTAGAAAGCGTATTCAGCGAGTCCACAAACAAACTACTGAATTCCGGAATCATCACATCCTCGGGCTGTGAAATGAAAACAAATTTATTGAATTAATAAATCGTTATTATCTGGCTGTGTCTGTTATTGAGTAGCCTGTTAAATTTTCGCAGACCAAAGTGACACTGAGGCCCACACATCAAAATTGTATGGAATCATTTTTTTAAACTAATTTAAAATCGACACATCATTTCGCGAAATGCACGAAAAACTTACATTGGGTGTTTGAATGTCAGTAGCTAGTTGATTGATTTCCGTCAGCTCCGTTTTTAAAGCCTCATCGATCTTATGGCATTCTTGCTTGGCACGAACCAAAGCATCGTGCAGCTTCTTGTAAAACTCGTCAATTATTATTAGTTTTTGCTCTAGCGTTGGTATTGAATAGCCATGAATAATTTCATATGGAATGCCAGCTCTTGATAAAGATACTGCTAGGCCAATCGCGATGCCTACGGGACCTGCGACAAAGGCCAATATAATCGTGCATAAGAAACCAAACGCAGTCACTACAACTCTTGATTTCGCTTTAAGGCTGCTTATTTTGTTGACCAGTTCTCTGCGTTCCATGCCATAAAAACCGTCCGATTGAAAATCTTCATCGATTTGGATTTGTGTTACATTAAGTAATACACCTAATTTCGACATATGTTGTATAGCTCGTTCTATGTGACTTATTGAGTTTTGCGATTTAGTAACACCTCCGAGAAGTAAGTTTTTGGTCCTCTTTTCTATGTATGATCGAGTGCTCTTTGATAAGTTTGGTGACTGAATTTGTCGAACAGTATACGGTAAATCATTCTTGACCATTCCGCACCATCGGTATAACGGACCCACAGCAAACACATATTCATCGCGAGCTTTCGAGTTTTCATCTAGTAATTCTTTCATATTATCTTTGGCCTTGCCATGATAATCCTTGAATAGTTCTTGAATGCTTTCAACAGCTTTGTTGAGGACATTCCATTGCACTCTCTTGTCCAATTGCTCGTTGTATATCTCTACCAAGTTGTTCATTTTCGTCATCAAAAGTTGTTCTTTCTCCAAATTCGAGCAAGCTGTAACACACCCACAATTCGAGCAAGCTGTAACACTCTCCAAACTGTATAGTGACAAAATAACGCACAGAAAAGTAAACTGCTTCATTTTCACAAACTTCGTCCGAACAATATGACTGACGATAACTGTACTAATGTCAGTCTAGCTCAAATTCGGCTTTTATAGGGAAATATGTTCTTGGAAAGAACAAAATTTCCAAAATCACTTTATTGTTTTTCATTCGAATAAAGTATATTTTGGAATCCCAGAGCTATTAAACATCGAAAGCATTTTAATATCGGTTCTGCGAAACACAACACAGCTCTGTTAATGTTTTCCACGAAGGGATAGATTATATGTTCTTGGAAAGAACAAAAGTTAAAAAATCTCTTTATTGTATTTCATTCGAATAAAGTAAATTTTTGAATCCCAGAGCTATTAAACATCGAAAATATTTTAATATCGGTTCTGCGAAACGAAAATTAACGAAATTAATTTTTTAGAGTAGATTTTTCCCGGTATAGTTCTCACTGGATGATTTATTGAATCACGGAAAAATATAAGCCACTACACAGCTCTGTGAATGTTAAAGTAATAAACCATTATCATTTCTTGGGAATACAAAATCACTGTTGCTCTACTTTCAGTTTGTATATGCTCCGTTCAACTTGCGATTTGAATAATATATATATATATATACATATATATATATAGAATATAGTATTTGACGTTTCTGATGAATGAAATAATATGTACGACAAATAAAAAATGATCCGGTTTTGCCAAAGAGATTATATTGGTCTTTGGTGATAACCAGTGCTCATGGACATACATCATAACGTGTGTATGAAATGGAATGTACATAAAAGAACGGGATCTTGCTTTGGGATTGAGTTACAATTTCGCGCTCGTTCGGACAAGAGTGAGTTCCAAGCCAGTGAAGGCTATCACAATGAAGATCTCAATTTTTATTTTGACGGTGTTCGCGTTATATCAGACGCGTGTCACGACAGCAGAGAAAGAAAGCGACGGTGTCCAGTACATACCCAGGGTAATTCGGGATTTAAGGGAAACGCTCGATAGCTTTCACAAGAACCGCACATTTGAATCCATTGCAAACAAAGAAAGCGACGGTGTGCAGTCCATGTACAGCGTTATTCGGACTCTCGGGGAAACGCTCGATAACTTTTACAAAAACCGCACATTTGAATCCGAAGACTATATATTAAAGCATAGTGTTTCACTTCCAACACAACATAGTTTGAAAACCATTGCAAGCAAAGAAAGCGACGGTGAGCAGTCCATATCCAGCGTTATTCGGGCTTTCGGAGAAACGCTCGATAACTTTTACAAAAACGGCACATTTGAATTCGAAGACGATACATTAAAGCGTAGTGTTTCACTTCAAACACAACTGAGTTTGAAAACCATTGCAAACAATCTTTTGTTTTCTCGAAGAAGAATCGATAGATTTTGCAACGTTACCAGAGATACCCGATCTATTGATGAAAATTCCAAATTATCCTTCTTGACTGACATTGGAAACTACTTGACAGCGATGAAGCAGTCGATACCGTTGGATTTCATCTCCGAAGACATCGTTCGCATAACGATCGATGTAAAAAAAAATAACTTCGTGCTCAATTCTCAGCTCATTGGAAAATGGGATGGACCGGCGCCGACAATATCCAGTATTTTGCGAAATGTCACACTCTTAATGCCGCTTGACGTCGACGCCAGCAGCCAAAGCTACAGCTTTTCCACCGTTTCTCCTTTTCATGCTTTCCAAACGACTACAGGGGTATTTCTACGACACATTGATGATGCATTGAGCAAAATTAGCTCTGTAACCACAAACTCGCGAGAAGCTATCTTACAAGCTTGCATCCAACAACGAACAACTTCGAACAACGATAATTCGAATTCAAACGATGCAGCACATCCGAGAACCAACAATTTGTGTCGAAGAAATTGCAACGAACAACGAACAACTGCAAACAACGATAATTCGAATTCATTCAGCCCCTGTCCAAACGATGCAGTAGATCAAAGCAAAGAACTTTTTTGTTTTTTCAGAGATTGCGAAATTTGCTCTTTGAAATTATGCAAATCGACGCTGTCTCATTTTGTTAATATTGGATCCAATTTACAGCAATCCGAGTTGACAAATGAGTACAACAAGTTTTTGGCTTCAATTAGAGGTAATCAAAATCATGTTTGTGTCAATATTCTCAATTCTTTCCTGTTGAATAGACGTTCAATGTTGATCGAGACGTTCAAGAAAATGTCATATAAAGATCGGCTTGTACAATATTCGACTACTTCTGCGTCACCGTACAACGTAAATTGGCAAATTTTTTGAAACATAGAAGTGGAAAACAAGTCTAAAATATATAATTCTTTTATGTCATAAATGTACTTTTCTACTTGTTATTTTCTTCATGCAATAAAATTATCACTGTGGCACGGAAAACTTTGTTTTTATTCTTAGTTATACTTAGTCAAAAAGTATAAAACATTTTATTTGGCAACTCACTTGAAAACTTGAATATTGGGCAGCAGTAAGTATCAAGCAGATGATTTGACTGTGAACGCTTCAAAGGTTTGTTCGAATGCAGAAGAGTATAAGGTAGTGATTATTTTTATATCTTGGCAGCATCTCACATTTCGTACTTTATTGTATTCAATTCACAATGCACAATTACTTGCAAATAAATCTTTTCTGCATAGGATAACATTAGACGTAAGATGGTATGAATATTTTTATATCAACTTCCAGAAGATTAAAGTTATCCGATGAGGTGAAGGTGGTCTGGGACATGACAAAGGTATCCTGCCCCCGTTTTGATCCACATCCTTTTGAAATTTGGTAGGTCGGATTGATTGGCCAAATATAAAACCCATAGAAAATTCCAACTTCCTAACTTTACAAACACCAAAGTTATGGCATTTCCGATTTATCAGTTATATAGCGGCTATAGGATATAGTCGTCCGATTCTTATCAAATTTGGTAGGTCGGATTGATTGGCCAAATATAAAACCCATAGAAAGTCCCAACTTCCTAACTTTACAAACACGAAAGTTATGGCATTTCCGATCAATCAGTTATATGGCAGCTATAGGATATAGTTGTCCGATCCTGGCCGTTCCGACTTATATACTGCGTGCAAAGGATCGAAGGCTGTGTGAAAAGTTTCAATTCGATATCTTTAAAACTGAGAGACTAGTTCGCGTAGAAACAGACAGACGGACAGACAGACGGACAGACGGACATGGCTATATCAACTCAGGAGGTGATCCTGATCAAGAATATATATACTTTATAGGGTCGGAGATGTCTCCTTCACTGCGTTGCACACTTTTGACCAAAATTATAATACCCTCTGCAAGGGTATAACAAGAAAGGAAAACTAACTTCGGGCGGAGCCGAAGTTGATATATCCTTGCAGAATACTCTGTAAATTATATTCTCCAAAATTATTCATGTGATGCATTCTTAATACTCATAAAAAATCCCAACTTCCTAACTTTAACAACACCAAAGTTATGGCATTTCCAATCGTTCAGTTAAATGTCAGCTATAGGATATAGTCGGCCGATCCTTATGAAATTTGGTAGGTCGGATTGATTGGCCAAATATAAAACCCATAGAAAATTCCAACTTCCTAACTTTACAAACACCAAAGTTATGGCATTTCCGATTAATCAGTTATATAGCGGCTATAGGATATAGTCGTCCGATTCTTATCAAATTTGGTAGGTCGGATTGATTGGCCAAATATAAAACCCATAGAAAGTCCCAACTTCCTAACTTTACAAACACGAAAGTTATGGCATTTCCGATCAATCAGTTATATGGCAGCTATAGGATATAGTCGGCCGATCCCGGGCGTTCCGACTTATATACTGGGTGCAAAGGAAAGAAGGGTGTGTGCAAAGTTTCAATTCGATAGCTTTAAAACTGAGAGACTAGTTTGCGTAGAAACAGACAGACGGACAGACAGACGGACAGACGGACAGACGGACATGGCTATATCAACTCAGGAGGTGATCCTGATCAAGAATATATACACTTTATAGGGTCGGAGATGTCTCCTTCACTGCGTTGCACACTTTTGACCAAAATTGTAATACCCTCTGCAAGGGTATAAAAAAATGGCTCGTAAAGGACGAGCCAGACACATACACAATTTTTGATGTGGTCAAGTTCAAGCTTGCCTCAACGGCTCAATATTTAATATTTTTGGTTCAAATTTTTACACATTGTTGGTCAAACCTTATACATTAATGTACAATAAATGATATTTGTAAAATGGTCGTAAGATCTTTTAAAAAAAATTCACGAAAATATACCTTTTTTCGTGCTTCAAAACACTTACATGAATGTTAAAAATTCACACACTGGAAGCGAATAAATTGAAATATGTGCACAAGTTCGACGCATCTGCTGATCGAAGAGGATTCCTCCAAGGGCAGTATCCACCCGGATGGCCTGACCAAAGATCTTATAAACAAGATTTTCAGGGAGCATCCTGAGCGTGGTCTCCACGATGTGTCGGACTCCTTTCCGTCGTCATCTTTGGGTCAGTCCGCAGAAAAATGTAAGTGTACAGTGGACCATCGACTGGAGTACTAGAAGAACATGCTTATCCAGCGGCGGGAGTTGCAAGAAAGGCTACAGAGCCAGGTGGGCAGGATGCCAGAACAGATGATCTTCAATCGCCAGGAAAGGGTAGTGACACGTTCGGTGAGGGGCTTTGTGGAGATTGTTGGACTCAGCAGCCATTCTGCTGCTGAGCTTTTAGGAGGGATTGGTCCAAAGAAGGAGTATCTAAATGAGGATTATTCGAAAGAGCTTCCACCTAAGATCTGTGATCTAGAGGTGGTGGGCAGGAAGTGTCAGGACTATCAGGAGATTCCACTCGCTGATCCCTGGTCAAGAACCACTATCACGAAGAACTCCACTGAGCTCTTGTAACGAACCGCTACACTTATTGATATAAATCAGGCTAGATGTTGTCTCGAGATACCAGCGCACGCGAAAAATATATCCGGCTCTAGCTCTTCGGCTATGGGTGTGATGGTCTTGCTGATACCTCGGAATGCCTTCCCTAATAATACATAGATACTCGCGTGCATCACCAAACTGAAACCGGGTTAGAGAAACACACACATTAAATCATCACTCTATATTCCCTACTTTTCCATTTCGGCTGACTTCTCCTTTTCGCCTCCTTGGATGTTGTGGAGGTCCAGGTCTTGCCCACCCTACCAATGGTAGCTCATATCCTCAGCGCTTAACAGCCTGAGCGACCCCTTCATCAAGTGCTACCCTACATTACAAGACAACGCTAGCTGCGGCCACTTTTTCGACTTAGCAAAACATTATACAATTTTATTGACAGCTACGAATATAAACCATTACTTAAATTAAACCGTAAAAAGACATGAATAAAATAAATAAATATAAACAATAAATCCCTAAAGATTATAAAATGAAAGACCGATTTTTAAGGGGATACGGCCACAGCCCAAACCGTAAGAGCAAGAGCAGCCAAATTTGTTCACAGTATTCCATTGGGGGCGTGGGCGCTCACTAAGATCCGATATGTCCCCCCAATGGCCCCAAACAGCTCCAACATCCATTATTCTGAGCAAAAAAAAGTTGATGTATTTAAGCTTAACTTCTAAAGTGGTTGGAATTCCGATATTTGGTTTTTTCCGAATTTTAGGTTTTGAAAAGGCCTAATTAGAAATCTAAAAGAAATTTCGATATCCCCCATAATTTGGGGGCTACATTTAAAATTAACTTTTCGATTTAAAAAATCTAAACCGCTGTTCCGATCAAGATGATTTTTCGCTCAATAGTTATTCTATGGCCCAAATGCTTAATTTTAATTTTTCAAGTTTTTAACATTTTTTTAAGTATTTTTAACGAATTTATTTAGATTTTCTAAGTCATTGCGTTGTATTTTGCGGGAGCCTGTCGAGAGAACGAAACCCAGAAGCCAAGAGAGCGACGGCCGAGAGAGCAACAGCCAAGAAAACTGATGAGGGGGAGGGGTAGTGCTGCAGGGAAAGGGGGAGGGGAAAGAGGCAATTTAAGTTAAATTTGTTTTGGATTTTAAAAACTTAAACTGCTGCTCCGATCAATATGATTTTCGATCAATAGTCAGTCCTGTGGATCAAATGCTTAGGTTTTATTTTTCATTTTGTAGCAGAAGTAAGAGCCTTATTTAATTTCCACCATGGAAGAAAATAGAAAATTACTACAAATTCTGTAGCAAAGCCAAAATGTTTCCAAGTTAAATATTAATCTTAAGATTCGAACTTTTGACCAAATACGTATTTACATATGTATATTTGGATATGTTTTGATTTGCTTATATGTACAATCCCTAAAGATTATAAAATGAAAGACCGATTTTTAAGGGGATACGGCCACAGCCCAAACCGTAAGAGCAAGAGCAGCCAAATTATTTCACAGAATTCCATTGGCGGCGTGGGCGCCCTCTAAGATCCGATATGTCCCCCCAGTGGCCCCAAACAGCTCCAACATCCATTATTCTGAGCAAAAAAAGTTGATGTATTTAAGCTTAACTTCTAAAGTGGTTGGAATTTCGATATTTGGTTTTTTCCGAATTTTAGGTTTTGAAAAGGCCTAATTAGAATTCTAAAAGAAATTTCGATATCCCCAATAATTTGGGGGCTACATTTAAAATTAACTTTTCGATTTAAAAAATTTAAATCGCTGCTCCGATCAAGATGATTTTTCGCTCAATAGTTATTCTATGGCCCAAATGCTTAAGTTTAATTTTTCAAGTTTTTAAAATTTTTTAAGTATTTTAAACGAATTTATTTAGATTTACTAAATTTTTATAGTTACCGAATAATGATTCGGGAGGGTGAAATTAATCATTTAATTTATTTCAAAGCTCTTTTAAGTCAGTTTTTAGTTGATATGTGTGCCAAAATGGAAGCAGAACGGCTTAATTTTATGGCCGTCCTGATTTATTTATAACATTTACTTGCAATCCTAAGTGGAAAGACATTACAGAGTCATTATTACCCGGTCAGATGGCCTATGACCGCCATGATATAATAGCGCGAGTATTTCATTTATAAGTTAAAGCACTAAAGGCTCTTTTAGTTAAGAACCAATTGTTTGGAGAAGTTCAATGTTTCATGTACACTGTAGAATGGCAAAAACGTGGCCTCCCACATGTTCATATACTACTTTGGCTTAAAAATCGAATTTATGCTGATCAAATAGACGATACAATATGTGCAGAAATTCCAGATCCACAGAAAGATCCCGTGCTACATAATATCGTAAAGTCCAATATGATTCATGGACCTTGCGGAATGTTAAACCGTAGTTCACCGTGCATGAAAGATGGCAAAGGAAACAGTAACAGGAATTGATAGTTATCCTCTGTATCGAAGAAGGGCTTCAGATGATGGTGGCTTTACTGTAGAAAAGAATGGTAATATTTTAGACAACCGTTGGGTTGTGCCATATAATTCAGTACTATTACGTGCAATGGAAGCACACATAAAGGTTGAAGCCTGCAGTTCAGTTAAGTCTATAAAATACGTATGCAAATATGTCAATAAAGGCAGCGATCAGGCTTCATTTTCCCTTGAAGACTGACGAAATGAAGTTAAAACGTATGAAAATGGAAGATATATAAGCAGTTCGGAAGCCGTGTGGAGAATCCTAGCTTTTCCTATACCCGAACGACTCTGACATTAATGACGAAATTATGGAAAGAGTCTATAACAAATGTCTAATAAGCATTGAACATTTTGTATTGTCTATTGGTGGAACATGTCTTAAAGAATAAGGTCTTTCTCAACCAATTATTCCTGAAGCCGAATTGGAATACCGATTATCTAAAAGAAATAAGTTATGAAAGTAACAACACTCTCCTTACCAACAACGAAAATTTGCTTACAGACGAGCAAAAAGTCGTATACAATACAATTTTACAAAGCGTTGGGGCTGAGATGGGTGAAATATTTTTTTTGGATGCTTATTGTTGGCAAAAGTTCGAAGTTAAAAAAAAATAGCCCTAGCTGTAGCATCTTCCGGTATAGCTGCTACCCTGCTCAATGGAGGTCGAACTGCTCATTCTACATTTAAACTTCCTTTGGATTTAGTTAATTTAGAAACACCTCATTGCTCTATTTCAAAGCAATGTAATATGGCTGCGGTGTTTAAAGATTGTAAGTTAATTGTTTGGGATGAGTTCACAATGTCACATAAAGGTGGGCTTGAAGCCATAAATAGAACCCTGCAAGATATTAATGAGAATACTATGTTGATGGGTGGTATTACAGTCCTGCTAGCTGGAGACTTTCGCCAAACCCTTCCTGTTGTGCCAAGAGGTACAGGAGCTGACGAAATAAAGGCCTGTTTAAAATCTTCATTTTTATGGCCACAGATAAAAAAACTAGCGCTCACGAAAAATATGCGAGTGCACTTAAAAGGAGACAGTTCTGCAGGAATTTTTGCCGAAACTCTTTTAAAAATTGGGAATGGCGTCCATCCAACAGTTGATGGAAAAATAGTTATAACATCACGCTTAGGAAATGTAGTCCAAAACGTTCAAGACCTTACATCCAAAATATTTCCTGACATTTCCAACATATCATGTAAAAGCTTAGATTGGCTATCTGAGCGCGCCATTTTGACAACGAAAAATGAAAGAGCAACCACTATTAATAATTTATTGCTAAACTCATTTGATTGTTTAGAAGTCTCCTATAAATCGGTCGACTCTGTTCCTGATGCTGATAATGCTGTTCATTACCCTGTTGAATTTTTAAATTCTTTGAATCCTCCAGGAATTCCTCAGCATAATCTGTCTCTTAGGATTGGAGCACCCGTAATGTTATTGCGAAATTTAAGTCCCCCAAAGTTATGCAATGGGACACGATTGCAGATAAAAGGTCTTCATAAGAATGTAATCGAAGCAACAGTATTTACGGGGTGCGCAAAGGGGGAAACAGTGTTTATACCCAGGATCCCATTAATACCATCCAGTCTGCCGTTTCAGTTTAAAAGGCTACAATTCCCTCTAAAAGTTTGCTTTGCAATAACTATAAATAAATCGCAGGGGCAGACCTTGAAGCTGGCTGGACTAGATCTTAGAGAAGATTGCTTCTCTCATGGACAGAAAGTTTTAGTGGAATAGGTCTAATTGGAGCTACCACATTAAAAAAAACGCGCCAATTTCTCTACCTCAGGGGTGGTGTGGAAATGGGAAAGTCTTGACAACCGTACTCAAAACTAATTTTAAGCGAACGAAGTCGCGCCGGGTACAGCTAGTATATATATATATGTTAAAATGTGACATATAATGGGTGCATAAATAATGGGTGCAATTAAAAAAAAACTTGCTGGTTGATAAAAACAATGGTTAGCTGAGGGATGGGGATTATATCATTTAAGAGTTGCTTTGAAAATCTTCATATTTTATTTAACTAAATTTTCCTTTTTTTTGTTTTTAATTCAATTTTGACTTTAATTTTATTTTCACCATTTAAACGGAAGGATGCATCACGTTATTCATAACCAGCTTTCAGTTCAATCTGAATTCAATCTAATTTACTTTACTTTTTTTTTCTCTGAGTGTAGCAATTTTTGTTTCTTTATTTCTCCGTATTCGTTTTTTTTCTTTTAGGTTAACATTCTAGATTATAATTTTTCGACTTTTCTTATGAGATTTTGGAATAGATTTTCTTTTTAAAACTCACCATACTTATGTTCATCCACCGACGAAAGCGCTTTCCTCGTTGACGATGGCTAAATAAGGTTAAACAAGAAAGGAAAGCTAACTTCGGGCGGAGCCGAAGTTGATATACCCTTGCAGAATACTCTGTAAATTATATTCTCCAAAATTATTCATGTGATGCATTCTTAATACTCATAAAAAATCCCAACTTCCTAACTTTAAAAACACCAAAGTTATGGCATTTCCAATCGTTCAGTTATATGGCAGCTATAGGATATAGTCGGCAGATCCTTATGAAATTTGGTAGGTCGGATTGATTGGCCAAAAATAAAACCCATAGAAAATCCCAACTTCCTAACTAAACAAACACCAAAGTTATGGCATTTCCGATAATTCAGTTATATGGCGGCTATAGGATATAGTCGTCCGATCCTTATAAAATTTGGTAGGTCGGATTGATTGGCCAAATTTAAAACCCATAGAAAATCCCAACTTCCTAACTTTACAAACACGAAAGTTATGGCATTTCCGATCAATCAGTTATATGGCAGCTATAGGATATAGTCGTCCGATCCCGGCCGTTCCGACTTATATACTGCGTGCAAAGGAAAGAAGGGTGTGTGCAAAGTTTCAATTCGATAGCTTTAAAACTGAGAGACTAGTTTGCGTAGAAACAGACAGACGGACAGACGGACAGACGGACAGACAGACGGACAGACGGACAGACAGACAGACGGACATGGCTATATCAACTCAGGAGGTGATCCTGATCAAGAATATATATACTTTATAGGGTCGGAGATGTCTCCTTCACTGCGTTGCACACTTTTGACCAAAATTATAATACCCTCTGCAAGGGTATAATAAGAGAAACACACTCACAGAGACTTATAAATATATTTTTTTTTTAAACCAGAAATTAGAATCGATGAATGTACAGCCCATGAGCACCTTCTGATGGCTTTAGCACAGCATTATCTGGGACATAACTAGGAATTAATCCCCAAACCACACTTTCACCGAACAAAATAAAATCAAACTTTTTATACCCTTGCAGAGGGTATTATAATTTTGTTCAAAAGTGTGCAACGCAGTGAAGGAGACATCTCCGACCCTACAAAGTATATATATTCTTGATCAGGATCACCTCCTGAGTTGATATAGCCATGTCCGTCTGTCCGTCTGTCCGTCTGTCTGTCCGTCTGTCTGTTTCTACGCAAACTAGTCTCTCAGTTTTAAAGCTATCAAATTGAAACTTTGCACACACCCTTCTTTCCTTTGCACGCAGTATATAAGTCGGAACGGCCGGGATCGGACAACTATATCCTATAGCTGCCATATAACTGATTGATCGGAAATGCCATAACTTTGGTGTTTGTTAAGTTAAGAAGTTGGGATTTCCTATGGGTTTTATATTTGGCCAATCAATCCGACCTACCAAGTTTCATAAGGATCGGCCGACTATATCTTATAGCTGCCATATAACTGATTGATCGGAAATGCCATAACTTTGGTGTTTGTAAAGTTAGGAAGTTGGGATTTTTTATGAGTGTTAAAAATGCATCATATGAATAATTTTGGAGAATATAATTTCAGAATATTCTGCAAGGGTATATCAACTTCGGCTCCGCCCGAAGTTAGCTTTCCTTTCTTGTTTCTTCTCTCCTTTTGACGAAAGAACACTTATTACATAACTTAAACCGAATTTTAAACCTAAACTTCCCGCTTCTCCGTGGCGAGTACTCCGATAAACCTTCAGACCGGGATTTGGCCGAGACGGCGAGGATTCTCTTGGCTTGAATATTGTCTTTCTAACTCCCGGAGAATTACTTTTAAAAACGCAGACCGTGGTCGCAACGTCGTATGCGCACTCCGAGCAAAGCGAAACTGGTAATTTCGGTTCGATCGAACCTGAGTTCTGTTCGCCTCGATTAACCGGCTTGATGGTCGGTCGGCGCCTAGCTCACATTCTTGGCCTAATAAATTTGGGGCTGACACACCGGTTAACGAGGACAATTAAAGATAGAAATATAGATGGACACTTAGTTGGGCCCTTCCTTGTGCGCTGCTGCTCTGAGTTGAAACGCTGTCGTGGAGGTTGGTCGCTGGTTATGTAGACTGCGCTGGCGCCCGTTCGTCTCGATCGAACTCGCCTTTACTCAACTTTGTGGCCTTTGAACATCATCCAACGGTTGCCTATAAGACCCCCAAAAATCACACATCTGCCTATAAACTCACTTTTTATACCCTTGCAGAGGGTATTATAATTTTGGTCAAAAGTCCCTATAAAGTATATATATTCTTGATCAGGATCACCTCCTGAGTTGATATAGCCATGTCCGTCTGTCTGTTTCTACGCAAACTAGTCTCTCAGTTTTAAAGCTATCGAATTGAAACTTTGCACACACCCTTCTTTCCTTTGCACGCAGTATATAAGTCGGAACGGCCGGGATCGGCCGACTATATCCTATAGCTGCCATATAACTGATTGATCGGAAAGGCCATAACTTTCGTGTTTGTAAAGTTAGGAAGTTGGGATTTTCTATGGGTTTTATATTTGGCCAATCAATCCGACCTACCAAATTTCATAAGGATCGGCCGACTATATCCTATAGCTGACATTTAACTGAACGATTGGAAATGCCATAACTTTGGTGTTGTTAAAGTTAGGAAGTTGGGATTTTTTATGAGTATTAAGAATGCATCACATGAATAATTTTGGAGAATATAATTTACAGAGTATTCTGCAAGGATATATCAACTTCGGCTCCGCCCGAAGTTAGTTTTCCTTTCTTGTTATACCCTTGCAGAGGGTATTATAATTTTGGTCAAAAGTGTGCAACGCAGTGAAGGAGACATCTCCGACCCTATAAAGTATATATATTCTTGATCAGGATCACCTCCTGAGTTGATATAGCCATGTCCGTCTGTCCGTCTGTCTGTCTGTCTGTCCGTCTGTCTGTTTCTACGCGAACTAGTCTCTCAGTTTTAAAGATATCGAATTGAAACTTTGCACACAGCCTTCGATCCTTTGCACGCAGTATATAAGTCGGAACGGCCAGGATCGGACAACTATATCCTATAGCTGCCATATAACTGATTGATCGGAAATGCCATAACTTTAGTGTTTGTTAAGTTAGGAAGTTGGGATTTCCTATGGGTATTTTATTTGGCCAGTCAATCCGACCTACCAAATTTCATAAGGATCGGCCGACTATATCCTATAGCTGCCATATAACTGATTGATCGGTAATGCCATAACTTTGGGATTTGTAAAGTTAGGAAGTTGGGATTTTCTAAGGCTTTTATATTTGGCCAATCAATCTGACCTACCAAATTTCATAAGGATCGGCTGACTATATCCTATAGCTGCTATATAACTGATTGATCGGTAATGCCATAACTTTGGGATTTGTAAAGTTAGGAAGTTGGGATTTTCTATGGGATTTATATTTGGCCAATCAATCTGACCCACTAAATTTCATAGGGATCGGCCGACTATATCCTATAGCCGCCACTTAACTGAACGATTGGAAATGCCATAACTTTGGTGTTGTTAAAGTTAGGAAGTTGGGATTTTTTATGAGTATTAAGAATGCATCACATGAATAATTTTGGAGAATATAATTTGCAGAGTATTCTGCAAGGATATATCAACTTCGGCTCCGCCGGAAGTTAGTTTTCCTTTCTTGTTTTTCTTCTCACCCTTTTTATGCGGCTCAAAGCCAAATTGTTTTACTCCTTCCCTTTGGCACTAAAGTGAGAACACCCGCGTGTACTTTTCGAGCTTTAATTGATCACTGCTAATTTATGACTTCACTCTGCAGCTGCCAAAACGGAAAAGAACGAACACGCCGCCGGAAAAGTGGCGGTAACCCCAGGGCGAATTCAGGGTGAACGTTGCTCTCTCGCGGCTATCCACTGGCAACGCAGTACCCTCTCTCACAACGTCCAACAGATGGCGCTAGAAAAGTATCATTTTCCGAGCAAGCGCTACACACTCAAGGTCGAGTGGAGGAATTGAGCTCGTTCAATCGGTACTGACGCTCCAACAACCGTCGACCGGGCCAAGTGTCCGTAACAGGATTCCTTTACATGCCACATGTCCCGGAATTCTCCACGAAACCTATAATCTTCTTCTGCCGACCCTGTGGCTTCACATTCAACCTGAACGGTCGCTGTACTCCGCCCAAGGAGTACCTGAAGCGCCTGGAAATGGAGACCCTCGAGAATATTCCTTTTTTTCCGCCGATGCATCTGGAGCAGCGGGTTTCGATCCTCTGTCCATATGCTCGGGAGCTGGATGAGCGTGAGGCTTTCAATCGACGAAACAGGACCTTCCATTCCCAAACTTACGGAGACTTGGAGCTCCTTAAGGAGTTTTACGAGCGGGTTGGGCCCGCGCCATTCCTTCCCTGGGACTACAATGTGCACTCGCTAATTCATCGGGTGTGTAATGAACAGGATGTGGGGCAGCGCATTGTACACCTACCGGAACTGACCAAATTGCTCGACGGTTTGCGAGGAGCACATGGTCTTTCCCTTGGCAGGGTGGACTCATTTGAAAGGTTGAGGGAACGTTACTTCACAAAGGTGCTTTATGTGCGAGGAATACTAGCCAGCCGCTTGGAGGAATGAGACGCTCAAGTGCAGCTCCTCCGGACAAGAATGGCCAGGGGAGATTACCAGGAGGTAACGTGGAGAACGTGGGTCGGCAGGTGCTCAACTGCCAGTGGGCCGTGGCCGAGTGCAAGCGCACAGGGAAGAGCGTCGAACGGGGGCAGGACACCTTTGTCATGTCCCAGACCACCTTCACCTCATCGGATAACTTTAATCTTCTGGAAGTTGATATAAAAATATTCATACCATCTTACGTCTAATGTTATCCTATGCAGAAAAGATTTATTTGCAAGTAATTGTGCATTGTGAATTGAATACAATAAAGTACGAAATGTGAGATGCTGCCAAGATATAAAAATAATCACTACCTTATACTCTTCTTCATTCGAACAAACCTTTGAAGCGTTCACAGTCAAATCATCTGCTTGATACTTACTGCTGCCCAATATTCAAGTTTTCAAGTGAGTTGCCAAATAAAATGTTTTATACTTTTTGACTAAGTATAACTAAGAATAAAAACAAAGTTTTCCGTGCCACAGTGATAATTTTATTGCATGAAGAAAATAACAAGTAGAAAAGTACATTTATGACATAAAAGAATTATATATTTTAGACTTGTTTTCCACTTCTATGTTTCAAAAAATTTGCCAATTTACGTTGTACGGTGACGCAGAAGTAGTCGAAAATTGTACAAGCCGATCTTTATATGTCATTTTCTTGAACGTCTCGATCAACATTGAACGTCTATTCAACAGGAAAGAATTGAGAATATTGACACAAACATGATTTTGATTACCTCTAATTGAAGCCAAAAACTTGTTGTACTCATTTGTCAACTCGGATTGCTGTAAATTGGATCCAATATTAACAAAATGAGACAGCGTCGATTTGCATAATTTCAAAGAGCAAATTTCGCAATCTCTGAAAAAACAAAAAAGTTCTTTGCTTTGATCTACTGCATCGTTTGGACAGGGGCTGAATGAATTCGAATTATCGTTGTTTGCAGTTGTTCGTTGTTCGTTGCAATTTCTTCGACACAAATTGTTGGTTCTCGGATGTGCTGCATCGTTTGAATTCGAATTATCGTTGTTCGAAGTTGTTCGTTGTTGGATGCAAGCTTGTAAGATAGCTTCTCGCGAGTTTGTGGTTACAGAGCTAATTTTGCTCAATGCATCATCAATGTGTCGTAGAAATACCCCTGTAGTCGTTTGGAAAGCATGAAAAGGAGAAACGGTGGAAAAGCTGTAGCTTTGGCTGCTGGCGTCGACGTCAAGCGGCATTAAGAGTGTGACATTTCGCAAAATACTGGATATTGTCGGCGCCGGTCCATCCCATTTTCCAATGAGCTGAGAATTGAGCACGAAGTTATTTTTTTTACATCGATCGTTATGCGAACGATGTCTTCGGAGATGAAATCCAACGGTATCGACTGCTTCATCGCTGTCAAGTAGTTTCCAATGTCAGTCAAGAAGGATAATTTGGAATTTTCATCAATAGATCGGGTAGCTCTGGTAACGTTGCAAAATCTATCGATTCTTCTTCGAGAAAATAAAAGATTGTTTGCAATGGTTTTCAAACTCAGTTGTGTTTGAAGTGAAACACTACGCTTTAATGTATCGTCTTCGAATTCAAATGTGCGGTTTTTGTAAAAGTTATCGAGCGTTTCTCCGAAAGCCCGAATAACGCTGGATATGGACTGCTCACCGTCGCTTTCTTTGCTTGCAATGGTTTTCAAACTATGTTGTGTTGGAAGTGAAACACTATGCTTTAATATATAGTCTTCGGATTCAAATGTGCGGTTTTTGTAAAAGTTATCGAGCGTTTCCCCGAGAGTCCGAATAACGCTGTACATGGACTGCACACCGTCGCTTTCTTTGTTTGCAATGGATTCAAATGTGCGGTTCTTGTGAAAGCTATCGAGCGTTTCCCTTAAATCCCGAATTACCCTGGGTATGTACTGGACACCGTCGCTTTCTTTCTCTGCTGTCGTGACACGCGTCTGATATAACG
The DNA here is from genome assembly GCA_018153305.1 of Drosophila kurseongensis. Taxonomy (NCBI): domain Eukaryota; kingdom Metazoa; phylum Arthropoda; class Insecta; order Diptera; family Drosophilidae; genus Drosophila; species Drosophila kurseongensis. Next base: position 12,122,792 of record JAECXX010000004.1, on the reverse strand, counting down.
CGAACACCGTCAAAATAAAAATTGAGATCTTCATTGTGATAGCCTTCACTGGCTTGGAACTCACTCTTGTCCGAACGAGCGCAAAATTGTAACTGAATCCCAAAGCGAGATCCCGTTCTTTTATGTACATTCCATTTCCTACACACGTTATGATGTATGTCCATGAGCACTGGTTATCACCAAAGACCAATATAATCTCTTTGGCAAAACCGGATCATTTTTTATTTGTCGTACATATTATTTCATTCATCAGAAACGTCAAATACTATATTCTATATTTATATATGTATATATATATATATATTATTCAAATCGCAAGTTGAACGGAGCATATACAAACTGAAAGTAGAGCAACAGTGATTTTGTATTCCCAAGAAATGATAATGGTTTATTACTTTAACATTCACAGAGCTGTGTAGTGGCTTATATTTTTCCGTGATTCAATAAATCATCCAGTGAGAACTATACCGGGAAAAATCTACTCTAAAAAATTAATTTCGTTAATTTTCGTTTCGCAGAACCGATATTAAAATATTTTCGATGTTTAATAGCTCTGGGATTCAAAAATTTACTTTATTCGAATGAAATACAATAAAGAGATTTTTTAACTTTTGTTCTTTCCAAGAACATATAATCTATCCCTTCGTGGAAAACATTAACAGAGCTGTGTTGTGTTTCGCAGAACCGATATTAAAATGCTTTCGATGTTTAATAGCTCTGGGATTCCAAAATATACTTTATTCGAATGAAAAACAATAAAGTGATTTTGGAAATTTTGTTCTTTCCAAGAACATATTTCCCTATAAAAGCCGAATTTGAGCTAGACTGACATTAGTACAGTTATCGTCAGTCATATTGTTCGGACGAAGTTTGTGAAAATGAAGCAGTTTACTTTTCTGTGCGTTATTTTGTCACTATACAGTTTGGAGAGTATTACAGCTTGCTCGAATTGTGGGTGTGTTACAGCTTGTTCGAATTTGGAGAAAGAACAACTTTTGATGACGAAAATGAACAACTTGGTAGAGATATACAACGAGCAATTGGACAAGAGAGTGCAATGGAATGTCCTCAACAAAGCTGTTGAAAGCATTCAAGAACTATTCAAGGATTATCATGGCAAGGCCAAAGATAATATGAAAGAATTACTGGATGAAAACTCGAAAGCTCGCGATGAATATGTGTTTGCTGTGGGTCCGTTATACCGATGGTGCGGAATGGTCAAGAATGATTTACCGTATACTGTTCGACAAATTCAGTCACCAAACTTATCAAAGAGCACTCGATCGTACATAGAAAAGAGGACCAAAAACTTACTTCTCGGAGGTGTTACTAAATCGCAAAACTCAATAAGTCACATAGAACGAGCTATACAACATATGTCGAAATTAGGTGTATTACTTAATGTAACACAAATCCAAATCGATGAAGATTTTCAATCGGACGGTTTTTATGGCATGGAACGCAGAGAACTGGTCAACAAAATAAGCAGCCTTAAAGCGAAATCAAGAGTTGTAGTGACTGCGTTTGGTTTCTTATGCACGATTATATTGGCCTTTGTCGCAGGTCCCGTAGGCATCGCGATTGGCCTAGCAGTATCTTTATCAAGAGCTGGCATTCCATATGAAATTATTCATGGCTATTCAATACCAACGCTAGAGCAAAAACTAATAATAATTGACGAGTTTTACAAGAAGCTGCACGATGCTTTGGTTCGTGCCAAGCAAGAATGCCATAAGATCGATGAGGCTTTAAAAACGGAGCTGACGGAAATCAATCAACTAGCTACTGACATTCAAACACCCAATGTAAGTTTTACATGAATTTCGCGAAATGATGTGCCGATTTTAAATTAGTTTAAAAAAATGATTCCATATAATTTTGATGTGTGGGCCTCAGTGTCACTTTGGTCTGCGAAAATTAAACAGGCTTCTCAATAACAGACACAGCCAGATAATAACGATTTAATAATTCAATAAATTTGTTTTCATTTCACAGCCCGAGGATGTGATGATTCCGGAATTCAGTAGTTTGTTTGTGGACTCGTTGAATACGCTTTCTAATTCATGTACGAGGTACGTCAAATCACACCGATCAACGCCATTTAGAAGACGTCGGGAAGCCGTTGCCAAGAAGCTATCAATTACACCAACCAACTATCCCTTGGAAGCAGGCATGGTTTTGAATGAAAACTACGGAGTCAGGCACGAGATGGTATTCGCTAATTCGAAAGAATTCTTCAACGATCTGTAATCGTATGCTTTATAAAATAGCGTAATGATATAAACATAGAAATATCCGTAAAATGTGCAGTTTGAACTTTACAAACTAAATAAACAGATTTCACTATTTAACACCTGAGTTTCAAACTTTAAAATGATGAACAGTCATTATCATCGTGTTTGGGCCCTTCCTTGTGCGCTGCTGCTCTGAGTTGAAACGCTGTCGTGGAGGTTGGTCGCTGGTTATGTAGACTGCGCTGGCGCCCGTTCGTCTCGATCGAACTCGCCTTTACTCAACTTTGTGGCCTTTGAACATCATCCAACGGTTGCCTATAAGACCCCCAAAAATCACACATCTGCCTATAAACTCACTTTTTATACCCTTGCAGAGGGTATTATAATTTTGGTCAAAAGTCCCTATAAAGTATATATATTCTTGATCAGGATCACCTCCTGAGTTGATATAGCCATGTCCGTCTGTCTGTTTCTACGCAAACTAGTCTCTCAGTTTTAAAGCTATCGAATTGAAACTTTGCACACACCCTTCTTTCCTTTGCACGCAGTATATAAGTCGGAACGGCCGGGATCGGCCGACTATATCCTATAGCTGCCATATAACTGATTGATCGGAAATGCCATAACTTTCGTGTTTGTAAAGTTAGGAAGTTGGGATTTTCTATGGGTTTTATATTTGGCCAATCAATCCGACCTACCAAATTTCATAAGGATCGGCCGACTATATCCTATAGCTGACATTTAACTGAACGATTGGAAATGCCATAACTTTGGTGTTGTTAAAGTTAGGAAGTTGGGATTTTTTATGAGTATTAAGAATGCATCACATGAATAATTTTGGAGAATATAATTTACAGAGTATTCTGCAAGGATATATCAACTTCGGCTCCGCCCGAAGTTAGTTTTCCTTTCTTGTTATACCCTTGCAGAGGGTATTATAATTTTGGTCAAAAGTGTGCAACGCAGTGAAGGAGACATCTCCGACCCTATAAAGTATATATATTCTTGATCAGGATCACCTCCTGAGTTGATATAGCCATGTCCGTCTGTCCGTCTGTCTGTCCGTCTGTCTGTTTCTACGCGAACTAGTCTCTCAGTTTTAAAGATATCGAATTGAAACTTTGCACACAGCCTTCGATCCTTTGCACGCAGTATATAAGTCGGAACGGCCAGGATCGGACAACTATATCCTATAGCTGCCATATAACTGATTGATCGGAAATGCCATAACTTTAGTGTTTGTTAAGTTAGGAAGTTGGGATTTCCTATGGGTATTTTATTTGGCCAGTCAATCCGACCTACCAAATTTCATAAGGATCGGCCGACTATATCCTATAGCTGCCATATAACTGATTGATCGGTAATGCCATAACTTTGGGATTTGTAAAGTTAGGAAGTTGGGATTTTCTATGGCTTTTATATTTGGCCAATCAATCTGACCTACCAAATTTCATAAGGATCGGCTGACTATATCCTATAGCTGCTATATAACTGATTGATCGGTAATGCCATAACTTTGGGATTTGTAAAGTTAGGAAGTTGGGATTTTCTATGGGATTTATATTTGGCCAATCAATCTGACCCACTAAATTTCATAGGGATCGGCCGACTATATCCTATAGCCGCCACTTAACTGAACGATTGGAAATGCCATAACTTTGGTGTTGTTAAAGTTAGGAAGTTGGGATTTTTTATGAGTATTAAGAATGCATCACATGAATAATTTTGGAGAATATAATTTGCAGAGTATTCTGCAAGGATATATCAACTTCGGCTCCGCCGGAAGTTAGTTTTCCTTTCTTGTTTTTCTTCTCACCCTTTTTATGCGGCTCAAAGCCAAATTGTTTTACTCCTTCCCTTTGGCACTAAAGTGAGAACACCCGCGTGTACTTTTCGAGCTTTAATTGATCACTGCTAATTTATGACTTCACTCTGCAGCTGCCAAAACGGAAAAGAACGAACACGCCGCCGGAAAAGTGGCGGTAACCCCAGGGCGAATTCAGGGTGAACGTTGCTCTCTCGCGGCTATCCACTGGCAACGCAGTACCCTCTCTCACAACGTCCAACAGATGGCGCTAGAAAAGTATCATTTTCCGAGCAAGCGCTACACACTCAAGGTCGAGTGGAGGAATTGAGCTCGTTCAATCGGTACTGACGCTCCAACACCGTCGACCGGGCCAAGTGTCCGTAACAGGATTCCTTTACATGCCACATGTCCCGGAATTCTCCACGAAACCTATAATCTTCTTCTGCCGACCCTGTGGCTTCACATTCAACCTGAACGGTCGCTGTACTCCGCCCAAGGAGTACCTGAAGCGCCTGGAAATGGAGACCCTCGAGAATATTCCTTTTTTTCCGCCGATGCATCTGGAGCAGCGGGTTTCGATCCTCTGTCCATATGCTCGGGAGCTGGATGAGCGTGAGGCTTTCAATCGACGAAACAGGACCTTCCATTCCCAAACTTACGGAGACTTGGAGCTCCTTAAGGAGTTTTACGAGCGGGTTGGGCCCGCGCCATTCCTTCCCTGGGACTACAATGTGCACTCGCTAATTCATCGGGTGTGTAATGAACAGGATGTGGGGCAGCGCATTGTACACCTACCGGAACTGACCAAATTGCTCGACGGTTTGCGAGGAGCACATGGTCTTTCCCTTGGCAGGGTGGACTCATTTGAAAGGTTGAGGGAACGTTACTTCACAAAGGTGCTTTATGTGCGAGGAATACTAGCCAGCCGCTTGGAGGAATGAGACGCTCAAGTGCAGCTCCTCCGGACAAGAATGGCCAGGGAGATTACCAGGAGGTAACGTGGAGAACGTGGGTCGGCAGGTGCTCAACTGCCAGTGGGCCGTGGCCGAGTGCAAGCGCACAGGGAAGAGCGTCGAACGGGGGCAGGACACCTTTGTCATGTCCCAGACCACCTTCACCTCATCGGATAACTTTAATCTTCTGGAAGTTGATATAAAAATATTCATACCATCTTACGTCTAATGTTATCCTATGCAGAAAAGATTTATTTGCAAGTAATTGTGCATTGTGAATTGAATACAATAAAGTACGAAATGTGAGATGCTGCCAAGATATAAAAATAATCACTACCTTATACTCTTCTTCATTCGAACAAACCTTTGAAGCGTTCACAGTCAAATCATCTGCTTGATACTTACTGCTGCCCAATATTCAAGTTTTCAAGTGAGTTGCCAAATAAAATGTTTTATACTTTTTGACTAAGTATAACTAAGAATAAAAACAAAGTTTTCCGTGCCACAGTGATAATTTTATTGCATGAAGAAAATAACAAGTAGAAAAGTACATTTATGACATAAAAGAATTATATATTTTAGACTTGTTTTCCACTTCTATGTTTCAAAAAATTTGCCAATTTACGTTGTACGGTGACGCAGAAGTAGTCGAAAATTGTACAAGCCGATCTTTATATGTCATTTTCTTGAACGTCTCGATCAACATTGAACGTCTATTCAACAGGAAAGAATTGAGAATATTGACACAAACATGATTTTGATTACCTCTAATTGAAGCCAAAAACTTGTTGTACTCATTTGTCAACTCGGATTGCTGTAAATTGGATCCAATATTAACAAAATGAGACAGCGTCGATTTGCATAATTTCAAAGAGCAAATTTCGCAATCTCTGAAAAAACAAAAAAGTTCTTTGCTTTGATCTACTGCATCGTTTGGACAGGGGCTGAATGAATTCGAATTATCGTTGTTTGCAGTTGTTCGTTGTTCGTTGCAATTTCTTCGACACAAATTGTTGGTTCTCGGATGTGCTGCATCGTTTGAATTCGAATTATCGTTGTTCGAAGTTGTTCGTTGTTGGATGCAAGCTTGTAAGATAGCTTCTCGCGAGTTTGTGGTTACAGAGCTAATTTTGCTCAATGCATCATCAATGTGTCGTAGAAATACCCCTGTAGTCGTTTGGAAAGCATGAAAAGGAGAAACGGTGGAAAAGCTGTAGCTTTGGCTGCTGGCGTCGACGTCAAGCGGCATTAAGAGTGTGACATTTCGCAAAATACTGGATATTGTCGGCGCCGGTCCATCCCATTTTCCAATGAGCTGAGAATTGAGCACGAAGTTATTTTTTTTACATCGATCGTTATGCGAACGATGTCTTCGGAGATGAAATCCAACGGTATCGACTGCTTCATCGCTGTCAAGTAGTTTCCAATGTCAGTCAAGAAGGATAATTTGGAATTTTCATCAATAGATCGGGTAGCTCTGGTAACGTTGCAAAATCTATCGATTCTTCTTCGAGAAAATAAAAGATTGTTTGCAATGGTTTTCAAACTCAGTTGTGTTTGAAGTGAAACACTACGCTTTAATGTATCGTCTTCGAATTCAAATGTGCGGTTTTTGTAAAAGTTATCGAGCGTTTCTCCGAAAGCCCGAATAACGCTGGATATGGACTGCTCACCGTCGCTTTCTTTGCTTGCAATGGTTTTCAAACTATGTTGTGTTGGAAGTGAAACACTATGCTTTAATATATAGTCTTCGGATTCAAATGTGCGGTTTTTGTAAAAGTTATCGAGCGTTTCCCCGAGAGTCCGAATAACGCTGTACATGGACTGCACACCGTCGCTTTCTTTGTTTGCAATGGATTCAAATGTGCGGTTCTTGTGAAAGCTATCGAGCGTTTCCCTTAAATCCCGAATTACCCTGGGTATGTACTGGACACCGTCGCTTTCTTTCTCTGCTGTCGTGACACGCGTCTGATATAACGCGAACACCGTCAAAATAAAAATTGAGATCTTCATTGTGATAGCCTTCACTGGCTTGGAACTCACTCTTGTCCGAACGAGCGCAAAATTGTAACTGAATCCCAAAGCGAGATCCCGTTCTTTTATGTACATTCCATTTCATACACACGTTATGATGTATGTCCATGAGCACTGGTTATCACCAAAGACCAATATAATCTCTTTGGCAAAACCGGATCATTTTTTATTTGTCGTACATATTATTTCATTCATCAGAAACGTCAAATACTATATTCTATATTTATATATGTATATATATATATATATTATTCAAATCGCAAGTTGAACGGAGCATATACAAACTGAAAGTAGAGCAACAGTGATTTTGTATTCCCAAGAAATGATAATGGTTTATTACTTTAACATTCACAGAGCTGTGTAGTGGCTTATATTTTTCCGTGATTCAATAAATCATCCAGTGAGAACTATACCGGGAAAAATCTACTCTAAAAAATTAATTTCGTTAATTTTCGTTTCGCAGAACCGATATTAAAATATTTTCGATGTTTAATAGCTCTGGGATTCAAAAATTTACTTTATTCGAATGAAATACAATAAAGAGATTTTTTAACTTTTGTTCTTTCCAAGAACATATAATCTATCCCTTCGTGGAAAACATTAACAGAGCTGTGTTGTGTTTCGCAGAACCGATATTAAAATGCTTTCGATGTTTAATAGCTCTGGGATTCCAAAATATACTTTATTCGAATGAAAAACAATAAAGTGATTTTGTAAATTTTGTTCTTTCCAAGAACATATTTCCCTATAAAAGCCGAATTTGAGCTAGACTGACATTAGTACAGTTATCGTCAGTCATATTGTTCGGACGAAGTTTGTGAAAATGAAGCAGTTTACTTTTCTGTGCGTTATTTTGTCACTATACAGTTTGGAGAGTATTACAGCTTGCTCGAATTGTGGGTGTGTTACAGCTTGTTCGAATTTGGAGAAAGAACAACTTTTGATGACGAAAATGAACAACTTGGTAGAGATATACAACGAGCAATTGGACAAGAGAGTGCAATGGAATGTCCTCAACAAAGCTGTTGAAAGCATTCAAGAACTATTCAAGGATTATCATGGCAAGGCCAAAGATAATATGAAAGAATTACTGGATGAAAACTCGAAAGCTCGCGATGAATATGTGTTTGCTGTGGGTCCGTTATACCGATGGTGCGGAATGGTCAAGAATGATTTACCGTATACTGTTCGACAAATTCAGTCACCAAACTTATCAAAGAGCACTCGATCGTACATAGAAAAGAGGACCAAAAACTTACTTCTCGGAGGTGTTACTAAATCGCAAAACTCAATAAGTCACATAGAACGAGCTATACAACATATGTCGAAATTAGGTGTATTACTTAATGTAACACAAATCCAAATCGATGAAGATTTTCAATCGGACGGTTTTTATGGCATGGAACGCAGAGAACTGGTCAACAAAATAAGCAGCCTTAAAGCGAAATCAAGAGTTGTAGTGACTGCGTTTGGTTTCTTATGCACGATTATATTGGCCTTTGTCGCAGGTCCCGTAGGCATCGCGATTGGCCTAGCAGTATCTTTATCAAGAGCTGGCATTCCATATGAAATTATTCATGGCTATTCAATACCAACGCTAGAGCAAAAACTAATAATAATTGACGAGTTTTACAAGAAGCTGCACGATGCTTTGGTTCGTGCCAAGCAAGAATGCCATAAGATCGATGAGGCTTTAAAAACGGAGCTGACGGAAATCAATCAACTAGCTACTGACATTCAAACACCCAATGTAAGTTTTACATGAATTTCGCGAAATGATGTGCCGATTTTAAATTAGTTTAAAAAAATGATTCCATATAATTTTGATGTGTGGGCCTCAGTGTCACTTTGGTCTGCGAAAATTAAACAGGCTTCTCAATAACAGACACAGCCAGATAATAACGATTTAATAATTCAATAAATTTGTTTTCATTTCACAGCCCGAGGATGTGATGATTCCGGAATTCAGTAGTTTGTTTGTGGACTCGTTGAATACGCTTTCTAATTCATGTACGAGGTACGTCAAATCACACCGATCAACGCCATTTAGAAGACGTCGGGAAGCCGTTGCCAAGAAGCTATCAATTACACCAACCAACTATCCCTTGGAAGCAGGCATGGTTTTGAATGAAAACTACGGAGTCAGGCACGAGATGGTATTCGCTAATTCGAAAGAATTCTTCAACGATCTGTAATCGTATGCTTTATAAAATAGCGTAATGATATAAACATAGAAATATCCGTAAAATGTGCAGTTTGAACTTTACAAACTAAATAAACAGATTTCACTATTTAACACCTGAGTTTCAAACTTTAAAATGATGAACAGTCATTATCATCGTGTTTGTGTATTGTGCATCACTTGAAGTGTGTTCATTTTTATACCCTTCAGAGGGTATTATAATTTTGGTCAAAAGTGTGCAACGCAGTGAAGGAGACATTTCCGACCCTATAAAGTACATACAGTGGATCGCAGCTTATTTCGTGCAGTTACCTAAAAAAAGTTCAAGTCATTATTCCTGCTAAACTAAGAAAGATAACAGAAAAATGTAAATGCAGTGTTTTAAAAGGGAATATTAACATGTTTATTAAATTAAAACGATTTCCTTAATCATAAAAACAAAACACTTATTAAATAAAAACAAAATGTGTAGGCTTTTTTCATGCCGCAGCTTATTTCGTGCAGTTCATTCTACCTAACTTATTATTTGTAATTTAAGAGCTAATATTTTTGATGTCCTCCTTTCTGGTTCAGGACAGCTTCGAGATGATTTCCCATGGAGGAAACTAACTTTTTAATGGTTTCCACTGGAATTTTTGGCCATTCTTCCATAAGAACACTTTTCAGGTCGTTTTTGTTCGAAATCTTCCTCTTCCTTATACCGATGTCCAAAATTTCTCATAAATTTTTAATCACATTTAAATCTGGCGACTACGCTGGCGTTATAACGACATGAGGGCAGTTCCAGACAAGCCAAGCCTTCACAATTCCTGCTGAATGCTTCGGATCGTTGTCCTGGTAAAATCGAAATCGATCGCGTATGCCCAGCAGTCGGAACGGCCGGGATCGGCCGACTATATCCTATAGCTGCCATATAACTGAACGATCGGAAATGCCATAACTTTGGTGTTTTAGAGTTAGGAAGTTGGGATTTTTATACCCGTTACTCGTAGAGTAAAATTTCAACATGGTGCCACGCCCCCTCTGACGCCCACAAGCCACAAGCTGTGGTTTTTTTGATGCTATTATGAAAATTTTAATTGATATGTATTTGTTTCGTCAATACCTATTGATTGGCCTAATAAAAGTTTGCCACGCCCACTCTAACGCCCAAAAACCCATTAAACGCTTAAGCCTGGCTAGCGCCTACATTTATATACAATATAATAGCGCCATCTAACGGATGACTTTGGAACAGCTGGCCAAGTTGCTCAACAGAGTCAACGTTAATTCTCGATAAGGATTTCTATTAAAGGAAATTGCGATGGTTCTCATTTGTCAATACCGAACTACCCATGTTTTAAAAGTTAGGAAGTTGGGATTTTCTATGGGTTTTATTTTTGGCCAACCAATATAATTTACAGAATATTCTGCAAGGGTATATAAACTTCGGCTCCGCCCGAAGTTAGCTTTCCTTTCTTGTTAAACATTCTCTTGTATTACTTGCTGTGGAGCGATAACATTTTTTCAACCGAACAACAAATCAAGTAATTTGCACGTTCAACCTTTGACAAATATATTAATCGTTAATTGAAGTATGTCTCATATTCTATTTGACGGCTAACCCAACATAATTCGTTGCTAGTGAAAAAAAAAACATTATCGCCAATCAGACTAGATCTGTTTTATATTTGCTTTTGATTAATATATATTATTATATTGCTAAGAACAACATACACGTATTTTCCGGCATTCTCACACAATGTTTTATTGAAAAATTATTTCTTCATTAATAGTGGGCTTATAGTGGTATTACAAATCGAAAAATTCTTTACAATAAGTAAATATGTAAACTTCTAAGAATATGAAACTGTGAATAATATTGAAAAAGAAAATAGTATTTTTATACCCTTGCAGAGGGTATTATAATTTTGGTTAAAAGTGTGCAACGCAGTGAAGGTACATATACATATATTCCTTTTCCACGTAATTGGCGTTGACATGCTGGTACTCAAACAGGCCTTGGAATGGTCGTAAGCAGGGGTGTCATGAAAGCGATTCTTGCCTGTGTTTTCAGTCCACTTTTCAAACGTTGCCCGTCGATTCGGTTCATTACTTTGTAAAGAGAATTTCACAACTGAATACACTTGAATTAGTTTCGAATTTGCTTTGCTCATTGTGGTGCACTTTTAGTTTAATTGATGCTTCTCGCACTGATTCTGTTTCAAGACTGACTCAAAAGTGCATGCTTAAGCAATTACATTGGCTCGCAGCTTTATTCGTGCAGAAACCTAAAAAAGTTCAAGTCGTTATTCCTGCTAAACTAAACAAGATAACAGAAAAATTTAAATGCAGTATTTTAATAGTGATTATTAACATGTTTATTTAACAAAATCGATTTTCTTATTTTTTTCTATTTCCCTGCCTAGGGACACGTCTGTGCCCCTGATGCGTCGCTACCTTTTCCCATTACGATGGCCCTTTTTGGGCCAACAAAATTGCCCCATTCACGGTCAATTCTCCGACGGCAATTTTCTGATCGACCTAGATCCCGACAGCGCCAAACTCTGAAAACAAAAAATTCAAATTCAATTTTCCGACTGCCAATTTTTCGATCGACTATAATTCTGACAGCCCAAAATTCTGAAAACAAAACCGGCAGGTACTATTCAAGAACAGCCCTTTAGCCTACCTTTCTTACTGACGTCGTAGGCGGCGTGCATCTCAGCACAAGATTTAGCGAAAAATGAAATAATCTCATAATAGTGGTCTTGCGTCTGCAAGGTGCGATTCCGACGCATTGTAGAACGGTCTTCATATAAAAGCTCTCATATTCTGTCGAAAAAAATCAATTGGCCTACAGAATTTGGTTTTAATGCTTCTAATCAATTGGTTTTACATTATTGATAACATAATGACTATGGTAATCAAAATGCACCATAAATTGTTACGCTATTAACATTTATGCTCTTCGTATATGTTTTAGAAATACAGCAATTATTCAAGCATAGTATCACAGGCATTTATTTGAACTTTTTTGTGCGTTAACAGAATTTTAAGAATGAAGGAATGAATTTGTTTGCAAACAACATAGTTTTAACGATCAATAATATACATCGAAATAAATAAATATTGGCGAGAAATTGAAGTCATTTTCATAAGAACTACATGCATACTCCAATATAATTAGAAGTCATCGGATAACTTTAATCTTCTGTAAGTTTATGAAAAAATATTCATAATATCTTGCGTGTAATGTTATCCTATGCAGAAAAGAAATTTTATTGCAAGTAATTGTGCATTGTGAATTGAATACAATAAAGTACGAAATGTGAGATGCTGCCAAGATATAAAAATAATCACTACCTTATACTCTTCTGCATTCGAACAAACCTTTGAAGCGTTCACAGTCAAATCATCTGCTTGATACTTACTGCTGCCCAATATTCAAGTTTTCAAGTGAGTTGCCAAATAAAATGTTTTATACTTTTTGACTAAGTATAACTAAGAATAAAAACAAAGTTTTCCGTGCCACAGTGATAATTTTATTGTATGAACAAAACAACAAGTAGAAAAATACGGATATGACATATTAAAATAAAATATTTTATAGACTTGATTTCTTCTTCTATATTTTAAAAAATCGCGTGGTTACTTTGTACGGTGACGCAGCTGAAATCGTAAAGATTACCAGCGGATCTGATGTCATTTTCTCGAGCGTCTCGGTCAACATTGGACGTCTATCCAACAGGAAAGAAAAGAAAATATTGACACAATCTTGATTTTGATTATCTGTAATTGAAGCCAAAAACTTGTTGTACTCATTTCTCAATTTTGATTGCAGTAAATTGGATCCAATATCAACAAAATCAGAAAGCGTCGATTTGCATAATTGCAAAGAGCAAATTTGGCAATTTGTTAAACACATCTTTTGTTTCCTTTTACTTAATTTATTGATTGCACAGGGGCTGAATGAATTCGAATTATCGTTGTTCGTAGTTGTTCGTTGTTCGTTGCAATTTCTTAGACACAAATTGTTGGTTCTCGGATGTACTGCAACGTTTGAATTCGATTCGTTGTTCGAAGTTGTTCGTTGTTGGATGCAAGCTTGTAAGATAGCTTCTCGCGAGTTTTCGGTTACAGAGCTAATTTTGCTCAATGCATCATCAATGTGTCGTAGAAATACCCCTGTAGTCGTTTGGAAAACTTCAAAAGGTGATGCGGTAGGAAAGCGGTAGTTTTGGCTGCTGGCGTCGACGTCAAGCGGCATTAAGAGTGTGACATTTCGCAAAATACTGGATAGTGTCGGCGCCGTGTTATAGTTATTTACATCGATCGTTTTGCGACCGACTCTCTTGTTCTGAGGGTCTTCGGCGTCGAAGAAATCCAACGGTATTGACTGCTTCATCGCTGTCAAGTAGTTTCCAATGTCAGTCAAGAAGGATAATTTGGAATTTTCATCAATAGATCGGGTATCTCTGGTAACGTTGCAAAATCTATCGATTCTTCTTCGAGAAAATAAAAGATTGTTTGCAATGGTTTTCAAACTCAGTTGTGTTTGAAGTGAAACACTACGCTTTAATGTATCGTCTTCGAATTCAAATGTGCGATTTTTGTAAAAGGTTTCGAGCGTTTCCCCGTAAGCCCGAATAACGCTGGGTATGGACTGCTCACCGCCCCTTTCTTTCACTGCTGTCGTGACACGCGTCTGATATAACGCAAACACCGTCAAAATAAAAATTGAGATCTTCATTGTGATAGCCTTCACTGGCTTGGAACTCACTCTTGTCCGAACGAGCGCGAAATTGTAACTGAATCACAACGCGACATCCCATTATATTATGTACATTCCATTTCATACACACATTATGAACATTCATATATGTACATGTATGTTCAAGCGCACTGGTTATCACCAAAGCCTAATATATAACACATATTATTTCATTCATGAGAAACGTCAAATGCTATATTTTTGTATATATATGTATGTATATGTAAATATATATATTATCAAATCGCAAGTTGAACGGAGCATACAATAAAGAGATTTTTTAACTTATGTTCTTTCCAAGAACATATAATCTATCCCTTCGTGGAAAACATTAACAGAGCTGTGTTGTGTTTCGCAGAACCGATATTAAAATTTGTTCGATGTTTAATAACTCTGGGATTCAAAAAAATACCTTATTCGAATGAAAAACAATAAAGTGATTTTATAAATTTGGCTCTGTCCAAGAACATATCTAAAGATAATACCAAAGATGTATATATAATCCCAAGTGAACCATGTTAAGAACTCCTTAGGACGTTTACTATACTTGTGTTTTGTTTCAAATTCAGAAGGCGTTTGCCTATCAAGAACATCACCACTTACACAACCGCGAGATCCTCATCATCCAACTCTAGAGCTGATTGTAGACGCAAGAACAGAGCTGAATAAAAAATCCGAAAAGTCGGTTAAACGAATCCGCTGCTTTCGTAAGGCAAACTTTCATCTTTTAAATACTTTTATATCCGGCTATGACTGGTCCGAATTTTATTCATGCACTAACGTGACTGAGGCCGTTAATATCTTTTATAATGCATTGAATTCCTTCTTTTATCTGTGTGTTCCGTTATACTATCCGTCAATTTCAAATAAACCTCCGTGGTTTAATAAGGAGTTGTCACACATAAAAAATATTAAGTCCAGACTTTTCAATAAATTTAAAATGTGCGGTTCACAATCTGCCTTCTCTCGGTACCTAAGGGCTCGGTCAAATTTTACCGTGCTTAACGCCCGGTGTTATAAAAGCTATTTGACTCGTTGTAGGGTCCAATTTTCACAAGATCCAAAACAGTTTTATAATTTTGTTAACACTAAGCGTAAATCAGCCTGTTACCCTGCATCGCTATCATTTGAAAACTCTACGGCAAATTCTGATCAGGCAATTGCCGATCTATTTGCCCAGTTTTTCCAGACAACATATTCTGTTTCATCCCGTCCAAATCCGTCTTATTCAAATGCCATATCCAAGTCGAACTTGATTTTTTGTCCAAGGTTAAGCGAAAGCTCCCTTCTTTTGGATCTCCATAAAGTTAAGCCAGTCTATTCACCGGGTCCGGACGGAGTTCCAGGCTGCGTGCTTAAATACTGTGCTGAAACTCTGTGTAGACATCTGTACAAATTGTTTACCTTGTCTTTAAAAACATATCATTTCCCACTTATTTGGAAGGAGTCATTTGTTATTCCCCTTCATAAGAAAGGAAATAAATGCAATACAAGTAATTACAGAGGCATATCCAAATTATCCGCCATCCCAAAGCTTTTCGAAAACACTATTACACCCCATTTGCAACATCTTTGTAAATCGATTATATCTCCATGTCAACATGGATTTATAAGGCGAAGATCTACGACGACAAACCTCTTGGAGCTAACGTCTTTTGTAATAAATGGCTTTAGAAAGAACATGCAGACTGACGTAGTTTACACTGATTTTAGTAAAGCGTTTGATTCAGTAAATCACTCGCTTCTTGTATTAAAGCTAGACATATTAGGGTTTCCATATGATCTTCTAACATGGATCTCAAGTTATCTAAGTGGTAGGACTCATTTGGGAATTTCTGTTAGTATCTTTTTATGTTTCTAACACGTGCAATAATTTACAGGTCGTCGACCTGTTTTTTAAATATCGAGATTATTTTGCGGGACTTATCTGGTTGAACAGCGGACTTCTTCGACTAGAGTCGCGAGAAAACTGAGCACAGTTTTAAAGATATCAAATTGAAACTCTACATACACCCCTCTTTCCTTTGCACGCAGTATATAAGTCGGAACGGCCGGGATCAGCCGACTATATCCCATAGCTGCCATATAACTGAACGATCGGAAATGCCATAACTTTGAAGTGAGGAAGATGGGACCTACCAAATTTCATAAGGATCTGCCGACTATATCCTATAGCTGCCATATAACTGAACGATCGAAAATGCCTTAACTTTGGTGTTTGTAAAGTTAGGAAGTTGGGATTTTCTATGGTTTTTATTTTTGGCCAATCAATCTTACCTACCAAATTTCATAAGGATCGGCCGACTATATCCTATAGCTGCCATATAACTGAACGATTGGAAATGCCATAACTTTGGTGTTTTTAAAGTTAGGAAGTTGGGACTTATATACTGCGTGCAAAGGAAAGAAGGGTGTGTGCAAAGTTTCCATTCGATATCTTTAAAACTGAGAGACTAGTTTGCGTAGAAACAGACAGACGGACATGCTTATATCAACTCAGGAGGTGATCCTGATCAAGAATATATATACTTTGTAGGGTCGGAGATGTCTCCTTCACTGCGTTGCACACTTTTGAACAAAATTATAATACCCTCTGCAAGGGTATAAAAAGAGCATTGACTCAAAGGTATACGAATTACTTCAAACATTTCCACTAGTAAAAACAATTAGGACAGATAACGAGCCGAGTTTCGTATCGGCACAGTTTAAATCCTTTTTACAACGTTCTGGAACATCAATTCATTACTAGGAGGGGTGAAAAGTAACCTCCTTGACCGCCCGAATGCGCTACTACTGCAAAGAAGGTTATGGTTCCTTACGGTGCGTTCATATTTAGGCAAGCATACCAAAATTCAGTGCGATGGGGCAAATGCTCCGTCAGATTGCACCGTGAAATATTGGTTTCGAGAGTTTCGTGGTGGCCGCAACTCCACTACCGATGAAGTCCGCAGCGGCAGCCCTTCCGATGCGGTTACAGAGGACAATGTCAAAAATATACATGAAATGGTATTGGTTGATCGCAAAGTGAAAGTGTGCGAGTTAGCAGATGCCACAAAGATCAGTACTGAGCGCACACGCCATATTTTGAGCGAGATTCTGCGTATGAAAAAGGTATCCTGCCGCTGGGTGCCGCGCATGCTCACTCCGGACCAAAAACTCGAACGCGAGAGCAGTTCGAAAGAGTGTTTGGACTTACTGATGCGGAATCCGGCGGACTTTTGGCGTCGATTGGTAACTGTTGATGAAACCTGGATCCACTATTACACACCAGAGAACAGAATGAGCGCCCGGCAATGGACCAAAGCCGGCACGAGTGCTCCGAAGCGGCCGAGGGAGGCTCGATGGGTCGGAAAGGTTATGGCGTCAGTTTTTTGGGATTGTCATGGCATACTCTTCGTGGACTACCTCGAAAAAGGAAAATCCATCAACAGCGAGTATTACTGTGCATTGTTGGAGCGATTGAAGGCCGAAATCGCTGCAAAACGGCTTGCAAGACAATGCACCGGCGCACAAGAGCGCAGCAACCACGGCAAAAATAGGTGACTTAGGGCTCCAATTGCTTCGGCAACCACCTTATTCACCCGATTTGGCTCCCTCGGACTATTATCTCTTCCCGAACCTGAAAAGATATCTCATTAATACAAAATTCAGCTCACGCGAGGAAGTCATCGACGCCGCTGAGGAGTATTTTGCAGACCTTCCGAAAAATTACTTTTCGGATAGGATCAAGAAGCTGGAAAATCGCTGGAATAAGTGTATCGAGCTAAAAGGGGACTACATTGAATAAAATAAAAACAAGAAAGGAAAGCTAACTTCGGGCGGAGCCGAAGTTGAAATACCCTTGCAGAATATTCTGTAAATTATATTCTCCAAAATTATTCATATGATGCATTCTTAACACTCAGAAAAAATCCCAACTTCCTAACTTTACAAACACCAAAGTTATGGCATTTCCGATCAATCAGTAATATGGCGGCTATGGGATATAGTCCGCGAACCTTATGAAATTTCATTGGTCGGATTGATTGGCCAAATATAAAACCCATAGAAAATCCCAACTTCCTAACTTTACAAACACCAAAGTTATGGCATTTCCGATCAATCAGTTATATGGCAGCTATAGGATATAGTCGGCCGATCCTTATGAAATTTGGTAGGTCGGATTGATTGGCCTAATATAGAACCAATAGGAAATCCCAACTTCCCACCTTAACAAACACCAAAGTTATGGCATTTCCGATCAATCAGTTATATGACAGCTATAGGATATAGTCGGCCGATCCTTATGAAATTTGGTAGGTCGGATTGATTGGTCAAATATAAAACCCATAGAGAATCCCAACTTCCTAACTTTACAAACACCAAAGTTATGGCATTTCCGATCAATCAGTTATATGGCAGCTATAAGATATAGTCGGCCGATCCCGGCCGTTCCGACTTATATACTGCGTGCAAAGGAAAGAAGGGTGTGTGCAAAGTTTCAACTCGATATCTTTAAAACTGAGAGACTAGTTTGCGTAGAAACAGACAGACGGACAGACGGACAGACAGACGGACAGACGGACATGCTTATATCAACTCAGGAGGTGATCCTGATCAAGAATATATATACTTTATAGGGTCGGAGATGTCTCCTTCACTGCGTTGCACACTTTTGACCAAAATTATAATACCCTCTGCAAGGGTATAAAAACATTTGAGAAAAAAAATTGTTTCATTCCCAAGGAGGTTACTTTTCACTCCATCTAGTATACAGACCCTAGGAATAGCCTATCCAATAGACAAGTTGAAAGAGTTCGTTCAACCTTAACAGAAATAGCTCGTTGTATTAAAGACGAGTACCGCCTCCTAGATTATTCTGAAATTATTATAAGAGCAGCCTAAAATTACAATTTGACAATTCACTCAGTGACAAACCAAAAACCTTATGACATCTTGTTTAATAAAATAAATCATATCGACTAACCAGTCAAATTACAGATAGCACAAACTAAAATGTTAGATCATCAAAATAAAAATAAATTACAAAAACTTATCACGTAACAAACTAGGTCCAAGATTAAAAAAACAAGTCGTTCAGGAAAACTTACCAAACAAAGTAATAATTAATAATAGAAAAAGAGTTATTCATAAAGATAATATTAAATAATTCATCTTTTACAGACGATGGAAATCCCATTTGTCATCGCTATTTTGATTAATTTTTGCCTCTCGGAAATTATTGACTACACTACCAACGAGTATTTACTACTAAAAAACGAAAACGATGTAATGACTTACGACTCCGTTGCGGACCTATTTCATATTACTAACTTAAGTTTTTACAAAGAAATAATTCAAATTGAAAATAGTATTAGTAATAAGAGTGTGAATTCTGACTTAGAATGGGACATTGCACAAAATTTAAACATTATTAAAATCCTCCTGTCCCAACTATTACTATCTAGAAATAAAAGGAGTATTAACGAATAAGGAACATGACCATGACGACTTAATAGGAATTGAAAAATTAACGAACTTACAGAAAACAATAACAAACAACTTACAATAAACTCACGAATATTTCAGGAAGTATAAATTAATCACCAAAACCCTTGACTCAATCATTTTTAAAAAAGAAACAAAAGTAAGACAACACCGTCTGAAATTAATTACACGCGATAATCAAAATTTAATCGATACTATCACTTTAGCAAAAGTCGACGTTTTCAATAAAGAAACAAGAAAGAAAAGCTAACTTCGGGTGGAGCCGAAGTTGAAATACCCTTGCAGAATATTCTGTAAATTATATTCTCCAAAATTATTCATATGATGCATTCTTAACACTCATAAAAAATCCCAACTTCCTAACTTTACAAACAACAAAGTTATGGCATTTCCGATCAATCAGTAATATGGCGGCTATAGGATATAGTCGGCCGATCCTTATGAAATTTGGTAGGTCAGATTGATTGGCCAAATATAAAACCCATAGAAAATCCCAACTTCCTAACTTTACAAACACCAAAGTTATGGCATTTCCGATCAATCAGTAATATGGCGGCTATAGGATATAGTCCGCCGATCCTTATGAAATTTTATTGGTCGGATTGATTGGCCAAATATAAAACCCATAGAAAATCCCAACTTCCTAACTTTACAAACACCAAAGTTATGGCATTTCCGATCAATCAGTTATATGGCAGCTATAGGATATAGTCGGCCGATCCTTATGAAATTTGGTAGGTCGGATTGATTGGCCTAATATAGAACCAATAGGAAATCCCAACTTCCCACCTTAACAAACACCAAAGTTATGGCATTTCCGATCAATCAGTTATATGACAGCTATAGGATATAGTCGGCCGATCCTTATGAAATTTGGTAGGTCGGATTGATTGGTCAAATATAAAACCCATAGAGAATCCCAACTTCCTAACTTTACAAACACCAAAGTTATGGCATTTCCGATCAATCAGTTATATGGCAGCTATAAGATATAGTCGGCCGATCCCGGCCGTTCCGACTTATATACTGCGTGCAAAGGAAAGAAGGGTGTGTGCAAAGTTTCAACTCGATATCTTTAAAACTGAGAGACTAGTTTGCGTAGAAACAGACAGACGGACAGACGGACAGACAGACGGACAGACGGACATGCTTATATCAACTCAGGAGGTGATCCTGATCAAGAATATATATACTTTATAGGGTCGGAGATGTCTCCTTCACTGCGTTGCACACTTTTGACCAAAATTATAATACCCTCTGCAAGGGTATAAAAACATTTGAGAAAAAAAATTGTTTCATTCCCAAGGAGGTTACTTTTCACTCCATCTAGTATACAGACCCTAGGAATAGCCTATCCAAAAGACAAGTTGAAAGAGTTCGTTCAACCTTAACAGAAATAGCTCGTTGTATTAAAGACGAGTACCGCCTCCTAGATTATTCGTTTTCAATAAAGAAACAAGAAAGAAAAGCTAACTTCGGGTGGAGCCGAAGTTGAAATACCCTTGCAGAATATTCTGTAAATTATATTCTCCAAAATTATTCATATGATGCATTCTTAACACTCATAAAAAATCCCAACTTCCTAACTTTACAAACAACAAAGTTATGGCATTTCCGATCAATCAGTAATATGGCGGCTATAGGATATAGTCGGCCGATCCTTATGAAATTTGGTAGGTCAGATTGATTGGCCAAATATAAAACCCATAGAAAATCCCAACTTCCTAACTTTACAAACAGCAAAGTCACCGTTCATGAGTCATTGAAAGTATTCGACAATACCAGACACATAATCCAGTACGATAGACCCGAGAATTTAGTATCAATTCTTAGAGAATATATTCAACCAAACATAACCGTTGGACTTCACTGTACCCTTGAAGATCTTTACGCAATTCAAAAACCTCTTAAGGAAAATTTCGTAAACAAGTTTTTGTTTACAAGAACATTCGTTCTAGACATAGAAAAAGATGAAGACAAAGCAATCATTATTGAGAATCTCATTGCCGTCCCCATAGAGGACTGGACGAAAACTATAAACAAATAACGAGACTTTACTACTGACCGAAATTATTATTAAAACTTAAAGAATATATTAAGACCTGTACAATTTGCAACGAAATCAAATACTGTAGACACACTGCAGAAATTCCTATTGTGGAAGCCCCTACCATCAAAGGAAGGAGAAAAAAAAAATATTTTTAACCTGCATTGACGCATACTCCAAATTTTTAGTAGTAAAAAAAATTGAGAATAAATTAAATATTGAAAACAAGGTCTTAGAAATTTTACAGCGATACCCACTGGCCAAAACACGTATGACTGACAACGAGCCCAGTTTCATTTCGGCACAATTTAGGGCATTTATACGCTGACATTAGACATAGTTCTTCGATCGGACAAATCGAGAGAGCCACACTGACAGAAATTGCTAGATGTATTAAAGACGAATTTAATCTTACTGACCACTCAGAAATAATTATTAGATCGGCCCAAAGGTATAACCAAAGCATTCATTCTGTAACAAATGAAAAACCAATAGACATTCTATATAATAAAAAAAAACATGAAAAAGTCTCTGAAATACTTAAGGAAGCGCAAACAAAAATGCTTAAATCACATAACCAAAACCAAAAATCAAAAGAATATCATGTAGGACAAGTAATATATGAAAAAAAAGTACGGGGAACGAAATAAATTAAAACCAAGATACAAAAAGCAGGTAGTTAAAGAAAACAAAGCTAACAAAGTTAAAATAAATAATAGAAATATAATTATCCACAAAGTATTATTAAGTATTAAAATATTTTTAACTTACAGATAATGAATACAATAATATATATAGTTTTGATAATCGCATAAACTAATTCCGAGATAATCGACTATTCAAACCACGACTTTTTCATCAACAAAGACAACAAGGACATCCTGACTTGATTCATACGCAGAACTTTTTCATATCACTAATATAAGCATTTACAAAGAAATTATTTGGTAGGTCGGGTTGATTGGCCAAAAATAAAATCCATAAAAAATCCCAACCCCCTAACTTTAAAAACACCAAACTAGGCTTACGTCTATGACTACCCATACAATCCCCAATACTGAGTCACGCTCTCTATCGCTGCTTGACCCCTCCGCGGCTTGTAAAAGCGTTTTGTTTTCGAGTTGGTTTATGGTTGTTGTGTCTGGGCTTGAGTACTCCCCCTTATTCTGACCCAGATTCCCCAACTCCTCCCACACGAGCACACAGCCATATGAATAATGCGAGGAGTCGTCATTTTGGGCCTTATTATGTTCGTCTTCTTTTACTTCACTATGCTTACACCAGACCACTAGCGTTTCGTTTGCGTAATTGATTTGAATAGCTTTCTAATAGTCAATTTAATCCAACGTAGAAGACTATTCACACTGACAGAAATTAGAATTTAATATAAATAGTAATTAAAATAACAATAATTGGTATTTGTTAATATTTAAGCTTTGTGGAAAAAGACTTTGTACATTTATTAAATAGTAAACTCTTCAAGATTTCCCGAGAACAATAATTCAAGTTAAACATTTTCCAGTGCTTGATAAACTTTCAACGTAAACACTATATCACTTGTGTTTAAAGGTTAAGAAAATTGTTTGGTGGAGTGGTAATGTATCGCTAATAGTTGAAACGTCTCTGGCTATTCGTGTAGTGAATGGCCAAAATTGCGCCCAGCACGAGGATGACAACCTACAAAAGAAAACATATGCGATTAAGTTATTAATTATTTAAAGAATGTGTAATAGGGTAACACTCACATTCAATCCAAACAATCCCCACTCCATGTACCCTACTATCGAGTTCTCATCCTCAAAAGAAAGTTCCACATTCCTGAGACATCCCTCCCGATTGAGATTCAGGGGATTCACACAGCTATTATTCTTGCAGCAACTGTTGGGTACGGTGTGGTTCCAGACTTTGCTATTCAGGTAGTCCGTGGCACCATCTAGGCCACAGCATTGGTACTGCAATGAATGGACATTTATGAAGTAGTAATTGACTAATGAAAACTCGAGAAAAACATTAATATATTGAATGTAATTTAATCTACTTATTAATTGTAAGCTGGTAAATTAATTGTATCTTAGGGCATTTATTTTTTATAAACAAATATTACCTTTGCTAATAAAATACATTAATTTAAAGTTCACTGGTTTATTCATTGGCAAAAATGAAAGATGAAGGCCGTACTTACAGATGTCTGAATACTATCCATGCTACCCGGATGAGTCTCCTCCAGTTTCCACTTATCCTTGAGGTCTTGGATAGCGTAGTTCTTGAAAATATCTTTGGGATGGAGGATGATGAAGATCAATATTACTACCAGCAACGTCAGCAGCAGCGACACGTACTGCAGGGCAAATAAGGGAAGTTACTCATGGTGTGATTAATGTATTAGCATCGTTTAAGTACAAACCACCCAGAGCATGCGCGGTGCTTCGCGAACGGCTCCATAGTAGCCAAACAGGGATGTCAAAAGTATAACGACACCCACGACCAGGATGCCAATAGCATACCCATCCTCCACCGCTCCGAAGCTAAGGGCTCCGAAAACGATTCCTATTATCTGAAAGTTAGAAAAAACATAAATCAATACGCCTCTTGCTGATTAAAAAGCAGTGTATGTGCTATATATACTGTTTGTACTGTCTATATTAAGTTTCATATTTAGGGCGTCACCGATATGAAAGAACAATATACATACATATGTATGTGTATACACAATACATAATTGGAAGTCAATTCCATGAATTGGAGAACAAATTGTTCTTGAAAAAATCAGTTCGTTGATTAAATTAATTTATTAGTCTTATACCTTATACTCTACAGCAAAGGTTTAATTGTTACATTTTTTATTTTTTAATTAGGAAAAGCTTTATATTGCCCGTATTTCAAGTATCCACAGTGCATATGTACATGAGCAAATGAACAACATTCGCATTTCATGTTGACTACTTTGAAGAGTTCTCTCATCGCTATTATCTCATCGGCTGACTATATTCTTCTATATTAACCACGCTTTTAAAGCTGAACGTGAATGGATGACTCATTTCGACGCTTGGCTGCCAAACCTCTCATTTCGGCAGGAAAACAAGGCAGAGCAGATTTCGTGCTCTACTTACCAGCCATATTGTATTAAATAAGAATAACGAGTACTTTAGAGTGCTCGTTTTGCAGCTCATTTTGAATTTATGTTTCTATCTTTTTATGTTATTATTTTTTTGGCGGAACTTATCTGGTTGATCAGCGCGAACTACTCCTACCAGAGTCGCGACTCGCGAGTAAACTGAGCGTCGCAAAAACCATGATACAATAACATAAGGTAGTCTCGTCTGCTGTCTAAACGTTCGGGTTTTGGTCAGTGAGTGTTCGTTTTTTGAAGAGAAAGGTTGCCTGCGGACGAAATTTGTAAAGAATTAACCCTTGTGCAACATGACCCTTTGTCATATAAAAGTTTTATTTAAGATTAGAATATATTTTAGAATTAAGAAAACGACGCCGAATTTCAAATTCAAAACTATTGAAAATTAAATTATGAAAAATAATTTAACCTCTTTTATTATGAAAGGCAAAAAAAACCCTGAATATAAGAGTTAATCTACACATTCTATTGTCGCTCTGCTCGCACTTACTAAACAGTGCCCATTTCACTCCACTCATTGTTTTGATTGTAGAGGTACCAGATTTTGCCGACGAGACAACCTTATGTTATTGTATCAGGGCAA
This sequence comes from Drosophila kurseongensis, assembly GCA_018153305.1. Classification (NCBI taxonomy): domain Eukaryota; kingdom Metazoa; phylum Arthropoda; class Insecta; order Diptera; family Drosophilidae; genus Drosophila; species Drosophila kurseongensis. The sequence continues at coordinate 12,097,582 of JAECXX010000004.1, read as the reverse complement.
AAACTGTCTGGCCTCGCTGCGGTCGTTGTTGTCTGGCAGCGCACAGTGGTGGGGCATGAAGAAACTTTTAACAAAAATCTAAAAAAAAATATTATAAATATATGTTACAAAAATTGGCCAGATCATACCACTACATCCTATAGCTACCATAGAAACGATTTTCTCAGTGGATGCGTTCACATGAGAGAGTAGTCATAAATTCATTTCTTGTAATCATAACAGGCTGAACTTTTAATGTAAGTAATTTATTTAATGCGCATCAAATAGGGAAAACGTGTAAATTGTAAGTAAATTTGAATTATATTATTTCTTATAAATTACTTATGAAATGTTTCAAATTAGTGTTCTGTTGGTGGTGTTGGCTGAGGTAGTGGAGTGGAGGCATATTTAAATATTTATTAAAGTTTTTACGCTAGCGTACTCGTTTGTCGATCTGATACTTTTTAAGCCTAGTATCCAGATCGACAAACGATTACGCTAGCGTAAAAACTTTAATCTTTCCAGTGTGACCAACATTTTGAGAGTTCATCAGATTTAAGCGTGCTACGGTCGTACTGTCAATCAGCTGGGTTTGTTGACAAAGCCTAGTATCCTGATCGACGAAAACCGTACGCCAGTCATGAGAGAGAGCGAGAGGCAAACAGCTGGCGTTCACTTTTCGTGAAGCTTTTTTTTGACTTAGGTCTCCAGTTCGACGAAAAAAATACCAGAAAATTGCATAGCGTTGCCAGTCTGCGGAAATGAACTTTGGGTGAACCCTAGCGAAAAGATTAAAAAATTTAATCTTTTGGCGTGCGCTTCTCATTGAACATTATAAGAAATGTAGAAAAAAACTCAAAAAACTCGCAAAAGTCGATTGCAGGAGCTTACATGTGAGGACAAAATAACATTAATACTATCTGGGGTGCCTCTTGTCAGAGCAAAATGTTTTTTAGGTCAAGAATGTATGAAAAAACACAATAAAAGTGCAGCTATGAACTTTGAATTAGCAAATAATTATTAGAAAATTAAAAGAAACAACTGTTAAACTTAAATTGCATTGTTTATTAATTTCTTTGTACAGCGGCAGACTTGTCTTGCCAAGGCTCTTTCCCGCAAATACGCTATTTGAATTTTAACTGCTTGTCAACAAACCCAGCTGATTGACAGTACGACCGTAGCACGCTTAAATCTGATAAACTCTCCAAATGTTGCTCACACTGGAAAGATTAAAGTTTTTACGCTAGCATAATCGTTTGTCGATCAGGATACTAGGCTCAAGCAGCTAAAATTCAAATATCGTATTTGCGGGAAAGAGCCTTTAAAAGATATTATCAAATACCTTGGCAAGACAAGTCTGCCGCTGCACAAAGAAATTAAAAAACAATACAATTTAAATTTAACAGTTGTTTTTTTTAATTTACTGATAATTATTTGCTAATTTAAAGTTCATAGCATCACTATTATTGTGTTTTTTCGTACATTCTTGACCTAAAAAACATTTTGCTCTGACAAGAGGCACCCCAGATAGTAGTAGTTATTTTGTCCTCACATGTAAACTCCGGCAATCGACTTTTGCGATTTTTTTGAGTTTTTCCTCCATTTCTTATAATGTTCAGTGAGAAGCGCACGCCAAAAGATTAAATTTTGTATTCTTTTCGCTAGGGTTCACCCAAAGTTCATTTCAGGTGGTTGGCAACGCGATGCAATTTTCTGGTATTTTTTTCGTCGAACTGGAGACCTAAGTCAAAAAAAAGCTTCACGAAAACGGTTTTCGTCGATCAGGATACTAGGCTTTAGCAAAATCAGAGCCGATAAAATACCAAAAAGTATTTAAAATACCATATTCGGTCACGTTGCAGGGCGGATTCCCCTAATGCCACAGCTCGCAACATAAACGTCGATAACTACACTGTCTCACTTCACAAAATAATCGCTCATCACTAACAAACAAAACAAACAAAACGTAAACAACGCAAATAATTATAAGTGACGGGAAAATGTTTTGGTGGCTATTGTTGACCTAGCCAAACACTCCCACCCAACCAAGGATGCCCCATACGATTCTGTAGAGGCATCACACATAGTCAGTTGGCCAAAGTCACTCCTCGCGACTAAGACAGCTCCATCTCCCCCACAGCGATAATTCACTCGCACATTTCGGTTTCTATGTACATTTAATATCCACAGTAAGTACCTATGCTAAACATTGCTATAATGGCTCTCCTATTAACTAATTTATCCTTCTTCAGCCTTTAAGACCAAACTTGGCCGCCGTCTTCGTAAGATCACTTTGGAAAGTAGTGGAGGAGTCTTGGACCCATATTCCCACTAAACGGTGCCAGGACTTGGTTGACTCCATGCCAAGACGTTGTGAGGCTCTTATTGCCAATAATGGATGCACAACCAAATAGTAAATGAAGAATCTACACTTTATTTGGATGTATAAATATAGAAAACTCATGAATTTTTTACTGACTAGTCGACTAGTTAAATCCATATTTGAAAAGTGGTGCTATTATTTTTTCGTCAAATTTCTTTAGTTTCAATAAAATATCTAACATATCTTAAGAAATTAATTAAATTTGTTAATTTTTTTCACATTTCCGGTTGGTTTATTGTATCTCTATTTCAAAATGGTATTAAACGTTATCATAGTGTAAAAAGTTTAAGTACAGTGACCGTTTTAACATAGCTTGAGTAGGTGGTGCAATTATTTTTTTCACAGCTATATGTGTCGGGTCACCTAATCCTGAGGAGCTCCTGGGGAATAGAAGGGACAGGCCAAACGATACGTAATATGCGCCTTAAGCTATCCCGCCGAAAACTTATAATCGCGACCTTTTTTTATAGGCAACAACGAGGACAACTAGGGTTTTCGGGTCTAAGACCAGATAAATTTACAGGTCAACACGGATGGTATATATATGAGGAAACAATGACTTTCAGCCACTTCTGGACTAGGCACAGGTCAAGATATGCCCGGACGAGGAGTACCCTGTCGGAGGCCAGCGGCAATAAAGGCCTGGAACACCACGAGGGACGGTGGCGAAGGCGAGGATGATGGCGGTGCCTCTCAACGCCGCGCGAATTGGCAGCCTGATGACTCAAAAGCGAGTGGGACTTAGTAGCCCGGAACGGACTATCCGGGGAATGTTGGATGGCGTTGGCGGCGTCCGAGGAAGTCCAGTTGTGCTGGTCCAAATCTCTTGGCTGGGTCGAACGAAGGTGCGTATTGTGTTGGGACGCCGGTTGCCTTTTTTTTTTATTTCGGCATAAACACTAATTTAATAACTCCCGCTCCCTCTAGCTTCCTGGACAATATGGCTGCGACTATCCCAATATCTGCCTATCATTGCTATATAGCCATATTCCGTTGCCTCTCTCGAAACTGGGTCATTGGACATATTCAAGGCCACAGGAAAGTAATCCCTGAGCGAACCGGGATTATTTCAAATGGCCAGATCGTCCGCCAGATTCCCCAAAGGGGGGCGCCACTGACACCATCGCTCTATCATCCTAACCTATCGATACAGTCCATCCCATTATCGACTCCAACTGCAACAAATTGTAATCGTCACCAAAAACTCTTGTTAATCTTAACAACAAAAACATATTGTTATTTATCGCTGCTGTTATGTTTCCATGTTGATTGTTACTCTTGCTACGTTTAATAGCCATTTAATTGGTTGATTAACGTAAAATAAAATAAATGTTATAAAAAAACAAGAAAGGAAAGCTAACTTCGGGCGGAGCCGAAGTTGATATACCCTTGCAGAATAGTCTGTAAATTATATTCTCCAAAATTATTCATATGATGCATTCTTAATACTCATAAAAAATCCCAACTTCCTAACTTTAAAAACACCAAAGTTATGGCATTTCCAATCGTTCAGTTATTTGGCAGCTATAGGATACAGTCGGCCGATCCTTATGAAATTTGGTAGGTCGGATTGATTGGTCAAATATAAAACCCATAGAAAATCCCAACCTGCGATCGCATTAAAGACGGTTAGATTTATTCAGCTCAATAGAAACAAGAAAGGAAAGCTAACTTCGGGCGGAGCCGAAGTTGATATACCCTTGCAGAATTTTCTGTAAATTATATTCTCCAAAATTATTCATATGATGCATTCTTAATACTCATAAAAAGTCCCAACTTCCTAACTTTAAAAACACCAAAGTTATGACATTTCTAATCGTTCAGTTGCGTAGAATCGGACAGACGGACATGGCTAGATCGACTCTCCTGGTGATGCTGATCAAGAATATACTTTATAGGGTCGGAAATGTCTCGTTCACTGCGTTGCAAACTTTTGACTGAAATTATAATACCCTCTGCAAGGGTATAAAAATAGAGAAATAGATAAAAATTACGCAACCATCTTCAACTCGAGAGATTACACTCATAGCAAAAGTAACTCACTATGCTTACACCAGACCACTACCGTTTCGTTTGCGCAATTGATTTGAATAGCCCTCTAGTGGTCAATTTACTCCAACGTAGAAGACTATCCACACTGACAGAAATTAGTATTTAATTTCGGATATTTTTATTTTATACATAAAATAACAACAATTAGTATTTGTTAATATTTAAGCTTTGTGGAAAAATACTTTGTACATTTATTAAATAGTAAACTCTTCAAGACTTCAGTTGTTGTTTTAAAGCTGATTTTGTTCACATTTGGTTTTGATTTTTTTTCTGAAATAATAAAATGTAATAAGAACAATAATTTAAATTAAAGTATTTTCCAGTGCATGATAAACTCTTAACGTAAACACTATATTACTTACATGTGGTTAAAGGCTAAGAACGTTTTTTGTGAAGTGGTAATGTGTCGCTAATAGTTGAAACGTCTCTGGCTATTCGTGTAGTGAATTGCCAAAATTGCGCCCAGCACGAGCATGACAATCTACGAAAGAGAAAATATGCGATTAAGTTAATAATTATTTAAATAATATGTTATAGGGTAACACTCACATTAAATCCGAACAGTCCCCACTCCGAATACCCTACTTTCGAGTTCTCATCCTCAAAAGAAATTTCCACATTCCTGAGACATCCCTCCCGATTGAGACTCAGGGGATTCACACAGCTATTATCCATGCAGCAACTGTTGGGTACAGTGTGGTTCCAGACTTCGCTATTCAGGTAGTCCGTGGCACCATCTAGGCCACAGCATTGGTACTGCAATGAATGGACATTTATGAAGTAGTAATTGACTAAAGAAAACTCGAGAAAAACATTAATAAATTTAATGTAATTTAATCTACTTATTAATTGTAAGCTGATAAAAAATGTATCTTAGGGCATTTATTTTTTATAAACAAATATTACCTTTGCTAATAAAATACATTAATTTAAAATTCACTGGTTTATTCATTGGCAAAAATGAAAGATGAAGGCCGTACTTACAGATGTCTGAATACTATCCATGCTACCCGGATGAGTCTCCTCCAATTTCCACTTATCCTTGAGGTCTTGGATAGCGTAGTTCTTGAATATATCTTTGGGATGGAGGATGCTGAAGATCAATATTCCTACCAGCAACGTCAGCAGCAGCGATACGTACTGCAGGGCAAATAAAGTAAGTTACTCATGGTGTGATTAATGTAATAGCATCGTTCAAGTACAAACCACCCAGAGCATGCGCGGTGCTTCGCGAACGGCTCCATAGTAGCCAAACAGGGATGTCAAAAGTATAACGACACCCACGACCAGGATGCCAATAGCATACCCATCCTCCACCGCTCCGAAGCTAAGGGCTCCGAAAACGATCCCTAGGATTCCAATTATCTGAAAGTTAGAAGAAACATAAATAAATTCACCTCTTGCTGATTAAAAATCAGTGTATGTGCTATATATACTGTTTGTACTGTCTATATTAAGTTTCATATTTAGGGCGTTAGCGATATGAAAGAACAATATACATACATATGTATGTGTATACACAATACATAATTGGAAGTCAATTCCATGAATTGGAGAACAAATTGTTTGGGCAAAAAATCAGTTCGTTGATTAAATTAATTTATTAGTCTAATACTCTACAGCAAAAGTTTAATTGTTACATTTTTATACCCTTGCAGAGGGTATTATAATTTTGTATAAAGTATATATATTCTTGATCAGGATAGCTTCCTGAGTTGATATAAGCATGTCCGTCTGTCCGTCTGTCTGTTTCTACGCAAACTAGTTTCTCAGTTTTAAAGATGTCGAATTGAAACTTTGCACACACCCTTCTTTCCCTTGCACGAAGTATATAAGTCGGAACGGCCGGGATCGGCCCACTATCCTATAGCTGCCATATGGGATTTTTTATGAGTATTAAGAATGCATCATATGAATAATTTTGGAGGATATAATTTACAGTATATTCTGAAAGGGTATATCAACTTCGGCTCCGCCCGAAGTTATCTTTCCTTTCTTGTTTTATTATTTAATTAGAAAAAGCTTTATATTGCCCGTATTCCAAGTATTCACAGTATATACATGAACAAATGAACATCATACGCATTTCATAATAGTCAGTTGACTACTTTAAAGAGCTGCTCTCATCGCTATTATCTCATCGTCTGACTATATTTATACCCTTGCAGAGGGTATTATAATTTCAGACGCAGTGAAGGAGACATTTCCAACCCTATAAAGCAAATATATTCTTGATCAGCATCACCAGGAGAGTCGATCTAGCCATGTCCGTCTGTCCGTCCGTCCGTTTCTACGAAAACTAGTCCCTCAGTTTATCAGCTTGAAACTTTCCCAAAAGTTGTATTTCTGTTGCAGGTAGTATATAAGTCGGAACGAGCCGGATCGGGCGACTATATCATATAGCTGCCATATTGATCGGTGTTTCATCAGACCTAATCAGACCTACCAAATTTCATAAGGATCGGCCGACTATATTCTATAGCTGCCATATAACTGAACGATTGCAAATGCCATAACTTTGGTGTTTTTAAACTTAGGAAGTTGGGAATTCTTATGAGTGTTAAGAATGCATCATATGAATAATTTTGGAGAATATAATTTACAGAATATTCTGCAAGGGTATTTCAACATCGGCTCCGCCCGAAGTTAGCTTTCCTTTCTTGTTAAACTAAACGTTAAAGGATGACTCATTTCGACGCTTGGCTGCCAAACCTCTCCTTTCGGCAGGAAAACAAGGCTGAGCAGAGCCATTAACAATCCACTTTGGCTATGTAGACATGACCCCAAAACGCACCCCAAATTAGATCATCTAGTGGCCGGATGGGAAGTTCAGAATAGAAATTGTATGTTTAAGATATCATGGCTGCATAATTGTGTGAACACTCTCAAAGCACCATATGTTTATTTAGATTTCGTGATCTACTTACCAGCCATAACGCATTAGAGAAGAAAAACGAGTACTTTACAGTGCTCGTTGCGCAGCTCATTTTGAATTTCTGTTTCTATCTTTTTATGTTTCTAACACGTGTAATAATTGGCAGGTCGTCGACCGGCTTTTAAATATCAGGATTATTTTGGCGGGACTAATCTGGTTGGACAGCCCGGACTACTCTGACCATGGTCGCGAGAAAACTGAACGCAAAAATTCTCTCTCAAAAGCCGTCGCCGTCGTTGTTGTCTGGAAGCGTTCGTTAAAACAACACAAAAACAACACATACACATTTTAATATCAGTGCAGTGAGACCCCCGTAACTTGAACTTTTAAAATCTGCTGGACTTGAAAAGTTTGTAAAAAATATTTTTTTTAAATTTGTATTTTTGTTTTTCAATCAAACAATTAGTATGAATCTAATTTTAGAAAAAGAATGAAAAAGCTACCGAAGGGCACATAAAATACATTTAACACACATTTTTGGAAAATCTTTTGAAATTTAAATTTTTCTGAAATGTTTAGTAACACTAATAATTGCAATATATAATTTATGTACATTATTTAATGTGCACATAAATTTTTCAAAATTTGTACATGCTTTAACATTCCAAAAAAAATCAACTTAGTGAAGTTTTCCTTTACAAATGTATTTATACATACATACATATATCGGCAGTCACACGCAAACACAAAGGCCAAAGTCAAAAAGCAGACGCACAAAAAATATACATACTAAGGTCGGACCAACTTCGATGAGCTTTTGCCCTTCTGAAGCCAAACAAACGAGCAGATGCTTATGCTTGACAGAACCAAAACGGTAGAAAGTTGGGATATATACTCTTCTTAATCTTAAAAACGAAAATATATTGTTATTTATCGCTGCTGTTATGTTTCCATGCTGATTGTTACTCTAGCTACCTTTTATAGCCATTTAATTTGTTGATTAACGTATAATATAAAAAAAATATGATATATAAAAAAACCTCCATTGACCAGATGTTTAGCCGGGGAGTGGGGTCTCGGCTCCGAATCCCCTCCTCAATCAATTTACCCGCAATCGCAATAGAACCATTGGGATTTATTCAGCTCAATAGAGAACATAATGACGCAACCATCGGCAAGAGAGATTAGCTGCGGTGCGAGTCACAAACCCATTTGGAAGCCTGACATTGTTATTCTAAGCTTAATACTGAGCTTTTAACTTGCATTGTTTTTGGATTCATCGTCAAAAATATTATTTTTATATTAAAATATACATCCAATGTATATACTCTCTTTCGTCTTTTGAGTAGTAAATTATTTAATTTGATTTAAATGTTTGATTTAGTTCTCGAGATTGGGTATCTAAAATAAGTTTCATCGGTCATTATTCTACTGACAGGATATATTCATTTTATCAGTATTATAACATTTTTACAATAAACCAAATTCTTCTGAGCTTTGGATAATTTTCACAAAATTTATCAGAAATGTTTTAGTGCCAAATGCATAAGCTTTTGCGATAAAATAAACCGTAAAGTTTAAATAAAATAGATCCTTAGTAGTTGTAGCGAATGCGCTGCTTGCGGAATCGTCCAACCAAATAGAAGGCAGCAATTATCATCAGAGCCTGTAAACAATGAGTCCGATTATATCAAAATAACTATGAGTTATCTATCTAACTTACGGTTATCCCCACAGCGATCCAGTTTGTGTCGTTTGCGTAGTTGAAGAAAGCCACAAAGTTCTGGCTGGACTTCTGGACACATCCAGCGAGATAATGGGGCTTCTGGGTGTCCTCCTGGGGATAACAGCTGGATGGTAAGGTCTTTCGACCAATAGCTACATAATCGTCAGGGCCGTTCCGCCCACAGCACTCATACTGAAAAACAAGGAGGGTCATAATATAATAATATTTAGGTTGCGCTCTTAAGATAAATTGATATATCTCTAGTCAAACATAAAATAAATTAAGTTTTACGATACGAACCACACTTTGGTAAATATCCATTGCGCCGGGTTCCACTAGCTCCTGGTTCCATTTCATCTCAACCTCTTCAGCGGCGAACTTCTCTATGTAATTCTCGCTGAATTTGAAGCCGAAGATGCCCAGCAAGCTGATGATCAACTGAGCCAACAGCAGCAAGCCGTACTGTATTGGCATTGCGCGCAAAAAAAAGATGAATATCAGTAACAGTAACTGCAGCGGGGAAGATGAAAGCAAGTTATTTACTCACCGTTGCGGTCATGCACACGTTCTCCTGGCAGATTCCACAGCATCCCAGAATAGCCGAGACGAAGATAATGCCGCCCAGTCCGTATAGGAACAATATGTACGCGAAGGGGGCCTTCGAGAGCGCTATCGTTGCAATGGCTATCAACGACAGACCCGAAAGCTATAGAGGAGCAAAAGGTGCACCAATGGCGATTCAGATTAGCTTTTGGCAACAGTATCGTTAAGTGATGTCAATGACTTCAGTTGAGTTTAAAATTATACAAAACATTTTTCAGCACCATTCGATTTTATTGCTTTTCGAGGCGATAAAAAGTACCTGTTTATATAATAAACATTCAATATCTTAGATGGGTTTTTATACCATTAAAATCCAATTAGTTCCAAAAACTAAGTAAATACTTATCAACTGTAATAACTTCTAATGTTAGCTCTTAGAACTACCCTTTTGGTTACATTTAAGAGCAAAGAAAAAAATCTTAGCCAAATCCTAAAACAAAGCAAATGATTAACACGATCTTAAATCAAGTATTTACAAATCAAGAAAACTCGTTTTACTTTTATTTCTTCACAATTCTTATGTAAATGTGATTTATTTGGCAACATAAGGTGAAGTCGTAAAATATTTTTAGATCAAATGGAAAAAAGGTATGGAACATATTGGAGGATAATTGTTGAGGTGCGCCAAATGTTTTTCACATCTGACAAACGAAAAATATTTTTAACGATGACTGCCAAAACAACTTATTGATTCGATGAAACCTGAATGTGAGCCTGCTTGTCAAATATTTATGAATTTAAATTCCTACGGATATATAAGAATTCTTAATCGAGTTTGTGACCGCTAGCTTGAATACCAAAAACATAAACACAATAATGTTTGGTTAAAGTCTATATGTATATACATATATATAAACTTATCACAATGTATATAAAAACTTACCGCATTCAGAGTGTTTAGTGTGTTGAGAAAGCACTTTACGCAACCAGAAGTGCAGCCCATCTTTAAGCGACTATTGAGCTGTTTTACAGCTCGGATACTAATAACTAAAAACTGGTAAAGACAACCAGAGCAATCTTTTGGAAGAACGAACCAGCCAAGTGAGCGTTCAGAAAGCGAATGAATTTTGATTGCCAGCCATCTCCGGCAACGTTCGCTCCTTATTTTTCGGTTTTTGATCGCCACTCTTCGAGAATGATGCAAAATTTAATTTGAGAGAAATAAATATTCGAGGAGCTCGTTTAGGCTATGGAAAGTATTTATTTTCTAATGGCAAATTAGCTAATTTGGTTAACTTTTATTATCAATATTAATGCTGTGGTGTCCTCGGCCATCAGTCGTTGATGGGGGTCTCCTCGTCCTTTATCTTGGTTTTGGCATACTTGCGAGCCTTGCCCAAATAGTAAGCAGTGAACAAGCCCATGAACTGTAATGATAAATACAAATAATATTTAAGTCTGGCTGCTAGAAGCTATTTAGCTTAGACTTCAGAAGTAGTCACCAAATTCAGAGTTTTTCAAAAGTTCGACATGAATATGTGTGTTCCATTTTATTGTCCTAGCACTCTTTCATTCATACCCTTGCAGAGAGTATTTGAGAGTATAATTTGGTCAAAAGTGTGCAACGCAGTGAAGGAGACAGCTCCGACCCTATAAAATATATATATTCTTGATCAGGATCGCGTCCTGAGTTGATATAAGCATGTCCGTTTGTCCGTCTGTCTGTTTCTACGCGAACTAGTCTCTCAGTTTTAAAGATGTCGAATTGAAACCTTGCACACACCCTTCTTTCCTATAGCTGCCATATAACTGAACGATCTGAAATGCCATAACTTTGGTGTTTTTAAAGTTAGGACGTTGTGATATTTTATGAGTATTAAGAATGCACCATATGAATAATTTTGGAGAATATAATTTACAGAATATTCTGCAAGGGTATTTCAACTTCGGCTCCGCCCGAAGTTAGCTTTCCTTTCTTGTTATACCCGTTACTCGTAGAGTAAAAGGGTATATTGTATTCGTGCAAAAGTATGTAACAAGTAGAAGGAAGCGTTTCCGACCCTATAAAGTATATATATTCTTGTTCAGGATCACTAGACGAGTCGATCTAGCCATGTCCGTCTGTCCGTCTGTCCGTCTGTCTGTCTGTCCGTATGAACGCAAAGATCTCGGAAACTATAAAAGCTAGAAGATTGGCATTTTGCATGCAGATTCTAGGAGTTCCTACGCAGCGCAAGTTTGTTTCAAAAAGGTGCCACGCCCTCTTTAACGCCCACAATCGCTTATATACGATTTTAAAAATTTAAATATTTCGGATAAGTAAAAATGCAGTTTTATTGTGTTTATCAATACCTATCGAAATTTCGAAGAAATTTTTCAAATCGGACCATTCCTTAAAAAGTTATGCGTGATCAAAGTTTCTATCTCCAACTCCCTCGCACTCCCTTTACCTGAGTAACGGGTATCTGATAGTCGGGGCACCCGACTATAGCGTTCTCTCTTATTTTTAAATTAGTAAACATGTTATAGCATTAAAACAAGTTTTATAAGAGTTAAAACGTGGTTAGGTGATGATATAATTTCACGATTATGTTTCATTGTTTTACTTGTTTCTTATAACTCTATTTATTTGTTTGTTTTACTACATGTATACAAGACTTTAAACTTCGAAATTAGTATCCCAATTTTTTAAAAATAATGGGTTTCAGATCAAAAAATATTAATTATTATTTTCAATTATAATAATTATAATATCAACATACTCTTCTACCAGAATTTATCTGTAGTCGACTCAATCTAGCCATGTTAAAAAGAAATAACCAATAAATTATCAATGGCCACCAGATGGCGCCTTGATTGCCACAACAGTATAATTGCACATGGTGCCATCTGTTGGGTGTACGTTTATCTTGAACTTGGTTTACAGACTCGACTATAGCGTTGCAACTTGTTTATACTGACTTCTGGATATTTTAAGACTTATTTGTAATTACTAACCTCAAGCGAAATGATCGCCATGCAGCTGTAGTAATTGAGATCCGCCTGCATCCTGAGACTTCCGGCGGCCTTGGTGGCGCAGCCCTCCTCGTAGACGTGCTCCGGCTTGGAGCAGTCGAACGCGTAGCAGCAGCTGCTGGGCAGGGCGCCGTGCTCCTCCTTGAGGTAGTCCTGCGGTCCCTCCAGTCCGCAGCAGCCGAAGAGACTGTGCACCGGCTGCATTTTGTCATCGCTGTGCGTCTTCTCCTCAAACAGGTCGCGCATGCGCTCCGCGAACCTGCCCATCAGCTGTTCCCGCATCGCCGTGAATGCGAAAAGGTAGGAGCCCAGCGCGGCTATTACCAGGCCACTGCAGATCAAGTACTGGGACCAAAGCGGTTAGAGGATTCCGAATTTTTCGTGGCTCGAAGTTCACTTACGTATATGGAATACTTGTAGGACTCCTTCAGTGCCACGTACATGCCCAGGAAGGCGACTCCGAAGACGGCCACTCCGCAAATAGCCGATCCATAGCTGCCATAGACGGAGACGGCCGAACCCCAGGTGACCACGCCGCAGGAGAAGAAGAACACGTTACACGTCTAAGGGTTTAAAAAAAGCAAAGAACAATCATTAGATACTGGGCTCAAAATAAAATGAATCAAAATTACAATCTACACTGCCTCAGCCACTAAAAAAAACATCATTTGTATATTTAGAGGCACATTTTTAAAATGATTCACAAAATGTTATTACTGATAGCAAATTGTGAAACTCTGAAAATTATTTGTATTATACCCGACAATCTTATGATTCATATAAAGTTATTATCTACCTGTTATACTGTGCGCTGCATATAGGACTTTCTAGAAAATATATTTGTTTAAATAATTATCACTTATACGTACTGTTGGCTTCGATTCAGTAAATTCTTTTTATCTGCGTAGCGTAGTGTTGTCATAATTATGAGAAATTTTTTTTCCTGTTCTCCCTTTTTAACTTTTAATAAATTGGCAAGTTAAGAAAAAGGCGAAAGATGGTTTTAAACCACACATTACTCGTATGAGTAATGCCCTTTCTTTACCGAGGTAAATAAATGCTTATTTCTGTTCATCCCTATCGACCAAAAATATTTTGGAAAAAACGACAATTTTAAACATATACTCATAAAATTTTAAATATGTAATGCTAAAAAAAGAGATTGATGCTAATATTTTTACGTTGACACCTTTTTCTACGAGCCTGGACAATAGTTGAATCAGAAATTTTTAATGTTGTGGTAATGTTTTTATCATGTTTTTATTTGACTTCATATGCTTAAAACTTTTGTGTAAGAATGATAAAATACATATATTGTGGTTCAGTGTTATTCATAATATTATATAATCACTGTAGTCGAGGGTCATCCATGTAGTAACGAAGTTCGCCGACAGAGTGCAGAAATAATTTATATTCTGCCTTCAGAAAAAGTAATTATCAAAATGGATATGTTGTGGTTAGGAATTACCTTTACGTTAAAAAGTATTTTATGTTTAAAATTTCTTTTATACTTCGTTTTTTTTTAAGTGTGTTCTTTAATTTTATTTAAATTTAGCAAATTTATTAAAGTCAATGTACGTTAAAAACAAGTGTTTTATGTTGTATGGCCAGGCCTCGACATTTGTAGACAAAAGCTCAGTGAATTTAAATATAGCGCAAAATTAATTTGCCAAATCAACTAAATAATAATCTTAATTGGCGTAAGCCAGCCAGAATTGTGAAATGTCCATTTTTAGATATAGTGGCAGATGCAAACAGCTGGCCGGCTGAATTATGTAAATATGTGAACAGGTATTATATTATTTATAAATATATTTAAGATTACATTGATTTGTTTATAGTCTTTAGCGGCTTTTTGGCATAAATACGTGCTCTCTTGGGTAAGATGTGCACTTGAGCACATTATTGATTTTTCGCATCACCGGGTGTTGTGCAAGACTCGCATTTGGGTCAGACAACGGGATATGGGGAAAGGTCTGGGTCTTGGAATGGGACTGGGAAAATGCGCATCTATTTTTACTTACCACAATTAGAATGCAAGTGGCCAGCAGGCCATACTTCCAGGGCGTTATGGCAAATGACTTCTCCATGCTGCCACTGTGGAACTGGGAACCCAGTGAGTCTTGGCACGTGCTGAATCCCCTAGATGGTTATGTTTCCTGTCTGGCTGCCGAATAATCGGAATCGGAGACCTCAGGGGGTCTGAAATTTCACTCGGTTCGCACTATCCCAATGGATTGGGGTTGGGCTTTGTTTACTTGTGCTATTCGTAGGTCTAAGTGCGCAGCTTTGAACCCTCTCTGGGTTGGGGCTTGTGTGGATGCCACAAAAGCTGGCCTGCGACTGAGCCAAAAAGTTGGAGAGCCATGTGCCGCAGCCACTCGTCGAATATTCACCACCGCCACAATGCAGAGAACCCATTGGAACCAAAACAAACGGCAAACTATCATCAACGTGGGGACAAAACGCAGGCGCGTTTCGAAATTAAAATACAGGGTGTTTTTTTACAATGCTGGAGGTTTGCAATTAACGGTGCTAAACTATATCAATAATAACTTATTGATATTTATGGAATGACAATATTTTAGCGGATCTCGAAAGACAATAGGGTAAATAACATTTCTTTAAAAGATACAAATACAGAAAATGCAGTATCAAAATTGTATTTAATTTATTACTTTTATACCTTTAGCAAATGCCATGATATGTTTTTTAAAAAGGGTTAAGTCTTTAATTAATGTCAATTAGTACCTCAAATCGAAGTAAAAATTCAGGCCACATTATAATATTACAATGTGTTATGCAAATCAGACCCTTCCCATATAAATATTTTCACATATAATTATATTTAACGACCGGCAGATCAGATATGTAACTCAATTTGTATCAGAACATTAAGTTCGATTATCTTATGGTCTCAAAGGTATTTTCATGATTTCCAGTGACCTTACTAAAGGTCTAATTTGTATCAAAAATTAAGGTCTTATTTGTAGCAAGAAGATCTAATTGATACTAACAATATTGGCGAACTATTCCAAAAATGATCGCTTCCCTATGTGAATAGCCATCTTCAAATATTAAATATCAACGGGCTGGAAACGTATTTATGCGGTCTGTGTTCCATTCATGCGTTCAGTTGACAGCAATTATCGTTGAAATTATTTAAAAACTATGGCTAATTTTCGCCATGAATTAGCTCAGCACCTGACTAATATTGAATTACTTGTTCAGTGGCAATCGAATGGATAACTTGGCAGGAAAACTTTTTGGATTGTTTCTGTGCTTGCAGTGTGTTACAGAGTTCCATGTAAGTAGGTCAGTGGAGGAGATGCAGAGCTCTAATTCAGGATAATACGATGTGCAGGGTGTCTTCATAAGATTTACGAATGTGACCTGTGAGAGCAAGGACCTCAGCATGGGTGTCGTGGAGTACTGCGAATTAAAGAGTCTGGGCAGGACTAAAAACAGTATTAGTCTGCGCTACACCATGCTTAAGCCGGTCGTCAAAAATATAGGGGTAATATATTGGTAGAGGTAATATTTATTTATTTATTTAATGATCTTGTGTTCCCCGTGGCAGTTTCACTTTCAGCTGATGACGAAGGGCAGTGAAAGTATTGATGGGGTTTCAAATTGGCAGCCATTCCTCTATGCAATGGACCTTGATATGTGTCGATTTTGGAAGAAGCGCAACAACTACTTAGCGAAGAAGATTTTTGAACTTATAGAAGGGCACTCGAATCTGAACCATAGTTGCCCCTATTCGGTCAGTTGAACCAATCCAGATCACAGCTAATGGGCATTTTGTCAGTAATGTGTTGTTTCAGAAAGATAAATTCATTGCTATTGATGGCCTTACCAATACTGACGTATCTAGCAAAATCAATGGAGTGCCAATGACGTGGGGCTTCTACTCCTTGTTCACGAAGTGGTCAACAGACAATGTAACGCGAGTCCAGACCAACTTTTACTTTGAGGTTTTGAATGTCTGACCAAAAAAATACGATCTAAATATTTATACCCTGTTTATGTGTCCAATCAAATAAAATCTTTACATTACATTATATTTGTATTTTGATTAAATACAAATATTTAACACTGTAGATGCAAAATTAAAATTATCTTAACATTTTCAGGGTTTTCTATTGTTTCAGTATGAGCAGGTTTTCTAAAATATTTAGTTTTCAATATCCAAAATATAAATTCTTATCTATATCTAGATATTTGAAAAAGTTAACAAAATTTTAATATTTCAGATAATATTTATATAAGTAATGGCACTCATTACTTGACATGTCCGGCAACATCACTAGCAAATAAATTTACAAAATGTTCAGAATCCGTAGTTATTAGAAAATAATTATGTAGCTTAATTCCAATACTCGCGCAATAGGTAATTCATAAAAAAATCCCAGAAAGGGTGTACATATTGTTATAGGTTGTTAACCTACATACACACTAATCAAAATACAAAATTCTTTAAAATTTTACTTTCATAATTTTAAGTTTTTGTTACAGGTTACATGATTACCAACTTTTTCATTAGTAAACAGTTGTTAACAATTTCAGAAACTAAACAATTGATTAGAAAAATGTTTTTTATGTGTTAATATTTAATACTTAGATGACTTAGTTAAAGCTTCACATCCAGACGGCATTATTGCGTCGACTCTGGTTCTTAACCCTGCTGTAGAGCATCCAACCGAAAACAGCGCCCACCGCCTGAAAATTGGGAAAAATGTTGATTATATAGCTCCATATTAGGCCGAGTGATCTAACCAACCTCGCCGATGACAAGCAGCCAGCAGACGATTTTGAACACCAATAACTTATCGTCCAGATACTTCACGAATTCGGCCTTGCAGCCGGCCTTGAAAACCCTACTCTGCGTGTCCAGGCACTGGTTCTCCTCGCAGCAGCTGGACGGAATGGCGTGGTGGATGATCCAGTAGTCCTCGGAGCTGTTGACTCCGCAGCAGTGCAGCCACTTCTCGTAGTAGTCCAGGGCACCGGACTGGTTGCGCTCCGACTCCCAGAGGCGCTCGAACCCCTCGTTAATGCTGCCCGAGATGCCGTCCTTGGTGCCGTGGGAGGCCATGCTGAGGAACAGCAGCTGGGACAGGATCAGCAGGACCACGGCACCCACATACTGGCAATGCAAAGGAAAAGGTTTTCAGCACAACAATTTTAAGAAATTAATTACTCTAAGCTCCCCCAAGCAAAGTATTAACACTTAAAATTAAAATGATTTTGGGGTAATTCAACATATTCGAATAAATTTACATTTAAATTACAATTCAAGGAAGTCAAATTTAAAATTAAAAGAAAAGGGCGACTCAGGCTAAATATATATATAAATATTAATAAATGTTTTCCAGTTTCTCGTTCTTTAATATGGTTCTACATTTTTCTACATTAAGATTTAGTTCTGTTTTTCTGATTAAATTCAGAATTAAGAGAAATTAAATTAACAACATTAAAAAATTAAACTTGTTTGTTTTTAAAAAACTTTGCTGATAAGACTGAAAATATGTTCATATATTTTATTAATATTTTTTCTTTTTAGGTATAATGTATGAAATATGAATGTGATAATCTATCTAAAATTAAGCTTAATCTTAAATCTCAAAATATTAAGTATTACCACCAAAACTGTTTATGTCTAAAATTTTAATTATTAAAATTCTACAAATGAGATTTTAAAAGAAGCTTTCAAACTTTTGTTTTCACTGAATTTTAAAATTTTTGTTACAAAACTTAATTTTTTAGATTAATGAAATAGATAGATTTCGGTGGGCATATTCTGACACTGGCCACGAAAATGTCATCAATATATAGTAATATTTGTTAGCTACTTACGATCAGGAGCCTGAGAGGAGCCTCTTGGATGGCGGCCAGGAAGCCGAAGATCGCTATGATCAGGATGACAACGCCCAGGCCAACGATGAGGCCACCGGCCACATTTTCACCAATGCTGACTGCATTCTCGGCGGCGGAGATCAAAAAGAAAATTCCGAAGGCAATCAGCGCCAGTCCGAGCACCTGTGGAAATCCCAACGAGCGGGGTTCGCATACATTATACATCATAGTCACACAGGTGTGAGTGTACTTACGGAAAATACAAAGTTGAGCAAGAGCAGCAGATGCTTCACTGTAGTGGCAGCCAGACCCATGTTTACTGTGGATCGAACCGAAGATGCGACTGGAAACTGACTGTCGAGATCAACGAGGGCGAGCGGAATGCATCAGCGGGTTTACGTATTTGGCAATGGCCAGCAGCCAGTTTGAGATACGTATCCGTCAGATACAGCTGTGCGGCACTCAGATAGTATTGTAAAGCACTTTTCAACGTCTGACCGCCGTGCTTCAGCTGTGCGAATCAACTGGCACCACTGGGCTGAGATGGAAACCGAAACGGTGTGTTTTGTTTTGCCTAAAACAACGATCGACTCACCACTCGCACATTCTATGTATAAATCAGGGAGAAGAAATCGAGAGCGGAGAATCGGATCGCCCACTTATACGAGCTTTTATTGTTTATCTCTAGATCTCCACTCATTTCGATTTTCAGCTTTTCTTGTAAAAATTCAGTCAATGGCAACAGCGGGTTTGTTTATTTCCATTTCTTTTTATTGCTGCGCGTGGGCGCCAGTTTACAGTTTTATGAATGAATACTTGGTATCTGTAGCCTAACTTGATTAATCATCGTAAATTACAATCACAATTCGCCAGGGCTCTATTGGCTAGGAAATTACTCACAACAAATAACGATAATACAGTTCGTGCAAAACACTAAAATCTTAATTTAATTAAAGAATCGTATGCGGTCGCGATGATTGCGAATGCTGTCTACTAGGTAGCAGGTGGTCACCGAGCCGGCGAACTGTAATTATAATAAGTTGGCATATTAAATACAAATTTGTAAAGATATAAATATTAAGTCAATTTATTGATGAAAATGTTTAGTTTGTAATAAAGCCAAGTATACAAAACATTCACAAAGTGGCGCCCTTGCAATATCTGTTATATTAAACTAATTATACCCGTTACTCGTAGAGTAAAAGGGTATATTGTATTCGTGCAAAAGTATGTAACAGGTAGAAGGAAGCGTTTCCGACCCTATAAAGTATATATATTCTTGTTCAGGATCACTAGCCGAGTCGATCTAGCCATGTCCGTCTGTCCGTCTGTCCGTCTGTCTGTCTGTCTGTCTGTCCGTATGAACGCTGAGATCTCGGAAACTATAAAAGCTAGAAGATTGGCATTTTGCATGCAGATTCTAGGAGTTCCTACGCAGCGCAAGTTTGTTTCAAAACGGTGCCACGCCCCCTTTAACGCCCACAATCGCTTATATACGATTTTAAAAATTTAAATATTTCGGAAAAGTAAAAATGCAGTTTTATTGTGTTTGTCAATACCTATCGAAATGTAGAAGAAAATTTTCAAATCGGGCCATTCGTTAAAAAGTTATGCGTGATCAAAGTTTCTATCTCCATCTTTCTCGCACTCCCTTTACCTGAGTAACGGGTATCTGATAGTCGGGGCACCCGACTATAGCGTTCTCTCTTGTTTTAATTAACATACTTAAAACTAATATTATTTTAACTGTTTTGGAGGAATTAAGGTTAGGTCATCCATTGTTTTGAAATACGATCTATTTCTGAAACAGCAGCAATCTTAGTTTAATTTGATTTCGAATTTCAAGAACTTGTTATTAAAAATGTTGGTTTAATTTTATTAAGGCTTTTTATCCTAATCATTACTCAGTCGTAAAGGCGTAAGGCAAGAAACTGATAATATATTAAATCTATAGTTGACGAAATAAGTTACTTACCTCGAAGAGTATAAGGAACCAACTTAGAGACTGGAAGTTCGCGGTCTTCCCGCTGACATACTCCTTGAACTTGTTCTCGCAACCGTCCAAGAAAAGATTCAAGGGATTGGTGCAGTCCTGATCCCGACAGCAACTCGATGGCAGCATCTTCTCAAGATGCAAATAGTCCTCGGCACTGTTGCGCCCACAACAGTGCAGCTATCGACATTTAAAGTGCACATAGTTCAGAAGTTAGGTAATGGAATGGCCTGTCAACTTACCCACTCCTCGTAAGTGTTCAGTGTGCTGTTGCCCTCATACTGCGAATCCCACAGATCATCGAATCCTTGTCTCACGGAATCCGGCAGAGATTCCTGGCTGGCGGCATAGCTTATGCTGACCATCACAAACTGAATGATCAGGAGCAAGACCAACAAAACTGCATACTGAAAATTAGAGTGAGACTGATATTATAAAGGTTTGAGCGATTCCCCTTAGCTAGTTTTGGACTTTAGCTTTAATAAGTAAATATCTCATAAAAGCTTTAATTTATTTAATTAATGTAACAGTAAGTTCTCCGCTGATTTTTGTATTATGACTCCTTCAATGGTTTAATGATTTGGGCGTATGACTCATTTACAGATAGAACATAAATGAGAACAAAAGCGAGGCCAAATGATAAAGCATTTGGGAAAGTACAAAGCTCAAAAATACAAATACATTTGATAGGTTTTTTTTTGGGTGACTGTATTTTTAAGTCATAAGATAAGTTGTTTGTTTCATTAGTTGAGCCAAAGTGCTTAATCAGGCAATTAAAGTTTGTTAGACTACAATATATATATTTTTTAAAAGTCAAAATTAATAATCTCTGGAAAACTCACACAGATCAAGAGGGCCCTGGAGTCCTTGACCACAGCCACCGAGCCAAAGACGCTGGCCACAATGACGACGGTGCCCAGCAGGATGCAGAGAACGGCGGCCAGATCCTCGCCGTGGTCCATCCCCATCACTCTCTGCTGATCGGAGAGGCTGTCCAGCAGCCAGGCGCCATACCAGATGAGCAGACAGCCACCTAGCTAAACAAAGGCCACAATCCCTTTCAATGTCAGCCAATTGGGGTCTGTTTTGGTCTATTTTAAGCACTTACGGCACAAATGCCACTGATGACACACAGCACGTATCTGAGCAGTCGGGTGGTGCAGTACATAACGAAAGCTATCGCTTTTTGCTATTCGATTTTCACAATTTTCCCAATTTTCACAAGAGTTTTTCCGCTGGGGGCGAGCACACCTTGAGCACTGCCATCAAATCATCGACTAAAGTCGCATAATCTTCATTTGTTTGTCTGGGGCGAGTCACAGAGCTGTGTCGTTGGGAAACGATTAACCCACAGATTCGTTGGCTGCTTCGGATTCTGTCGCCATCCGACCAAATGCAATGGCCAAAAAACACAGAGCGAGGGCCGGTCCAAATAAATATGTTTTGGGGAAATCAAAAAGGCGAGCAGGGGTCCCAGAAAATGATGAATACAAATGAAAATCCGCCCACGAGTTCTACAACCATGAGGCAGCATGTGTCCACCCTCACCTTCTGGCCGGCATTCCCCTCGCCTCATTATCATAGGAATGATGTCAACAGATCTTCGGATCCGAAATCTAAACACTCAGTGGTCTACGAACAATTCTTTATTCTGGTTTGGCTTCTCAAAATGCTGTTACAAAAAATTGCTGCTTAAGTCGAGCTTAGTGTATATTAAATTACATTGTAAACGGAATATATTCCGTTTCAATATTACAGTTATCCAAACTGATAAATTGAATACAATCAACGAACTGTCCTCGCCTTAATTCGCTTAATTAAATTTGTTTTGGAATCTCTATTGAGTTTTCAATTTAGTTATTTGTATGGAGAGTTCTTTGGCCTTAAGTATGCGCATCTTAAATTTCAATTTTTGAAATGCATTATTTTCAAAAATTATACGTAAACTTATTTTTGATAGTATTTGGAGCGTCGCCAGCGGTTCACAATGCTATTGGCCAGGATATAGGCCAGTAAGGCGCAAATGATCTGGAAAAGAATATATTTTTTATAGATAAATGTAACCGTTAGCAATATATAATAGTACTTACCTCCACACCAACTAACACCAGGGAAAGAAAGTTGAATGTCGTCCAACGATCGGCGATAAAGTCCAGGAACTTTTGCCGGCAGCCCTCGAGATTCAGTTTGTCGGTTTCGCTGTTGTAGCAACTATTGGGTGGCAGAACATAGTCCTTGGGTCCCACATTGCCACAGCAATCCAACTATAATTTGCAAGAGGGATTATGGTTGAATGTTGCTGGAATTCTCCTTCTACACTCACCCATCGCTCAAGGCTGGCAATCTGACTCTGGTTTCCCGGCTTAATGGGCACCGGCTGGTCATTCCAGAGCTCATCGAATTCCTTATCCACGTTTATCAGCAACGAGGTTTGGAACGCCCACAGAATGCCTACGACCAGAATTTCCAGAATGATAAAGATCACAACAATAACGAAGAACTGAAGAAAGGGAAGTAACATTTCAGTGATTATTACTTATTCATTAAGGAAAATTAATTTAAGATTAGGACTAAGATTTAAATTCCTCACATATTTCATGTGTGTTATTAAGACCAATAATTGGTTTTCACAAATAACATTTTTAAAACCTGCACTTATAGAAAAAATGATTATACTATTATATCAATATAAAATGGTTAAATAAAGAATATACTATAAATTAGTTATGCTTCTTAATCAAACATGATACGATAAGGGAATTTACTTTAATTTTGTTCTTAAATTAAGAAACACACACATGTTGCATTAATTAAAACAAGCATATACAAGTTATATTAATTAAAATCGGATTATTGTAGATGGGTTTATAATTTGACCAATGGTTCCTATGGCAGATATATAATGCAATTGAATGTTTTTTATAAAATAAAATACGTTTTGCTAAAAATTACTGTATTTTTTAAGTTTTATACACGTCAAATAAAATAAAAACCGTATTTTTGAAATCGTAAAAAATTACTGAATCTGCAGTACTATTTGTATATGTTGAAAAAGACTACACGGTTATGACAATTTTTCTTATTAAATTTCCGATCCCGGTAGTTTTGACTTTTGTATATACAGCCTGTTATAGAAATACAACTTTTGGAAAATTGGAATTTTGCGAAAAATTGGAAATAAATTGGGTGGTCAAATTATAAATTATAATACCCCCTGGATGGATTTAGAAATATGTTAAAGAAAGCTAAAAACAATAGTTTCCAAATTTAACTACAAAGGTATTGTAAATTAATAAACTATTTATTTTTTTATCAACTATTATTCATCGTTACTTACCGTCTTGGATATGAAACTGTTCTCACGTGCTGCTCCCAGAGCTCCAAAAAGCGCAGTTAGAACGACGGCCACGCCCACTCCAATGATGACAAAGGCGGCCGTGTTGAAGTGCTCGAATTTGTATATGATGTGAACCCCAAGGCCAATCACAACCAGGCCGAACAGCTGTGGGAAGTGGTTGATTGAAAAGTAAAATAAAAGTATACTTTGCCCGAAAGGTGATAAAAGCGTAGCGCTTGAAGGTTCTGCGTTGACTCAATATGCAAATGGGATTTCTGTCTCTCTCTATTGAGAAACTCTGGAAATTCTCTAGGCGTTCGATTCGTAGATTAAATCTTATTTCCCATCCTGCTTACTCATTCCCGACTAATGTCATCATTTTTCTATATTACGTATACGCAGAGTTGCCCCCTGAAATCGCTTTTCCTCTCACTTTTCAAATGCATCGCCAGTTGCATTTTTAAATAACCACAATGACTCACTAGATCCACAAACACAACGTGTTGTTTCACACTCTCCTGCCAAATGTAGACTCTTTGTAATTTGGCACTTGGCAGTTTGCCCAAAGAAGCGCAAAGAATACAACAAATAATTTTTTCCTACCGAAAGTAAGTTTTCGAAATGCGTAGTAATTATAAATCCACAGTGTTGATGTTTGCACACAGCAACCTGTTGCCGCCACCAATTTGTAAATTATTTTTACAATTGTCGGTGGGGCAAACAAGAAAACCAGTCGGCAAATAACTTGGCTTTGACGTGCCTTGTTTGTTTGTCATCCGAGCTATTTGGGCCCGGCTTAGACAAAGCTGACGCTTCGGTCGGCACCAATTCGGCCCAAAGCCTACGAGGTAATTATGAATGATTTCGCCGATTAATCACTGCAGTCAGGGCTGATTTGAAGTCTAATCCCCGGCCTAAAACGTTTAGGAAGCCCTAAACTGGGTGTACCGCTGATGTTTGTTAAGTAAATATTTTCCTAAGGCAGAATTTAATGAGCTTTGTTGCTAAATAAGGCAGCGGAAAAATATCATTTACATTAATAGAGTTACAATCGAACTGCGAAATCGACACTGGCCCATCATTTAATTTTTATGAGACAATAGAAATAAGCACGTAGCACTCACACATCTGGCATTATTTTGTGGATAGCAGAGTGTGTGTATTCGCCATTTAATTGATATTTATTATGCTCCAGAGCCCACATCCCGATAAGACCAAATAGGCGCTGAAGTATTCTCTAGGGCCAGTGGAAAACCAAAAATACCAAGGCACGTTCTTGGAAGCGAGAAAATCGGCAACCAACAATTTGTATTAGTTGAAATGGAAGCCAAGCATGCCACAATCTGAATTCGTTTAAGACCATCCGACCATAATTAGACTTTGTAATTGAGTGCCCAGTTTTGTGACTTAATTTGAAGCAGAACCTTATGATCGCTGTTTACACTGGGACCAACCCCATTCAACGTTTTGCTATCAATTGTTTAATGTGCTAAGGAGACACTTAGGTGCTGTCCAATAAACACGATAAGGAATAGTGTGAGTTGGCAACAGAGTGGCACAAAAGGTTTATTAATTTGCTCTCATTTCCCCACGCAGACAAGCAATTAAACACAATTATCACCAGAGTAACCAAGGTCGGATTTTAGTAGAACAGTGCGTCCAACTAATTTGCATGTTGGTTGATAAGCCAGACATTAGATGGTGTGGGTAGATCAAATGCCAATGCCAGAGGTCCAAATAAATGTCCAAAACAGTTCGCAGCACAGATTTATGTGGGTTTCGGTCGGCATGGCAGTACTAAAAGTCGAGCCACAAAGGTTGAGCCCTACCCTAAAGCAGTATGAAGTAATTTCAGTCTGGGCTCCAGCATAATTGAAATCTCTCAGCGCGCAATTCAAGAGTTTACTCGCCTGGAACCAAACGCGGAAAATTGCTCATACGCCGTGTGGTGCCCGCTGGCATTTCCTTAGCCTACAGACGCGTTCCATTTTAATCAAATGCCAGAAAGATGCAAAAAGCGTCTAGGAAATGACATCAACCGTTATATATAAACCTAACAAAAATCTGGTTCAAGTAAAACCAACTAAAATAACAGCACAAACAAATACAAATTTTATATATTTTTGTTCAGGGTTAAGTGATGGCGTGGGTGACCAAGTTTCAACTTGGCTGCCTAAATAAAAATCATAGCAAAGAAAATGAGAGAAAGTTAATAAATATTATATCATTTCTTAAAAGATATTTTTAGGATGAAACAAATTTGTCAACACAAAACTGCTAATCTACTAAACAATTCTGCCTGTTATGTGGGTGAACTGGATACCCGCCAAATTACATTCTTCCATGAATGTTAATGTATGCTGCGGCTCAAATTTTACTAGCTGCGCCAAAAATTTTCATCAAAATGGAACACAAAAACAGAATACAAAAACCTTCAATAATGATTTAAATGCTTGCAAACTAAACGAAAAACTATCCAACGAGCAACTAAATATTTACGTCTGAGTGGGCCACCTCAGTTTGTTTTTTATGCTACTAAAAAATAAACAAAATACCACACAAAAAGACCGATGGATCTTTGAATGAACTTGGGCGAAGCTGGAGAACGTATCTTGGGCAAGATCTGGCATTTGGCCAATGACGGAGAGAAGTCAAGTAATTTTCAGCTTAATTCATGTTGTAGTGCTTTTTGGGGTCACCGTAGTTGCCCCACAGAAATCGCAAACGAAACTTATCTCTGCCTCTTAGCTCCTACTAAATGAACCCTCTACTTACAGCATAGATAATATCCCAGAGGAGGGCGAACCCCTTCAAAACGTTTGTCGAACAGGCCATCTTAGGTAATCCAATTTATTGAAATTAGAAATTAGATATTTGTGTATCAGGTACTCGGATTATTTATAACACTTGGCAACTCGCGGCTTGTTGACAATTGGATAATATTTATATTTATATTGATTCTAACGGTTGCTGGGGCTACCCAAAACCCGGTTCATGTTCACCGCTCGACTGTTAACTGAAAACTGTTTCAACCGTTCCCACTTAGTTGATAGCGCGAAAATCATTTGGCGTTTGGCGAAACGAACGGTGGGAAATCGAAACGAAAGCTTCGACAACGAATGGAATTGAAACGCTTGGCCGCAAAAACGCGCAATGTTTTTTTGGCTCAACTAAATATTTACGTATATATGTTCGTTAGCATGTAGATATACACAGAAATAGATGACGAACTATTTGAATAAAATAAGAGAGAAGCATTGGCCTATGCTATTTATACCCCTTACCAATAGAATAAAAGGGTATACTGTATTTGGGATCGTGTATGTAACAGGAAAACCAATGGGTTTAAAAAGCTAGGCTATTCTCCTTAGATACTCACAATTATAAGTACATTTTTAAAAAATATTTTTGGATAAATATTAGGGCAAATTTAAACAAAAAAGAACACTATACCTCAATTCCCAGACAATGAAAAAGGATATATATATGCAGAAGCCACCTATGTATGTGTGGGTAACTTTCTATAAATTGTTGAATATCTAGGTGATATTTTGAATACCAGATTTTGAAATCAACATGCTCAAACTCAATTTCCAGCTATTCCAAGATATCGACAGTCCGGCAAACTTTTTTTCATCTTTACACACTTTTTAACAAAAATAATTTACTATTTTACTCTATGAGTGCCTGGAATAAAAATGTATTGCTATCTATGTTTTTATACATACTTTTTGAAAAACTTTTTGTCTATATGTACTTTTGAAAATATTTAGCCTTTGAGGAATGTTGCCATATGGTTATCTCATTACTTCTTAGCTATTAAATGCTGAAATGATATTTCGATTTTATATTAATAAAATCAACGTAGACACAAAGATACATTTCGTTAATCAAAAATATTAAAATCACAATTGATTATCGGCTTTACAAATTATTTTTCTAACCACATATTTTTCGGATACTAACCAAAATTAAAATTTTATTATACCCTTGCAGAGGGTATTATAATTTTGGTCAAAAGTGTGCAACGCAGTGAAGGAGACATCTCCGACCCTATAAAGTATATATATTCTTGATCAGGATCACCTCCTGAGTTGAAATAAGCATGTCCGTCTGTCCGTCTGTCCGTCTGTCTGTTTCTACGCGAACTAGTCTCTCAGTTTTAAAGATATCGAATTGAATCTTTGCACACACCTTTCTTTCCTTTGCACGCAGTATATAAGTCCGAACGGCCGGGATCGGACAACTATATCCTATAGCTGCCATATAACTGATTGATCGGAAATGCTATGACTTTGGTGTTTGTTAAGTTAGGAAGTTGGGATTTCCTATGGGTATTTTATTTGGCCAGTCAATCCCACCTACCGAATTTCATAAGGATCGGCCGACTATATCCTATAGCTGCCATATAACTGATTGATCGGTAATGCTATAACTTTGGTGTTTGTAAAGTTAGGAAGTTGAGATTTCCTATGGGTTCTATATTTGGCCAATCAATCTGACCTACCAAATTTCTTAAGGATCGGCCGACTATATCCTATAGCCGCCATATAACTGAACAATTGGAAATGCCATAACTTTGGTGTTTTTAAAGTTTCTAACTTTGGGATTTTTTATGAGTGTTAAGAATGCATCATATGAATAATTTTGGAGAATATAATTTACAGAATATTCTGCAAGGGTATTTCAACTTAGGCTCCGCCCGAAGTTAGCTTTCCTTTCTTGTTAGTTTATTTAAAAATACTTTTTAATAAATAATGTTAAAACTATTTTACTTTTCTTAAATATTATTTGTGAACTGCTTTTTACTAAAATCAACGTGTGAATAGGGTTTAACAATATAATTTGATGAGTTTCAATTTAAAAAACTTTATCATGAATCTCCCCAGTTTTTAAAAACGGCCAACCACTTCAATAATATGAAAATATTGTTTACAAATTTAACAAGTTCATTGCCAATTTCTAGTTTCTTAATTGAGTATTTTGAGTTTTCCTTTTGTTTTAGAAGTAAGAGCGACGGGCATCGTTGCGAATGCCATTGCACAACCGGCAGGAGATGACACTGAGCAGGAGCTGTAAAACATAAAGAAATTTTTAAGAGCACAGCTTAAAGAAGCTAAATTTGTGGATTCCCACCTCCAATCCAATCAGCACGAGGGCCAGGATGTTGAAAATGTGGGTCAGGTTCAGCCAATAGTTCTCGAACTCCAAACGGCAGCCGCTGTGGATCAGATTCTCTGGCTTGCTCTTGTCGTGGTTCAGGAAACAGGTCTCCGGCGGCAGGCGTTCGTTGACAATATAATCTTGGGGACTGCCACGACCACAGCACTGGAACTGTAGGGGAACACGAGTCGATAAGTACAAATAAAGTCGGAAGCAAATCGTTTAGTGAACTCACCCAGTTCTGGTAGAGAGACATAGCGCCGGGACTGTTCAGTTCCTCCTCCCATGTTGCTTCCAGAGGATTGGCCAGGTTGCCGGCCACCGATTTCTTATGGACGATTAGCATGTAGACTGCGGCGAACTGAGCAATGATGACCAGGCAGAGCAAAACAATGAACTGCAAGGGAA
Organism: Drosophila kurseongensis; assembly: GCA_018153305.1. Classification (NCBI taxonomy): domain Eukaryota; kingdom Metazoa; phylum Arthropoda; class Insecta; order Diptera; family Drosophilidae; genus Drosophila; species Drosophila kurseongensis. The sequence goes on along the minus strand of JAECXX010000004.1, from coordinate 12,068,249 downwards.
GACCAGTTAATGTGTCAATATGTGATGAATCTGAGTAAGCCACCAACTTACTGTGATTGTGCAGCACACATTCTCGCGCCAGGCGGACAAGTATCCCCAAAACAAAACCACCAGGGCAGCAACTCCCAGTCCTACGTAGGTGTAGGCCGTTAGCTTTCCGACATTGTCCGTATCGTAAGACGCCACCACATAAATGCCGAAGGATATGAGCACCAAGGCCAGCAACTGTAGGGATATATAAGAAATGAAAAATAAAGATTAAGACTTTTGAAGAGTTTCTTAGAGAGCACGCGGTTTTAACGTTTTATGTTTCTGTGTCTTTAAATAGATTTTAATGATTAATTTATGAATACATTTATACACGAATGAATGGACTCGAATTATATATTTGTCAATAGTTGAGTGTCCACCAAGAAACTGCATGAGACAAGACATGACTTAAAAATGTTGTATTAAACAACAAATTTATGAGTTAATTGTTTCAATAAAAATCCGTGTAATATCCTGAAATAATATTCAACTAGTTCTAGTCCTCATTCCTTTCGCAACAAGAGGATTCTAGGATGCCCTAGTGCTTGGGATTTTTAACAGTCTCTTAAGGATGTGATAATGGTTAAACTGAAGGACAATGCCTTCGTTTTTATTCACCCTCTATGGAATCTGTGAAACTTGAAGGAACGAATGGAACATGAAGTTCCAATTTCAGTGTTTGTGACCTCGCACAACCCATTTTACCAGCAGACCTAATCGGGGGCGTCCCTCAGACTAGCCTGTCTGGCGACAGGGATAGACGCCAAGGAAATTGGCCGGATTGGGGAATGGGAAATCGGGACTAGGATGTCGGAGTAGCACCCACAGGAAGGTCACCCAAAACCAACAATTTATGCACACAGACAAGGTCACTTGATTACTATTAATATCTGATGTTTGAGCGAAGAGCTTGTTTGCGAACGTGATTCTCTTTAGATGGTTTGAATAATTCAAATTTTGTCTATGCTGTCGCGTGTGATTGCTATAAAATCTGACGTAATATGATTTTCCAGCGATGATGTAGTTGATTTTTAATCAAACACCGGTGATTCATAAGCTCTTAAAACTGTGACAGTACTTTTTGAAATATCAAAATATTTGTTCGATGTCATGACTAAGTTTTCCGGCGGGAAACTAGGCAAAATATCATCGATTGGATGCAAAATTGATGAGCTCGTGGCTGATGAATATGCCGATCGTATTATATATGCACTGACCTCTGGTGCCATCTGTTCCTTCTCACTGGTTCTTGCAATTAAATGGTATAAATAAACCAATAAACTATAATAGAGCAAGCGGGTTTGGTCATTAGAATGGCGTTTACTGGCCATACACGTTTAAAGAAATTTAAAAGTTCCACATGTCGAAATTTCCCATGCTAATATGCCATGTGTATATACAATTCGATAAGTTAGATACAGTTCAATTTTTTGTTCAGTTTGAGATCGTTGCGAAATCGAGACAAGTGGTCATTGTTGTTGTACTATATTTTTGTTTACAACCCCTTAATTGACGTAATGGAGTGGGCTATCTTAAAAGTGGGCGGTGAACCAGGGAAAGTAACTCACCGTGCAAAGTACGTCGAGGGCGTAGACAATTAGCTTCACACAAGACGTGGACGACATGGCGGATTATAGACCTTGAATTCCGGGATCTGGGTCTGGGATGCTTTAAATTCCTGGAGAGCCGCCTGAAACGTGCTTTAGTACTCTCCGCCTCTCTCAAGATCTTCTCGATGAAATCACCACCTGTCTCTCCGGAATGTCTTCGCTGTATTTAAATTCTCTGGAAGATCAGCGCTCTTCAGTGAATTATTTTCAAATAACAATGAGGAACGTTGAGGCCAGCAATAATACTATTCCACAACGAATTGAATGACTCATTCGGGGCCTACCTTCGGATCAAATGTGATTTCTCCGACGTCGAAAAGTTAACTGAGCAGCTTTCAGTGGACAAAACTTGACAGCCGGCTGGCTGTTATTTTCAAAAGCTTTTCGAAAAAGCTTTAGCGCGCAAACAGGTGACTAGGATGCCAGACCGACAAATGCGACTGGAACCAGTTCTTCTTTCTCAAAATTAGTTTTTTCTTAAATTTTGAAAGTTCTCCTATGTGTTCGATCAAGTTGGATTTTTTTTTTTTAACGGTCGTGCTATGAAGAAAAATTAAAAAAAAAATAATAACAAATGTATTCATTTTGTCGCAATTTTATGTTTTGAAAAGTCCATATTTTACATCTTTAAAAATAAATCAATTTTTAGGGTCTTCTGAAATTAATTTGACCTAACGAATTCAAAAAACTAAAAGGGCAATACAGTCGTTGATAACTTTTCTGCTAGTTGTTTTCTGCATCGAGGATACTTACTCAGCGATTATAAAGCCATAAAAATGAGATAAATTATAAAAATAGGTGCGATTTACAAGTATATACATAGTAAAACTTACCAATAATTCACGATAATACGTAAAAACAACGTAGAGTGTACATATACTAAAAGCTGTAAGAAAAATACAAATTATTTTGTTATCGTTAAACACTACCACATACAGTAAAGAAAAATCAAATTTCTGTTTACTTATGATTTGTCTAAAATATTTGAGTACCCACCGACTTTTCTACTAAAACCACAGCAGTAAGCTACATTTATATATATTTACCTTCAACATAGACTGAGGTAATTGCTTCGATAGGTCCAAACTGGTCGCTATTTTTCAGGCGAAATCCCAAAGTCACTACAAAGTGAATACCATTTACCCAAATAGAAACGAAGCACCAAGATAATAGTATAAGCTTAAACTAAATTTTTAAAAAGATTAAACATTTGTATTATTTTTGTATTATTGCAAAATGAATGCTGTCTGACCTGGGATTTGGCACATATCAAAACCAGACCATAAAGAGAATTGAACAATTGAGCACCTCCAAGAATGACCCACAAATCCAAAAAGTCTAAAAACAAATTATTTAAGTTTTAGGTACATTTTGTTGCGTTTATATTAAGGAATTTAATAAATCTACCTTCAGCTGTTACATTTCTTAAATCACAAAAAATTACGGATAAAACCTGCAGGAATTTAATAAATGTGTGTAAAGAACAATTAAGTTAACAATAAACACACCAACGTCCCATTAAAAATCGCAAACACAGTATGCAAAATGATCATCAAACTTTGACACATCGCACGGAACTAAGAATTAGTGGCTTAGGAGCAAAACAATTTGATGATTCGTTAATTAATTTATGGCAATATCTCTATCGAATTGCCTTACTTAAATTAATAGCTGAAATAATTACCATTGTGCTATACCACAATTAAAGTAGGTACAGAAACTGTGTTACAAAATGAGTATTTAACCAATAACACTGTGTTGAAATACAACTTTTATTTCTTTATCACAGTGAACGTATACTTTTCTAATAGATTTCGGTGTGCAGATTCAGCTGATTCTTGTTATGGAAATGTTTCAACACGTCGGCGGTTTTGCTGCAAATTTTTCAAATTGGATGTCCATTTTCTCGTAGAATGGTTTAAGTGCAATTATTTTTCTAAATAGTTCCTATACACATTTTTATGTCGTAATAAGCCGAAAAAAATAATGAAACAAAAGAATTGCCATTAAGGGCAAAAAAAAATACACATATAAAACACTAACAAGTAAAAAAATATTTAATTTTTGCTAATTTTATATTTTGAAGGGATAATAAAAAAAGTTGTTTTTCAATAAGTAGTCTTTCAATAAGTTTGTGTAGAAAAGTATAGAAAGTTTACTCTAATCAAATCAAATTTTAGCTTTGAATAGTTCAGAAATTAAAATAATTTGTATTCCGGAAAGCCGAACTATGAAAACAAGTTTACCATATTGGAATTCTATTAATTTTTAAAAAATTTTAAAAATGTGTTTCACATTATTGTTATTTCAAGACAGCTGAACTAAGATGGTTTTTTAATAACATTAAGTAAAGTTGCAAGCAAACTATGCAAGAACCCACTACCATTGCAGTCGTAAAATTATGATAATTGTTGGCGGGCGCACGTTCTTATGTCTTCAATTAATATTAATAAGAAAAACCAAAAGGGTCGAATCATTCAGTTCCCTTGTAGTACAGTACGTAATTAAACTATTACGGCAGTCGACAGTCATATAAACAAACACATCGTTTTTGGTATTTAAATACATAGTAAATGCTTTATTCATCAATTGGTTATGCAATTCGAGCTCAAGATTTCAAATTTAAATCTTTTTCGGAGATTCTCATTACAATAACGAATAAAATAAATAGTGTACAATGTTCATATATACGGTATATGCGTTCAATATAAATTTTAATTTTTATTGGTCGGTTCAACAGTTAATAGAGAATATGATTAGGTTTAAACAAAGATGTCATTATTAACGAGTTTATTTAATTATTTCATGGTGTAACGGTTTAACGAGTAAAACGTTTGTACAAAGGCTTTGGAAAGTATTTTGTTTGCTCGTTTCATTAGGTAAAATTTAATTATACCAATATTAAATAGGATATACAAAATCGAAGCGTTTCGAATCGCCTTAAACTTAGATTTTTTTTGTTTTTTATGACAAATATTCAGATTAATGGCTTACTTCAAATTATTTGTTGTTTATTTCTTTGTGTAATTGTGTTTGACGTTTGTAAAAGTTAATGAGAATGTGAGGAGTGTGTGCTGCTAGATGCGGGTGTGCCTCCCGATGTGGTTGATGTGTGTACATAGCCCTTAGTAGGCGTTACGGCGCTTGTAGTTGCGCACATTGTTGGCCAGGCAACAGGCAAAGATGAAGCCGACCAGCTGAAAAATTAATTCGGTTCATAAATCGGCCCAAAAAGTTGTCAACTAACAATCTTATTCTCACCTCAACTGCAATTAGGCCGATGCCCGTATACTTGGCGTTGTCAGTGCTAGCTGACATTATTTCGACAAACTTGCCACGGCATCCTGGATAGTAGTTGGTGGGGTTTAAGCATGAACCATTGCAACAGCTCGAAGGCAGCGGTTTTACATTAGCCAAGTAGTCTGCGAAAGAGTTAGATCCGCAGCAGTGCAGCTAGAACATCGAACAGGAAAGGTCAGATATAAATTACTGAGTTTGCTCTGAAGCACTTACCGATTTTTGGATAGCATCAAAAACACCTCCCTCTACGTGGGAGTCTCCTTGCCAGGCTTTGTCAATGATGTCGCCCATTTTCTTCTCAAACTCATCCTTGTTAGTGAACAGCAGCGTAATCAGCGTCAGCTGCAGGATCAGCAGGACCAGCAAGAACACAGCATAGCTCATGGTCATGCAGACAGATTCACGAATGGCACCGCAGCATCCCAGGAACGAGATGAAGACCACTACCGAGCCAATACTGATCAAAGCGATCGGCATAAGGGCCTGTGGGGGGAAGCCCACCTGTCCATTAACTTCAATTGTTCCGATACTCTTTAGGATCAGCACGCCATATACAACGCCCAAAATGCCGATGACCTGCAGAAGAGGAAGAAGAAACAGATCGGGTTAGAAATTGTGCAGGGCTATTTCGAATCATTCATGCTGAGCTGCCAAAAATAAGCGAATCTATTGTCCCCGAATAGGACTTGCGTTTTAAATCTTTTGTAAGAAATTTATATGCAATAATAAATCAGCCTGAAACAAAAGTTCTTCTTAATTATCTTTGTTTTTTCGCCAAAATAAATAAATTTTAATCGGTCAAAGATGAGGAGTACAAAATACCATCAGATACATACTGCAATACATACTGCAATTGCTTTTTCAACAAACAGCTCTAAATATAGTTCAAATTAATCAGCTTGCTCTCGTTTATTTTAATTGAAAGTGCAGGAGTAGAAGAGCTTTCGCATTTACCATGCTAAAAAGACTTAATTACCACAGAACCCTGGAGCTGACCTCAGGGAATCCAAGTTAAGCCCAGGCACGCCATCATCGTTGGATAGCTGGTGATAATTAAAAAACAAAAGTAACCGCGTTACGTAATTCCCAACTAGTTGGCTAGCGCCACGATATTGGTCCAAGAGTATTTGCTTGCCAAACAAGGCAAAGGCCTTCTGATCTGATCCGATTAGATAAGGCGGCAGAAGATGAGCACTGGGAACCGTGAGACGCATTCCATGACATTCACACATCACAATGCCGTATAAATCTCGACAAGGTTTGCAGTGCACTGTAATTTTGGATTTTATGGCGAGTTTTTAGTGGGCTCAGACAATGCAAATCAACTTTGATCTTTCGGCAGCAACGACTGCCTGCCTAGCAGACACAATTACCCGGCCCTCAATTGAATTTGCTTGATTTCATTGTGTGCATATGATGCTCGCGGTAACTGTATCTGTATTTCTATATATCTAAGGGGTGTGTGAGCTGCTTTAATTTCCACAGATTTAGAACTCGAGCGGCTGTGCGCGAAGAGCTTTGTATACATTCGTGGGCGGCGGCCACTGATACACATATTCTTTGCAGATGGATTCAATTCCATGTCAAAATTGACCCAAAAATATTGAAAAATTTGAACAAAAGAAAGCAAAGCCTCGCCACAATGCTAATTGTTCCACTTCGGCAGTACTAATAAACAAAATGCTGCATAAAAACAACAGTTTTCGTTTAAAAACCTGTTTGCAGCCGCTAACTTTTCCTCTCCAGCTTTTACTTATGCTAGCCCGATTTCTGCCAACGAGGACATTACACAATTCACATAAATATGGCCCAGACAATGCTGTCAGCCTCATTTTGTTTAAAACTGTCAACGACAGCTCCAATGACGTCACAGAAAAAAAAATTGTAATGCAAATGGCTTTTGCAAATAGTAGAAGTAGAAAACCCGTAGCAAGGGTCTGAGAAAAACAACCCGGAGGATACAAAAAAAAGTTGGGAAGTTTCGGGATATAAATCTATTATTAATGCGGCTGTAAACTAATTTGAGGACATACATATGGTTTAACATGAGTACATGAGTAAGGCAATATAAGTACATGAGTCAGGCAATATTCAATATATATAAATTTCCCGTAAGAGTGTGAGAATGTGAAATTAAGAGATTAAACTGTACATTTTAATTGCCCTTAGTCATGCAAAAGATTTCTATATCCAACAAGTAAAAAACCAAACTGGTTTAAGTTTTCAGTTTTAGAGTTTCCGGATGATAAAATATTTGAATATATTAACTTGTAGTAAATGTATTGTAATTTTAGAGACATTTCCGACCGTTCCATGGATAACACTAAGAGTCGAGTCGATAAAGGCTTATCAGCTTAAAACATATTTAGTAATAGTCTGATGGACCACGAATACTTAAGAGTTTACATTAAGAACTAAATTTCCGGGTTGACATAGTTCATGTTGCTTGAAAAATATATATTTTGTTGTCAAATTTAATATACGGGGTGATTGTTTAGGTCGGCGGTCAGTTCCCACAACCGCAAATAAAATATCATCAAAAACCAACGATTTCTTAAGAATCGGCATAACCATGGATGACCAAAAAGTAACTTTCTTATGTAAAACTTAAAACTTAAAATTAATTTTTTTTCCCAATGGAATTATTATAATTATACCCGTTACTCGTAGAGTAAAAGGGTATATTGTATTCGTGCAAAAGTATGTAACAGGTAGAAGGAAGCGTTTCCGACCCTATAAAGTATATATATTCTTGTTCAGGATCACTAGCCGAGTCGATCTAGCCATGTCCGTCTGTCCGTCTGTCCGTCTGTCTGTCCGTCTGTCTGTCTGTCTGTCTGTCCGTATGAACGCTGAGATCTCGGAAACTATAAAAGCTAGAAGATTGGCATTTTGCATGCAGATTCTAGGAGTTCCTACGCAGCGCAAGTTTGTTTCAAAAAGGTGCCACGCCCCCTTTAACGCCCACCATCGCTTATATCGGAAAAGTAAAAATGCAGTTTTATTGTGTTTATCAATACCTATCGAAATGTAGAAGAAATTTTTCAAATCGGACCATTCGTTAAAAAGTTATGCGTGATCAAAGTTTCTGTCTCCATCTCCCTCGCACTCCCTTTACCTGAGTAACGGGTATCTGATAGTCGGGTCACCCTACTATAGCGTTCTCTCTTGTTTTGATTATCTTCATTAAATTGAATTCCATTTATTTTTAAACAAAATTAAAAACCAACTTTAAGTTGGTTTATTTTTAACCTTCGAAGTTGGTTTATTTTTATACCCGTTACTCGTAGAGTAAAAGGGTATATTGTATTCGTGCAAAAGTATGTAACAGGTAGAAGGAAGCGTTTCCGACCCTATAAAGTATATATATTCTTGTTCAGGATCACTAGCCGAGTCGATCTAGCCATGTCCGTCTGTCCGTCTGTCTGTCTGTCCGTCTGTCTGTCCGTCCGTATGAACGCTGAGATCTCGGAAACTATAAAAGCTACAAGATTGGCATTTTGCATGCAGATTCTAGGAGTTCCTACGCAGCGCAAGTTTGTTTCAAAAAGGTGCCACGCCCCTTTTAACGCCCACAATCGCTTATATACGATTTTAAAAATTTAAATATTTCGGAAAAGTAAAAATGCAGTTTTATTGTGTTTATCAATACCTATCGAAATGTAGAAGAAATTTTTCAAATCAAACCATTCGTTAAAAAGTTATGGGTGATCAAAGTTTCTATCTCCATCTCCCTCGCACTCCCTTTACCTGAGTAACGGGTATCTGATAGTCGGGGCACCCGACTATAGCGTTCTCTCTTGTTAACCTTATGAATGTACAGATGTATTTTGATTAAAAAATTGTGCAGGCACCAAAGTTAACATTTGGTCATCAATTCAATATATAGTCAATTCATTGGAAATCCCATCCAGTTTACTAATAAGAGTTGAACAGATGACACGTCATCGGAAAAAAATACTGTGAATTTCACTCAACCCCGAGTTTTGCTTTAGCTAATCGAATATGTAAATATTTATTCCTGAAGTTGTTTGCTAAATGTCTCATAACACAGGAAACGACAATCGATAAGATGAATGCAGGTCATTTTCAATACTCGATGGCCTTACATTTATGGGCGGCACTGCACGCCCTTTTAACAGCAAACAAGCAGCTGTGACTGAATTGTTCTGCTTTTTATAGTAATACAGGTCTGTCATTTGGCAAGCGAAATTCATACCAGAGCTGTGGAGAATATTAAACTAGAAACTGTGAGAACCAAAACACACACAAACTCATGGAAAAGAACACACAATAGGGTGTTCAAGAACAAAATTACCGGCTTTGCTTATGAATCAACAACACGTTTGCTTACAAATCAAATGCGCGCTTAAAAATGTTTTAAATCGAGAACAAATTTAATATTTTTTTATATTAGCTTGTTTGTTCTGACTGTTTTGTTGTTTTTCCCCTTTTTTTGTCGAACTGCAAAAAGTTGTGCAGCCATTGTACTTGTTGCTGCTGTTTTTTCGAGCGTTGCGGCAGTCATTTTTATACCCTTGCAGAGGGTATTATAATTTTGGTCAGAAGTTTGTAACGCAGTGAAGGAGACGTTTCCGACCCTATAAAGTATATATAATCTTGATCAGGATCAATAGGGGAGTCGATGTAGCCATGTCCGTCTGTCCGTCTGTTTCAATACCGTTTGCGAGCTCAGTTTAAAAGCTAGCGATCTGAAACTTTCACACTCGTCCTAAAACATGTGTACGCAGATCAAGTTTGAAAATCGCCCCGATCAGACGTCTATATCCTATAGCTCCCATAGAAACAATCGGGTATATCTAGCAAGAATTGATTATATTTCGCCTAGTGTAAAAGCTATTGACATAAATCTTTCCAAATCGTATTTTTTTATTCATACCTTGATCAGGGTAAAAGCGCGTGCCGATCGGACGTCCATATCCTATAGCTCCCATAGGAACAATAGCGTAAAATCGGTCTAAATTTGATGTTTTTCAGAATATTTCGCGCAGTGTAAAAGCTATTGCCATAAATCTTTCCAAATCGTATTTTTTTATGCATACCTTGATCAGGGTAAAAGCGCGTGCTGATCGGACGTCTATATCCTATAGCTCCCTTAGGAACAATAGGGTGAAATCGGTCAAAATGTGATGTTTTTTATTAAGAAGGCTTTGGGTTTATTATTTTACACATTTGTTATTCTTTTCGCTACTTTTTCAATTTTAGCAATTGCGGCTAAGTCTGCAAGGGTATTAAAACTTCGGCTTGCCGAAGTTAGCTTCCGTCCTCGTTTTTTACTGTATTGGTGCTCGGCGAGCTCTAAAAGCGGCTTGTTAATTTATTTGGCTTGTCTGTCAAGTGTGTTATGTACTCGGGTATATACTCGGCAGATAAATATCAACATGGCACACTGTAAGTGTTGACTATGTATACTATAAACTTCTGCTCCGCCAACCAGTTGTATATTGTTGCTTTTGTTTTATCGCATTTCTCTAGAGCAACAGGTTTTTATTTTCGTTCCTACTTTTGTGTTTTTTGCTCATTTACTTACTTATGTGCAGGTATGTTTAGACCCACTGGTGCGGGCAAACCAAAAGCCCTAAGACTTAATGTACATATGTACATAAATTAACTGAATTCGTTAAGTCGAAACCATAATAATAAAATTCTCTACTTAAGAAACATCTCACAAATAAGTACCATTACAAAACTATAGATGTTATAATGAGAATTATTACAAAATTTCAGCTCATTTCTAGTTTGGAATTTCCCAGCTTTGTTGATAACATTTTTACCGCAGGTGTATCTTTTTTATATTTTCAATTCGTTTCGCTTTGCGACTTTTTGTTTTAGCTTTGTGACTCATTTTACGGCTATTTGCAGGCGCTTTAACGAATGCTAAGTGTTCAAAATTTTACGAGCATTGTATTATTATGTGCTTTAATTATTATTTTGAGCACAGATTAAGGTTTGTTTGCTAGCAAAGGCTATCTATCATCATTGAGTGATAATCATTTAAGCCGAAAAATTATACATACATACATACATACATACATATGTACATCAAAAAAAGGCTGAGTCTGAAAAATCTCACACAGATTTTGCTTATGAGAGCATTGGATTCCAATAAAACACTGTATAAGTAAAATCATATCTCTTCCCACGCAAGAGGTTAGAGGTTTTGTGTTGCTATTTTTTGGAATCGTTCTCGTTAGCCTACAGTCTTTAAAATATAAATAAACATTTAAATTTATTCAAAAATAATTATTACTTTAGGTTATGTCTAAATTTTTTTTATTATAAAAATACAAAAATATAAAATTTTGTTTTTAATTTATGTACATACATTCAACTAAATTAAAAAAAAGATTTCTTTCAGTTTATAAATTCTTGCTGTCTGTGCAAATAAGTGTACTTCTCGGAAACGGGGCAATTTGTCGGAAAGAAAAAAAAAACTTTCAAAAATGGAAGCTGAACATTTTCCAGCGGCGATGACATCACCAAAGTTCAATAACGACTCCGAAGCAAAAGGCAAACAACAGAAAAGCACGAGTTCTCGATTTCTCAATGCGCCGGTGTGTTCTCAGGGGCGTCTGAAAATTACCGTGCATTATTTTTATAATACGAATGTAGATTTTGTCGATTGACCGCCTCCTCACAACTTAATATGCACATTGCATATTTATGTATGTCTGCCGTTCGAATGAATTTATTGACTCGTATTTCGACAACACTTTCGTAATACATTTTGTCCCATTTTGGCTTTCACGCAACTCTTTTTGTACCGGTTTCGGTTTCGATTTCGTTGGCTATAAAGCAAACTTGCATATGTATAAACTTATTGGCTATATACTCACCGACACAAGCGTGTTGAATATGAAGAGGATGTACTTGACCAGAGATGTGCCGCAGTCCATGTTGTTGGGTGTTTACTGTACCGCCTGGAATATGGGAAGCGGAAAGCGCAATTGAATTAATCACATTAAATCGGTTGTACGGTTTTTATGTATTTGCCCAGCTGCCGACCAATTAACGCTTAAATTGTGCGATAATTGTTCAATTTTAACAAATAAATGGCGGGAATTTATATTTAATCCGTCATAAAAGCAAGATAAATCCGAAAGGTTATTTAGAGAGCCAATAGATTTAAATATCTTCCAAGCATCCATTATCACCCCGTTTTCTTTGGCGTCCTTTTCGAATGCGTTACCCCGGCAACAACAAAACAAAGGCGAACGAAAACACAAAAGGAATGCAACTTTTCCACAATAACAAAACAAGTCAATGGGGCTCCAAGATTCAAGTAGAAAATAAGAAAAGTTCACTGCACTCTGTCAAGGAGATAAAGAAGCGCCGCATTGTCTCAATTTTAAACATTTTCTTCCGCTTTTCACACATACATATTTAGTTGTACTACGCAGTCTTTTGTTTTCGCGTCTCCTCGTTCAACCACTTTTCTAGCATGCAGCATCTGATTTTTTTTCGTCCTTTCACATTTGTAAAAACGTCGTGTCATATTGTATATTTCCGCTGACACTTTGTTTAAGCAAATTCCGAAAATCACTATATTATTAAATTAATTGCACACGCATCATTACCTTCGCCTTTATATTATTCCCAAATTAAATTTTAACGCAATGCGCTTCCGTTCGAGTCGAGCAACTTTTTGTTAACCAGAGTGACCGTAACGGAACTACTCTTATATACCTTCGGTACCTCAGATTTATAAAAAAAATACCTCAATATGCCAACTTTAATTAGCGCGTACGGGAACCATGGAAAGGAACTTTGATAGACCCTTGCCACGGACTCACACCAATGTAGAGCTAATGATCTTGTTCCATGATTAGACTCAGTTTTTACGTAATGTAGAATCTTTAAAATAAAAGAGAATAATTAATTACTTAGTTGTGAGGAATTAAATCTAAGCTATTAAAAACATTCAGTTCAAAAAATATTCGACATCAATTTTACTGAACGGTACAAATTGTCTCATGTTTTATTTGTCACTTGCGTTATTTTTGAGTTAGTTTCTTAATTTGCATGGTTATTGCCATTAAAAAGGTTTCGATCTATATATACTTTGAATTATGGAAGGAATCCCTAAATTAGGCCCCTATAAATGCTTTCAAATTTATGGAACATACTTTTCGGTCAAAGTGAGCATATTGTAGTCAACTCTTTCCTTATCGCCTGTTGACACTGAGATAATACAAGTTTAACAAAGCTTTTAGCAACAAGTAGCACTAATAAAGAAAAGTCATCTGACGAACTTTTTCAGTAACAATTTAACATTGAAACAAAACGCATCGAATAATTTGAGTTTTTTCCATCGAAACCGACTGAAATTAATATATATTTCTGCAATGGATTGCGGCGGAGTATTCGTGAAATATGTGCTTTTTGTATTCAACATACTGTTTGTGGTAAGAGAAGATTCTCAAAGATTCCTACAAATATCTTCAATATTCAACATTTGAGTGGTTTGAAAATTCCTTTGGGCTAGACGATATCTTATCTGCAAAACAATGACAAATAAACTCTTGAGGCTCAAGATTTCCGCCTGTACCGACCTGGATACTGCGATAGAAAGTTATCTTATCGAAAAATATGGGTAAAAATGGTTAAAAAAAGGTGTATTCCTTAAATAAATCATTGCATGCCAATGCCGAACGTAATTACGGTTAATGAGCTGAAACAGTTGTCGGAAAACACATTGTATTTGGGAAAGATAACAGTATGAGTAATAACGATGGTAGAAAGTTTACAGAGACATCCCCCTCTGAAAAATATAGATACTGTATAGTATATGTGATGAAATTGTTTTCCAGATGAATGGATGCATTGAACTTAGGTATCTCTTGAAATATATAATATTTCTAAAAACATATGATTGCGACACACTCGCTACCAGGTGACTTCAAACGGCTTCGTGTTGCTTAAAAATAATCTATATAACTCAATATAATCTAAGTGAATAATAGTAATTTCCTTATAACTCAACTGAAATCATTCAATTATCTATATATAATTATATCCCCGATTGAGTGTGAGCTTTTACCCTCCGTGTAAAGTACCCGATGCTAATTGGAACAATAGCTTGGGCGGGGGTGGCTGTTATTCAATTCGCTTGAATCACCGCCGCGATAACAGTCATCGAAGCCTTTGACTAACATAGCTAATTTTCGATTTTCCATTGCAGATATGCGGCATTTTGCTTATCACGTTCGGCTCCATTATGGTGTCGACCATAAAGGAGTTCTCGAGCGTGGATGAGACATTCACAGCCAACAGCGTGGCCATCATCATTTTGGTCCTCGGCTGCATCATCTTTCTGGTGGCCTTCATGGGCTGCTGCGGTGCCATTCGCGAGAATGCCTGTGCTCTGACCTCGGTGGGATACGGGTTCTTCGGCTTTAAATATAATTAACTTACACATATGTTCCTATTCCACTAGTACTCTGTTGTCATGCTGGTGCTGCTGATTAGTCAACTGGCCCTTATAATCTACGTGTGGGTGGACCATGTGCAGATTGAGCAATCTCTGGAGAAATTTGTCCAGACCGTTTGGAATCAGCGCAAAACTGACGACCTTCTGATGAACACACTGCAGCGAACCGTGAGTGCATTTCATTTCCTTTTACAAAGTTTATATAATCTTAGAGAAAAAAATTGTGTAATTTTGCAATAAGGATCTCTAAACTTTCACTTTTGGTAAATAATTATCTTTGTTTTTTAAATGATCAGAAATAATTATTTATGATAATAATTCTTGTATTTATTTTAATTTTAATAATTTGAAAAACAAAATGCCAACCTCAGGAAACAATTTGATGATAGTAGAACATTTCGAGTATAACAATAAAATTGGAAAGCTGTTTATCATAAGGTTTTTTTTTGTAAATTATTCTTTCATTGCAGTTCAAGTGCTGTGGTCTTAACGGATTTGCCGATTACGGAACTTCTTATCCCTCCTCCTGCTGCGACGCGCCCACCAACGGATCCTGCGGAATAACCCAAGTTATTGGCCGTCCCAGTTGCCTGAGAGCAGTCGATTCGTTCTGGGACACCAACGCGAATATCATCAAGTACGCTGGCCTGGGTGTGACCGCTGTTGAGGTAATTGGAATCTGAATCTTTCGAATCCGCCATACTAACTAGAAACACCTTTTTTTCAGCTTGTGGCCTTTATCTTCGCTTGTTGCTTGGCCAACCAGACGCGCAACTCCCAGAGACGCCAGAACTACTAAGAGTTTAAGCATCTTTAATATAGTACTAAGATTAGCTCCCGAACTGTTAAATGACAGAGTAAATGTATTAATAAAGAAAAAAAATTAAATATTTTATTCGAAGTCCCCCTGTGGAGCATGTATATGTTGAAAAACAACGAAGTTGTGTCAATTTGATAAAAGCGTGCCAAATTTTTAAAAAATGAAAAAAATACTTTCAAAAACAACGAAGCTGTTCCTATGCCAGCTATACGACCGATTCTGGTTTATATACTTCCTGCTCAAGAAATAAGACTGTTTCATCCAGATAGCTTTAAAACTGAGACTAATTTTCGTAAAAAGAGCGACGGACATGGCTAGATCGACTTGCCGGTGTATAATAGCATTTATAAATATTCATAGTATCAGGGACCGAATAGATTATTGCGATTTAGATCTATAAATGGAACAAATAATTTACTCCTTACCAAAAGGTGTGTACAGCCAAACAGACATTATTCTTGTTCCGTTAACCTTACGAGTGGAACGTAAATTATCAAAAATATCTACATACATATGTAGGTAACATGCATGCATGTACACATGTTTTACACGGACATGTTTTAACTTCGGATCCGCCCGAAGTTAGCTTTCCTTTCTTGTTTTGCTTGATTTTAAGATTCCAATCTTCGTTTAGGGCCAAAGTTGCCATGACTACTTGCGAGGTTAGATTAGCAGCATTGCAATTCCATGCTTATCTTATCTTTTTGGCGTAGGTATTTGTGCAATGTCCTGCATAAACATATTGCCAATAGTACTATTTAACACCCACTCTAACGTCTCAAAATTACCTAATTCTTTAAAAATATATATAAATATATATACAGTGAGTCACAAAAGTATTCGTTGCAAAGTGGGTTAACTGAAAAATGTCAATTTTAAATTAGTTTTAATATAAACAAGAAAGGAAAGCTAACTTCGGGCGGAGCCGAAGTTGAAATACCCTTGCAGAATATTCTGTAAATTATATTCTCCAAAATTATTCATATGATGCATTCTTAACACTCATAAAAAATCCCAACTTCCTAACTTTACAAACACCAAAGTTATGGCATTTCCGATCAATCAGTAATATGGCGGCTATAGGATATAGTCCGCCGATCCTTATGAAATTTTTTTTGGTCGGATTGATTGGCCAAATATAAAACCCATAGAAAATCCCAACTTCCTAACTTTACAAACACCAAAGTTATGGCATTTTCGACCAATCAGTTATATGGCAGCTATAGGATATAGTCGGCCGATCCTTATGAAATTTGGTAGGTCGGATTGATTGGTCAAATATAAAACCCATAGGAAATCCCAACTTCCTAACTTTACAAACACCAAAGTTATGGCATTTCCGATCAATCAGTTGTATGGCAGCTATAGGATATAGTCGGCCGATCCCGGCCGTTCCGACTTATATACTGCGTGCAAAGGAAAGAAGGGTGTGTGCAAAGTTTCAACTCGTTATCTTTAAAACTGAGAGACTAGTTTGCGTAGAAACAGACAGACGGACAGACAGACGGACAGACGGACAGACGAACATGCTTATATCAACTCAGGAGGTGATCCTGATCAAGAATATATATACTTTATAGGGTCGGAGATGTCTCCTTCACTGCGTTGCACACTTTTGACCAAAATTATAATACCCTCTGCAAGGGTATAAAAATGGTTTCTTTTTCCAAAGATATATATTTTGTGAAGTATACACTCATACCAAAATTAACCCTAACAAGAGAGAACGCTATAGTCGGGTGCCCCGACTATCAGATACCCGTTACTCATGTAAAGGGAGTGCGAGGGAGATGGAGATAGAAACTTTGATCACGCATAACTTTTTAACGAATGGTCCGATTTGAAAAATTTCTTCTACATTTCGATAGGTATTGATAAACACAATAAAACTGCATTTTTACTTTTCCGAAATATTTAAATTTTTAAAATCGTATATAAGCGATTGAGGGCGTTAAAGGGGGCGTGGCACCGTTTTGAAACAAACTTGCGCTGCGTAGGAACTCCTAGAATCTGCATGCAAAATGCCAATCTTCTAGCTTTTATAGTTTCCGAGATCTCAGCGTTCATACGGACAGACAGACAGACAGACAGACAGACAGACGGACAGACAGACGGACAGACGGACAGACGGACATGGCTAGATCGACTCGGCTAGTGATCCTGAACAAGAATATATATACTTTATAGGGTCGGAAACGCTTCCTTCTACCTGTTACATACTTTTGCACGAATACAATATACCCTTTTACTCTACGAGTAACGGGTATAACAAGAAAGGAAAGCTAACTTCGGGCGGAGCCGAAGTTGATATACCCTTGCAGAATACTCTGTAAATTATATTCTTCAAAATTATTCATATGATGCATTCTTAATACTCATAAAAAATCCCAACTTCCTAACTTAAAAAACACCAAAGTTATGGCACTTCCAATCGTTCATTTATATGGCAGCTATAGGATACAGTCGGCCGATCCTTATGAAATTTGGTAAGTCAGATTGATTGGCCAAATATAAAACCTATATAAAATCCCAACTTCCTAACTTAACAAACACCAAAGTTATGGCATTTCCGATCAATCAGTTATATGGCAGCTATAGGATATAGTCGGCCGATCCTGGCCGTTCCGACTTATATACTGCGTGCAAAGGAAAGAAGGGTGTGTGCAAAGTTTCAATTCGATATCTTTAAAACTGAGAGACTAGTTCGCGTAGAAACAGACAGACGGACAGACAGACGGACAGACGGACATGCTTATATCAACTCAGGAGGTGATCCTGATCAAGAATATATATACTTTATAGGGTCGGAGATGTCTCCTTCACTGCGTTGCACACTTTTGACCAAAATTATAATACCTTCTGCAAGGGTATAAAAAGAAAGATGTATGGCCCGACGGCAGCTGAAATTGAACTTGCGGGGCTTAGATTTCTGGTCAGACTTTCTAACCCCTAGGCTACTCGGACAGGGTTAAAACAGTTTTATGGTCAGGGTGTGATATTTTAGAAAATGTTTCCTATGTTATATTATTTGTATTCTTTTTCTAAAATTAGATTCATACTTATAATCACTACCGAATTTTATATTTTTCAACTTTTGCGACGCTCAGTTTTCTCGGGACCGTGGTCAGAGTAGTCCGCGCTGTTAAACCAGATAAGTCCCTCCAAAATAATCTCGATATTTAAAAAACAGATCGACAATCTGTAAATTGTTGCACGTGCGAGAAACATTAAAAGATAGAAACAGGAATTCAAAATGAGCTGCGCAACGAGCACTGTAAAGTACTCGTTTTTCCTTTTTAATGCAATATGGCTGGTAAGTAAAGCACTAAATCTATATAAACAAATATCCAGCCATGATATTTTAAATATACGAGCTTCGATGTCAGGGGTTCTATTTTAAACTTCCCATCCAGCCACTAGATGATCTAATTTGGGGTGCGTGTTTTGCTTAGATCTACATTCCGAGGGTATCTGTGTGCTAATGGCTTCTGCTCTGCCTCGTTTTTCTGCCGAAAGGAGAGGTTTGGGAGCCAAGCGTCGAAATGAGTCACCCATTCACGTTTGGTTTTAAAAGCAAAGTTAATATAGAAGAATATAGTTAGTTAGTTAGTAGTCAACTCGAGCTTGTAGCCTTATCAAGGTCACGAAACTATGGATCACATAATCACAACTGACTGAAATGCAATTGAACTTATATACTGGAGGTACTTGGAAATATAAAGCTAGGCAATATAAAGCTTTTTATAATTAATTTAACAATTAAGCCTTTGTCATAAAGTATAAGACTAATAACTTAATTTAGTGAATTAAATAAACGAATTACATTTTTTTCCGAACAACTCTGCAAATTCTTTGATTAGTTCTTTGAGTCATAAAATAGATTTTGATGCTTTTTCATCAGCAAGAGGCATATTTATTTCTGCTTCCTCTAATTATTCACCAAACTTTCAGATGGTTGGAATCCTTGTGATCGTTTTCGGAGCCCTTAGCTTCGGAGCGGTGGAGGATGGGTATGCTATTGGCATCCTGGTCGTGGGTGTCGTTATACTTTTGACATCCCTGTTTGGCTACTATGGAGCCGTTCGCGAATCACCGCGCATACTCTGGATGGTTTGTACTTGAACGATGCTATTACATTATTCACACCATGAGAAACTTACTTTATTTGCCCTGCAGTACGTGTCGTTTCTGCTGGCGTTGCTGGTAGGAATATTGATCTTCAGCATCCTCCATCCCAAAGATATAATCAAGAACTACGCTATCCAAGACCTCAAGGATCAGTGGAAACTTGAGGAGAGTCATCCAGGTAGCATGGATAGTATTCAGACATCTGTAAGTACGGCCTTCATCTTTTATGTTTGCTAATAATTAAACCATTGAATTTTAAATTAATGTATTTTATTAGCAAAGGTAATACTTGTTTAGAAAAAAGAAATGCCCTAAGATACAAATCTTTTACCAGCTTGCAATTATTAATGTTTTTCTCGAGTTTTGTTTAGTCAATTTCTACTTCATAAATGTCCATTCATTGCAGTACCACTGCTGTGGCCTAAATGGTTCCGCGGACTACCTGTCTAGCCCTGCCATACCATACAACACCATACCCGACAGTTGCTACGAGGATTATGGCAGTGGGAAAATCAATCGGGAGGGATGTCTTCGCAAAGTGGAACAGTTGTTTGAGGATAGTGATAACTCGAAAATAGGTTATCAGGACTGGTTACCATTCGGACTCATGGTGATTGTTTATACTTAACTTATTACACATTCTTTAAATAATTATTAACTTTCTTCTATTTTTTCATTTGTAGGTTGTCCTTATCGTGCTGGGCGCAATTTTGGCCATTAACTACACGAGAAGCCAGAGACGTTTTAACTATTAGCGACACATTACCACTTCAGAAAAGAATTTTCTTAATTTTTCTTAGTACCCACAGGGTATTATAATTTCAGTCAAAAGTTTGCAAAGCAGTGAAGGAGTCATTTCCGACCCTATAAAGAATATATATTCTTGATTATCATCACCAGGAGAGTCGATCTAGCCATGTCCGTCTGTCTGTCCGTCTGTCCCCTTCTACGCAAACTAGTCCCTCAGTTTTAAAGCTACATATCTGCTTGAAACTTTCCCAAAAGTTTTCTTTCTATTGCAGGTAGTATATAAGTCGGATCGGGCGACTATTTCATATAGCTCCCATAGGAACAATCGGAAAAATCAATTCAAAAAAATGATAACTTTGTTGATTTAATTATTTTTTGTTGTTCCTTGGGATTCGGTAATATTTAAATATTTTGGAATTACGGTTGGCAAAATACAAAACTTCATTGTTTTTAGTAATATAGGCATAAAAATCGAAATATAGTCAATTTGTAATAACTGCAAGGGTATATAAACTTCGGCATGCCGAAGTTTGCTTCCTTTCTTGTTATACCCTTGCAGGCGGTTTATTATAATTTGGTAAAAAGTGTGCAAAGCAGTGAAGGAGACATCTCCGACCCTGTAAAGAATATATATATTCTTGATCAGGATCGCGTCCTGAGTTAAGTTAAATTTCACAGGATTACCTCGGGATTCAAACTTCTTATTGCATCCGTTTATTTCCGTGATCCGTAAAATAACGATTATACTGAATGGAACTCCCTTTGATGAGATCCCACATTCAAAAAAAGATTGTTTTAAGTTTTAGGAATGAGTTTTTCTCAGCCTAAGTGCTACAAAATAATTCATAATGTGATATTATTTTTCCTTCAGTTTCAAATCACATACAGTAATCATGAAGAATATTTGTAATTGGAGTAATAATAAATATATTATATTTGGCATGCTACTGTATTAATGTAATTATTTTGTGTTTAGGAATAATTTACTTAGCGAAATTACTCAAAGACTAGGCATAACCCTTTCGGCCGGCGTTCTGGTTGCGCATACAGTTGGTCAAGGCGCCGGCGATCAGGAAGACGATCAGGTCGAAAATGCAGAGGCCCAGGCCGGACCAGCGGATGATGTCCATGTTGTCGTCCCAAAACTGCTCGAACTTGAAGTTGCAGCCGGGTCTCGATTGGTAGACCGAAGGGTCGTTGCACGTTTGCTGGCGATCCAAGTAGCCGCAGCAGGTTCCGGGAACCGCGACATTGTTGGCATTATAATTGGCATAGCCGGTGTTGCCGCAGCAGCCGAAGGTTTCCTCCAGCACGCCCATTGCATTATAGTCCTTGGAGTTCCAGAGCAGCGTTACCAAATTGCTCATGTCCCCCAGGAATGCATTACGGTTCACGAACACCCAGCAGGTGAGCACCAGTTGCAGGATAAAGAGGACGAATACCATGCTCGTGTACTGAAATAAATATTACTTTTAGTTGCAGGACATATATGTACGTTGGGTCACATTACTCACCGCTCCCGTCATGCAGGCACTCTGCTTGAAAATGCCAAAGCATCCGAAGAAGGACACCACGAAGATCAGGCATCCCAAAACTGTGACGCAAATGGGGATGGTGTTGGTGTTCGTTCCATCGCCCGCACTATCAAAGTGACTGAGATCGGACAACATGATCGAGCCCAGCACGATCAGAAGGATGCCAACGATCTGGAAATGGATAAATGATTTTAATAATAGTGTTTATTCCCCCAAAATTCCTTTAGAGATAAATATGTTTTGAATTAAAATCCTATAAAATCCTGTACAAATATAAACCATATTAAAAATGGTTTTAATAATATTACACCATAAAGCAAGAAAGAAATGCATATTTCAAAGTAAAGATTTCTCTCCTTTTTATAATAATTATTATACCCTTGCAGAGAGTATTATAATTTCAGTCAAAAGTTTGCAACGCAGTGAAGGAGACATTTCCGACCCTATAAAGTATATATATTCTTGATCAGCATCACCAGGAGAGTCGATCTAGCCATGTCCGTCTGTCCGTCCGTCTGTCCGTCTGTCCGTCCGTCTGTCCGTCTGTCCGTCCGTCTGTCCGTCCGTCCGTTTCTACGCAAACTAGTCCCTCAGTTTTAAAGCTATCTGCTTAAAACTTTTCCAAAAGTTGTCTTTCTATTGCAGGTAGTATATAAGTCGGAACGAGCCGGATCGGGCGACTATATCATTTAGCTGCCATATAACTGAACGATCGGAAAAGCCATAACGTTGGTGTTTTTAAAGTTAGGAAGTTGGGATTTTCTGTGAGTTTTATTTTTGGCCAATTAATCTGACCTACCGAATTTCAGAAGGATCGGACGACTATATCCTATAGTTGCTATATAACTGATTGATCGGAAATGCCATAACTTTGGTGTTTGTAAAGTTAGAAAGTTGGGATTTTCTATGGGTTTTATATTTGACCAATCAATCCGACCTACCAAATTTTATAAGGATCGGCCGGCTATATCTTATAGCTGCCATATAACTGAACGATTTCGAAATGCCATAACTTTGGTGTTTTTAAAGTTAGGAAGTTGGGATTTTTTATGAGTATTAAGAATGCATCATATGAATAATTTTGGAGAATATAATTTACAGAGTATTCTGCAAGGGTATATCAACTTCGGCTCCGCCCGAAGTTAGCTTTCCTTTCTTGTTATACCCTTGCAGAGGGTATTATAATTTTGGTCAAAAGTGTGCAACGCAGTGAAGGAGACATCTCCGACCCTATAAAGTATATATATTCTTGATCAGGATCACCTCCTGAGTTGATATAGCCATGTCCGTCTGTCCGTCTGTCCGTCTGTCTGTCCGTCTGTCTGTTTCTACGCGAACTAGTCTCTCAGTTTTAAAGATATCGAATTGAAACTTTGCACACAGCCTTCGATCCTTTGCACGCAGTATATAAGTCGGAACGGCCAGGATCGGACAACTATATCCTATAGCTGCCATATAACTGATTGATCGGAAATGCCATAACTTAAGTGTTTGTTAAGTTAGGAAGTTGGGATTTCCTATGGGTATTTTATTTGGCCAGTCAATCCGACCTACCAAATTTCATAAGGATCGGCCGACTATATCCTATAGCTGCCATATAACTGATTGATCGGTAATGCCATAACTTTGGGATTTGTAAAGTTAGGAAGTTGGGATTTTCTATGGCTTTTATATTTGGCCAATCAATCTGACCTACCAAATTTCATAAGGATCGGCTGACTATATCCTATAGCTGCTATATAACTGATTGATCGGTAATGCCATAACTTTGGGATTTGTAAAGTTAGGAAGTTGGGATTTTCTATGGGTTTTATATTTGGCCAATCAATCTGACCCACTAAATTTCATAGGGATCGGCCGACTATATCCTATAGCCGCCACTTAACTGAACGATTGGAAATGCCATAACTTTGGTGTTTTTAAAGTTAGAAAGTTGGGATTTTTTATGAGTGTTAAGAATGCATCATATGAATAATTTTGGAGAATATAATTCGGAATATTCTGCAAGGGTATTTCAACTTCGGCTCCGCCCGAAGTTAGCTTTCCTTTCTTGTTTTTACAATATTTTACTTTTTATTACACTTCCTTCTGTACTACGCATTTATCTGCACAAACCAAGTAGTTGGCTTGGACTTATCTTTAGTAGGAACAGAAATTTGTATGTGTATGTGTTCACATTAAAGTTCAATAATTAAACTCATTACTTATATTACAAAACACAGATAATGTCAATTGACTGATAAAATTTGTGAACGCCAAAAGGAATTACAGTGTTCGATTGTATTTTTTACTTTGCCAACACATTCATATGAATAATAGTAATAAAGCTTGTGACACAAAACAATCGCCAACGAAGCGACCAATGCGTAATTTAGAAATTTTCTAGAATTATTTTTAATGCACTGATGTAAAGCTTTATGTGCCACTTCATGTTTATAATTAGATAGTATTAAATCGCCCATTTAATTGAAACTTTGTCCTTTGTTTGACGTAAACCATTTTATTTCATATTTTATTAATCAGTTTATGTTATTTCACATTATGACTTGTTTTCGGTATACATTTTATTTGAATATATTTTTATTGGGATGAATTTTAAAAGATAGTCAAAGTGGGTAATTTATTTATGCAATGACTCAATTTTAATAAATACAATTGAGTATTGGTCGAAAATTAATTATTTTCAAGGTAGTCTTGTTAAATAAAATTATAATTTAGGTTTAAACACCAAGATAATAATACTGTAGTGAATATTTTCAAGAAGTTAACATTGGATTAGAAAAATGTCGATATTGTTTATTTAAAAAGTAAATAACGCTTTCCACTATATCTTAAACATTTTACTTAGTTCCTTAAAAAATTGGCACACAATGAAATAATTTTGATCACTTTATTTCCATTCCAAATTTTGAAAATGTATCCGTTCGTGGTTCCTTTGTACTGCCAAAACACACTCTTTATTTTTAATTATATAAAAACTTACCAAAAACACGATATTAACAATATATAAAATAAAGTTGACTATTCCCGATAGACAACCCATTTTAAAACCTTTTGTTTTGTTTTAGTTTAGAAGTAATATAAATCGGATACTTTTATCCCAGAGGAATTCTGATTTGCTGTGATTTTATCGCGTACTCGCGTCGTTTACTGTCGTTCGATTAGACTGGTCTTCCAGATGGGCTACCGTTTTTAACTTGTCCAACGGACACCAACGATATCGGAAAGATACCCCAGTGTCTGATATCATAATCATGCCCCAAAGGAAGTATAGATAATGGGGCCCGTATGTTGGGAAAATAGATAACAGTTGGCATACGAAAGTGATTCATTTCTGAGGGCATTTGATCTCACAAACGTTGGCCGTGGGCTTTTTGACTGATAAGGACATAGTTTTTGGAAAAAAACATCAACTTGTCGTGATTAGATAGGCGGTGGCCAAAGATAGACAGCGAATAAGCAATAATATTTCATTGAGCTTAACCTATTTCGGTTTATTTACGATGAGTGATGGATTTGTTTTGGAATTTATGCTAGGAACTGGGCTACAGCTAAGAAGGTTGCTCAGACTATCCGTTTAGCGCTTCCTCATCGCACTGGCCAGGCAGCAGGACATGATGAAGATGCCCAGCTCGAAGAGGGCGATGATCAGACTGCTCCATCGAATGATGTCCGTATTGGAGGCCCAGAAGTCGACGAACTCAGTTTGGCAACCAGGACGCAGGGTGTAGATCTCGGCCTCACACGCCTTGTTGCGATCCTTGTAGCCGCAGCAGGAAGCTGGCTTGCTGCCGACATACTCATCGTATCCTGCGTTGCCACAGCAGTTGAACTGTAAGACAAATATGTAGGTTATAGTAGCTATATTATCTGTATAAACGATTCATAATCCAATATTAAGTATCACATAGTTCTCATAATCTTATGAAATTGATCCCAAATATTAGTTTAATGTATGTGAACTTACAGCCAACTGAAGGGCATCCATGGGATATCCCTGGGCGGCGTCGTTCTCATCCCAGGCCTTGTCCACCACCTTGCCCATGCTGGTTAGGAACTTATCGTTCGCCGCGAAGATCCAAATCGAGAGGGCCAGTTGCAGGCCAAACAGAATCAGCATGCAGATGGCGTACTACGGGAAGATGGGGAATAAACTGGTCAGTAAGCTGGATCGGATGAAGAAAGGGTAGGAAAAACTCACGATGGTGGTGCAGCAGGGGTTCTCGCGAATGGTGCCGCAGCATCCGAAGAAGGCCACCACGAAGGTGACACAACCGATGACGATAATCGTGATTGGGATAGTTTGTGTGTTGACTGCTCCCTCGAAGGCGGTGAAGTTACCCATGGTTGACAGCATGATGGAGCCCACCACGATCAGCAGGATGCCACCGGCCACGAAGATCAGGTTGAGCAAGTACAGCAGGTACTTAAACATCGCGGATAGGCAATTCATGGTGCTGGATTTTTGGGGTTTCTCGTTTCTGGTTCGTTGGATAATCCGTTCGTTCGAAGCGACGATTTTCGTCAAACTGAATTGGCCATCTGGCAGTACGCTGCTATTAAAGCGTATTCGAAGCCCTCATCTTATCAGAAGCGTTATTATCTCAGCCATAAAGTACTATATGTACTTGCACTGGAGGCTCTCTTTCCTATGTACTTGAAAAAAACATTCAGTTGATCAATTTGCACCCGCGTAGATAGTAGACCATATAGGTTTTACGTACTCAACGGACTCTGTGAATCACAAACTTTGCTCTAGAGGGGGGGCGGAAATTATCTTACATTCATAAAATTCCATTTAGGGGGCGTTGGTCCTCTAATAAGATGAATCATTCAGCATTTCAACACTTTCCCGCCTTTCGCACCTTGTACTTATCAGTAGAAAAGAAAAGTTGATGTGAACTATGACTCACGAATTACGTAGCTTGGCCACCGTTTCCGTGTGAGTCCCCAATCTTATCGCGTTGATTTATTTACTATCAAACGAATAATAAACTTTTAACGAGTGCTCTGCCAGCGAAACCCACAACCCGATTTAGATTCTTATAATTTCTGGGGTTTTCAGAGAATAAGAACTTCCCTTCGACATTCAAAAATGGCTATATTTTTCCTTATAAATAAACTACCTGAATAAAGATAAGATTGCATAGTAGCCAACTAAATATAATCTTCTGATAGGTTAGTTCTATGGAAATTTGGCAATAAAGCCAATGATTGATTAATAAGGTAATCTAATTATGTTTGTTGCCCCCTCAGGCCTTTATTTTTAATCGATTCTTGTTCGTAAAAAGTTGGCATACTTATATTCGTAGTCAACTATTCCATTGGAAATATTAAACGTATGTTAACGTTTTAATGTTTGTTTAAAGTCGGAAACGATTCTTTCTGCTTGGTACAAACTTGTTCACGATTAAAATTTACCATATTACTCTACTATCAATTGGGTATATAACATAACAGTGCACCTACGGTGAAACATTTAATAAATTTCTCATTTTATTGCAATTTCTTGGAGTATAAATTATTTTGTACAGTTACAAATATAAGCACAATCAATATAACTTTTTAACTAACGATCTTATTTCGTATACGGCATGGGATTTTCTGCTTAAACTTGAGATTATGTAAATTTCAATGGCCATCTATATCAGGTGATATGTATATTCGCAAAATTGGGCAACATAATTCGTACTTTCGGTTTCAATTAAAATTAGTAAAAAAGGCTCTCTTTTTCATCGATTAATAGTCCGCGCGGCGTCGATAGTTCCGAATGTTATTCGCCAGGCAACAGGCAAAAACAAAGCCGACAAACTGGAAGAAAAGTAAAAATAGGAAAAGCATTAATACATATTAAAGATAAAACCCGCCATATTACAAAAATATATTGAAACAAAATTGGAAATAATCTATGGTGAAATACCTAGATATAAAGTAACTAGAGTATTTATGGTAATGCATAGTTTATAAAAACATAAATAAATATTTCCTACATCTACAAGGCCAATTGTCTTCATACATAATTTCCTTATCTAATGCAGATTTTCTGTTCGATTTCAAAAAATTGTATTTTAAAAAACTCAAAAAAGTGCTTTCGTTTCAAAATGTTCGGCTTTAGTGTTTTAAAAAAAAACCCCTTCTCAACATATCGAAAACAAAATTTTATTTTAAAAGTTGATTCATTTAAATGAACAGGACATAGATAATACGTTTTTTTTTTTAAGGCTTAAACTCACTAAATTGGATTCGAATTATGTTCATATATTAAAACTGGGATTTACTCCTGTTTGTAAGATACATTTCGAATCTGTGAGAAAACTTACTTCAATGCCTGCAATGACCAGGCCAGCATACTTGATGACGTCGCTGTATGTATCCCAAAAATCGACAAAGGCGGCCTTGCAGCCCTTCTTGTACATGGTCTCCTGGGTGCACCTGTTCGTGTCCTTGCAGCAAGAAGGGGGGAATCTACCTTGGCCGGAGTAGTCGGTGTATCCAAGGCGGCCACAGCATTTCATCTGACAGGGGAAAACCAGATAAAGACACATGTTTAAATCAAAAGAAAACAAAAAACTTACGCTGATCTGAATTGCATCCATGTAGTCGGAACGACGGGTGCGAGTCTCCCAAGCCTTCTCCACGGCATCGCCCATGTGTACCAAGAACTTATCCTTCTGCACCCACATATAGATGACCAAGGCCAGTTGGCCAATCATTAGGACGAACAGCAGAATCGAGTACTACAGTAAATAATGAAAAGTAATAAAAGTGACCGAAAGTAATCATGATGCCCTACCGTCATAGACATGCAGTAGGACTCGCGAATGGCGCCGCAGCAACCGAACCAGGAGATCAGCAGGATGACGGCTCCCAGGATAATCATCGTGACCGGCACCTGCTGCGTCCGCAGGGCATCCGCGAAATCATCAAAGTTGTGGACTTTGCTAAACAGCAGAGCTCCAAAAACGATTAGCAAGATGCCACATATCTGAGAAAGTAAAGATTTTCAGTTAAACATAAATAATCCAATCCGAAGATAGCCATCCCAGTCATAACTAACTATACTAACAAGTTTCTTCTGCAAAAGTTAAGGGGAGCAATTTGTATTACATATCTATATTTACTCTTATTTTTAAAAAATAGAAGTTTTGTTTTAGTGAAAAAAGGAGTTTATCCTATTCACCAAAATACATGTTTATTGGGATTACCCTCAACTTTTTACCTAAAAGCTTTTCAAACGTTCAAAGCTTTAATTGATAACAACTATTTATATGTGCAACACACTGTAAAAAATGTAGGAAAAGTTTATAAATTATACCACCTTTATCTTTAGTTTAGTTTAGGTGAGTATATCAGCTGAAAAATATTGCAATTATGTAATGATCATCTTTTATTAAGGTTATAATCAGTGTTTTCGGCAACAGCTAAACTTAAATATATCTGCTTAATTTAATTAATTTCGATTAAATATATTATATATATATATGTTATATTACAAAACAGTCAACTGAAAAATAGTGCGATTATACTCATATTAGTACTTTTTTTTATCAATGGCTACGGCAATGGCTTGCCAATTTCCATGCCTATCAAAGGCTTATCTCTTATCAATCCGCTTTACTTTGTTAATTATGATTAAATATAACAATCTACGATAGCTATCAAAAACAAATTTATTTTGGCTTTGATTTTTTATCGCCCTCCGTCAAACCGTATTTATTAGATTAGATGCTTCTGATTAAACTATAATTCATAAGAATTTAGAAATTTCCAATTTTCAGCATGACTAAGCCGCTGAATTCAGAAGTTAATTGGGTCAGATCAGAAGACAGTGAAATTGCGGCCCTAGTCTAATTATAATAATAAAAAAACCACCCATTCGTCTGGTTTTTCTATCTTGGTGCGTCAACCCCCACCAATCCGTAAAAAATTGAGTTCAAGTGTAGCGTCTACTTCGCCTACTGCCATTATGTAAGTGTGTAAATGAAATTATATTTGTTTCCTAGTTTTGACTCGCCTAGCAATGAGACCAAGTTCACATTCAATTAAGTCAACTATTTTCGGTCGAACACTTCTAATGTAATTACGCGCAACTTAACAATGAACATTTCTAGTCAGAGAAGGTGTGTTTGTCACATATACAAACATGACTCTTATATAAGTCGCAATAATTTGTAATTATTGCTGCCACCAAAGATTTTTAGTAGGTACTTTAAAATTATGAAATATATTTTATAACCACCCTTAAAATAATTCGAATCCTATTCAATTGGTATTCAAATTATATTTAATTTCTTTACTTCTCTACCTGTCTCAAAAAAAATTATTTTAGTTTTCTATCCCTATCGTCCATGTTCACATGACGTGGAAAAGCTATATCTGAACAATTCGGGGTGTAAGTAAGTTTAGTTTTTACCCAACAATTTAATGTGAGCGTTTTTCTCGCTGTATAGAATATTAACATTTTTGCGTGACGCAAAATAATGCAGGGTCTCCAATGCTGTGCAATCACACCTGCAAATCAGGGCCCCAAACTGGTTAGGCAAAGTACAGTTTCTCGTGGCGGTGCAGTCACTTTGGGGCAGTCAGTTAGAAGTTGCAAAACCATTTCGAAAATGCCACTGCTGGCTGGTGTTTCAACGATTGTTAGGTTGCTGTTTGAAACCAGTTAACCTCGAGCGGATGCCAACTAATGGGATGCATGTTTCAGCGGCTCGATTGTGGGGAACTCTGTTGAACCAAACCAAAGCAATCTAAACTCGTTTTCAGTTACCAAAATAAACAAAATACGTAGTATACATAAATTTATACAGAATTTGTTGGATACCGCTACGTCACAATGGTAGCCCAATTTTAATAACAGGTTTGGAATACTGATGATCTCAAGCTCTGCCCCCACACTACATTTACAGTGCGTTTCATAACCGAAAAAGTGAGTTAATATTGTTGTTCTTTTAAGGTTTAATGAAAGTATTTATAGCTTTTAAGAGTTAATATTTTATATTTTGTAGATCGAAATTTTTAACAAACAAAATACGTATTTTGTGATAATTTTCTTGATCATTAATTTTTCGATAATACCTATAACTATAAGAAAACAAAAATGCACGAGCCCCTTTCATGGAATTAAAACATACTTTTGTCAACCAATTAGTAGTCGCGACTCTCTCAACAAATAATCCAAAAGTGTTTTTTAGGGAAAACCAGTTTTAACGTACCAAAGTTATGATATCATGGCTAGCCTAAAGCTGAGAACACTGAACTGGGATTGGCCGATGACGGTGTTTAATTTATTAATATTAATGTGTTCTACTCACCGAACAGAGCAAATTGAATATAAATAGGATATATTTAACCATGGAGATTCCGCAGCTCATTTTGATTTAGTTTTGTGGGAGATTACAGGTGGAGGTGGAATGTGAACTGCAACTGATCGTCCGAAGAACAAAAAAGGAATGAAATTAAAACATGCAGATACAAACGTAAAAAGTTATCGTTTTATTTGGGAAACATGCACACACACGCAGGCACACACACTAATGTAATCCCTAGTAAATACATTTTGTATATTTGAACATTTTAAAAAAATGCCACATATCTGGCTTTACTGAGTGTGGAAATTAGCACACGATCACGTACCGCCTGGGCATCGATTGTCGTTGGTTTCGTTTGGTTAGTAGCTAGCTAGCCCGATAGCGAGTGTACTTTTTAAGCTGAGTTGTGTATTTGTGCTTAACTTACACAAATAATGAGTTATTCATTATAAATTTATTGTCTTAAAATCATTTGAATAGCAGTCTGTTTAAAGGTATTCCAAATTAAATGTACAAGGCAGTTCAAAAAGCACATAAGCTAAATAAAGGGACTAGCTAGCCCTAAAACTATGTTAATGGTAGGAAGCTATCCTACAACTATGTTGATGGCAGGGCTTGAAGTATGGGATCAGCGCACAAGCTCCGGCAGCAGCTTCTCCTTGGGAAGCAGGCGCTGCTTGAGTTCGTGGTAGCGCCGCCAGATGTAGGGATAGCCAGATGCCCAGGACAACCAGGCCTCCTTCCCAGCGGTGGACTGCTCCACCTTCTTTAGATGCTGGTAGTACTTCCCGTTCCTCTTCACTCCAGAGGCAGCATCTTGGACGAATCGGGCGAATCGGAGCTTAAGCAGGGTCTCCGAAATGTCCACCAGGCGGTTGCCCTTTGGCGGATGCACGAGGCACAGCTGGCAGACGACAAAGTCCTGACCTTTGGCAGACTTCAAGGGCAAAAAGGTGGCCTCTCGACCAGTGATGCATTGCTGCAGCCAAGAGTAGCCGTTGGCATTAACTCGCACGCCTGGCAGCTTTACAGGCAGCAGGCGCCGGCGGCTGGTGAATATTGGGATCAGAGGCTTGTGCTGGATCATCAGCAAAGTGTCCTGCTCCTGCTGCTTGATTCCGGCGATCCTACCCGTGTGCATGACACGCTCGCTGATTAAGCGCTCCGGGATGTGGGAGGGCTGCTTGAACTGGCGCACCAGATAGGCTGGTTTCCTTTTCGCATAGGCCACGGCCAGCATTAGAGCCGAAGTTCCGTAGATAGCCACCTCGCTGCCGAGAGTGTCCCGCTCCAGGAAGTTACATAAGTCCTGGTACTTGGCCCGTACAAAATCCTTTGTCGACTCCATTGGGAAACTGGAAATGGTTCGCTGGTTAGGTTTTCTTGGGTTCTAGGCCTCCACTGGCCGGTGTCACTTTACCACACGGATTCGTTATGTCGTTTTGTTGGGCTAATCTATACGTAAGACCTGCTAATGGCTAATTTTGTCGGTGATTCGGCCTTTTCTCGGCCACAATTCTGTTTTGCTACTGAACAGACTTTGACATTTGCCTAGAGTGCGAGAGGGACGACTAGTATGCCTGTGCTGGCATTGCATCGATCGCACTTTAAGCGCTTTACAACACTACCTGCTCTCTCTCCAAAAGTCACTCTCACACACACAAGCACATGCAGTTTGAAAACAAAACCCACAAACACACACCTTGGATTTTCCGCTTTTTTATTTGCTGAATGAATTTACGCGCGTTCCGGCTTTCGAACCGTTCCTCAGTCGTTGTCGATGCTAACTGAACGCCGAGCTGGGACAAAAGCTTCGCTATGCGGTACTTGTTTCCATAGCAGCCTCAACCGCCTGTTGCCCGCACACCGACGCAGGGCGACACACACGCACGGCATTTGTTTTGGTTTTGGTTTCGTTTCGCTATCCCCCTTCCTCCAACGGTAATTGCACTAACTTGTTTTCCCCTCTCCAGGTGACTAAACCATTTGTTTATTTATGCAAATTTACCGCGGTCGTCGTTTGTTTTTTACCTGCTTCTAAAATTTAAAAATATCTAAGCTTTTAAAAATATAACATTACCCAATCTCTAATTAATATAATATCAAATGCACTTTAAAACCATGCAACGGTAAAAATGTATATTCAAAAAAATCAATTTCAATAATTTGTTTTAGGGCTTAAGAATTAATACACGAGTGTTTCATCTTTTAAAATAGTACAAAAATATCTTAATTGTGGACAATAAATTAAAGTCTCCTTATTCAATGGCTTTTTTTACACCTCTCAAACTTTTTAATGATAATAAATATTAAGGATTGAAAAGGATCAAAAGTTATTTTTTCTAACAAATAAAGCAAAATTAAAAATAAATACCATTAAATGTTAATATTTAAATATGGTGCTATATATACACCATACTGTATCGAATTATATAAATCTGAACCTTAAATATGAATATATTGATGCTGAAAAAATTGTCTCTCCTTAGAATTAATTTAATCTTTCATGTGAAAATACAAATTGTGCTGAGACATTTTAAATTTCAGAAGTTTTTTCGGAACGTTGAACCGCAAAACTTTCGATACGATTTCAACTGCAGCTGGCGAACGTGTTTTGCGGTTTTCGGATTGTCGTGGGCGGACTTTTCACGAAAGTGCCATAAGCCAACCAGTTTGGGCCGATGCGCTGGAAGTTTCAATAGCTATAGTCACCCTACTATGGCTTCGGGCATGGCTTCCGTTTTTAATTACTAGACAGAAGGGCGTTGTAATTGTCTGAGACTTTTCCTTGACACACTAACAACAACAGCAACAACAACAACAACAGCAACCGCAATAACAACATAAAAACTGGTTTCCATCTTACGTAATCGTAATCCAATGTAAACGTGGCTTGGCAGCAATATTTTTGGATTTGGAGAAGAAAACGCCAACTGTCGCACCCGCTGACATTCCTAATTAACAAGTGTGCTCCTCGCAATTAACCTCACGTTGTTCCGCATTTAAATGTATTTCCACAGCAACAAGCACACGATGAGAAATATAAGCATTGATCAAAGCTGTATAAATGTGGGATTTTTAAAAATATTTTTAATATATCAATGAAGAATATGAATCATGATTTTTCGCGCCCAAAGAAAGTAAACATAATATCGTTTCAATAGATTGGTTTACTCTTACTAAACGTGAAAGAATGATACGTTCCATTTGTTACAATAAACGCATAGAATAAAAACTGCCAAATTCCTCATCTATTTGTGTATCTTAAATTTGAAATATAGCACGAAATATTGAAAAAAAAATTTTTATTCACGTCATTTCCAGAGTATAAATAAAATAATTCAAGTGTCGGAAACCATTATCTTCTAATAGTTTTTATTTGAATTAATTTTTTACTAACAAGTCTTCGCATTTTATTTTTTATGAACCAAATCTACTAGGACGAAAAATTATTATTAACAACTCATTGATATTTAAGATCAAAAAATTTCAGACTTTTTTAGAGTTAATTTAAAAAATATCTAGTAGAATGACTAAAGTTATTTAATTTAAGAAAGCTTAAAAACTTTGATAATATCAGCAGTATACGTGATATATTTTGACACAATTAACTTACATATTTATGTTGCATTGGCCAGTATTTGTATCAAAAAAGGTTCACCAGATTAATCCAAATGAAAAAATATCGATCTACGCTGTAAAATCATGTAAAATATTTATGAGATGACCATATGGAACCAAAGTTGAAATACTTTTCCACTGTGTAATGTGCCCAATTATTGACAATATAGAAACAATTATGAATCATTTGTTTGTCATATCTGGTTAGCTTCCTCTCCAACAAACATCTCTTTGTAACTGTCAAATTAGCTTCAAATAGAGAATGACTTAAATGAGATTGTCTCCCAAGGGGAGGTAATTATTGGCAAGGAAAAGCTTGCGGTCGAGATTGAAAAAACTGCCATGCGTCACACTCGAGCAATTTCGTAAACAAGCGTAGCACAACAAAAATTCTCTAAAAAAATTTCCATGAATCCATGAGCGTTTTCGATCCGATCAGCATCTACACACAACATAAAATTCTCAACTCTCAAAAAATCAGATACGAAATTATAAATACATATGTTAATGTACAAATCAAATAAAAATCACTTTTTTATTTATTCTTTAATTGGCAAACCTTTTATATGTAAATGTATATCATCAATGAATGTACATATGTTTCTATTTGCCAATACTCTAAAAATACATTTTCGAGTATGTTTTTAATCTTGCAATGTTTTTATAATTCCAGATGCCTTATGACCCGATAAAAAAGCAACTCAAAATAAAACTCTGGGTCTGTTTTTTTTTTAACA
This sequence comes from Drosophila kurseongensis, assembly GCA_018153305.1. Taxonomy (NCBI): domain Eukaryota; kingdom Metazoa; phylum Arthropoda; class Insecta; order Diptera; family Drosophilidae; genus Drosophila; species Drosophila kurseongensis. The sequence goes on along the minus strand of JAECXX010000004.1, from coordinate 12,032,956 downwards.
AGCTCTTGATAAATTGCAGATCATTGATTGCTCTTATCCCCCTGCTATGCTCTTTGTTTTCGGTCCACCCTTTTTTCAGCATTTGCTTTTGATCTTTTAAATTCTGAAAACAACTGGTAAATATAATAAATAATTCGGTTAAAACACAAACATTTAAAGCTGTTAAGGACAACTCATTGGTTTTCATATTTAGGCCAGAATAAGGAATCATCATCAGACAATTGATGCTATGGTAAACGGGCAGTGCATTTAACAACTTTATCACGAAATTAAAAGAAAATCGCTCCTCTTTATTAACATCGCACTGTTGATGTTGGACACACCCAAATCAGGTGCCAAACAATTGATGCAACAACAATTTGGCTGTTTATGTTAATCGTTAACGCTTCCTTCTCCATGATTCATTCTTATCCAAACATACAACTGTACCCTCAAAATTAACACTAGCATTTTCCATGGATAATCGAATTATTGAGCTGTGAAATTAGGACCATTTTTATACCCTTGCAAAGGGTATTATAATTTTAGTCAAAAGTTTGCAACGCTTAGAAGGGTACATTTAAGACCCCATTATCCATAACTACGCTATTTGGATGAAACCTTGAACAAATCTTCTTTCTGGCGCAGGTAGTATATGAGTAGGAACGGGCCGGGTTTCCTTTCTTGTTCTGTCTAATTTTAATATAGCCACGGCTTTTTTTGAAAAGTCATACCAACCCACGGATTACAATCAATAACAAGCCTCAGTATTGCATTATCGATTGGAAAATAGGGACGCCATAGTTGTGTGCTTTATTTCGTGTGTCCGACTCCACGTGGGTAGCGTAGTCAGTATAATGTCCATTTAAAATCGTAAGTATATCAGTGAGTGAGTTCCGTAGCATTAGCTAAATGGGGCTAAACCCTTAGCCGGGGCTAGTACAGTCGTCGTGTGTAGTGCATCTGCTGACCTGGAGGCGGCTGAGGGGATCCTGAGACTGAGCCGGATGGAGCTCCCGGCTGGCCAGGCAGCATTGCCAACTGTTGCCGGGACAACTGCTGTTCGTGGGCGGATCCACCCCGTCCGGGTGCATAGCCCTGTGTGATGCTTCCCGCTGTCTTCGGATTCTGTGGAGGAAACTGGCGAGATGTTAGTATTGGTTTTAATATCCTGTTTATAAATTTAAATCTACCCTTATAGTTAGTAGGGTTCTTGGTACACTAAGATTTTGCTTTCGGTTGGAATAGATTTCTGGGACACCGTTTGACTATAACTGATTTGCTTTTGTTTGATGGGACCTACCTGGCTGCTGCTTATCTGCAGCACGTTCGGATGCAGCGAGAGTTCGCTGAGCAGCGGTTTGTAGATGACGCCCTCCGACAGCAGGTGTGGTGGAGGCGGAACGTGGCTCGGCGGCTGGCCGTCGTGCTTCACCTCGATGTGGTAGCGGTCGGGCAGCTTCTCCATGGTCACCTGCGGCTGAGAGGTCTTCACCGAGATGCTGCCGCCCGCTTGAGCCACCAGGTCTGCCTGCGAGATGGCTGGCTGGTCGAGATTGATGTGGAGGACCTGCATCGGCTGCGAGGGCCCTTTGGGGGACTGCGAATCCGGTGGCTTGCTGACCGTGGCGCTTGGCAGCTCCACGTGGTATGCTTGGCGCAAGGGAAGGTTGTAGTTGTAGATGGACGTCGTCGGCGGAGCTGGGGCCGTCTGATAGAAGACCGTGTTCGTGCCCGGATACTGTGCCGTGGTCTCTGAAAGAGAGGGAAAGCGGGGGTTCATTGGGGGATCTTGGCTGCGATCGTTCCGGCGGAGGATCTCGGAGTTGGTATTGCGAGTGAGGTGCTTACTGTTCCATGATAATCTAGCATAGTCCGCGGCACGACGGTAGTCATCGTGTTCTGCGAATCGATCGTAAACAAATAACGAAATGAACATAAGTTGTGTGCCTGTGTTGTTAGACGTTAGTGTGCGCAGTCAAATGAGTTTCTCATGAGCGGGGCGGGGTGTTAGCGAGCAGTTAATCAAATACAGTGAAAGCTCCGCGGAGCAGATTAACGGGTGTTTGTATATCAGTGTAAAGTAACAATAGTTTTTAGTCGGATTTCAATAACTCAAACTAGTAGCAAACCGTTGCACATTGACAAAAAGTATTTGGCAACTAATATAACTTAGTTTTTGGCGCCAAGATTTTGTTTAATACTAAATTTTATAGGTTAAAATATTCCTATATTATTGTAGTATTTGCAAAGTTATTTATATGCGGTCATTAGTTGCCCACTTTATCCTAAGAAAATACTTTTAATAGCGTTTTAACAATTGGCTAAAATTGAGTTTGAGTAAGACATTTTAAAGTGAAAACCATACACTCCTTATTATGTTAGTTGTTGTAAAAGTTAGATAATCCTGGAACATTAAAATAAACATGGGATCGTTTGGGATTAACGTCAAAAACAATATAATATTGCCTATGCCTGTATTGGTTCAATAAAATGTCTGGGGCCTAATTTCCAATCTGTAATAAAACTTTCATTTAAAGTCAAGTAAACCCAAACTGGCGTTCTAAATATTATGAAAATCTTTTAAGCTAGGAAATATTAAAAGCTTGTTATAGAATTCAGTAAAAAAATACCCGTGCCCTAATGCGATTGGAATCTGAATAACTAGCATTAAACTACTTATTATTCTGCGACTATGGGCAAAGTTTGAGTTAAAGAAATCCAACTGGGAGTGTTTGCTTCTGTCTGCGACTTTCGAACGTTTGCCTTTGGCAGCATTCACTGTATTAGAGCCCCAAGGGGCACATCCTCGAGCTCGTCCTGGCTTACTCTGCTGGGCGTAGCTGGCCGCGCTCTTGTAGTAAGCCTGCTGCTGACTCGGCGGCGAAGGGCTCCTGCCCCGTTTTCCTGGCTGTCCACCGGATGTGGGCTGTGGGGTAAATAAGACGATTAGAAACTGGAGTCGACAATCACAGATGACGGACCTTCTGCATCAACGGGTGGTGTTGATGCTGGAGGCGCAGGGGCGGCAGGAAGACCGGACCACTGGCCACACTGGCCGCCGCCTGTTGGATGGCAAACAGCTCGTTCTCCTTGGCCAGCTTCTTCCGTGTTTCATCTTCGTTCAGGACCTTTTTCAGCTGGACGGTGAGCTGGTGCTTCTGGCTGTGCAGATCGGCCAGCTGCTCGTCCAGTCGGGTGATCTGACCACGTGTGTCATCCAGGGCCTCTTGGTTTTGGCGCTCCACTTCCTCGCGTTCCTGCCGCAGCCTCTGCTCCTCGCACTGCGCCTCAAACTCCTCCTGACGTCGCTGACGGTCTGAGACGATGAAGCCCTTCAGGGCTCCACGCAGCTTCTCCGCCCTTTCGGCCTTTGCCGCTTGGGCGGCTGCGTTGCTATTGTTCACCGCTGATGCTGGCGGCATCTTTGTGCTCTGCTTAGTTATCTTGCCAATTTTATAAGCGTTTGTGGACAACCGAACGACCGAGGGGCTCCCCAAATGGAATGATGTGGTTCCGGCAATGCGAGGGAAATTGGGTGGACACCGCTATTAAAAACTCTTGGCGGGCGTCTGGGGGATCACTGCAAATGGTCGGTGGCTTGCTGCACGTTGTTTTTTATCAACTTTAGCACGGTTTTTTGTGGTAAACAATTTGTTGTGTGACTGGGATGTGCCGACCAGTGTTGCCACCTACCGATTATATTGCCATCTATCGATTTAGCTAGAAAAAAGCTAGTTTCCACTGTATATAAACAAGTTGTTTTTATAATTTAATAATTCATAAGCAGAGTACATGTTGTAAATGAAAATCGTCAAGTCCCTAATATCGAAACCTATAGATGGTTTACGGATACCAGAGCTCGAAAAGTGCTGTCATATCTTTGGTCTGCAAAGAAGCCCAATACATTTATTTGAATCGTTTATTCTCTCAATCTTATTATAATTTATGTTTTCATATTTACTATTTTTCGTCGTAATTAAACTAAAAAATAAAAAAATTAATCGGAAGTTTAAAATTTTCGAAATTCGAATGATTGGAATGAAAGCGTTAACAGTAGTAGAATCCTTAACAGTTGAGACGGATTTCCGAAGCTTGTTAAGATGGAAGAAACTCGATTGAGCCCGGCTAAATATCGATATCACCGATATTTTGAAAACATCGATGACGGCGATGTAGGCATCGAAGTTTCTCCACCTCTAGGTGCGGGTGAACGTGTGGACGCGATTCGGGAAATTCGGGAAATACGGAAAAACGGACGTTGCGGAAATTGTACGGAGACGCGAGAGAAAAGCCGTGAAATGTGTTCAGTTATTGCGACGATCAGCCATTAGCCCATCAGTTAACCAGTTAACAAGTGATACAACGTGCCTAAAACGCGACCGTAGAACAGAAAAAAAAGTGACGGAGCGGAAGAAGTAGCAGCGAAACAATCAACAAAGGCGGCAAACATGGCGAGTGAGTAACATCGGGGTATTTCTTCGCTTTATAGCGCACTACATATCACATACAACAGACTCCGGATTTCTTTTTTCGTAATATAAACAAATGCAACGCACGCGAGTCATTTGTGTGTGCCTATGTGCGGCATTTTATGGGTGCAGTGCAGCGTTTACGAGCTGCGAAGACTTCAAAATCGCTGCCAGGTGCTCGAACTTGTCGGGGGGAGTTATTCCGGAGGAGGGGAGGGGGCTTTACGGCTCCCTAGACGAGATGTGTGTGTTTGCCGGAGACATGTGAGAAAAATCAATATTTACGCTTCTCCCCTGCACAGTGGGCCGATCGGATTAGGCCGATGCCCTGCTGCATACACTTGGTTATCACAGCCAGCTGGGTCACTACATCCCAATCAGAAATCCCGCTTTTTATCCTTTAATGGCCCCGGCAATTCTGGCGGGAATCAAGTGCATTGGCCACCACCGTTTGGCACTAACCATCCACCCAAGCCACCCCACTCCACCGCAGGATTTGGCCGGCGACGGGGTACGGGGATTGGGGAATGGGAACTGGGAACAGCAGTGACGACGCATTAATAAATGAGAATATGCCTCCTGCGAGGTGCCAGGTTTACCGGCGTGTCTCAACACTCTCCCCACAGCCCTCAATTCATTTTATCCCCCCGGGGGTGACATAGCAAACAAAATTCAAAAGAAATACACAAGAAAAAATAATTTTGGTTATTAAACATATAATTCTAGACCAGATAAAAATAACAGCAATTAAATATTACTTGAAAAGGAGAAATATTCATTGTGCAGCTTCCCAGAGTTTTTTGTAAAATGCTCATCAAAATGTAAAGTTTATCTCGATTAAACATAATTCACAAATATAATAAAATTTAAACACATATTCGACCTTCCAATTTTGATTTGATGTTAAGCTGTTAATTTCTTTGCCTAACACTGAAATACGATTTTCTTATAAGAGAAACATTTAATTGCAATATATTTACAATTTAAACCACTTTTTAAATAAATAATTATCCACATCGTACGTAAAAAACTTAAACCTTTTCTCAGCACCAAAGTGTGTATCACAATTTTTCAAACTTTTTTTTATGGTGCGATTTATTTGAATAATATGATTCAGATGATTTCATATCTTAAAACTGCAAATCACAGTAGCAACAGTATTTCCGTCTACTTAAGATTGTGATAATTCTGTTGATTCATGCAGGGCTCTAAAATGAAATAAATCGCTAAAAAAAGTAGTTTGGCTTAAAATTATGAAATTTTTATTTTCGATAAATAATACTAACTAATACTAAGTCTGGCAAGGAAAATCCGTTTAGGATTTTTTTAAAATTAATCCTGAATATGACTTGACTTAATCCTCGGAAAACTAAATTAATACTAGGACCACATAATCTAATCCTATCCTTGTGTTTTTCCAAAGGTGAAATTATATAAATCAGTGTGCCTTAAAAGGTCAGTTCCAAAAACAACAGGAACCATTTTTGTTTTTTAATGTTTTGTTTAAATGGAATTATAACCAATGTATATTTAAGTAATTATGTATATACACGCCTGGTGCATGTGTATATTTAGGTCAGTCACCGATGTGAATCGCTTAATGTAAACAAGTCTCTAAACTTCTTAGTTTTCAAATGTCACTGCATTGAATCAACACAAACACGCACTGCTCACAGACTGTACTGTTTGTATATACCCTTTCCCGAGGGGGAACCTGTGCCGAACGACAACAAACAGCACTTGAACGTGCTGGCAATCCCGGCCCTTAAAACTTCCCCCTTTGCAGGAGCGGCAGTGCATCCCAAACCCCTTACTTACCCACCAGCTGCGCCCATCGTAGCGAGACCCATTGCCACACTGAAAACAAAATATGCTTATGGATCCGTAAAATATTTATATACCCGGTATAAGAAGGTTCAAGCGTATATTGTATTGCTTATTTAAAATTGGAGATACAAGTTTAAACATTTAAACATTATTTTGTAGACAAGGATCTGGTTTTTTTGAAGATTTTAAAGTCGATGCCCTTAATACAAGCCAATAGCAAAAAAGTTGTCCTAAAGAAAGTGTTTGCTAACTAAGGAGTTTACTCTTAATTAATTCATCAAACAGGCAATTTATTCCCGATTTCTGGAGGATAAATAACAAAGCCCATTATCTTTGAAGGTCTGCAAGTGGTATTATAATTTCGACGATTTTAGTTGATATCCCTAACACATTCTTACTTGTTCCAATAAAACATATTTACATCGGAGCTGTGGCAATGTCTATAATGACAAGGGGTCAGCAAGAAGTTTAACCCTCAGAAAAAACGCTTTCGTATTATTTTTGACACTTTCTGTGGACTTTCTTCCCTGTGCAGTTCCCAGCTGCGGGATGTTTGCCACGTCCTCTCCGTGGCTCAGTCACTTTGGACTTTAATTGGTCCTTTGTGACTGCATTTTGTCGACGCTTTCGCCTGGCGTCTTTGGCACAATTTGACTGCCGTCCCTTCGGCTGTAGCTTCCATCAACCCCAAAGCTCGCATCCTGATAAGGCCGATATCAGTTGCCAAAACAGGCCGCTCCCCTTCATCGGCCTCTGAAGCTGCTGCCTCTTTATTGTTATTATTATTATTTTGGGCTTTTTTCATTCGTTCCACGCAGCTTACCCAGATTAGCTGGCTGTTATTGTAGTTTACCCAGCCAGGAATTTATTGCCCTTTTCCACCTCCTTTTTGCGTATTCCGGCGTCGTTGCTTCATTTGCCTCATCTAGCAGTGTGACTTGTGACTTCCCTTCACCCTCGCTTCCACTCGCTTTATTCTTTTTACTGCTAATAAGATTTTGGCCCTCCTAATGGCCTTGAGAATGAATGAATGAGTGGGGGAGAGCGGGTGGATTGATGAAAACGTGGGGGTGGCCGAGCTCTGTTTTAATTGAGTTCGTGCCCTATTCAAATTGGCATAGAAATTAATTTCAATTAACTTTCGAGTCTTTTGGAGAAGGTTATGTCCCCATGACAAGTTGTGAAGCATACTTCTTGGGGCCACAAGAGGGTTGCTATTTTAAGGGGAATCCCCCATCGACCAACATTTTCTTAACTTACTTCAAGTGGCTGTAGAACTGAACAACTTGTGTGAAAACTTTTTATCTGCCTTAAAGTTACGGCGCAGCAAAAGCGAATGTAAAAAGCGTTTTTATCCTTTTAAATTTGTTTTATTATAATACAAATCTTAATTGAATATATTTTCTGGCCAATGGGTATAATTACATTCTGCTTGAAAAACTTTAGTTGACTTGTTTCTACTATTCATATTTGTTTTGAATAGTAAAAATCAATGGGCAAAAAAAAATTGAATTTCGTATTGTAGCTCTCCCAGAACACATGTACATACTCCAACCTTAACACTTTGGTTGACACGCCCACCACATGAACACTTTGCTTTGTCTACTATTCTGCTGGGTCTCGTTTTATCCAGAATTGTCCCTAAAACCACCAACCAAAATTAAAAGTTTGCATACGAACAAAGAAAAACGAATACTTTTGTCTACTCACGCTGCTGGGAAGGAGGAAAGAGGAAAAAGGACCAAAAACCGGAAGAGGACACCACCGCAATGGGAATCCGGCAACGGAGGCGACAGTGCGTCGACCAGGTCGTGGGTGACCTTTGCCTGGGAGACTACGAGCAGGCTCTGTTCAGAATCAACAAAGATCTGGAAGACAAACAGGACCACGGGGAGATTATGGCTCTGCTGGAGCTGAAGAACATCGTCGTAAGGTTGCGACTAAAGAGCGAGGCCCTGCGGACGATCGGCCCAACTCGCCAGTCCGATGCCCTGCCCAACGGATTCACCCTCGAGATGCTGGACGTGGTGCAGAAGGTGCTTCGGTGCCGCAACCACTACGAGGTGCTGCGCGTCTCGCACCATGCCACCTACTCGGAGGTGAAGCGGGCCTACCACAAGCTGGCCCTGCGCCTCCATCCGGACAAGAACAGGTCGCCCGGAGCGGAGCAGGCCTTCCGGCGGATCAGCGAGGCTGCAGACTGCCTCACGGATTGCCAGAAGCGGATCGAGTACAACATAGCGACGGCAGTGGGCGATTGCCATGGTCTGGATCGCTCTGAGTACGAGGATTACCCGGGTGAAGGTGGATGCAATGAGGAAGACCAGGCTGATCTGGGGACTGATCATCGAAGGCCGTATCAGGCGGCCAATCAGCGGATGCCCCAGCGTCAGTCACTCTACCAAACCGAGCAACTCGTAATCGGAGTGGTGGCTGCTCTGGTTTTCCTGTTCATCACCATGCACTATATAGCAGCCACACCTGCTTACAGTTTCACGCAAACCAGGTGAGTTCTAGGCTCACTCGGGTGCTGAGGTTACTATTTAAAGCCAACCCCATCTTCTTCAGAACCCACAGTTTTCGTCGTGTCACTCAATCGAATCACATAACCTACTATATCGATCCAAAGAGTCTGGCGAAATACACAGAACAGCAGTTAGTCAATCTGGAATCGGAAATCGAGCAGGTTTTCATCTCTGATCTCAAGCAGAAGTGCAAGCAAGAGCGAACTTTGCGTGAGTTTGACCTGAACTCCAGCAAATCCCAGGGATATTTAACTACTTCTCCTTCCAGGGGAAACATTGCTGCTAAGGGCGAGGCAGGGAAACAATCAGAAGCTGCTTCAACATGCCAGCCAGATGCCCACTCCGGCCTGCCAGGCGCTGCTTAAACTGGGAAAATCTGGCAACAGTCCACTGCAACTGGAGAATCGGTCTATCCGAGAGCCCCATTTGCAGCAGGAATAGGCGTGAGGGTATTTGTGTCAAGTTTTTTATTGCTAGAAATGGCTCTGTGTGGAAATAAAACAGTAGTTTATGAAAATCTCAAAGGGTGTTTGTTTAAATAAAAACCAGAACTTTAATTTATTTAAATCCTTTTTCTATGCTTGTTTTCCAATAATTTATTTATGTTATTCTTGGCCATCGTATAATGCATAGGTTGCATCAACCATTTGTATATATTTATTATTACACCGCCACTGTATTAAAAAGACCCCCATTTATTGGTTATCTAATGTTTGTCACAGTTATGATATAATTATAATCTAATTCCTGGCTCAATCGCAGGTATATACCGTACTTACGACTTTCGTTACATCACCTGTTATTCATGCAAATATAAGCATTAAGTTAAATGCGACGGTTCCCATGACTCCCATTTTCGGTGCCAAGCCTCTGCCTCCCACTTAACCCACATTTCCCAAATTTTTATACCCGTTACTCGTAGAGTAAAAGGGTATATTGTATTCGTGCAAAAGTATGTAACAGGTAGAAGGAAGCGTTTCCGACCCTATAAAGTATATATATTCTTGTTCAGGATCACTAGCCGAGTCGATCTAGCCATGTCCGTCTGTCCGTCTGTCCGTCTGTCCGTCTGTCTGTCCGTCTGTCTGTCTGTCCGTATGAACGCTGAGATCTCGGAAACTATAAAAGCTAGAAGATTGGCATTTTGCATGCAGATTCTAGGAGTTCCTACGCAGCGCAAGTTTATTTCAAAAAGGTGCCACGCCCCCTTTAACGCCCACAATCGGTTATATACGATTTTAAAAATTTAAATATTTCGGAAAAGTAAAAATGCAGTTTTATTGTGTTTATCAATACCTATCGAAATGTAGAAGAAATTTTTCAAATCGGACCATTCGTTAAAAAGTTATGCGTGATCAAAGTTTCTATCTCCATCTCCCTCGCACTCCCTTTACCTGAGTAACGGGTATCTGATAGTCGGGGCACCCGACTATAGCGTTCTCTCTTGTTTGGGTTGCAGAAGGCCCAAATAGCAACAATACAACTGAAACCGACTTTAACACAACACAAATTGCACAAGAATCAAACATGCAATGGCCAAAAAAAATAAATAAATAAAGTTTTGCACTAGTTTTTTCTTATTTTTGTGCCGTTTGCTATTTTTGTATGTGGCCAAAGTCAGTGAATCGTTTAATGGAGAAAACAAAATACCACAGCGAACTGGAAATAAAACGCAGGCCAAAGTCCCTCCACCACCAAAAAAAAAAAAGAAGGAAAATACGAAAATAAAATAAAGCAATTGCCCCAGAAATTCAAGCGAATAAATGCCTCGAACGAAGCCTGCTTCCGCAACGAAAAGCTAACGAACTTGCCACGAAACTCGAACGGAATGGATGGATGGATGGACGAATGGCATACTCTGAATACCAACGAGTACCAGTTACCAAAGCAAACATTCGAAGGCACGCAAAAGGCGGTGAGGCAGCAACCGAGACGCATTAAAGGAGCTGGCCCACCTCCTGCCAGCTCCCTCAGACGGAAGCGAAGCTACCACCGCCGCTGCACCTGTCCTCCTGCATCTCTATATCCCTCATCCTCATCCTCACCCTCGTCAACCTGTCACTCCAATGGGCGACGCGACTCTGCCACCTGTCCAATTGCATTCAGTCAGCTGCGGAGGGTCAAACAAATGCCTATACCGGAATATGCAGATGCATCGACACTGGGTACTTTTTATGTTTTAAGGTATACTGTGTTCGTGAAAATATATCTAAAGGGTTGAACTAGGTCTGACACCTAGATTTAAAAAAATTGACAAATTGACCATCACTTTTGCTTATTATTTTATGTTGATTGTAGGGGATAAGTTACTCGACCATAACTGTTCATTATATAGATATTTGACTACTCATGGAATTTTATTTAATGGTTATAATTTATGAACACATCAATCATTTGTCCTTGAAAGTGAAAATTAGTTTATTTATTTGGCTAGCCACACCGCAAAAAAGTTTTAAAAAAAACCGAGAGTGTTTAATGCCAAGGAAAATGTATTGCCGACGCTGTACTTTTTTATGCTCACCGTGATTTTAATGTTTATTAAAATTTCATTTTATGGATTCAATAGACCTCCAACTATTTTATATATTGTCCAGTAAAATAATATAAATACCTATTTAAAGGTATCTCGAAGTCGGAACAAAGTCGATTGTCACGTTTCCACTTGTGTTCTTTAGAGTTGGGGTTACATTTCTAAGTGCAACTTGTCTGCGAGTTAGTTTGCTGTTGTTGTAATTGCTCTTGTGCAGGTTGTTTTGCCGGCTGCTATTGCGCCCTTTGTTGCCGTTTCTATGCCAAATCGTGGATGCTGACACCGCTGATGATGTGAATGTTGATGATGGTGGCTGCCCGACCAGTTGAAGGGTTCTTTTTGCTTTTTGTTTCACTTATTCATTATTTATGCTCCACAAAGTTTGTTGAATTGCCAACCCCAGTCCACTCAATGTTGCCGCCACTGTTGCTGTTGCTGTTGATGTTGCCACCAACTGTCGCCAGTTGTCGAGTGCCGGAGTCTGGCCCTTGCCCTTCGTCCTTCGTCCTGCTGGAGTGCCTTATCGGAATGTATTTTTCAGCATGTGTGCTTGGCGGCAAAAAGGGTCTGACTGAAATAATAATATTGTGATAATGTTGGCCATAAAACGAGACTCTAGGCCCCTGGCTTAAAGCAGAAAATCTAAAATTTAAATATAAACCAATTTATTAAGTTTACCTATTTTGGGTACAAAAAAATGGCTTAAAACTGTATAAAATTTTCGTATTTTTCGTAAATGGATTTAATACTTATTAATAATTCAAAAACAACTGTTAGACAAAAACCAATTTCCTTCGCTTTTTCAAGAGTTTTTTTAAGTTTTAATAGTCAATTGACTATTAAAATTAAATTATTTATAGTTATAATATAGCCTTAAATTTAATTCATACAATCAATTCTTTATTTCTGAAACTAAATAACTATGTATTTATATTCCAAGCTTGAATGATTTCCTGATTTCCTCGGTGGCCTAAACCTCCATCATTACAATACATTAAATCCCGATTGTTTTCCAGCTTTTCTTTTTCTTTGTCCGTGGCGAGGACTTATGCAAATCGCTGCCCATCTTGGGTCCTTTTATAATCCTAGCCATCTGTTTGGGAGGAGAAATTAACCTTTAATGTGGCACACGCTTTCAGAGTTTTCTTGAGCATTTCCACAAAGTAGATTCTAATGGTTCAAAGACGGTTCCAAGTAGTGAAACAGGAAACACAAAAAATACCTTTCAATCCACAGAAGTAAAGAAAGTTTTTGCTTGGGACCCTCCACTCATACCATAACTCTCTTTAAGACCATTTGTCTTCACTTCGACCGTGGCAGCAACGATAATCGAAATTGGCAATCAATTTTGCGGTGCCCAATAGATCCAGTGAATAGATTGATTGGTGGATTGCGTGTTTCTTGAAATGGAACCGTTTGAATGTTATACGTTATAAATAGTTAAAGAATCGACACATTTTCATACAAATTAGTAAAAGTTATTAGAAATAGTTAAAAAAAACAGAATTGAAAAGAGCTATGAACAATTTTCTGTTAAAATCCATTTCTTACTTATTATTTCCGTTTCTTTATCGTCTTTCTCAGCTGAAATCGACGAGCTCATCGAGAAGCTGAAGACGACCAGCGTCAGTCCGGCAAACACGACGAACCTGCTCTGCGAGATCTCGGCCACTAAGGATCCCAAGCTGTTCGACAAGCACGAGCTGGCGGACTGTTTCCTGGGCCTCACCAAGTGCGATGATACTAATGTGCGCAAGGAGGCGGCCAAATGCATTGCGGAGATCACCAAGTCGGAGGTGCAGCGCAAGAAGTTCACCAAGCGGGACATAATAGCCGCCTTTCTCGAGTGCTTGCGCCATGTGCCCACGCCCGATGGCAGTATGGAGTTGCCCATTCAGATTTGTCGGGCTCTGGGGAACATTTGCTACTTGAACGACGAGGCCAGGGATCTGATTTTGGAGCTGGAGGGCGATGCTGTTCTGCTACGTCTGCTAGACATCGCCAGCATCGAGGACGTGGCCAATGCGGCGCAGTTCATCAAGGTTCGGGGTGGTCTGCTGTCCAACTATCTGCTCGGCGGCGAGGGCTTGGCCAAGCGGGCCATGGAGCTGGGCGTGATGAAGAAGCTACAGAGCATCATCGACACCGGCACATCCAATGTGGAACAACACGAGGATCTGCTGCTAAACACGCTGCCTCTGCTAAGCATACTCACCGAGAACGTGGCGGATCTTAACTTTGACTCTTCCCTGAACATCGCACTGTCGCGCATCCTAGCCGCTTCCACCAACCCCGATCTTGCCGAGATGTGCCTGGAGCTGCTCCACTACCAGGCGGAGAGCGACGAAGTCAAGCTGATTCTGGCCAAGGACGGCCTGTGCGAAACCATCTACAACCTTCTGGAGAAGTACAAAACCCTGGCCAGCACAAGTGAGGCCCGGGCGCTAATGAAGCTCGCCTGCGAGCTCATCGTATTAATCCTCACGGGTGGTAAGTTTCACTTGGTAGAGATCTTATTGCCTTATTTTAAATATATAAATAAAGTAACAATTAATCAGTAAAAAGGAAAAATTAATAATTGAACACTTAACAGCCTTTAATAACTATTAAAATAGGCTTATTTCCACTGACCGTTTCTCAAACTGTAATATTTTAAAAAGTATTTCGATTTTGATAATACTTAAATATCTTTCTTTATATAATGGCTAGATTTAAAACCCAATGTAGTTGAAAGTTTGTATGCGTAAATGATAAACTGATTGCTCTATGATTGTTCCAGATGACTCAATGCACTATCTTTACACAACACCACTGCTGAAGAACATGGTCGACTGGCTGGACTCGTCGGACATCGATCTGCTGACCACCGGAGTGCTGGCCCTGGGCAACTTTGCGCGCACCGATAGTCACTGCATCTACTTTGTGGAGCAGCAGACCATGAACAAGCTGCTCGAAGTGTTGGCCAAGAACAACGGCGTGAGGGACGACGTGCGTCTGCAGCACGCTCTCCTCTCCGCCCTGCGCAACCTGGTCATCCCGAAGCCGAACAAGAACGCGGTGATCCAGGCGGGCCTGGTGCAGACCATTCTGCCGATGCTAGAAATCCATCAGCCACCAGTCGTCTTCAAGCTGCTGGGCACGCTTCGCATGACCGTCGACGGACAGGGTGAGTGGGGGAAGAAAACCGCACGCGATCCGCATCTCTGACAACATATGTTTTTCCAGAGAAACTCGCTCTGGAGCTGCTGAAGAACAAGACGCTGATCGAGCAGCTGGTGCACTGGAGCAAATCGTCGGACTATGCGGGCGTCACCGGGGAGTCTCTGCGCCTCATGGCCTGGCTAATTAAGCACGCCTACCTTACCAAGATCGCCTACGCCCTTCCGCGCAAGGGAGATGCACCCGCCGAGCAGATTGCCGACAGGATTCCGCTTACCCAGGACTACGATCGCAGCAGCTTGAGCGAGTTCCTCGCCAACGAGGGCACCGTAGAGGCCATGGTCAGCATGCTCACTGCCCAACACCTGGTGATGCAGAACGAAGCGCTGATCGCTCTGTGCATCCTATCCGTGGTCTACCTGTCCCAGGCAAACGAGGCGGCGCAGGCTCAACGGCTGCAGGACGAGCTGGTCAAGTGCGAAGTGGGCAAAAAGCTGGCTGAACTCATCAGCAAGTCGTCGGACACCATGACCAAGGAGATAGTCGAGAACCTGCAGAACTGCGTCAACCTGCTTAAGTCTTCCGAGCAGCTGGTGGCGCATCTGGAGCAGCACAACATCAACGAGCTGCTGAAGTCTATTCCCATTCTCACCGAGTACTGCACCTTGTAAGGGAAACTTGGGCGTGTCATTGCATTTATCCCAGCACCGCAGGATGCCTCACAGTAGGATGGGTCGATTTGTACGGTTGCAAATTAACATAAATATACTTAGGGGCGAACAATTATCTTTGGACAATGCTTTGCTATTTTTCGTTAGCTTTTCTCCTAAAACAAAAGAAAGGTACCTTTTCGAAAAAAAATTTGTGTGGTTTATAAACATAATGTTTGCTTTATCGACTAGAACAATTTTTATTGAATTGTAAAAATAACAAGTTTATGGAGTTTTAGAACTGATGTTATACCACAGTATCAGCCAAAGATAACTTTTTGCTCCTATTATTCCATGTTCTTTTTAAAAATCAGCCCACCCACACACTCAAAACCGAAAATTGTAGTTTTCACCTTAGAGCAACGATCCAGATGTAGACTTGACTGTAGTTTGGTAAGATGTAAGTGCAGATGCAGAAATTAAGCACACTTAAACACGCGAACACGAGAAGAGCGGAATGTATTTTTTAGACGCAAGCGTATTTTGACTGCATTTATGAGAGAAATCCGATGGAGAGAGGGAGGAGGATACAAATCGTATAAATATTTATAATATACATAACATATACGTATAAATATAATAATAATAATAATTTAGCATATTAATCTTTTCTGTTACATGATTTTTAAGAGCACAATAACAACAAATCGTGGTGATATCGCTAAATATATTTAATAAATGTATTTTATGTATTGTACTTATAATTTTTATTCGAACCCTTTTAAACAAACCGTTGCTGGCACACACCAAAAACGAAAAGATAACAAATCATTTAAGCGCACAATGTAATTTAGGTATTTTAATTGGTGCACAGACACACATTGCAAACACCATCTATTTATTGTAAAACTCAGCGAAGTTATCCAATGCATTTTTAAGCTAACTTTTAAACATTAACAAAACTGCAACTCAGTAACAATCAGCAATCCGAAAATAGTTGAAACTCAATAATGAAAGTATGCAAATTTTACAAATCGTAGTCGTAGAGTACTACCAATTTTACCAATTATTAAATACGATGTACTAAACCGTTTGGTCACCAAAAACTATAAATTAAAAAGCACAATTCAAGAGAAATGGTGTTAATATATAAAGCGTTGAAACACCCACATACACACGTTCACCAGAAAACATATTTATGAATTCTAAACACAATAATGTACATTTAATAATTCAAATAAAATTTGAAATGCATGAGTAATAAGAGAAAACCAGTTGGATTTGTTATGAAATTTAAATCGAGGGCGCCAAAAGCTGGTTGTTATCGATACTTCGATAAGAGGGTTAAGGATGGTCTGCCTGAGTAAGCCATAATAATTAATCTGCATTTACTGAAAATATAAATATGTTTATATATATAGATAAACCATTAGATAATGTGAATTATTTACTTTAATAGTAATTTTGATTGCATTATTTGTTATGAAAGACTGTGCTTGACACACCACAATGTGTCATCACTAGACATCGAAAAAAACATTCCAATTTCACTGCTGCGATTTCACTTTCACAAAACAAACTAAAGCTGCGCAAGGTAAATAAACAGAAAAGGAACAGGTGCAAAAGGCGTAGGCTATCAAATTTCCCAGTATCCAAAATAAACATAAATACTATGGCGACGGTAAATTGTGCAGCGGATTGCGAGAATTCCGAGTCCACGTCCGCGTCCTTGAAAATTGTTCCAAAGGACTATGCTTACCCACTGCTGGATGATCCGCAAAGGAGTCTTGCCACGCCCACCGAGGGCGGCGAGACGCTTGGTATCCGCGGTGGCTTCAGTTACTTCCATTACGGATGCGATGGCCACCAGGATGCGGGCTGGGGCTGTGGCTACCGCACTCTGCAGTCGGCCATTTCGTGGGTCTGCCGACGACGGGATGCACATGAGCCTGTGCCCTCCATTCGGGAGATCCAGCAGATCCTGGTGGCCCTTGGCGACAAGGGAGCCCAGTTCGAGGGCTCTCGCGACTGGATCGGCACGCTGGAGGAGTTCTACGTGATCGATGTGCTCTACCAGCTGCCCTGTCGCATTCTGCACGCCACGGAGCTCAGCTCGCCGGAGGTCCTCGCCCAGATTCGCAGCTATTTCGAGGACTATCAGGGCTTTATCGCCATGGGAGGACTGAGTGACACATCCTCCAAGGCCATAATTGGCTACCATTCCAGTGCAGAGGGTCGCATCTTCTTCTTGGTGGTGGTGAGTCAAGAAGTTAGATCATTTTATGACCTGGTGAACTCATCGCTTGCTTTCCTTTTTAGGATCCCCATTTCGAAGGCGTGCCCAGCTCCCGGCAGCAGTTAATCGATCAGGGCTACGTCCGTTGGATACCCGTCGACGAGTTCCCCGCCAGCACGTACAATCTCTGCCTCATAATGCAGCCGTAGAGGCACCTCTCCGTACTTATTCTAGCAATAAAACCAGCTGAGCACCTTGATTACCCATATTGTATTGCATGTAGCCTCATAGCCGTTTCTCTTCCATTTTAGCCGCTGCCGCCCAATGGACATTATCAATTATTGAATTCAACCTACCGATAATGGCGCTGATAAGCCGGCGGCATTGAGACCCAAATACTCGACGAACAGCTACTGCCAGCTGTTAGAATTAGCAAACAGTTGGAATTTATCGTAAGAAGCCGAAAAAAGACAGCTGAGCGAGCATGGACCTGATTCATCGCGCACTGCTCACCGCCTTGGGTGCATTTTCCGTGTTCTATGCCCTGGTTAAAATCAGCCTGGGATACTGGAAGCGACGAGGGATTCTGCACGAGAAGCCCAAGTTTCTGTGGGGCAACATCAAGGGTGTGGTGAACGGCAAGCGGCATGCCCAGGACGCCTTGCGGGAAATCTATGCCGCTTACAAGGGCAAAGCGCCCTTTGTGGGCTTCTACGCCTGCCTCAAACCATTCATCTTAGTGCTGGACCTCAAGCTAGTGCACCAAATAGTCTTCACCGATGCGGGGCACTTTACTTCGCGAGGACTCTACAGCAATCCCAGCAGTGAACCGCTGTCGGCTAATCTCCTGCAGCTGGATGGCCACAAATGGCGTTCGCTGCACGCCAAATCTGCAGAGATTTTCACTCCGGCCAACATGCATAAACTTTTGCCCAGGCTGACACAAATCTCCACGAGAATTCTAAGCGACCTGGGCAAGGAGAGCCTGCAAACTCGCAACATAAGCGAATTAGTGAGTGCCTACAGCGTGGAAGTGATGGCTTCAATGGCCTTTGGATTGGGAGGCCAGGATCACCAGGAGTTTGCCAAGTGGACGCGAAACTACTGGGGCGACTTTAAGCTGTGGCAGGCGTACCTGGCGCTGGAGTTCCCGCTCATCGCTCGGTTTCTGCAGTACAAAAGCTACGCGGAGCCGGCCATGGCTTACTTTCAAAAAGTGGCCTTGTCGCAAATGCAGGAACATCGGCGGAGGGATCGCCAGCCGCTGCAGACTATCCTGCAGCTGTACTCAAATGCCGACCAGCCCCTCGACGACGTCAAGATTGCGGCCCAGGCCTTTGGATTTCTTCTGGCCGGCTTGGGTCCCTTGAACGCTTCCCTGGCATTCTGCCTCTACGAGTTGGCCCGCCATCCAGAGCTGCAAGATCGATGCAGACTCGAGATAAGAAAGACACTGGAGCAGCACAGTGGCCAAGTGACGCCGGAGTGCCTTAGAGAGCTAAAATTTACGAAGCAAGTCCTAAATGGTAAGGATGGCTGAGCTTCCGTTGCTATGATTTTTGTCAGAAGTTTGGTGCGCTCCAAAGGTGATATATTACCACCCTATTAAGCTACCCTTCCTTTACAGAAACGCTTCGAATGCACACGCCTTATCCCTTCCTGCTGCGTCGCGCTACCAAAGAATTCGAGCTGCCTGGATCGGTGTTCGTCATTGCAAGGGGCAATAGTGTGCTGATACCCACGGCGGCGATACACAGAGATCCGGAAGTATACGAGGACCCGGAGCGATTCGATCCAGATCGGTTCGAGGAAGAGGCCAAGCGATCCCGGCCCCCGGCTTCCTTTCTGCCTTTCGGTGATGGCCTGCGAGGATGCATTGCCGCTCGCTTCGCAGAACAGCAGCTGCTGGTGGGTCTGGTGGCGCTGCTAAGGGACCACAGATATGCCCCTTGTGCGGAGACCACAATTCCCATGGAGTATGACAACCGGAGACTGCTCTTGATGCCCAAATCGGACATCAAACTCAGTGTGGAACGGATGGACTAGCTTTAGAGTGCTCCCTCTGTTGGAGTAACGCCTATTTTGTATTGTTTGCTTCGGTATTGCTTTACTGTACAAAGCGCTTAAGTTGTTTTTATATTTGTATATGCACTTAATTCGTTGATTTCCTTAAGCTGTGGACTTGTGTGATAATGCTGACGATGACTTTTATAATCTACTGCACCAAGCTCAACAACATGAACAAATAAATACCTTAATTGTTACATTAATTCATTGTGTCTTGGTCAAATTGCATACAAGCCTTTTAGCGCCATAAATTTTTATCTTTAAATTATTAATTTTTTGGTCATTTTGGACTGACAATCATTTCTTTTAGTCCTTTAACATTTTAAAAATGTGTATTTACTGAGCGACAAAGATTTTTGCCATGGACAAAAAAAGGTTTAAAATCTTTTAATACCGTCTAAAATTTCTCAAACTTTCACACTAGTGTGCATACGTAAATGAATAAAGTTTTGATTTGAATTTTATTTGTGAGTTCTGGTGTTTTGTGTAAGATTAAAATACAATTCAAATTTAAAATGCGCGCTCTGTTATTTCCCTTCAAATGCAGAGACTACAGAACGGTTATACTTTTCCCGTTAGCGGAGACTTACTCAGCAATTAGCGAGTACAACCACCATTTATCGATGACAACCTGCCAAAAATCGATATTACCGATGTTTTAAAAACATCGATGCTAGCATCGATGTTTGTCCAGCACTATTGTTTTTCGGACACTCTCGAACGATTCGGTCGCGGTTTTTTGTTTGTCTGCAAGAAAGCCCACTAGCCCACTCGAAGCGAAGGAAATCGAAAATGCGCTCGGAAAATCAGTCGTAGGCGGGGCGAAAATAACGGTTGCAGCGCCAAACTTCTAACTGTTGTCTGACCGGGAAAAAAGTGCGCGACAAAATTTTGCATTACGGAAATACGAGCGGGGAAAAGTGTCGGACTCGGTGCGAAAATCGGCGAATAATTCTATGCGATTTCCCGAGGAAAACGGAAAATTAAGCGTCTGTCTGCAAGTCTGCTGGCTGCGTGTGTGTGCGTGTCTGTGAGTGTATAACATAACAGAAAACATAACAACAACAACAAGGCAGCCAGGATCAACGGTTCTTCAGGGTAGTTTGTTTGAATTTGAACAAAGCAAAGCAAAAGCAAACGCAAAGCACACGAAAGCAGGAGTGAGAGAGATAAAGTGATAGAGAGAGGGGGATAACGGGAGAGCACACCCCACACACACACCCGCTCCTCTTCTTTGTGTGCGCTTTTGCCGCCTGGAAATGCAATGCTACACCAACAACAACAACGGCAAGGGAACGATGGGAAGCAGGGGAGGAAAGAACAACTCTTAATTGTCTGCAGCATCGTCGGCCGAAAAAATCAAACAAACGATTGCATTTAAGTCGCCCTGGGATATTTTCCAGACGAAAGTGCACTGTAAGTATCCTTCAAGGGTGCTCGTGGAACAACAACAAAAACCAAGAATCGAGTGGGGAGTGAGCTAATAATGCCAATTATCAGGGGTTGTAAGAACACGGGAGGTCGGTGGGGCGGGAAGGAAAGACGTTGCAGTTTACCAACAACAAGTTTGGACAGATTCCATTCCAGTGAGAATCAGATCCAAGGACTTCCAGTGACCATTCCAGGCGGTCGTGAGAACCAAAAACTCCTTTCACGGCCAATCCAAACAGGATTCGTTATACACAGTAAATAATTGAATTTAAAAAAGTTGCAATTACATACAACATTGATTACCCTTCCTAAAAATATAACATTTTTATTTAAATTTACAAATCAAAACAGTATTTTAATGGACAGAATTATATTAAATATTTTATTATATGTAATATTCTAGGACTTTAAAAAATGGTTGTTTGCCAAAGTTTGTTTTAAACTTTAATTGGATGAGAGATAACAAATTTCATTGATAATTCCCAGTAGAGCCATTTTTAAGAACATTATGGAAACTAAAAGTTTGATTAAAGCTTGGTTCAGATTGACGTGATGTTTTAATGTCTTTATTTTTGTGCCAATCGAATTTCTAATAATCTTACTAAAACCGAAACAAGGTAGTGTTAAAATTCATATACAAGTTAGCAACTTAATGACAAAATATAAATTTCGGATGTGCTTTTTCTCTGTGCACAACTCCCCTTTTAAAGTTGCGCGGTAATTGCGCAAGTGCAGGGACTTCTCTTTGGAATTGTTACCTGAACTCTGTTTATCTCGAAAGAGGTAATTTTTTTAATTCCGCCTGGGTCGTCTTTTTGTGGGGTGGCTTTGTGTTTCCTTTTCAATTTATAATCGCAACAGGAACCAGAGCAGCACGTCGACACCCATCAGAATAAATGTTTAAAAGTTGAAATTTCCCATTCGCCTATGCCTGTTCCCTATTCCCTTATCGCTCGAGTTTGTTCTCTTTGCATACCTTTCAAACGACTTTTGTGCGCGCCGTAATTTTAAATGGAGATAAGCCTAATTATTGAAATATTATGCCTGGATTTTGTTTACGTTTCGAGATTATTTTTTCACACATTTGTATAAACAAATGTTGCAGAACTTTTCAACAAAAACGAGCTGTTTCGGACTCGCTCCATAACGTGATATGCTCGGAATGTCTGGCTGGCGGTGCATTCGCTATAGCCTAGACAAATGGTAGTACTCAGATTCGAAAGTACGCCGGGATGCCTGGCCAAAAAGTGGCTGCCTTGGGTTATCTGATTCGCGTAGAGTAACCCAATCCGAAAACCATCCAGCCTGCCGCACCTGTGCAATTGCCAAAAACGAGAGAACTCAACAACAACAAACAACGGCAGAAGGGGTACAGAAAGAAAGATAAAATTAACCGCAAACAGCTGTCGGGCATTGGAAAAAACTTGCTCCTGCACAGAGAAAAATACGGTTATATCGGTCCTGATATTATATTAAAAAGATTTTGTTAAAAACATTTGAAAAATAAGGAGGAAAAACATTTTTAGGTATATTTGTTGATATTTTTGAAATTGTCTAGTACTAATCTGAATAAAAACAAAAGGATCGTCAATCTAGAACTGAAATACAATTAAAAAAATCATATTCAAAATTAGAAGAACAATTAATAAAATGTTCAAAATTAAAAAAAAAACCTTAAAAATACCTAAAATTGAATGATGCAGTTTTTTTCGGTGAGCTTGCCACGCTAAGTAAACAGAAACCAGCAACTTGCGTCTTAACAAAATGCAAACAAAACTGCACAAAAGGAGAAATACAAATACCAGTGAATAAAAATAATTTTATCTTTATGGAGAAAGGCCGCTTCACCGGCCCCACTCCTCGTCGCATAGAAACAACACGGTAGGCTCTGGTTCTTTTCTAAACACGAGAATACGGCCAAAACAAAGAAAACACGTAAACTGTTTGGTGTGCAAATTTGCTTTAGCTCTGTATCTTCTTCTTAATTCATTAATAATGTCCTATTCTATTCATCCTTACTTTCCCATCCTTGTTTATTGTTTTTGTAGTCGTATAACTTTTAATTACATTGCTTAATTTATTGTATTGTTTTTGGTAAAATCAGACTTAGTTCATCAACAATTTTTAGTGACATTATTTTTAAGATACAAATCTCAAAAAGGGAATTTTTCCTTCTTAGTATAAGTACTAAAGTACTATTCTTAAAACTGAAGATTATTTAGGGGACAGGAATAATCATTTCGCTGACACTGATATTTGCTTATTTGTTGCCTGGTTATTTTTGGTGTTCCTCTTGACCGATATCTTACTATAGTCGCCAACTGTTTTCAATTGGTAAACAAGAAAAACGGCTGAAAACTTGTAAAACTTTAGAGCAACTTAGCTTGAATGGCTGCATTTGATTAGCATGTTGCTGGGACTGCAACTCGAAGTTTTGTTATTGCTACTCTGCCCACTCACAAAAAGATTTTCGTTTTCGTTTGATTGGTGAACTGCATGGGCGTATCTTGTTGTTTGAATGAATCCGTGCAAAGCCGTGAATCCGAGTCTCCAGTCTGTTTGCCCGCCCACTCCCCACGTCTGGATTTCGGAATCTTTCGTAACCACTTTCGATTTTTGGGGTTTGTCCTAATGAAAATCGTGTCTAATCTAACCCAAGTGTGGCCTCCGAGGGGTTTTAATTGGGGCGGGTTGCGTGCCGATTATTCCCGCGGATTTGCGAGTATGGCTCATTAGAGCTCATTCAAAAAGTCCCAAACTTTATTGCTGCTTTGGGCAAATGTAAAGAGTTCAGCCCCAGAAGCGACACTAAAACGGATTTCCTTCTATTCTCGTTTCTACTTAGTGAACATTAGTTTTGGTGGGGCTGGCAAATTAGCAAAACCGAGATTCTTTTGGAATTCCCTGGCCCGAGTAAATGACTGCCATTTTCTTATGTATGGAAAAACAAAAGCTGTGAACGTCTTTTATGCTAACGAGACTGGAAAGGCAAGAAAAAAGCAGTGAAAATTCACATTTGCTGATGGCCACAAAGCTGTCATGAAGGAAGCAGAACAAAACGTGCTGATGGAACCGGCAAACAAGAACATAACAAACATGATAAAGTACAGGGTAACATGTGCCGGCTAACGGCACTCTGGTTAATCATTAATAACCATTTACCATGGCCAAAACGCCAAGAAAAATAGACATAAAGCGGGAGCTCTAGTGTTAATTTTAGAAAATGTACGGGCTCTGGGATTTTTTGTTAAAATAAGTGAATGTAAATTTACCCATCTTAACATTGGCCTGTCAAATATTTGTATATTCTGATGAGTTCTTGGTAAGTTAAGAATGATTGCATCGTTTGTATCAGCCATGATACAAAATTAGTCTTGAAAGTAAACCAAAACTTAAAGTACGAGAAGTTTCAAAACTTTTGTAGGCGAAGCACTTATCGCTTTTACTATATTTTGGAATTCTTCTTAAAAAAAAAATTACAAATTAAATATTATAAATAATTTTTTTTTTTTATTATTTAATTAAATACCCAATATACAATAAAAAATACTAACTTTAATATTTTGTGAGTTAATAAATTTAGCTTGAAAATCCATTAAAAACTTTAGGTGTAGGTTAATAAAAATGGTTATTTTTCTGCAAAATATTTTTAGATTTAAATGAGTAATCAGTAGAATTTTACTTGTGGAAAATATCTCATTTATGTTGAGAAATTCCATCCAGCTGTGCCCCGCCTATGGGTTCTCGATTTTATTTTTGTTTCGGCTGCCTTGCCATGTGTAAACTTATAATTTTATGCACAAATCGATTAAACGCCGCCAAATGCCGAAAGTTTATTTCCAGCGGCCAGTGAAAAATAACTCTCGAGTTTGGTGTTTACAAATTTGTGGGCGTTTGCGTGGCGAAATGTGTTTTGTGTTCCACTTTTCTCGGTTCTCTGTTTTTTCGGACAGTTTCAGTTGCCTGATAACTTTCGATCGATATTGATCGATTTCCACATTTGTTGGGCAAAACAAATAAGCGTTTACACTTCTTCACTGGCACTTCTGCTGATTAGATAAGCAACTTATCAAAGTGGGATGTCTATCAGTTTCAATTATCGATGAATTGGCCTAATTTACAACAAGTCGAATGGGCTGCGAATTATTCAATTAAATTCAAATCTAGCAGCCACAGATACGGAATAAAGAGAGATTTCCCAATGCAAGCTCGCAAACATAAACACTCAGTGTT
Organism: Drosophila kurseongensis; assembly: GCA_018153305.1. Classification (NCBI taxonomy): domain Eukaryota; kingdom Metazoa; phylum Arthropoda; class Insecta; order Diptera; family Drosophilidae; genus Drosophila; species Drosophila kurseongensis. Next base: position 12,007,847 of record JAECXX010000004.1, on the reverse strand, counting down.
TTCCTTGTTGCTATATTTTATTCATAGAAAATTTGGGTTAATGACGTGCCATACGCCTCTTGGTGGGTGTGGCAGGGGGAGGTGGGTGGCAGGCGGTTGGGGGAGAGAGCTAAAGCAGATGCCCTCACAAATCCCAGAAACATCAAATAGAAAATGCAATGCAAAGCACAGATGACGCTAAAGATAGAAAACCATAGATAAACATGAATGTTTGAGCACATGTGTGAGTTTTGTGCTTGTGACTTTGTCGATTCCGTTCATATAAAAACTTGATCTTTTGATTATCATCGTTTTATGCGTTCTTTTCGCTTTTCTTTTCACCGAGCAACCACTCGACGCATTTGATGATCGACGCTTTTCTAACTCCGGATTACAAAGACCAGACCCCGGCACTCAAGACCCCAGACCCCAAACCCAAGACCCCAAGACCAAGATCAGACCAAGGGCCGAGACATCTCGACACTTGGCTGACCACAGATGGCCATAGTTGTCCAAGCTGCTGATACTCGTAGTTGTTGGTGAAAGTGTAAAGTCATGACGGTCTGCTGCTGATGCACAATTCGCCAGCAACAACGTATCGCTTACCTTCCAACTGACCACATAAATCTGCTAAAAGCCAACATGACATTGTAGACCTTCTCCCGCAATCGCTCTCTATTTTTCGAGGAGTACAAATCCACGTAGCAGCTGTAACATTATTTGTTTTACCAAATCCCACTCAGAACTTATGGGACAAAACAAAACCCAAGAAAAACAGAACTTATATAGGCGGAGTGGATATGAAAGTCTCCAGCAGTGCATTAAAGTGGTGGGCAGGAGAAATTAGAACTTTCAGGTCTATTTTCAGTTCGTTGACATTTCCACTGAACTGTGTAAATTGATTTAATATTTCGTTAGGAAATTATTTTTTTTTTGAATTTATTTTATTTTTAAGAATTTTGTAAACTAAGTATTATGATTTTCCTTAGATAAACTTTTCAAATTAAGAATTAAAAAACTGTGAGTAGTATTAAGCAACAATGTTAACGACGAAAAGAAAGGGTTCTTTGTGAGCTTTGGCATAGACCCAGTTTTAGTTTAAATAACTCTTCTTAAAAAAAAACAAAATGATATGGGGTTGACCATATTATTTTGTTTTTTTTAAGTAGAGTTATTTAAACTAAAACTGGGTCTATGCCAAAGCTCACAAAGAACCCTTTCTTTTCTTTTTTTTTTAAGAAGAGTTATTTTTACTAAGAATTCGCAATATTTTATTTTATATTATATATTTAATATATATTAAATAAAAGTCCTTTGTTCAAAACTGTGTGCACATTTCTGATACATTTCTCAAAAATTATTTGATGATAAGAAACTGAACTATACCGCTTTTAATTCGTTTTTAATAAAAATAATTTGTTTTCAAAATGTTTGAAAACTTGTTATCACAGTTCCTGTTCCATATCTTAAGATTTTTGGGACTCGCCAATATCGGCCAGACTTCCTCTGTGTTTGAGTTATCAGTAAGTATTTTTAAACGAGCTGAGAATGTGCAGAACTGGGTTCGCTCATGAAATGATAAGTATCCCCAAGCTTAGGATAAGTCCAGAGTTATTGCTTCGACACGTTGTTGTTTGGTCCACCCCAGTGCCGTTCATCTGCCTTTAAGCATAAAAACACAATGAACAAAAACGGGGGAATGCAAATGGGACAGATATGGCGGTGCGTGTGCTCACATCTTTTGGTGAGCAATTAACGGCAGCAACTCTGTCTGTCTGTCGCCCTTGACAAAAGTGTATGCAACACTTGCCCCTCTCCTGCTTTCCGTCAGTCAAGTCACTTCCTGTAATAGAAAAACAGGCAACATGCAACACAGCATGAAAGATGTACACACAGATACAGATGCGGTCAAGGCAATAGAATAGGACTAATAACCTTTGTGACAAAAATATTTTATGTGTATATACATAATGTTTTGAATAACAAAAGTTTTTAAATGATGGGCACAATAAACTAATGATAAGAAAAATTGTGATCTTAAGTTGTGGTCCTTTAAAATAAAAGCAGAGGTAGATGTTTGTTTTTTCGATAAAACTGTAAAAAGTATAATCTAAATAACCTCGATGACGATAAGCAGCTTTCACGTTCAATCATGGAATAAGATAATTTTTGTATATTATTTCGTACCCTTCTGTACATATAGGATTCTCACGTTCGTGCCTTCAATTGGAAGGCACCTACCCTTCTCATGCAACGCAGCTTCCGTTTGTTTCAACAGAAATCTCAGATAAACCGCAGATATAGAGCCGCAAAGAGAACGGCAGCAGTAAATAGGGCGGAAAATTATGCGTAGTTGAAATTAAAACGCATCCAGCATAATCATCAGACATAACAAGAACAACACCCCAAGCATCATCATCATCATCGCCAACTTGACATTTGAGCGAGTTTTGATGCGGGTTGCCTTCGCAGACGGAGTCAAATCCCCAGTTCTCACTAACCAATGTTCCCTCGTTGTAAATATGTATACGTTTGTGGCCGGGAAAAAGGTTTTTGCTCTTCTTCTGGGGCTACTTTGCGAAATTGTTGTTTTCCTGCTTTTGTTTTTATTGCACGATTTGGTAATTTGGACTTTGGCTACTGCCGCAATAGTTCCCCCGATCGCATCACGATCTGCAGGCCTGACCTCAGGTTGATTTTGCGGCCCATGCTCTCTCTCTCTCTGAATTTCCCAAGCCAGCATTAGCGAGTTATCTTTATGTTGAGAAAAACTCTTATTTCCGCTGTGGAAGTAATATGGGTTAACCTCGCCTTGTAGACCTAATATGAACATACACCACTACTTGCCCAACCAGTTTGAGGCTTATGATTTAAATGCAGCCAGTTAACTGGGTCAATGTTTCGTGTATATAGCCGACTTTATGCGTCTTAAACCAGATTTAACGCAGTCAATTGCCAAAAACAACAACAACTTATTTCCGCAACTGCAAAGGAAATTGCAACTCTGCAGCAACACCAACGACATCAGCAACAACACCAACAACAACAACACCAACAACAACAACACCAACAACAACGACAACAAAGCGGGCCTGTCATCGTTCGCTTTGTGGCCACAATTTTATCTCGAGAGGTCATTTACACTATTCAGCTAAAAAGAAGAGAGCGAACAAAAAGCGAGACAGCAGAAAGTCTACTTGTACTTCCACGCTGTTTGTGAGAATGTGCGTCTGGCTTTTCCCGGCGAGTTTGTTGGGCCCGTCTTTTAGTACCCTGTACTTATATCGAAAAGTCCACCTATATATATCAAAACATAGTGCAAATCTGAATATTTTAAAGAATGATTATGTCTTTAAAGACAGCGCCATAACTTTGAAGATATGAAATATAATTGGAAACTAGAGTTCTTCCTGAGTTCGAATATTACATATACCAAATAAAAGCTCTTAACTTATGATGTAGTATCCAAAAAAAGCTTTTAACTGATTTGGAAAGAGATAATTATGAATAGTTGTATTACAATTACCATGAATTACTAATAACTTTATTACAAATTACTAACCGTCATTGTTTTTCTGGGTGCATTTGGATGGTCGGAAACGCTTTCTTCTCCCTTTTTCGAGTGCATACTTTACAAATTTCAGTACTGGTAATTCCATAGTCGGAAATCTCGTCCCTATCGCCTTCGTTTTTCCTCTTTTGCCACAACTTGTTCTGTGATGCTTTCTTCTGCGTCTTCACGCAGACATAGACAAAAGATACGCAGTCTAGGCAATCAGCTCCAGCGGCTGTTGATCACTTGTGGGCTTTGGCTTCCTCCACGCTTGAGTGTCTATTGTGAACGCTTTCTGAATGCAGCGGTGCTACACAGGCCCATGTACATTTATATGTATGTACATATAAACGAACACTTGTACCCGAGAACTTCACTCGGAGCAGCCGTCAATGTCATAATCAGCCCGAAAAAGCATAGAAGTGAAGAGATACGGCCTCAAGTGGTATCTTGAGACCCGAGCTGAGCTTAGGCCAGTTCCTGGTCGAAGGTTATTACTCGGGGGTACCTGTAAATTTGACGCCTCTCTAATTGCTTCCAAGGCTTGATGGCGACCGGAGTCGCGATAGTTTTCTCGGTTTATCTGCACTTTCGAAAGCCGCGGAAACCTGCATAAGTGTAGTCACGTATGGCGAACCCACAAATGGGTCAAAACTATTGCACTTCCCCGACGAGTGTCGTTTGCATGGGCCTCAGGTCCGGAGTTTCAATTGCAATGCCCGTAAATTGTATATGCTACTTCCTGTCCGTCGCTCCAAGACATATCAATTATCAATTAATAATTAACAATTAGCCGCGCTACATGACCAATAAATCAAAAGGCTCATATCAGCAGGAGCCCAACACTCACGCACTTAAAGCACTCTCAATTTGGGTCAACGATCCCCAAATAAAGTTGTATATTGCGCCTACGCCACTAGGAAACTCCATCGCTACGTCGTATATTAATAAGCCTAATTAAGCATAATTTCTTGTTTGGAAAGACACGATGGTTTACATTTTTGATTATTTACGACAATAATCTGGTTCAGCCCCATCAGCGACGAATTTCGAAGATTTATGGGGGATGAGACAGAGATTTCGATCGGAAGTGCTTGTAGATCTGTTTGTTAAGCATGGTTATTTATAAATTGCTGAATTTTTAATATTTTCCATTTATTTTTTCAGATCTTTCCACCGCACCACAAGGAAATGTTAAATTTGCTTGGTTTTTCCTATCAATATAAAACACAATAAAATTACCCAAATAAACTCAACCGAATAATTGAACGACGAACGACGAAATTTAATCGATATCTCTACTAAGCCAGTTAAATACTAAGAAAACATGGATCTAAGTCTGGAACGCGATAGCTCCGCGCTGGGTAGTCTGTTCCAGCAGATTATCAATGACATGAAGGTGAGTTTTCCAACTTGTTGTTCTATAGTTTCTGCGGAAATTCAATGTAATTTTAAACACGAACTCTGCTACCGAATGTTCCGTTTTCGGGTTCTTGGAATTTAAAAGCATTTTGGGGAAACCGTAATAACCTGACCCCGATCATATAACAGAAAAGCAACAAAATGAAGTGATTTCATTTTTGCTGAAATTGTTCGACAATATGAACCGACTGGTTGTCTCAATTGTTTGCTATTGTGCCAAGAACTCATAGAATTGGTCTGAAATGCTCTTGTGTGTAAACAAAAGCCTCAAGCTAATAATGATAAACAAATATCATCAGCCAAGGTCAAAGCAAACACACAAAAGCCCAGGCGAAGCAATTAAGTTCTGATACAGAGCAGTAAATTAATGCAAAAGAAATGTTTTCTTTACAATAATAAAATAAATACTGAAACGTACATATATTCTCTCTCATTTGATGCTGAAATGGTTTTGTTTTTCATTTATGTATCTCTAATTGATTTAATGGCAAGAAATAAAATTGCAAAATCGTATCTAGCAAAGTCAAACAAAAAATTCTCCACATTTTTCTCATTTATCTTAAGCTCGTGGCGAAACACGAAACTTTACTTCGCAAGCTTTTTGTTGATTTTTTTTATCATTAATTGATTTCATTGCTATCTGTTCATTGAGTGGTATCAATAATTTATGGCACCCATGACGCCATTTGTGGCAACTTACTTTCATAAAAAAATGTTTATTGCGGTTATATAAAGTCGGGCCAGGCAATTTCATTTAACAAGCTTAAATTAACACCGTGTGCTGGGTTTCTGAAATGGGAAAATCTTTATCGCTGGCTTAGCCTCTTGGGAGGAAATCGCTGGGATAGGCTCCCGGGATATGATATTATGGGATGGGATGTTGTATTCCCCCCGACGAACTACTGACAGCTGCCAATGATTAGTGACTTAATGGCACGAATTGAAAGCAGGTAATACATTAACTTCCCTCCCAGTTCTTATTCACTTCATTTTGCTTCGCTTCTTCTCCTCCATTCACTACTTTCCGATTTCTGCCTTACATTCTATTTTTAATACCAGCAGAACGAATATGAACTTTAACATTTGCTATCCTTTTTTTGAAAGGCATATTGGCGTTAAGAAGCGTTGCGAAAAATGTTTTTTTAAATACATTTGAACCAAACCTATATTAAAAATTTGTATGGTATTGAATCCGACACTCTTCCATAAAAAAGGTGTTTATTATTCACATTCTGTAGGCAGCACTAGAAATATTAAAATGTAATAACCTTAACCTCCTTTTTAAGTAATATTTATAGTAATTTATATTTTAGATTTTATTTTTATTGGGAAACATAAAAGTAGCAAATAACTAAAATAAAAAATTTAAAATAAAATATTTTAAATATGGTAATGAATTTGAAGCAACAAACTATTATTTTCGTTCTTTGGCTGCCAGCGTATTTGCAGTTTACGATCTCTAGCTCTCCCTTTGCCTCATTTGCTATGCTGAGGAAAATTACATTTTCAGCACATTGTGATTGTTGTTCTCCCGCCAGCTGCTCACCGTCGCCTCATGGACAGGTGTTGGAATTCGCTGCGTCTTAAGTCTGTCGGCGGGGCATAGTACCGAAATAAACCAGCGGCGGGAAAGGAAAGATGAATGGCACCGCCTTCCCGCCCGCAGCTTGCTAATAATAGGAAAATGCTGGGCATCTTCCCTTGGGGAGTGTGAACCCGAGTTTGGAGCCAGCCGACGGCTGTCAGATGCGGGCGAGTGCATTTTGTATTTATGAAATTTGGAAATTGTTCGGCACGCAATTGTGCAGAAGTTGCTGCTCTTTTTTTTCAACCTGAGTGTGAACTAGAGCAGAAACACACTCGTACTGCCAGAGCATGTGCAATATGAATGCCCACATACAACTGTGTTTGGATCACCTTACCAGGTAATTCTTGCTGCCTTGCTTTGCTCTGATTTTGGCCTGATTCATGGCAATAGATTGTCGGCGTTGCCGTTTTGTGGGCAGATCTGCTGGCCAACTTTTTCATAGCCGGCAAATGCCATTGCAAATGTCACAAAGTTGCAGAAGATGCAAATGAGCCGCAGGAGAGAGTGCGGCAGCATTTTTCTCTTGGCTCTTGCTTAAAGGTTAAGCCAAAAGGCAGAAGGCTGTGTGGTAGCCCGGGCACTAAAATTAGTTTCATTTTAATTGCTTGGCTGCCTTTCTGTCTGACTTCGTTTGTTTTTTCTCTACCTTTTTTATTTTTTGGCAACAGACCAGAACAAATTTATGCCCATGCCAAGGCAGAAACAGAAACTTCTTAGAGGCTGCCGCAACTTCAATAAGCGTAAAGTCGAAACAGAAAAACGGCTTACATTATTTGCTAATTTCATTTCTGAAATAGTTTTTCTTAACGGGAACCGGCAATTAAGTGCGGCTAATTCTTGATTGGTTAGTCGGTCCAAAGTTTATCCACGCAAGCCCAAAACGAATCGAAAGATATATAATATCGCATTAAGCAAACTTAAAGGTTGTTAACTTCACCCAACCGCGCTTCGCTCCGATGGCTGCACTTTGGGGCAAGTGTGGCAAGTGTGTGAGATGAAGATACATATTAAACCAGCCACCCCAACGAAAGACAAGCAATCGCCGGCTAAGCCGACAAATTGTCACTTTTGACAATAGGTAATCTCCGCTACGCTGCCGCGAATGTTGGTAACAGAAAACGACTGGAAAACGCACTGCAGTTTGTTATGAGTTTTCCGCAAAAGTGAAATTTTTCTGCTCTCTGAACCCAGCTGAACCGAACGTGTCGCTTTCTTCACTGCTCGCCAAGCTGCCACTTTTGCGGCTTCCACGTTTGTGGCCCTGCAACAATTGCCGCAGCTTTAATTTGCTTAAGATGCTCGGCCAGGCCATCAAACCACTTTAATGTCGTTAGGTAAAAACAATTTCATTAGCTTTGTGTTTATTTTGCAAGTTAATGTGCGTTTAGTAAAAGAAACCTGTGCTACTTTTCGTTCTATCGTTGTTTTGTTTTTGTGTAAGTGCTTTATATCGTGCAGTGTGTTTTTTATTTAGGTAAATCGTTAAAAACTTTAGGGCAAATGTAAGACACTTTTAAAGTTTTAATATTGTCCATAATCTTTAAAGTTAATGTTTGATAAAGAGACAACGAATTCAATGTAATTTGTATTTTTATCGATAGTAACATTCAAGGTGTTTAGTAATTAAAAACCAAAATTTAACGCTCAAAATGCCAACCATTTTAAATTGTCTTTAAGTCATAATGATAAAAAAGGGAAAACTAAAATGTTAACTGAAGTTTGACATTACTTTAAGACTTCTATGGAACAGAATACGGGAAACTTCAAAATGTTACTAAAAGGTGCCCCATTTTAGTTGCTTATTATTGTTCTATACCGATATTTGTGGCTAGAAAATTAAGTGATAGGTAAATCAGACCGTATATGGTCATGAAGCTGGCTCCGAGAAAGAGGCCAATGGCTCCGCCGAACGACATTATCAACTGATCTGTGCTGAACACGACCCTCCGCTTCATTCCCATCTTGGGAAGACCCATCTTGATGATCATCGTGCGCTCGAACTGCTCGCCCACATAGTTTTGATCGCCCTGAAGGAATGATAAAATAGGTTAATTGGGGGTCTTAAGAAGAGGGCCACTCCCTTGATCACACCCACCCCACTCTGTTCGTCCTCCTCGATGATGTTGTAGGTGTTTTCCCGGCACAACGGGAAGCAATCGCAGGGCTTTTCCAGCCACTTGGAGCGGGAAAGGCAGAGCATTCCGGATATGTTGCAAATTGGAGCATTGGGAGCTGCCACATAGAAATAGGGCTTGCAGTTGCACAGACTTAGGGCCCACTTAATCCGGCACTCCAGTCGACACAGACTCGGATAATACGGCTTTAATAAATCATTTATAACTATTTAGAACTTTCCAAGTTCGACAAACAGCCAAAACTCACGCTATAGTACTCGAGATTGTTTTCGTCATTGTAGCGACACTTGCGATATGCCACCGGTAAGTTTCGCACCTCGGTATCCGCCGAAATCGAGTGAACCAGAAGCTTGAGAACGTAGGAGCTTTTGACCTTGGCGTCAAAGGTGACAGTGCGAAGATCGTTGGGAAGCATCATTTCATTGACATCGTGCAGGTACTTTAAAGTCATTTAAGATTATATGATTTATATTCAAAAGATACTATATAATAGCTTCTCACCAGAAAAACATGGGTCATGATGCTATTAAACGGCTTGTGCATTATCTGGCACTCGGTGAAAAAACCACATTGCCTTACTGCCGTCACATTCAAGTCTTGTCTGAAAAAGAAAATAAGCAACCAGACCAGATATGTGTAAAGTAGGTGGAAGCAGTTTCTCGATCAGCAAATATCTATCTAAATAAATATTTAAATATATAGATTAAATATTTTATATATAGATTCTATTATTTTTAAGGTAGGCAATAACTTAATTATTATAATTGTTAAAGCCATTGTAGAGGCATACTCACATTTTGCCGTAGGGATTCCCGTACCTGGTCAACTGGCTGGTCGTCTGGCACAGTCCCACCTCCGTTATGATCGGCACCAGGAGCACATGATTTTTAGGGGGAAGAACCTTCTCCTGTAGCTTCAGCAGAATGTCCAAGTAGGGCAGGTTGTCCAGACTAGTGTCATTCTCGAAAGGCTTTAGCTCGTGCAAAGTGGTGTACTTCAGGCGGTTAAGCACACGCAAAAAGTCGGCGTAGTAGGCTGCCTTTGTTGGATCTGCCGAGGAGTTCACTCCCCAAGTCCTCGATTATAAATACGAAACATTGTAGTATCAATTCCGTATTTAACTTACAAATGAATACAACAATGCCTTGGAAATTGTCCCTTTCTTTCTATTTAAAGTAAAACTCACTGATTTAATATCTGGTCTACCTGCTCATCGGACTCGTAGTTGGTGCAGAGTGTCACCCCCAGAAAGGTGAAGTTGCGCAGTGCGAAGAGGTACTCGTACTCGTAGACAATCGGATTGTCCCGGAACCGCTCCCACTGGTTGAGGCAGCTGCTGATGGCATAGTAGGCGGATGCCACAACCATGATCACCCAAAAGACGCGCTCGCTCCAGTGGAGATCCCTGCGGGCCACATAGGGCATACCGTGGATGGATGACTCCTCGCAAGCCTCGGCGCTCCAGTCGTGCGAGCTGTATGGATGTATCGGCTTGCTTTCCTGGGACTTCATGATGAACTGAACGGAAGTTCCTCGCATGCGACTCCTACAATATCTGTAATGCCTCCCAATGTTCAAAGGCATGTTGTGGGTTGTGTTCGATTATAAACTTTAATGGTATTTCGCTGTATGTTCAGCATGCATATATAATTGCCACGATTAGAGCTAGAGCTTCTTTAATGTCCCGCGGAACTCGCTGCAAATGGACACTGGTCGCTTCACATTGCGATTGTCGAAGGCCTCAAATTGCATCGCGAGCTTGTAGCGCCCTTCCAGATTGGGAACATTCAAACTGCCCTTCAATTCGATTTCGTAGTTAGGGGCATAATTTAAAACAGCCTAAAACAGATAGGGCTGATTGAAGGATTGTCTGAAACATCGGGTGCTATAATCAATTACCCCAGGTGTGTTTAAGCACTTGCTCTTGATCTCATCGGTATTAATGATGTACTGCGTCCAGAACTGATACCATTGCTGATTCTTTTCAAACATGCTCTTACAAAAATTGTTGCTGCTGGTGGAGAACATCGTCTTTTGCCAGGTACCCTTTTCCAGGCGATTAACTTGAGCCAAAAACTAACGCATAATAAAATAGTTTATATGTAGCAGTTCCCTTAAGGACAACTTACCTTTATTGTGTCCCCAGGCTGGACATCTTTCCAAACGACTGTATGTTTTCCCTCAACTTTAATTTTGCTTCCCTCGTTGGTAAATTTTAAAGAGGACATGTCGAAGAGGCCTTCAACGTTGGAAGGATTTCCAGGACTATTGGTGCACGGGGCAAAAATGCCGTTGTCGTCCAATGTTAACTGGTAATCAATGGCACCAGTTAAGCAGACCAGTTGGAGCATCAGGATCGTTAACGAAGCCCTCATTTTAACAAGGTTTTGGTATCCGGATAAACTGGCCAGAACCTGCTCTATATATATACAGTATTCTATATATTCTAATTGCACACACAATCAAATTCGATAACATCTTTATTAAAACATTATAAATGGGCGTATTCATTCTGGCAAGCTAATAAGTATGTTAGTTCTGATTTTTATGCGATTGGAATTGATACTCTGTTTTTATGGCACGTGCAGCCCCTAATACTGATCGCGATTTTTACCTCCACTTGCTCTGCGGTCTTTATCTTATTCTTTAATGATCCAGACCGATAAGGAATTATTTTATTTTTATTTTAAATTTTTTGTATATTAAAAATTCTCGTGAAACACATTTGTTTATTTAGCGAGCACTTAAAAAGTACGTGTAATCAAAATACTTCTCTTCATTTATGTTGGCTAGGAAAAATCTTTTTCACGTTTTAAGAACTTTGGCTGTCCGAATTTCGAAAAAAACCGTCAACACGCCCACATGCCCGGCTAGCTCAGTCGGTAGAGCATGAGACTCTTAATCTCAGGGTCGTGGGTTCGAGCCCCACGTTGGGCGAATTGTTTTTTTTTCTTCGTTTCTCAATGAATACAAAACTAATAATATTTTTTCGAATTAATTTGCCTAAAATAGGGCTAACACCTAATTAATTTGGATTTAAAAACCAGTTTTTCAAATACGCTTAGTGCGGGGTTTTGTGAAGTGTTTAAATTAACCATTTTTGTAAGATACTTGATCGATAAAGATTCGAAAATATCTCTAGGTGGTCAAATAAAACACCTCATATTTCTTCTCAATAGTACAATGTAATATTCAGTCAAGTAATTTAAGTTAGTAGTTGTTTATTCCCTACACTCCCTCAAGTAAAATGATTCTAACCGTGTCAGAGATTTTCATTTGTAATGCCACCTTATAGACAAATTGTAAAAAATCATATTAAATGTAAATCAAAAACAAATAAATATTCTTGATCGGAGTAAAATTGGTATGAGACATGAAATTGGCTCTCATCTGCCTGGTTTGGTTCTTAAAACTATATAAATATTAGTAAATGTGGGTTTTTACTTCTACGAGTTATATTTGCTTGAAAAGCATTAATTATAGAGCCGGAAATCTCTTTAAAAATATGTGTTTATTTAGCAGGTGTACAAAATTAATTCGAAACCAAAATAGATTTGTTTTTTGGCTGGGTTTTTTGGCGGTTATCGTTACAAGTGCCCGGCTAGCTCAGTCGGTAGAGCATGAGACTCTTAATCTCAGGGTCGTGGGTTCGAGCCCCACGTTGGGCGAAATGATTTTTTTTCCATTTAATTTATTAAAAAATGTTCTGTAATTGCTGTCTGCGAACTTTGGCATTGCTTCCAAGTATTGGATTTATGGTTGTGTGGGCTGTAAGAAAGTCAAATTTCATGTTTTGTTTATTTATAGACAAGTTACTATATGGCCGAATAACATCGACAACACCTAATGAGATTTTATTTATGGCAGCATTCGCAGCTGTTTCCATTTCTATGACAATGTCTCGCGGTTTTTCTCTTTTTCCCTCGCCTGTATTGTTTGCGCATTTAAAAAGTCTGAAAGCCATTTTCAAGGTTGAATCTCAACTGAAAATGACAGTTCACAGTGCATTTTATTTGTAGTTAAGAGTTGATGCTGAACAGGATGTGGACCGGATCTCAACAGGTATGATGTATTTAGAGCAAGGTCCTTTCGCTTTGTGAGCAAATGTGCCTATGTATACAGTCGAGAGATTCCGCATTTGCAAATGGACTGTATTTTGTTTAAAAAAAAACAGGAAAGGAAGCAAGCCAAAAGTGAAATATTCTCCAAACCGCTTTATTTATATATTTATGAGTATATTTTTTAAAACAATGCAGCTTTGTCGGTTTTCCAATTCATTTTTTGATTGTCCGGTTCTTATAAAATTAAAACCGCTACTCTGAAATTGTAAAATACTAATATCTCTGAGTATTTTTTGTTTAAAACAACGAATTTTTAATTTTTTTCCAATTGTTTTTATGGCAGCCATATAATATAGTCGTCCAATCCGGCACGTTATTTCGCAGTCGTATGGTTGTCTAGAATGTTGAGAATGACAAAAATGAATAAGACATAGCTTTTTCCAACACCAGATTTGATTACAGATGTTTAGAGCGCAGGCCAAACTGATAATGACGCAGGTTACCATTGCAATTCGTTCCATCTGTCTGCCTTCTCCCACACACAGGCATTGAAATCGGAGAGGAGACAAGAATGTGAACTGCATTTCCCCTTCAAGCGCCACAAACAATTGGAGAGCATGAGAATCATCGTCTTAGTTGTATTAATTACTTTGCATTATTCCGTAAATAACTTTGCGGGAACAATTCTGGATGCTGTTCGCTCTGTAAATGTGGAATGACATGACTGGTGTGGCTCGCCAGCGTAGTTGGGCTTGACACATGGTGATTTGAACTGTGTTGAGTGGTCTGCATGTTAAATATCAGTAACAAGGCCATTAATTTAAATTAATATGAAATTGCATTTGTGATTCACAAGCTGTGATATAGTTGAGTATTGTTAATGATAGAGAGCGTGTTGTTGACGCTCCCAATTATGCAAAACATTTACGGAACTAAAGAAATATTTATTAGATACATTTTCGAAACTCTACTCATAGAACAATACATTTAAACTCGTTTGGCCGATTTTCTAGTTTCCAAACCCCGCTGCAAATTTTTGTGCCGTAATAAAGTGTGGGTATATTGTTAAACATATGTTTTTGCCAAATAAATATATAAAGATTTTCATTGCCATTTTTAGTCGTGATCTTTTTTGATAAGTATCAACGCGGAGTACATTGTAAATGTCAAATTTAATTTGTGTTTGAGATAGATTTTACAAATCCCGCTATGTTATGTTTATCCGTAATCGGATTTGAAACTGGTACGATACCGACTATATAAGGCGTGATAATGCTTCTGTTGGTGTAACATCATGTTGAAAACTCTGCTGCTGCTCGTCGCATTAGTGTCCGGTTCCTGGGGCGCGGACTACGAACTATTGCTCGAGGATCCCGATATATTCGCACCCTGCACCGAAGGACCCCCCGGATCGGTTGGATTCCACGATGCATTCAACGTTAAAGATCTAGTTCTTAATCAGGACGCCGACATCATTCACATCTCAGAGAATTTAACCACAATATGGGATGTGCAGCCCACCGATCGAGTTTCCGTAAATTCAGTCTTCCTAAGACGAAATTAACAGACTATAAAGCCATTGCATTTTCAGGCCAGGTATGCATTGTGGCACTACAACCGCGGCAACTGGGAACCCACTCTCTTTAGCATTGCGACGCCGGACTTTTGCTCCGCGATTTTCGACGAGAATCAGTCATGGTTCAAACAGTGGACCAAACACATTTCAAACCGGGATGAGGTGCAGAAGAAGTGCTTGACAACGCGTGGTGTAAGCCGGGGCTGCGGGGTCGAGCTATACATTTTGGTTTTCAACAAAATTTACAATTTCAGACCGTTTGGATGCATAATCCATTCGATCTGAAGCTGCGCCTAAACAACATCCGTGGCGCTACTCTTCAGGGACGCTATAAAGCTGTGGTCACCTTTGAAGCTTTCGACGAAAGGGACATGCCCCGAAAGAACACCGTATGCTTCGAAATCAGAGGAGAGGCTGAGAAGATACAAAATTAAGATTTTCAAGCTCTGCACCACCGAATGCAGTTAATTGTCCTACAAAGAAGTCTAATGCTCGACTTCACATTGTCAAAACATTTTATTGTTCATAGATTGTATTAAATAAACCTTTCAAGTATCAAGCACTTTATCCTTGCTGTTTTGTTCCTTTTGCTTATAAATGGTTTAAAACGGTGATTGGGCTTACTTTAACATTCTTTGATTCGGTTGCGAAGCTTTAACTAAGTCATGACTTTTAATTGTATATTCTTTGGTTGTTAACAAAACAAACAAAAAATGACAGGAATTGGAATTGTTTCACAAATTAGGGGACAAAGGGGACGAAAATACACTTTTAAAATTCTTTGCTTATTGAAAGTTTCATAATCGTATTATTTTTCAATTTTATATCCTAGTAGTGCTTGATTTAGTTGGTCTAATAACGAACATTTCGTATGAATTAAAGTGGTTTCTGAAGATATTGATCAGTTTACATAAACTTCCCAGTTTCAATGTTAATGTCTGACAATGTCTGACAAACAGATTGCTTGTAAATTGTTAGATGTCGATGACATTATATAAAGAGAGCATGTTATGTTATAATCAATAATTAGAAATGAATCCCACACGATTCGGAAACGGCTATAAAGGCTCTGATACCACATTGTTGGGGGTGATTTCATAATGAAAACTCTGATGTTGCTCTTTCTTGGCGTGACCAGTTCCTGGGCCGCGGACTACGAATTTCTGCTCGAGGATCCGGACATCCTTTCGCCGTGCACTGACGGTCCGCCAGGCGCTATCGACGTCCGGGAGGCAATCGATTTTGAACATATTGTGATCAATGCTGAAGCTGATATACTCCACGTCTCAGGCAACGCCACCGTCAATTGGAATGTGCAGCCCACCGACCGTATTTCAGTAAACCCGCTTGTTCCCAATGGAATAACACAAGAATTAAGCCCTAAACTTTCGCATCCTTGCAGGCAAAGCTTGAACTTTTACACTTCAACCGCGGCAGCTGGGAGCCCACTGTTTTTACCATGAACTCGCAGGACTTCTGCTCCATCATGTACGACAAGAACCAGTACTGGTATAAGTATTGGACTACCTATATTATCAATCGCGATGAGGTGGAGAAGCAGTGCATCAGAGGGCCTGGTGTAAGTGCAATCCTTGGAATTTTGATTCCATACCTGCAGAGAATATTATAGTTTTACGCAAACGCAGTGGCCATATTCTTTTTCCTGTATCCCTTCAGAAGTAGTTTTCTTTGTGACATATTTCCGTTGCAGATAGAACAAGCTTAATTCGTTTCCAATTTCATCAAAATAATATTTTTCGTGCCAAGGTAGATTTTCTCTTAGTGTCTGCAGTTTCAGTTAAACGTGTTGAGTACTTGGTTTGAATATAAAATTTGTATATTCTTCTGCGAAAAAGGCTACTTAGCATTCGATCCGGAAAGCTAAATTAATTAATTTTTAATTTTAGCTCGTGCTGGCACATGAACCCTTCGATGTAAGGCTTAAATTTATGAATCTATATGGTCCAACTTTTCGAGGACGTTATAAAATGGTCATAACGTTTCACGCACTCGACGATTTGAACGTGCCGCGCCCGAAACCCATTTGCGTAGAGATCAGAGGGGAGTTCCTAAAGTTAAAATAGTAGAATAAAGAACAGAAACTGTTAATAATAAATTATTTGAATTTTTGAATTAATAAATAAAAAAAGCAAAACTGTGTTAAAAGTTAAGTTCCCTTTTTTACTTACAATTTTTAGTCATTGACACAACCTTTTTTTTATCGACTTGTAATATTTACGAAAGTTTAATTGAAAGAAAATTTTATGGGAGTTTTGTAATCGATTAAAAATATAAAAGAGTGACGCTGCCCTGCTATTCCACTTTTCTCATTGTTGATATAAAAATAGTTCCTCCGTTTTCAAAACTTTGTGCCATATCTTTGCTTCACGATTAGAGCTGCTTGTTTCGACTTCTTGTTTCGATTCGTTTTGTTCTGCGGTTTGTGGCACGCGTTGACGGCAACTTGAGTTCATGTTGCGGTTTCCATATCGGGTGGCCGCGTGTTGCAAGTAACTTCTTGGGTAACGACGGGAAGGAGAGTGAAAAATAAATAAATAAATGGCAGGTATACTATATATACACGTCTACCGCCCAGTCAGGGAATCATTTGGATTTTTTTTTGGGGTCACGACTGCCATTGTTATATGGGAAATATGCAAATACAGGCAACAGTCGGTTATTGAATTACCCGATGATGATTGGCGTAAGTTTCGATCGATTAAAATCGAACCAATCGATTTGCCAAGCTCTCTGCGTGTATTTACCAATTCACGGAAAATGTTTCTTTGGGATTTGCGAAAACTTTCGAGAAGAGAGGGATGCCCTCGGAACACTTTCATTTCATATTCCCGATGAATAATTTTCTACTTTCTAAACCGAAAAGCCAGAAACAAAAACCGTCTCTAGGTGCAAATTAGCAGCGCACGATTTTACGTCCTTCCCCTCCAAGCAATCCGCCAAAGTCAACATCTGGCCAATACCAAAATTATGGCCGCGGGCCACCGTATATATAGTACGTTAGATCTCATAGAAAATCAATCAGTGCGGACTTCTGCTTCGCAGGCTCTGGGATTTTGCATAAGAAACAACGGCTCTTTCTGGAGGCTGTTGCTTTGTTCGGCAACCCAAAATATGTGCAATGTAGGACGCGGCGACGGGATGGCTCTGAACCCGTTTTGGCCATCTCCGCCTCTTTCTAGCTGCTGCTGCTGCTGGGAATCTTTGGGGCATTATCGAGCGGCAGCAACAAAATTGCAGCATGAATGGGGCTGTGAACCAGCTGAGGAGTCGGTTCGTGTGGGCCGCCTTTGTAGGCTATTGGAAAGATCAAGAGTTTATAATGCCAGCCAGCTCGTTTCGCTGTGTGCATGGGTGTGGGTCTTCCCGTGCTTGTGTGAACTTTTCCAGTTTGCCGAGAGTTGCCGCTGCTCTGACTGGCATAAATTGTGGGTTTTTAGGTGTCTAGCTCACTGCCAGCCCGGCTGAGAGTTAGTTTGCCAAGATAAATGGATACACATGGAGACGCTGGGTGCCCAGCTATCTGTGTACCTGGATGCACCACGTACATTGCACTCGCTGGCTTCCTCCCAGCACAGACTCGATTTCGATGTCTGGCTGAAACTGGAAAGTGTTTTCAATACAACCACGTACTGACGGGAATTATTTCTGGTTCGGGTTCTCTTAGCTCAAGTTTTGGTGCATTTAAATTTATATTTTACTAGTATTTAATAGTGTAAATAGAATATTTGGATTTTTTTGGAAAATTTAATTTTCTAATTATATATAAAAATTCAAAGTGACCCAATACATTTCCAAAATAGCTAAATGCGGAATCGAGAAAGAGAAGGTCTTATAGACTTTAAAAATTTGAGTAAACTTGACTTGACATTAAATGGTTGTAATAGAACGTTATTTAAGTTACCAAGAAAACCTATTCATTATTTCTTGGACTTTAATAACCCCGACTAACTTTAAAAATTTGAGTAAATTTGACTTGACATTAAATGGTTGTCATAGAAAATGTTTTAAGTTGCCAAGAAAACCATGGCTATATTCGTTATTTCTTGGGCTTTAATAACCCCGACTAACTTCTCTACACTTTTGCTTATTTCGCCCATTCATAAGGCAATAACCGACGCAAGATTAGGACCAGCTGAGCTCTCTCCCAACGCCAGCACAAAATACAACTTCCACGCCAACGCAAACGGTTTGGGCCTGGTCAATGTAATGACAGCTTTGCGTGTTTTGGCCCGCGAGTGGATTGCTGGCGTTGTGGCTTGGCTTGGTGGCAACGCCATAAGACTACAAAATGTTCATTCACAAAATGCCGACAAGCCGCAGCCCACGCAATCGAGGCAAGAACCGCTTATCAAGCTGTCGCTGGCTGTTGGTTGTCACACACAAAAAATGGTTTTGCAACGAATAAACAACAATAATTTGCATGTGGGCTGCGTCTTGGAGTCAAACGTGGTTCAATCGTTGAAGAATAAGCTTACAAAGTTATGAAAATTTTGATTTCGGCCTTTTGGAATTAATTCTATTTAGATTTCCTCATGAATTTATTGATTTTCTTTAAATTGCCGTTTCCAAACCCAAAATTCATTGAATTTCTTAAGTTTTTAATGATTATGTCACTCAACATATTTCAAAAGTGAAATATTTTCTTTCATATTAATAAACAAAATAATTAGAAACTGCAACCTTAATTAACGATAAAACATCATATGAGCTTTATTTGTAGTTGCCTTTGATTTTTATATAAAATGCATATGATGATAGATTAATTTCCCCGTCGATGGTGATTAAGAATATATAACTTTGAAACGCTTCCTCCCTTTGTTACGATACAATTTAAGCGTATCTCTACGAGAGCCGGGTGCAAAAACGCCATTTTCGGAAACCCAGTTTTGATTGTATTTTTATATTTATTTTATTTTGCATATTGTATTTTGTGAAAAAGGTCCACAACAGCCATTATCATCGCTCGAGTGGCACGTTGAAAACCATTTATGTGGGGGGCGACAATTGTTAAGGGTTTTTGTTGCGCTCTGTTGTTGCATGGGCAAAAATAAAAAGCTTGCAGAAAATGGCCAAATATCGATTTCCGTTCAATTTTTTGTTTGTGCTCTGCTGTGCTGTTTTTATTTGTATCTTTTCTGGTTTCGCCGTTGCTATTGTCTCGTTCGTTTACCTTTGAGCCGTGTTGTTTATGCAATTGCCCTGGCCCAGACCCGACTTCTTTTGGGCATTTTGCATTCAAATCGATTTTGCAATTGGCATTTTGATGATTTTTTTTAAAAGTTGTGTTTGGCATTAATTATTGCCCGATTGCGCAGAAACCGAAAGTGAAATGGAATTGCAGTTGGCATTTGTGCTGGATGGATCGCTCTGCCTCGTTGGTTTGGTCAGTAAATTGGAACATTTTATGTCTTTATTAAGACGACTCCCGCTGTTTTCCATCGCTCTCTTCTCTGACTTTTGCTTTCAATGTCATTTGTTGTGTAATTGAAACATTATTATGGGCAAAGCCGAACCAAAACAAAACGTAAAACTCGTTTTCGCTTTTATTGACCATTTGCGCTTCTTTACTTGCTATTATTTCTTTTTAAAAAAGAAGCAAACATAAAATCTTTAGCTGCCTTTTACGGCCGGCTCTTAACAATCCACTGCCGTTCCACTATCGTGACACTGATACTTGGCCAGAAACCAGCGGCAGCTCTTTGTGGTCTTGTCCAAATAAGTTGGCTGGACAGGATTATGTGAGAAAACACATGTGAGAGCTATTTCAGCTTGCTTTTTGGCTCACACTCTCGCTTGACACACGCTCTCGAATGGTCCTACCATATTTACTTGAGGGGAAAATTGATGGGGTAGGGATTACGGATAATGGAAGAAAGTCTCCATGGTTAAAAAAAGTCTATCCAATCACAGCCCTCTATGATTACTTTGTATTTATTTTCTTTGCGAAAGTCATATTGAGATGCAAATTTAATTAATCCAAATTACCTCAGACTTCCAGGGAAAATTTAATTAAAACGGGGTAGGTCGATATTGAATCGGACCATATGGATCGGACCCTCTCCCCCACTTTGATTACATTAAATGTGTCCCTCAATTTGCGAATCCATTCATGTCATGTTGGGTTATTTACTCGTTGAACTTCCACAATATTTATTAGCTTTATTCAGATTTAATGAAATGCGCAGACAACAAAAGTCAAACTCAATTAGATTAAATCCAGCTAAAACGACGATGACTCTGTGGACTTTGAACTTTTGTGCTAAAAAATATAACTAAAAGTAAGCTACGGGGTTTTATTTTCTAGCTTTGAACTTTAATACGTATTCTTAAAGGGGGAAAAAAAAAAGAAAACCAATTTTATGTAACACGTACACCCCATTTATCTCCTTTTTGTTGTCATACGAGTGTAATTTTATTACAGATTTGGTAGGCTATTGGCCATTGATTTTCCTTGCCATTTTGCCTTTTTTGGGGGTTGGCCAAACGTTTGGAATATATTAGATTTGATGGGGCAAGAAGTACTTTTAGTACTTTTAGGATTTCCCTGATTGTTTGTGGGCCAACTTATACTAATTTATTCCTTTCCTCTATTGCAGAATACTTCGCCACTGTGGGAGGATTTTGTGGCTAAGGCCGGAAAACTGCACACATGCTTGAGGTAAGTTTATTTTGGATGTAAAATGGGTTTCCTCATCACGAAATATATTTTCTTGGACTTTAACGAGATTTCAACAGCGGCAAAATAACAACTGCAATTGCAAAACTTTAGAATGAGAACATGCGAATGAATAAACAAATTGTTCGTTTACCTCAATTTGCTTTTATGCTTTCCACTTCCTCACACACAGGCATAATGTTTCTATGAATATTTTTGTGCTTTTTCTGCTGTTGCTTTAGTTGCTAAATTTCTTGTTGTTGGGCGAAGACCACCGACACCGTCTTCGCTTTTTTGTTTATTTTATTTTCTCTGTTGTTTTTATGCTCAGACTTGGCCCAAATTTGCTTTCGGGCGAGGGTCCCCGCATCAATGTCTGGGCAGAAGTATATAGCCGCCACATAGCGGCTGCATTAATCATTACCCCCAATCCTGTTGTCCGAATTGAAATCACCGAGCTTGCCAAAACTCGCTCCGAGTGTTTGCCCACTGCGCTTGACACACATCTTGGCCAGGTCCACGCGAGATGAGGACGCTCGCCAAGCACTTGATCGGATCAAGACCCACAGTCATATTTTTATATTTTTTTTCCGAGCGTACTGATATTTTAGTTAACCAGAAGTATTACCCTGTGCTTCTGGGAGTTACATCTCTAAAGATAAGGATAAAAGTATATGTACTTTTCTTCCTAGTTGTATTAATTATTATTTTGTTTAAATTGAATATCGTTAACTTTTTTAAATTAAACCTTTTTCCATGTAATTTGAATTTGATCTCGTTGCAATTCCAAGCGCGTGGAACATTCAAATACACACTTCCAATAAATTCATTTAATTATTTTCTATCTTAACCAATGAAAATTAGTTTAACTGTGTTGCAAATGAATAGTCTAGCACCAAACATAGGAAATAGCATTTTATTTATACATAATCTTATATTATGCGATCAAATAACTGCCAGCTGGTC
Source organism: Drosophila kurseongensis (assembly GCA_018153305.1). Classification (NCBI taxonomy): domain Eukaryota; kingdom Metazoa; phylum Arthropoda; class Insecta; order Diptera; family Drosophilidae; genus Drosophila; species Drosophila kurseongensis. The sequence goes on along the minus strand of JAECXX010000004.1, from coordinate 11,985,891 downwards.
CGAAGAGGTAATACGTTCTTCGGTATCCGCGGATTGTCTGTCTTCAGTTATTTTTCTAGCTGTCGTCTAATTGAAATGTCGCCCACGGGCAATTGAAGAAGATGTTTATTAAATCTATCTGGCTGCCTAGGCCCACCATATTAATGATATTATTCTCTCCTCTTCTCTTTTCACAGGGCCGCCATCCAGGCAATCGCCGCCTATTTGGATGCCTTCCAAAAGATAGCCGATGCGGCGACCAATTCAAGAGGTAAGTTCAAATCGTGGATTTGTCTGGGTTGTCTGCCTCCACCTCCCCATTTTTTTGTGGTCCGGGGGATCCCCTCTGCCACCGGCCTATGTACTGTATCTCTCTCCTCTGCTCATTATTCATGCCTCTGCTCACAGTTGGCGGCGGTCATCGATCTGATTTTTTTTCACATTCACATTCACGCTTTCAATGTTTATGTTGTTGATTTCCCCCCTTGTGCGTATGGATAGATGGCGATGTATGTGGCTGTTCTGTCTGAGCTCACGCATTTCGCTGCTTTTGCTATTTATATTTATTTATTGGCTGCTTGGCGTCGCACTCATCGAGTGCCCGATTATGCAATGTCCGACGTCCGATTCTCACAGCTCACCCCAGCCAGGACGGGTAATGCGAAAATTGCCAGATACTAGCTGCGAAGTAGGAGAGCTTTGATCATACGCAGTCGCCCCTCAGGGAAAATCAAGTAGCTCGTATTTAGCACACTGTGTGGCTGTTTTGCTGCTGACAATTTGCATTTGTCATGCTTTAGTCAGTTACAGTTGCATTGTTTTTGAGTGGGAAATCTAGGTTTAGCCAATTTGAATGGAATCTGTACTTGAATTCAGAGAATGAAAATCTGTTTAAATTATGAAATCGGTTTATGTTACTAACAAATAAATAACCAAGGTAATAACGAAGTAACAATGTGCTTAGGATTGAAATATACTTTTTTAGCAGCATTCCGCATTAAAAAACTCGTTAATTAGTGAAATAAAAACATTGATAAACACGCAATTCGGAAATTAAACTATAACATGCAATTGATTCATTGGTTTTTTATAAATACATGCAACTAAAATTAATGTTATTTTATAGTTGAAAGTTACGTCTGTAACATCTTTTACTATCTGCAACTTCCTTGCGAAATATTGTAAAAAGTATTTTTAATGTAGTGAAATTAAATTGGTTAATTTCAAATGATACGTAAGCTGATTCTATTGATTTACAGCATTCCTCTTTTTAAAAAATAACAATATATTATGCAGTTTATTCCCTGTATAAAGCCGTTGCTGATCAATTAGGCTTAAGATGAATGTTACTGTGTTTAAACCGGCTTTATTCAGTTAAGCTTCCGAATTCCTATTTACAACTACTAGCGGATTAAAGTCTAAACTTTTTCAATCATCTTCACGCGGAGTTTTGCATTAGCATATATTGATCCACTCCCGCCATGTGCTCTCGACACTTTTTGCGCCCCTTCGTGGCCTTTGTATACTTGACTGGTGCTAAGTGCATATCCTCGTAAGTCCTGCTATTAGCTAGCCACCCCTTTTGGCATCGAGAACCTGCTGGCCTGGTCGTTTGCACTTGCTAAATGGTTTCATTAGTTTTAGTGGTTACTTGGCTTAGTTCGGTCAAGCATCGGCACAAGTGTCAGTTATTCGCATTGTGCCACCCCGAAAGAGGGTGAAACGCAACTCGAGTCTCGGTTATAGATTCTCGATTCGCACTTGGCACATGGCCACCATGGTGTCCCTTAAGGTGGTGGTGTTTCTGGCCACCCTGATCATTTCCATTCAATTAGGAGGGATCTGGAGCAAGTGGCTCTGAGAGCGGGCCAGTCAAAGCCGAATCAGTAAGCTGCTGCCTATTTGGCAGATAATTACATATTAAATGAGGATGGCAAGAGTCACAGTTTGAGTCGGAGGCAGTTCGAGATAATCGGGCTGGCTGTCATTTGTTGGGGATATGCAGAAGCAGGAGCAGTAGCAGTTAGCCTGACCAGTTTTCCCGGATCCGACTTCAAATCTATCTCTGGCATGGCATAATGGGCACACACGGGACTTGGAACTCGGGACCGAAGACTGGAGGAGTGGAGTCCCGAATCGTGTCGCATGCAATGTCTGCTGCGCCTCCAAATAGAATCGACAGCTCATGGCGTGCGATTGTTGCTGCATGCTCTAAACATTTCCGCTGCCAGCTTTGCGTCCCATTCCCCTTGGATGTTCCCCTTCAGTAATTTAATTTGGCAACTGTTTAATATTGCATGCTTACTGGTTTAAACAGAACTGTCGGTTGGTTTGATAGATGCACTTAAATTGTAGTACAAAATATCTTACTTATAGACATTCTAACAAAACCTGCTGACCCATAAGATTTGTTTTTTTATGTAACTAAAGGATTGGCCTAATTTGTGGACATTGACCACCAAAGAAAACCAAAATGTATTTCTCGTACATGTTTGATGTATTTCTAAGATGACAATTTATTTACAAATACAATTAGGTATTTCTGTATTTATATTCTGTCTGTCTAACTCAGCTTTTGAAATGACTGTATATTAGAAATATCGAATAGTACCGTTTACTTTTTTTTAATTCTTTCAATTGGCCAAATAATTTCTGGGTTTTTTTCAATACTTAATCGTATTTTTCCGATTGCAGGCGCCTCCAAGGAGATCGGCACCGCCCTGACCCGCGTCTGCCTGCGCCACAAGGCGGTGGAGACGCGTTTAAAGACCTTCACCAGCGCCATCATGGATTGCCTGGTGCAGCCGCTGCAGGACAGGATCGAGGACTGGAAGCGCACGGTGGCCACCATAGACAAGGACCATGCCAAAGAGTACAAGCGCTGTCGCAGCGAGCTGAAGAAGCGCTCCAGCGACACGCTGCGTCTGCAGAAGAAGGCGCGCAAGGGCCAGACGGACGGCCTGCAGTCCCTGATGGACTCGCACATGCAGGATGTCACCCTGCGCCGGGCTGAGCTGGAGGAGGTCGAGAAGAAGTCTCTGCGGGCGGCCATGGTGGAGGAGCGGTTGCGCTACTGCAGCTTTGTCCACATGCTGCAGCCGGTGGTGCACGAAGAGTGCGAGGTCATGTCAGAGTTGGGCCATCTTCAGGTGCGTAGTGATAGTCACACTATAATTATAGAGATTCTAACATCTTTAACATCTACAGGAGGCCATGCAGTCGATTGCCCTGGTAACCAAGGAGCCCAGTGTCCTACCCCAGGCCTCCGAGGAGCTCATCCATGACGCCAAGGCCAGCATTAATCTCTATCCGGAGTCGCCAGGCGGAGGTTCCGGATCTCAGGGCGGAGGCTGCTCCAACTCGCTGGGTTCCCGAAAGAGCTCCGTGTGCTCCATCAGCAGCATGAACAGCAGTGGATCCAGCAACTCGCCGGGCCACCACCACTATCCGCGCTCCCTGTCGCAGGTGCGTCGCCTGAGAGGTGTTCCTCGCCCATCATTTAACCCGCATTTGGCATTGTGACGTCCGCTCATTTCTTGGTTTTCATCAACGTTCTTTTGTGTTTTGTTTTCGTTTCTTTAGTTTGTAACGCCCGCAATTCGCTTGAAACCTGGTGAATCCAGTGATAGTGGCTTTTGCTCATCGCCAGCTCTAACAACACAGGTTTTCATTTATTTTCTTCCGTTCAATTTTAAAAATTATTTATACCTTTTGTGTGCCGTCATCTTGGAATGCATTTTTCTGTGCTAACGTTTTTGTTTTCGTCACCCTCCAGACTTCGAATGCAACGAATCAGACGGCGAATGCCTCCACCTGGCCCCCACATTCCCAGGACGTGGTGGACACCCTGCCACCGACCGCCGACCGTCCGCACACGATTTCGACGGCCTACGAAAAGGGTCACCAGCGACCACCGCTGACCGTCTACACGTTCCAAAATCCGGAGACCATTCACGAGTCAAACAGCTGCCTCAACAACGGGTCCACAGCTCCGAATGGACAGCCGTCATCAGGTCAAGCCACACCGGCCACCCAGAAGTCTCCGGCCGCTTCACTTAGTCGGCCGCCCTTGCCAGTTGTAAGTATGGTTGGATTGTACAGTCAAAATTCTTTAATATGGAACTACAGTTACAAATATGCGTTATTTTATTGAACGTTTTAATTTAAAACATTATGAGCCGTGCCGAGCATTTAAAAATAGCACTAAGTTAATAAAAGTGTCTTGATTTTTTTTTAAGATAAGTAAAAGTATACTTTCCTAATACATTTTAGCGTGTAGGTTTGGCAAAAATGTACCTCAAAGTGGGACATATTCCGATTTTTAACATTTTTAAACTCAACCTCAATAACGGGAGAAAGGAATCATGTTTTGAAGATTCTTTAACTATTTTGCTTTTATGTATTTTCAAACAAAAGATTTTTAGTTATTAGCAAAAGAATGCGACCTCATTTCCCAATAAAATCTTCTTGAAAGCTTTTTGCGGAAAGTCTTAATTGCTTTCTATTAAGTTTGGAAAAAAATATTCAAAAGGCAAAAAGTTGAACATAGCGCCATTGTAAAATAATTTTGAAAGCAATTTCCGTTTCCCTGTTATTGATGGGAAGAAATGATCAAAACAAGAATACTTTTATTAATGTACATTCTTGGGGCAATAAAAACTAGGATTAGTCATACAATATTAAATTAAAGCATGATGAATGAAGCGTTTAAGATGGGAGATTGTTCGAATAGACGGGAAACCGACTATTGTCTTTTTTACATGCTATTAAGTTGTCTCTCTCGTTCTGTTGGTCATGACACTCGGCATAGAAGCCAGCCCATGTGGTGAGTACCTCGGAGTCAGAACCCTCACAGTTCGTAGATCCAAAAGCGCGCTCATCTGCATGCGCCCCGCTAGACCACTGACAACTAGGTCCCTTAAGTCGCCTCATAATTGAACCTAAAACCTATGGCTTGTGGCTGTGTCTTACTTATGGTTTCCTCCCCCTTTCAGCGCTGCTCATCGCTAGAGCGACCGCTTTCGGCCCAGAGTAACCACCGCCAGGGAAGCGGAAGCAACCTGCTGCAGCGCCAGTGCCCCTCGCCGATTCCGGCTCATATCACGAAAGGTGAGTGGTCCGCCATTTCCGGCACCTGTCCAGCTTGTCTCCGTGTATTTGTTTGCACGCTTGCCCTTGGCTAATCCCATCAGTCTTACTAATTACCGTGTTCACCCGCATGTCCCCGCTAACATCATCCGCACACAGAGCTGTCCGCAGCGCATCACGCACAGCAGCAACAGCAGCAGAATCAGCAGCAGCCCCAGACGCCGCCCACCTATGTGAACATGTCCGAGCTGGCCACCATGGCGGCCTTGAAGCTGACCAACCAACAGCAGAAGCCTTCCCCACCGCCTCTGCAGCAACAGAGCTCCATCGACTCGACTAGCTCCCAGCATTCCAACGACTCCTCCGGCTCGCATCAGCTCCTACAGCAGCAACAGCAGCTGCAGCATCAATCGCAGCTGAATCATCACTCAGCCACTGCCACACGCTCCCATTCCATATCCTCGACGGCCTCGTCACTGCACTCGCACCCGTCGATCGACTCCACCGTCGCTTGTGGCTCGCTGGTGGGCCAGGCCAACCACAGCACCAGCACCAACACGAACACCACTACCACCTCGCCGTCCAGTGGCAGTTCCACGCCACAAAACCATTACTCGCCCCTGCTAACCAACTCCCCCACGTCCACTGCCGCAGGTACTCCCAGCGGCAGCAGCGTAGGTCCCGGCTCCGCTCTGGGATTTGTCTACCAGGTCAGCTCTCCGACGCCGCCCTCCAGTGAGGTGCTAAAGATCACCGAGCAGACGGCAGCTGGACAAGATCAAGGGCCAGGGGCCAACGGTGGGGCGGAGGAGGCGGAGGATGAGCGGTCGCGAACGTCCGTTCTGCAGAAGGCCTCCATGTTCGAGAAGGCGGCGGCAGCGGCAGCGGTCTCGCCACCAGCTCCCGTTCAGGTCCCAGCAGCAGCAGCTTCCCCAGCTTCGGGAGCACGACGCTCCGAGTCGGAGCAGCAGGAAATGGGTGAGTAGAATCATCAACCAGCAAGTTCGTTGATGAGGAAGTGTGTCAATGATCTTGCACCCCGTCCACTAGAGTGGGTCGATTTGTATCGTCACATCGTAGGAGGGAAGTTATCTTTTAAAAATTCTAAGCAATATTGATGATGAAACTAATGGTTTAATTATTTAAAAAATAATCAGGGGTCACTCGTCAATTCTTTTGTGGAAATTCGATCCTTGTAATATATCTGTTTGGATACTTTCATATTGTTCTCAATTCGTGTTTTTCCAATCGGGTTTGGTTAAGCCAAACGTAGTTTCTTCGCAAATATTGCTTTGAATTCTCTGAATGTTACCTTCCTTTCCTACGATTTTAGAGCTTCCAAATCGAACCACTCTAATGCCCACCCAGCACCAAAGAGCACTTTGAACATGAGATTTCCTCGCCTTCACTTTACTCGTCCAGCGCCCATTTATAATTTATAATTGACAAACATATCGAGAATATTTCTTAACCCCAAAATTTCTTTTATTTTGTTTTTCCCTCCCTCTTCTCTACAATTTTTTGGTTTGTTGTGCAAACGCAACGACAACAAATGCACCAAAACCACTTGAAACCATTATTATTTTGTATTGGTTTTGACTTCATGTTCACCTTACCCAAAATCTCTGTCATCTGTAAACTACTATTCACAATGAACCAAATGCACAACAACAACAACAACACCATCTCCAAAAATCAATACCAACAACTATGAAAAATATGATCTAACAGACAAGTCTTTCGAAGATTCAATACAAGCACTAAATAATTTAATTGGCGAACTAGACTCGTTCCAACGTGAGATCGATGAGGGCAAGGGCAAGCCAATGAGCAACAGCATCAGTAGCAGCAACAACAACAACAATACGACGACCAGCAGCAACAGCAGCAGCGACAACAACAATCTACCAGCTACCAGCAACATCGAGCCCTGCGCCATCAGCAATCAGACGAACTCGAGCGGCTGTGGAACAGACATATCGGACACCACGTCCGACGAAATGGCCGGCGACGATATGGACGCCAGACGGCGGGATCGGGATCGGGATCTGTTGGGGGCGAGCGATTCGGAGCTGAGTCGCTGCTATGTGAGCGAAACGAGTTCGCTGACCGGAGGCCTGACAGCCGGTGGCTATGAGAATCCCACGTTTGCGCACTTTGTGGCCAATGCGAATCGGGAGGATGTCGTGTCGCTGGCCTCGGACAGCGTCTGTCTGGGCCAGCCACGCCACGCCTACGTGGACACCTGCAGCGACAGCGGCAGTGCAGTGGTGGTGATCTATGACCACCAGATCCCCAACACGCCGGACATAGAGTTCGTCAAGCAGAACTCGGAGATCGTGGTGCTGCGTACGAAGGATCCACAGCCCAATGCGCTGCAGCTGCACGAGATGCGGGAACTGCAGCAGTTGCCGGCCAATTTGGCCGGTTCGCCGGACTCCTCGCCGGACTCGACCGGCGGCCAGGCGCCGGCGACAGCAACTGTGGCGCCCGCCAAGCAGCGACTCTCCTCGTTTCGAGCTACCAGCGAGCAGCAGTTGCAGCTCCTCGGACGCGGCAGTCCGCAAAGAGGTAAAGCACCCACTGAGCAGGCAACACAGAGCAGGCCACAGGAACGGCGTTCTCCACAGCCACATCAGCAGCAGGATATTGAAGGCAGTAGCCAGCCACTAGATCCTGTGAGGCGCCAACTACCGCCCAATCCCACCAGCTTGAGCCTTTTCAATGGCCCCGCTCCCTGTGCGGGCGATAGGCCATTGGTGCCCAGAAAGTCCGACTTTAAGTCCGATCTAGATGAGAAAATACGCAGGCAAAAGCAGAAGGTTAAACAGCAATTGCAGCAGCAACAGCAGCAACAATCGCCGCAGCAGCAGCAGCAGCAAGCACCACAAGAACAGCAACACTCACCACAGTCGCCCCAAACCAGAAACTGTAATGTCACTAATAAACCAGCCGCCAACGTTTCTGCATCTGCATCAGCATCCGCATTTGCATCAGCATCCTCCGATCCGTACTCGAACCAAAATCATAGAATGCCAAGCCAAAATCAGACAGTCACATCCAATCACAAGCAGTGCAAGACGTCCGCCACAACGGCATTGTCACCATCATCACCTCGCGGCCATCAGCCATTATCATCGTCATCGCTCTCGTCATTACCATTACCAGCTACCACATCATCACCATCGATGTTGCCCGCCAGTGACCGACCACCCGCCCATCCATATGTGTGCTCCAATGCCCCAGCCAATCCCCATCATGCCAATAGCATTACCAATGCCACTGCCAATGCCAATCTCAAGCCGTGCATTACACCCAGGCCGGCCTCGTTGTTGGGTTCGTTTCGATTTGATTTTTGATTTATTTGGGTTCTTTTGGTTTTTGATTCAACTTCCCGAGTTTTGTTTTGTTTTGAGACCTGATTTTCAAACGCTTTTTACTTTGCTTCGATTTCTTAGTTTTTGTACCCTTGCAAATGGCAATGTAACTTTAGTCAGAAACTTGTGACTCATCAAAAAATATATTTCCAACTGGTGAAGTGTTTCAAGCAGTTACAAAACATAACTTTTTAATTGAATTTTTAAATTAAATTTGTATTTTATTTCTTAAAAAAATATTATGGATATTTCTTAAAAATTGTTGTTTGGGTATTTCGTATAACATTGGTTTGTTTATTTCCTTAAACGTTTTTCTTTTGTTTCCTTTTAAAGTAAAGTTAAAGTATTCATAAACACATTAAAAAAAAGTAATTAGTTTAAGCAAATGTGAACGTAAATATAGCAAAACGTGTAGGCAAAAAAATATTCGATGCAGAAAAAAAGTAATGAATCCTTGTTTTTGGCCCAGGAAAACCATAAAACCTCTTAACGAAAACCATTTAAAACTTGTGAAAATAAATCGCACAAAGTATAAATAATTTCGTTAAATCTTAAATTGTATAAATTTGCCTATTCACTGTAATTTGTAAAATGTATCTCTAAGCTGCAAAGTAAATTTTTGTCATAACTGCAAGGGTGTAAAATCTCAGCTAGCCGAAGTTAACTTTCTTTCACGCTTTTGGTTTCTTCTTCACTGTATTAACTTTGCTTGACTTTCTGCTTTAGTTCGATGTGTTAACCTTTCTGCAATTGGAGTTGGTCTCCTGCACTTAGTTCTAAGTAATAAGATCATGCCCACGCCACAATCATTACAACATACAAACCGATAAACTGCACGCTACTGCCACTAACTGCCAAATGCTTATGCACTATTCAGAATTGGGCTATTGAATTATAAAATTTTGTCGAAATTTGCATAGTGGGGACTCATCGCTTGAATCGAAAGAAAATACATTTATTCATGGATTGTTATCAAAAGTGTGGTCACGGCTTGTATCGCTTTTCCACTCGCTTGGGGGTCAACATCAAGTCTTAGATCAGTCGCCCGAGCGTCTTTCATAACCTATCTCGATCACAGCAGCTCCTAACTCTGATTCTCTCTCTAACTACTGGTATTAGATGGTGTCCTGTGTTTTGTGTGCCAAGTGTATAAACCGATTACTGTACATAACTGTGAATAACAGCAGCAACCTAATAACTAAATCCATATAATTACTGCCTTACTGACTACGATCTCTGACCATTCGCAGGAGGAGCAGCAGGCGGTGGCTCCACGCGCATAGCACGCCGTCAATCCATCAACCAGGCCAAGCCACCGCCGCCAGTGAGACGCAGTTCGTCGGTTACACCCAGTCCCAATGCCTCGGTCGGGGTAAGTTCAGCCTTCAGTTACCGCCACCCCTATTAAGTTAGTCACCTAAACTAAGTTAGTTGCTAAGCCGCTCAACACTGGGTCACACAGTCTTTTGGTTTCCTCTATACTTTTATTCTTTAACTTATGATTTAATTATTATTAATGCAACGCAGCTGCAGCAACAACAACAACAGCACGCCACACTGCAACAGCAGAATCTTCAACTAAGCAGCTCCAGCGAGCACTTACCACCACCGCCGGCATTCATGCTGGACGCCATGCCCCAGATGCCCAGCTCAGCGCTGAAGGTATCGGAGACGGTAAGAGCGCTAGCCGCCATGCGTCACCAGCCAGCCTCACCTGTGGCACTCAGACGCATGCAGCAGCAACAGCTACAGCAGCAACACATGCAGCAGCAGCAACCCCTATTGCAGGTGTGTGCACGCGTCTAGGCATGGACCCACCACTACTCTTAGAACTTTACTTCTACAACTTATGATTTCTTTTTATTTCAACTTACTGTTTTTTTTTTGCCTATGCCACACCGCCACACAAATCAAAATCCCCAAAAACACCCCACATAGTCTGAGCACAACTTCCCCCTGACCGCCTACTACGACTCCTATTTGGATGGCTATGCCTACGCCCACGGCTTGGTCAATGGCCAACAGCCTGCGGGCCAGCAGATGGCCAACCAGCAACGCTTTACACACCAACCGCAGCCAAATCCATATCTGCAGCAGCAACATCAGCCACCGCAGCAATCGCCTGTTTATCAAGCGCCGCCGCCTATCGATGCCGTAAGTGACCACAGCCTGGACAGTGCCGAAAATTACCAATCTGGCACGTATCAGTTAAATGATTAGAGGAAGCGAGAAAACTAATAAACTGTTGAAGAGGTTTTGTATTGCAATAAACCTTGACGAAAGTTAAATAAGTCTTTTATCCCAATGGGATGGACCAGTTTTTGATCATGTATAAGTACTTTATGTATAGAAGGCTTAAAAAACCTCAGTATTAAAAGATAGTTCACCCGTTTTACATAAATATTTCCATTGCCCGCAATCCATAAATTTTTTGAAGATAACAATATCTAAGATAGTTTTTTTGGAAAGCGATAGTTGGGTTTCTTGAACGGACTGAAAAGCTTTAAGCATTTTAGTTGCCAATTTGAAACATAAAGTCAAAACATTTAATATTTTCTTCGAATAATTAGATAATGCATTTTCAATTGACATAATTAAAGACATTGGATCAATTACAAAATTGAACATTTGAATTGCTACGCGCCAGATTGGCCATTTCGGGTATTGTGCAGCGTGGAACCCAAACGCGGAGCTACTAACCAAGACTAACGCCGTCCACGGAGCGCCTTCCTGGCCTAACACGACTGCCTGGCCCTTCCATCCAGCTTAGTTGTAATGCCACATAGTTATAGATTAGTCGACTATTCATATCGCTTAGCTTTTGCTTTGGCTAAACTTTTAATTTCCGCCTGTTTTCCTCTCGTTTCTTCTCATGCCACGACTCCACCATCACTGACACACATTCACCACCAGACGTTCCGCACCTCATCACCAGCCGCGGGCGGAGGGGGTGGCGGCGGCATCTACGCCCAGCCCAAACTGGTCAACACCATGTCAAGCTTCCGCACGAGCAGCCCCAGTCCCAACGGACACGCTCACCCACTGCCACCGACACAGCCAAAGGCGAATCCGAATCTAATTGCACAGCTCAATGCACGACTCAACAGCAAGCAGCAGCACCAGCAGCAGCAGCACCAGCAGCAGCAGCAGGTCGAGGGGATCTACGGCAACCAGCAGGCACCGGGAGAAGAGTCCATCTACATGCGGAGTGGCTTGTCCATGTCGCAGCCGCAACAGCAGCAACACTATGACGGTAAATCAGAGCAAATGCAGCTGCAACACCAGCAACAGCATAGAATTTACGCTAGTTTTGGCACCTCATCATCAGCAATGTCATCGGCCCATGTGGCCAACAACAGCACTAAGCCGTCCATTCTAACACCGACCACCTCTTTCAATGCATTGCCTCACTTCCCCCTGTCTTCATCCACATCATCGTTGCTCCACAAAGTCAGCTCATTCTCGAACTCTTCATCCGCATCCCCACCACCAACGGCAGCGGCCTCCGGCTCGGCCAACTCGCATTATCAGCCACCTCAGCCGCCGACTGCAGCGGTTGCTAACAGCAAAGACTTTGCCACCTACTCAAGTTCGTTTACCAAAAATCCAGCAGCTGCTCATTCGCCGAACATGCGACAGGCCCATTCCCATCAGCACCACCAGCCGCCGCCACAGCAGCATTACACCTGTCCGCCTCCACTGGAGGATCCCCCACCGCCGCCCATTTACGCCGGTTCATCGGCCACGATGCCCAAGAAGATGGCACGCCCGCCCACTGGCCAGAATGCGACCCACTCGAGCGCCTATGCTGCAGCCTCGGCCACGGCCACGCTGCCCAAGAACATGATGCAGCAGCAGCACCGTTTGCAGCAGCAGCAACAGCATCAACAACAGCAGCAATATCAACAACCGGCAGGCATGGGCATTGGCAACGGTAATGGTCACTTGGGTCAGCGTCCGCAATTGCCGCTGCCCCAGCAGAAACTGCGGGCAGCACAGCAGCAGCACTTGGCGGAACAACAGCAGCAACATCAGATGCAGCAGCAACATCAAATGCAGCAGCAACTTCAAATGCAGCAGCAACAGCAACGCCAGCCACCCATACCCTCTCGTCATTCGAGTGTGCAGCAAAAGATATTCGTCTCGACGAACCCATTCATACAGACAACGGCCGTTAAGTTTCATTCGCCTTCGGCCTCGCCCACTTGCGGCTCGCCCGTGACTGGATCTGGATCCTTGGCCAGTATTTATGCCACAACGTCGCGTGGCGGCCACCATCGCCAGCAGCAACATGCTCAGCAGCTGCAGCAGCAGCAGGAGCACTATTATCGCGATGTTGCTGGGGGCAACAGCAATGGCGGCGCTGCCTACTATAACCACAATGCCCATGCCCAAGCTCATGCCCATGCCCAGGCACATCATTCAAGTAAGCGCGCGAGCTGGATTTGAATTGATTCGATTCGATTTGATTTGATTTCATTTCGTATGATTTTATTGCAAGGAATGAGCGCTGAATTGTATATTTTTTTTGTTATGTTTGCTGATTTTCGATTTCTCTCAATTGAACAAATTAAACTTTGGTTTGTTGTTAGCCCTAAGTTTTCTTTTGGCGCATGCTGCTTATGTTGTTTTGATTTTGTTTCGTTTGAGTTTTCGTTTGGATAGTGTTGCCTATTAACCTGATTGCGATTGTGTCAAGTGCGTCTGGAAACTCGCGGATCAACATGGGATTGCAGTTGCCGCAACAGCTCGATCCGCAGTCAACTTTCATTTCAATTTTTCCAATCATCAATCATCACTGATTCAAACTTTTACCAACAATTGTTGGATGTTGACTTTTATTTTGCATTTCCATTTGAATTGACATCTTAACCACTTCTATCGCAAAACCAACATCCACACCCATTGATCAATCATGTTTGCTTACGATTTTCTTTTATGCACCCGTAACGGTAACGACAACGCATATCCATAGACTATGCCACAAGCACAAATATTGAAAAGACTGGAAGTATTCGGGCCAAGACCAAGGCCGAATTCCTCGAGAATCTCAACGCGAAACTGGCGAAGCAGGGAATGTCTGGACGAGCATTTGCCGTGCGAAATCTCATCAACAGCAAGGCCCTGGTAAGTAGCGCACCTCGACAGCAACTCACTCGATTAGCCAACACTCTCTATGCTCTGTCCATGACAACACCATGGCTATCAGATGTATCAAAATCCGCAAAAACTATCGCGACCCAGTGCGCAATACCGTAGACCACCCACCTATCCCAACACCAGCACAACCACCAATGCCACTTGCGAAGATCAGTGCTAAGTGCTAAGGTATTTAGTTCGTTCCTAGTCGTTCTCGTTCGTTTGATGCCTACTAAGCCAGCTGGCAGCTAATCCACTCAGTGCCTCGTTCTACCAATTAACTGCTCTTCGATCTAACGATAAATCTATGATTTTGCCAACAAAGTCCAGCTCTAATCCGAATTTTGGTGCACCATTTCAGCCGGACCCTCGCATTTGTCACGAGTCGCTGATGGATCAAATCAAACGTGGAGCCACTTTAAAGCGTAACCAGAAGATCAACGATCGCAGCGCTCCCAAAATACATTGAATTAACCTATAGTCTTAAGCGGAATAACATATTTATTATCATAATAATTAATCTATGAATAATCATGAGGCCCTACACCTGCTCGATTGCAGGGCTCTGCAGAGTTTGGTTTGAAACTGAAAACTCGACACACAACATAAAACTTAAATACATATGATTACGATACTACATATTCAATATACGATATTTAACAAGCGCATTAAGCTTAACTTGAACTAATCAATACCTTTCTTGATTTCCTATATCCCAAAAATATGTCCGAAAGGCTTTCTTTGTTAAGTATATACAAAATGGAAGACAGTTGTTTAGCACTTGTATGTTTATTTATATCCCAAACTCGAATTTATCTTTAGTGAACATCTGTTTAAAGATATTTTATGTTTATGTATTTACCATATTTATAATTTCCCTTCTTTATGTACATATATATGAATATTATTTTAACAATCACTCGAAACTAATCTGACGCCTAATAAATGGAATTTATCGTACAAGTTTTGAGTACTTTTTTACTTTAATTATATTTATTTTCCGTTAGCAACTGCATGTCAATTGGGCCAGGTCTGAGCGTACTTTCAAATATACCCAATATCAACATTTATGAATAAATAGAATTAACGCGTGGTATTTATACTGAAAATCCCAATCTAACTTAACTATTTTTCTGCAAGGAAATAATTCAATTGGATCTGCTTTTGAAATGAAAAACTAATTACTGCCAAGCGGAAAGGGAAACTTTAGAGATCAGTCTTCCTCAAAATCTTTCGCATCAACTTAGAGTGCTATATGAACATGTTCATATCATAACGTTTCCATTGGACTGAATCTTTTGTCATTTTAAACCCAGTAGTCTAGAGCTCACATTCTCAATGTTAAATACAACCAATATCGTTTGCATTCATATCAGTTCACCAAACATAGAACAAAATACAAAGTTTTAAGTCCGGATCCTGGGTGTTTCACTTTTAAATTACCGAGGGAAACTTCCTATTCCTAACATTGCAAACTTTTAATACCCAATAGCGTACTACTTATAGGTAATAAACTTTTTAAATATTTACAAAATATTTTGTATATAGGCTTTTTAAGGCTTCACCAATGATCGATGCATATTGGCAAACTCGTAACCAAAAAATGTGGCAATAACTAAGCTATAAAACTCTACTAATGGTTAGATTAGACTCCAGAGAGCATATACAATATTGAGTCGAAACAAATACATATATTTTTTTGGGCGATCCATTCTATATACACCACATAGCAGTGCTTAATCACAAGAGTTAATTAACTTAGCCATATGCAACAATTATTTACAAGTCTAAATGTTAATCTTAAAGTGGTTCTATGTGTTAACTGCAGAACGAACAAAACAAAAAAATGTAACCTAACAAATCAAAGTTGTAATGCGTCTTTTTGAATTCATTTGCATTTAGACACGAGAAACAATAATAAAATAAATGTAAACGCATTGAATGTAAATGCATGGACTTTTAATCGTTTTTCTCTGTTTTGCTAAAGAACAAATCTATAGTGTTTTGGTAGTAAATATCTGCCAGTTGTTCTTTGGGCTCCTTTTTGATCCCGGCTATGGCCTCCAGAACTTGGCTAAATAGGAAAATAAATTAATATATTAGTTAATGTTTAGGAAATGTATACAAAAGGCTAACCTAATCTGGCAGGGCTCACATCGTCCGTCTATCAGAGATTCGGCCGTCCATTTCTCTTTCTTTTTGACGGTGGCAAACTTGGTGGTCACATGCTTATGTCCTGCATGCGAAGGACGAATTCCGCACCAAGGACAATCGGTTTCCAGCATTATCCTGTCGTTGGGCAGCTGGCGCACTACCTCTGCATTTTCATCTGTCTTCAAGGAGCAGCCATTCACTCCTATGTAAAGTCCACCGAAAGCCAGGATGTTTTGGGCCTCCTCAAGAGATCCTGTGAAACTGTGCACCACTCCGCCGCCGCATTCCTTGATCTTCTCCCGATTTCGTTCTAGGATGCTCATGAAATCCTCGGCAGCATTCCGCATGTGAAGGAAGAGGGGCAATCGAAACTCAGCCGCCAGGTCCAGCTGCTTTTCAAAGTAAAGGCGCTGTGTCTCCTGTCCACAGAACTGAAGGCGGTCGTAGTCCAGGCCGCATTCCCCAATGGCCAGCACCTTTTCGCGGTTTGCCTTGATCTTGGATCGAAGTTGGTCGTAGTAACCCTCTGGATCTGGAAGGAATTCCTCGCAGCGGGTGGGATGTGTGCCCACTGTAGTGTAGATACGATCTGTTGAAGAATAAAGCTGATGAGTGGCTGGGAATCAGACTCTAAATGTTAGTATCGAATTTTTCGATGGTTTCTCAAAAACAGTTTGTAACTAAAATCCAACCAAACTTCAAATCACGGCATCCTCACTTCTTCAACTTTGGAAAAAATATTAAAGCTAACCAAAGGTAGACTTTTAAAAAGAGTTCCAAAGCGCACCCTGAAACATTTAAAAATTCTGGGAAACCAAATACTTCTCTTTAACCCAAATTCTAATGGAATTTGAATGGACTTTCATTACACCCAGAGTAGAATTTGGCTTACAGAAATTTCTGGGCCACCTTGGAGATGCTTACCATCCTTGGAGGCCAGTTCCAGTGCCTCGTCCACATCCTTCAGGCAGCCGGCGGTGACGATGATCTTCTGCAGACCATGTTGCCACGCACGTTCCAAAACAATGTCCAGGTCGGCCACATGCTTCTTGGATCCGCCGTAGCAGCCCTGGAACATGGGATCCGTCAGGTTCGCCCCAATGTCTGTGGAATATAGCTAATCCTGGTCTTAAGTGATCTAATTTAACCATTTTAAGTCAACGTACCAATATATTTCATTGCAGTTCCAAAATATCGCCGCAGCATTAGGATAATACCCTAAAAATGCCACATTCCAGCAAAACAGCTGTTCACAAAGCCGGTTTCCGTTAGGGGTCGCCACTCGCCACAGTCTGCTCACCGCCAGGGGGCGCCAGCTGGTAGTAGTTTCCGTTTGAATTTTTAAATTTCAATAAATCCTTCCTAAAACCTTAAGTGCAACAACGTGCCAGCATAAAATTAGGTTTGTGTGCAAATTCCCAAAACAAAAAACACATCACTTAAGCCAATTTAATGCAAAATCAATGGCACAGTAAATTGCATTCGGAATTGCGCATAATGCAAACTCATTAGGCCGCTCCGGCAAATCTGTTTATTGTTTGCAGTGGATGCTAAATCGGCTTGCTTCTCGGAAAAGCCACGTATACGCACCCCACCCCCCCACTCCCCGCCACAAACGCATATGCAAATTTCAAATCATCGCCCATGGTGTTGGCACCCCGGCTGCTTTAAGCCGGCAATCGGCATTTTCGCAATTGCGGAATTTATGGGGAAATGCAATTTATAATTTGAATAAAATTCCATTAGTTACTTTTAATGGATGCTGCGGTCGGTTTACTGGGGTGCTGCATCTAGGCGGGCACTAGTTTTAATTGATTTAGTGGAAATTGCTCACCATACCATTTTCCCGGCACCGGTGAAAGCCGGCAGCCAAGGGGATCCCCATGTTGCCGTGATGGAAACAGAATGCGGAATGAAATGAAATGCATTATGCAACGGAATCAAACATTTTACACCCGTGCCTGGGACGCATTGTGGTTTATTTTAACTGGCTAATACAATTGTCAATAATTCAATTTGAATTGAAATTCAATTAGTTTACAAGTACATGACACACATACGCACACTTAGAGAGTTAATTTGGTTTTCTTTTTGACTATTTTAAGATTACAATCTTTCGATTCTGTAGAGTAGGTAAATAACGGTTTGTCGCTTTGATTCCATTCATTTGGTAGAACAATCGAATTACGTACACAAATATGTATTTTAAAATCGGGTAAGTTGGATAAGTCAGTTGATATACTGTGATATAACATGCATCTTGTCCTCCTCGTCGATCGAATGCCACCTCATCCTTGTGTTCCCATTGGTTCATGTTACGATATAAGTTACGATTAGTTGATTAGAGATCAAATACGGGTTGGGCTCTTCAGATTTGTTGTCAATTAACTACACCTAGTAACAATGTATAAACGTATTACTTATAAAACAAACATCCAAACTGTTTACTAAATACCATTATGCATAATGCTGTATTTGTGTATAACTAGGTCTGGCCTGTCAATCCTTTCTGGACGAAAGCAACAATACTATTTTTATACGGACATTAAAATGTCTCTGCCCCCTTTTCCATTTCTTTACAGTACTTTTGATTTCATAACTGAAATTACTGCATGCATTATTTGCATTCATTACTCAGTTGTACACACATTTGTTTAGATGTATTTGGTTTAATCACAATTCACTTTGCATATGCCGTATTTCATCCATTTACATGTCCTTTAAATATTTCTTTTATACTCAGTACTTCCTAAAAGTAGTCTTTTAAATAAATCTTATTTGCTAAGCACATTCCGGTAAACAAACACAAAGGATTCTTATCACACACTGGCGAACACACGCACTGCCGCATTTGCAAGTGTAACTTGTGCCAAAAAAAAAAGAGAAAATAAGTCGCATGCAAAAGTTGCGAATTAAATATAGATTTATCGAATATTCTCTACCATAAATCTCCTCACAGAGTTTCTGTGAGGTTGATGTGCATTGTGGGGAATTAGATTTGGCAATTTAGCATAAGAAGTTCACCCTGTATTATCCTTGATAAGCATTTCGAGACTTTCTCTGTTCCCCGGACTCATCAAATTTATTTTACAATTACGTTTTTTGCATAGTAAATTGTTTTGTGCTCTCTGTTAAAGTTTTTTGTTATTTTACGTGGCTGGAGCCAAAGGAGAATGCCGCGAAATGGCTTTGTTTTTACAAAATTTGCCTTGAGTCCAGATTCACCCTGCCCCTGTGATTCCATTTGCCGTTTTACTTCGGATTCAACCCAAGCGAGTTCGACTCAAAGCAAACATAAGCATTCTAGGCCATCCATCAAAATTGTTATTCTTATTTCTATATGGAACGTTGTATTATTAACTATGGTGTCAGCTAAGGGTGCAGATAGAGCTTTATAAATTAGCATTCTAGAATTTACCTTAAAGCTATGCAACCTATCATAATATTATGACAATCCATCAGTGGAAAACGTATTAAACTTAGTCCTTTATCAAAAAACCCCCTCGCCCATCTCATAACGAGAATAACATTAACAAACAACAACAACTGAGCCATTAATTTCTCATCAAAAGGAACTCTTTGAACGGCATTACGATTCTTCGAAATCTCATCCTTGTCTCTCTGCTTATCTTTCAATTAAATTCAAATTGCGTACCCAAAGGTATACTAAAATGTAAGAAAATTTAAATTGAAATCCTTTGTCGTATAAAAGTTAATTTTAAATTTAAATAAAACTGGTCCCTTTAAACAGTAATGACCGGAACATAAATCGATTTATGTGCATTATAACTTTGCAAGTCAGCTCAATGTCGAAATAATCCTTTTACTTTTATGCCATGATGAGATTAGATTAAAGCGTCATAGCATCGGTTTCCAATCTACTTATCAGAAAAACAAATTTGTTCATAAAATGTTCATATGGTTATGCCTTTAACACTAGTAAAACTTAATTTTAAAGTAAATAAATTCTTACATATTTATTAAATTACGCAAATGTGGTTCAAGTTTAGAACATATTTTAATCTACTTGCCAGAAAAATAAATTTGTGAATATAAAAAATCACTGTTTTAAGAATTGGTAAAAACAACTACATTTTGCAATGCCTTTAAAGCTAAAGAAACTGAATTTTAAGCTACTTAATTACACAAATGTTGTTTGATGACTTACAATAGTTTAAAACCAATTTCTAATTTTAATCCAGTGTCATCACGGCATATTTTTATACCCGTTACTCGTAGAGTAAAAGGGTATATTGTATTCGTGCAAAAGTATGTAACAGGTAGAAGGAAGCGTTTCCGACCCTATAAAGTATATATATTCTTGTTCAGGATCACTAGCCGAGACGATCTAGCCATGTCCGTCTGTCCGTCTGTCTGTCCGTCTGTCCGTCTGTCCGTCTGTCTGTCCGTATGAACGCTGAGATCTGGGAAACTATAAAAGCTAGAAGATTGGCGTTTTGCATGCAGATTCTAGGAGTTCCTACGCAGCGCAAGTTTGTTTCAAAAAGGTGCCACGCCCCCTTTAACGCCCACAATCGCTGGTATACGATTTTAAAAATTTAAATATTTCGGAAAAGTAAAAATGCAGTTTTATTGTGTTTATCAATACCTATCGAAATGTAGAAGAAATTTTTCAAATCGGTCCATTCGTTAAAAAGTTATGCGTGATCAAAGTTTCTATCTCCATCTCCCTCGCACTCCCTTTACCTGAGTAACGGGTATCTGATAGTCGGGGCACCCGACTATAGCGTTCTCTCTTGTTTAAGCTCAAGTTAATTCATTTTGTGTAAAAGGTTCTGATTCGATACACACAGTGATGCAATAAATTACCAAAGTTATTATCAAGTTCAGAATTAATTGTTAAAAACTACGGCGCTTTGGCTTTTTTTTACCCTTGAGCAAGTGTGTTTTATATTATCAGCATAATCAGCTCATTGCACAAAACGTAAATACCGCTCCACTTGTTTATGCACGCTAATTAACTGGCGTCCATTATTAATAGATATTGTGGCAAAACATAATAACACAATTAAGCGCAGCGCTGCCGGCAAAAATAATATGTTAGTTTACTGCACATTGCAGTCGTCGGACGCGTTGTTGATTTGCTGCTTGGTCTTGCGTGAGGCGCGGCGTATGAGTGATCTGTAATGGAAGCGATTGGACGGGATGAGGTGATAAGTATTCAATAGATCTCCATCCTGGAGTGCATCGAACTCACCTGGAACGCGGCTTCAGCTTGGCCTCCGCACTGGTGCTGGCCACATCGACGGCGTCCACCAGATTGGAGCCCTTCTTATCGCCACTGCCACCGGCTCCTCCCAGGGCCGGGCTGTTCATACGATTTTTATCTGCAACAAATAGATGGTAATGCGTGGCTAATTAATATCCACGAGTGCATTTAATGACTGCCGTATGCCGGCACAAAGAGACTGCGCGATTTCGGAGCTGCGAGTGCAGGGAAAATCCAATTTCCCGACTGAGGTTGAGTACGTCCTTGCCCGTTGTAAGAGCAACTGGGACATCCGGACGTCCCAACATCCCAACATCCACTGCACCCGCCAAGCGCTGATGTAATTAACTTATGAACGACTCAAACAAAAAGCGGGGAAAGGGAGTTGCACATCGCAAAGTTACCGCTCGAAATGGGTTTTTTACAGCCGGTTGCACAGCCAAAGTTCATCTCAAGATAAGAGGTCCCAGTCGTTACGTCACCTTCCCAATGCCACTCAGCCTTTTGGATCCGACTCGGTCTATCTGCCACGCATCTTCCGTCAAAGGAATAACCAGTGGCAACCAGATGGCAAAGGTACCATTTCGAAGTGGGCAGAGAAGGTCATCAATACCATAGGTGCCAGTCAATTAAAATCAAAAGAATTAATTTCGTGTGCTTGACAATTGTTTTTACCATTCGGTAGCCTTGTTGTTACAAAAGTCATGACAACCTACAAAACGTCTGTAAAAATGTCTGCAAATCAAAATGTTATAAATTTAAAATATAATTCAGGGCATACATTTTTACATATATACTGTAGGTTGCTAAGACATTTTTAAAGACTCTTTTTATTAATAAAGAAAAGTGTGCTTTTACTTTTCTTAAAGAATCTTCCTTTAAATTAAAATATTCAGAAGACAGAGGACAGAGAATTTCAAGGAAAATTGTTTTCTTTTAAAGATCATATCTTTATGATACAAATTCATCACATAATGTTTACTTTTATCAAAGTAACTTATGTACTTTTTTTAGTTTATATGGTTTCAAAGAGTAGTACCTGTAAATAAGGAAGCTGTCAAGAGCTGTAGCTGTCTTTAAAGTATAAACAATTAAGTAAGCAATGGCAGCTATGGACAAATCAGTGTCAATGAAGTCATTAACTTTCCGGTAATCCTCAATCAGCCAGCTTAGACTGCCAAAGAAAGTGTTGGGCACGCACAAAAGGTGTTGGCAGCAAGATGCTTGCCCTCAGAGTAAACAAACCTTTTTGTTCCGCCGGAGCGGGCAATAAAGCCGCAAACAAAGAAAGGGCTTACAATGGAAAAACAATTGATAACTTGCTGGCAAACGGGGTGTGAAGCATTAGAACCACAAGACAAATACAAAGGGAAAGTTAAATCCAAAGCCGAGTCAATTTAGTTATTAAACTTTACAGCTTTGTGGGAAAATATGCCTGACGTTGGCCAAATGATCCGTGCAAACAGAATTATTGAGAGCGCCATCACACTCTGTGCCGGAGTGTTGCATACTTCTGGGCGTCGGCGGTGTCAAGTGCAAACAAAATGGCCGACATCGCCATTGTTGTCGGAAAAAGGAAAAAAAAACACAATTGCTGACGCTGACAGAGAGCGCGCGAAAATGCTTCGTTCGGGGGGCATTCCCATTCCTAACACCGGGCATCCCCACTGATCTGCGGGTGAATCAGTAACAAGGATACAAAACAACCGCCGTCCGGACCCAAACACACAAACAAGAGCCAGGGGGAAACGGATGTGCCTTTGGCCTGGGCCCGGTTTTTCGGGATATAAATTGTGCATATGCGACGGCAATTGATGCGTGCGTCGCGTAACAGAAATTTAAATTAAATTTGTTTCACTTTTCCCGCTCTGTGTCGGGTTTCATCTGAAAGACACGACCATGAAAAAAGCGTGGATACCAAAAAGAGGGAAGCACACAAAACATTCGAGTGCTTCAATGCGTGTTTATTATGGTTCGAGTGCGAACATAACAAGGTTTTGCCACATCAATTGCTTTTTATCTGATACCCTGAAGTTAAAGTGTTTACATAAAAAGGGGCTTCGGCTATTGTATAAAATTATATGTTTTACGGCCACTATAAAAAGGTGCTTAAATGCGTGGCTGAAATTGCGTTCGAAAAGCAATACATTTTAAAATAAAATGTATGGTTTGACAAACGGTTCAAGGACGGCAACATGTATGGTTTTAGATATTGAGGGAAAACTTATTTTATAGAACAAGTAATCAATCTATTCTTGTGGTGTAAATATAAGACTAATTAAAAAGACAGCTCTTAACAGCCATGAATAGAATCCGTCCTAAGAATATGTCAGTATAGACTATTCTAAGCTATTCTAATAATGTCAGGATATGTTTATAACGTTTTGTATTTGAGGAATCATGTCTTGGAAAATCTTAATTTAAGTTTACGGAAATTAATATTCAATATACTTATACAAGAGCGGGCACTGTATTTTATGTGATTGAATAATACATTGATATATTTCTCATGTGTTTTGGTATCATACAGTAAATCAAGCATGACTTTTGAATAACTATGCAAGAACACAAAATTTAAAAAAACAAGAAAAATTAATGGAGGGTAAAAAATATACACATTTTGGAAGTTCAAATAAATTTGAATTCGCTTGTTTTACCTTTCCACGTAAAACATCCTTTAGGGATCATTCAAAATCAAGTGTATCGACGCATGAACGTGGCTTAAATATATTTAGCATGTTATGTGTGTCGGGAAACACCCACAATTGAGTTAGGACCTGCTCTGTGGGGCTGGAAATAAAACGGCTTGCGGCGCGGACCACCCAAAACCAGACGAATGGGGCGATAGGAGGGCGGGAAACAATGTGGGGACCGGAGGAAAAGCCGCTTTCCCGGCCGCAGCACATGTATGTGGCCTGCAGCTTTGGCTTTGTCTCAACTTACGAGCTCGTCCATTCTCCATGCGGCCCATCACCCATATGCCAACTGCCACCTACCATCTACCACCTACCATCCACCACTACTTCAGGGCCGTAAACACGTGTGGCACAATCTCAGCCGCAAAATGGCAGCGTCGTAAATGAAATTTCTGCGATTTGCTTTGCATACGTCGCGCTGTACTTTTTAAGGCAATTACTTGACTGCGGCCCCTTGAGCCGCAAGTGATTAAGTGCTTAGACCTATTTTCGGTGGCACATTCAAGGCGTCGTTGTCACCGCATTCACCTCTCCATCATGGCGTCCATTGAACCGCCGGGAGTCAGTCTGCCACTCGACCTTCGCCATTCAGACCACAAATGTCGCCGGGTCCTGTCTGCCTGTCATCGACAGTTGTGTGTTGTGTGTTCTGCGAGGACCCTCGACCAAGTATTTGACAACATTTTTCGGCCAGCATTAAATATGTTTTGTGGGTGGGACATTAATGTGCGGCTCTTGGCCATTTCTATTTAAATCGGCTCGAAATTATATGCCCGCATATACGCGCAATTTTGATCTTGACTACTTTACCGCTGGCAAACTTTGCACTTTATTTGAATGACTTTTGCAGCGGCCACAAAGGTCTTTAGGGCAAACAATAAAATTATTGGCATTTGCTTGAGAGGAACTGGTGGCTGATGGGGAAACTGTAATGATTCAGCAACTTTTTCTTCCACGGAAATTAAATTAATTATTTGGCCGCCGTGTAACGGGAGGAGTGGCAGTCAAGGAGCAGAGGAAACATTTTGGGGCAACATTAATTAACTAGATATTTATACTTTGACGAGCTCGAGCAAATTTAAAACTTCTTGAGCCCTTGGCTGACGTCGTTGCCTTTGTGTTGCTCCGTCGTTGCTTCTATTTTCATATGCTGCGAACTAAGTTTTTAATGAGATAATAAAGCATTCCATTACAGGGTAATTAGAAGGTCAAGCTGTTTAATTAATACACGTGCTTGCCGAGAACATTTTAATAAAATTGAATTCGTTTGAACATCGAAGGGAAAAGGATGCCCCGAAAAGGAATGCTGCCTTATTATGCTTTTAACCCCGTCTCGACGGCTTTTTTCTTAGATTTGCTTTGCTTTTCTGTGTTTCTTTTATTAGGCACCGTTTTGTCGTCCGATGAATAATGAAAAAGAGTTTGTCTTTGTCAATTGGCTCGGAAGAAAGGGTCCCGACTGCCGGTTTCATTTGACTGCCGAATTCCCACAATTAATTAGGCCGAGGACAGCGGACAGAGGGCGGCCATTGAAGCAGCAATGCTAATTGCATTCAATTAGCCAAATTGCAAAAAGTTATCCTAGTCTTAGGCACATTTAAAGAATTTTCATTAATTGGCCCCATGTGCGGGCCGCTTTGTCTTTTGGTTAAAACTGAATATATTAATAAATGTGCATCAATTATTGATTGAGCCCAGCCATCTGGGATCTAGTCACCGGGGCTTAATTACACCTGTGGGCTGCAAGCGGCTTAATTATTGCATTTATGAGCGGGCTATTTAATTTCGCACTAATTAAGCTGTTTACGCGGGCATTTAAAGGTCCGAAAAAAGCTGTAATTGAACTCAGAATGATGCCTCGATGGTTACACATCTGACTTTCAATCAGAGCTGGCGAATATGAATGCTTAATTGATATTTGAAACTGCAATGGCCAACAGGGGGCAAAAAACAATCAACAAACTGTTTGAATAAGGTCGGCAGCAATTCGGATTTTATTTTCATTTCGCTTGGCCATGGCAACAAATCCAGAAGTGGATTCAGTCCTTAGCTCTATGTGATGCGGGATGTGCTCTAGCATAATGGACTTTCAAGTGTGTTCTCCCATCGACGCTACTTTGAAACACTGCGAAACGTCTTCTTTGATTTTTACTGTGAAAAAGGTAATACAACTCAGGGGAATTCTTTTAGGTTTTAAATTGTCTTTATTTTCGATTCATGACTTTCTGTTAAAGCAAAAAAAAAATTTATTAAAAGTATTCAATTTTTCTCATGTAAAGCAATAGGATTTAACTCTTCTTAAACATTTTATTGCTGTATTCCACGAATGGATCCCGTACGGAATTGCAACATTTTCGATTCAAAAACTAATACTGCTTAAAAAAGAAAATTATGAACGAAATGCACTTGTATTTCTACTTATTTTAAAAAGCAATAGCGTACGCATCAAGGCTTTTATGTTAGTCTAACAAACCTTTAAAAGTTATTTAATGAAAGTTCCTAAAGATTCAAATTCTTATAGATTCAACAAAAAACAGACAAATTCATTTCAATTCCATTTCTTAAAACCAATAAATGTGCTTATAGTAAGCTGAAGAATTTATTTGGACAACGTGAGGTAAATAAAATGGTAATAATTTACGGTCGAATAAAA
Source organism: Drosophila kurseongensis (assembly GCA_018153305.1). Classification (NCBI taxonomy): domain Eukaryota; kingdom Metazoa; phylum Arthropoda; class Insecta; order Diptera; family Drosophilidae; genus Drosophila; species Drosophila kurseongensis. Next base: position 11,959,575 of record JAECXX010000004.1, on the reverse strand, counting down.
AAAGGATGACTGCAATTTTGTCCAGAATAAACACATTTTGATATTATTTTATTTGCGATGGTATTTACTTACTGCGACTGGACGAAGCGCTGACGTAGGCCGACGAACGGCGTTTGAAACCACTGGGCGCCGCCTCGCCGCCGGCCCCGCTGCCCCCGCTCCCACTACTGCTGGCGGGGAGGAAGCGGGACAGGGAGAGCAGGGATTTGAACAGGTCGGTCACATTGCTGTCCTCCTTCGCCGAGCACTCCAGTACTTTGGCCCTGCCAAGGGGAAAAACTATGTTGAAAAAAGGTTGCATACTTTTCAGGGATGGCTGCGTACATAGCGTATACGTAATGCACACATCAGCAAATTTTGTTGGCCCAAAACAAAGCAAGCCCAACACAAAAAACCGAAACTCAAAAAGGCAAAAACCTAAACCAAACCAGCCGAACAATATGGTTTGTTCAATTCATAACAGGGTTTTTAGGGGGGTTTTTACCACCGCCAAGTGGGCCATCGACAATCATCTAAAAAGGCGGTGCATGTTGGCCGAAACAAATGTGGCTAATGGCTAAATTAAGCATGTCATGTACGGTTCGGTTCTATGGATTCACTGCAGGTTGCGGACACGAAGCCGACCCGCGGTGGCCACACAAAACTGAGGCCAGGACTAAGTCAAGGATGAGGACGATGACAATGACGAGGACAGATGATTTTCAACACACTGACAATGTCAAAAGTTTCTAGTATTTGTCTGTCAGAGCGGTTTTAAGCTTTAATTTTGTCATCATCGGACGGCTTTATTTTAAATAAATAATTCTAGAAATGTTTTTCTTTATTGCTGTGATGTTAAGTTTGCCTAAATACAATGTTGACTTCAACTATCAACATTTTTCAATCTTTTTACGCAGTTTCTACGATAAAGTTTGTTAAATTAATTTTTAACTATATTGTCAGGATTTTTTTTTCATAAAAGTAAATCATTTAATTAAACATCGATTGTATAACTCTTCGAAATGTTTAAACAAATACGTATTCTTTATACTTTATGATAATTTTGCCATTTAAAAAATTTTGTTAATTAGTTATTGGCAATCAACAAATGGTAGAAGGTTTTTTAAACAGTAATTTTAACCTTCTTAGGTCAAATGAAATAACCACAACTCAAGGCTGATAATATTTAATGAAAATGATACTGTTTACTGACTTACTGAGGATATTTTAATATTCCATGAAGCCTTATTTAATTAAAATTGTAACGGCTGAGTTGGCAAAATAAATAAATAGATGGCTGAATTGTTAATGCCGTAAGCTGCAATAACAGTAAATCAAAGTAAAAATGATACAGCGTAGGAGTTTATTTTTCACATTAACGCTGGCAAAATGCGGCGAAAAATTCGCATGACTTTGCAATTAAATGTTGAATAAATTCATTGTTCCACCTTTGGCAAAGTAAACCACTTACACATGTTGGCTCCGCTCCCACGTGTGTGTATTCACATCGCACACACTATGTACTATATGGATATGGTGTGTACCCATTCAGGCAGATAAATGCACTTGAGTGGCGTGCTCTTAAAGCGTTTAACCGCAGATAGACAGACAGGATAGACGGGACGGACGGCGGCGTCAGTGCAACAAATTGCATTGCAACTCGTTGCCGGAAAACGCTCCGCAAACTTGCCACGTGGAGTCTAGTGAGGGTGCGAGATTGTGGCGAAAGGTTCAAGGTGTTGCCCGCTCTCGGGAACAAAACCGCACCATCAATCTGCGTGAATGTTTAATCCAACAGAGATTTGTACGTAATGCTCACGCCAACTGTCCCACGTCCTGTGTCCTTCATCCACCATTCTACATACTTCGTCCTGCGGCCTCTGTCATCTCCATTTTGCGGTTGAGTGCGCCTCCTGTGTGGCGTTCTTCGGTCTGTGTGTCGGTCGCTTTTAAATAAGTTTACGCACGCTTGCTTAAACAGCAACACGGGCGTGCCACGCCTCCCTTTTCCACCGCCCATCCCAACGACTTTCGCGGTATATGGAATTATGCCAGGACTTTTCTGCCCAGTGGCAGGCACGTATGTGAATGTAAGTGATTTTTACGAGTCCTGTCCCGCAGTTTATTAAGGAAGCAATTACATCGCGAAAACTGCCTGAAAAGAAGTCCTGGGTAGCGAGTCCTTATTAACAGCGAATCGAAAGGATGCGGACACGCTTTCAGGGCTAGTTGTCACGCAAGAAATGCATTAAAGTTGTTAATGTGGCAAACAAAGAATTTATTCAGGGCAGTTTCACTCATTTACCACTCGTCGATACGGTCTGTAATCTACTTTGGCTAACACAGTTGAACTTCCACGAAACCGTTGAGTTGATTTTGGTAATTGCGCTTCAGTGGAACTTTGCCAAATGTTGGTAGTCTCTTTAAAACTTTTGATTTATTACTTTACGAATAGGTATTCAACTTAATTTGCCTTTATGGGTATAAAAGGCATCTGCTTTTTGGTGTCTTGTAGTACTTGTGATATGTATGCCCAAATTCTTATAAAGATAAATTATTGCATACCTTAGCATAGAAATAAGACAATATAATAAACACAATGTTTATCCGAACATAAATGTCCCCAAATATTGCTTAATTCAAAACGTTCTTTGTTTTTTTTTATTAATTTGAGAATGTCAGATTGTGACTGGAACCAGACAAACTCATGGGTGTTCGCCCATTGTATTACACAGGTAAACATAAATCAGCTACTGCCCCTATTAATCAATCGTCTGATAGCCCTCAACATTTCCCCAGAGCATCTTTCGAACAATTCGAAGGCAGCCAAGTTGAAGGACCTCATGCATATGCGCATATAGAATGTCCTGACTGTTTAGTATTCAAAGACCACTCGCTGTGATACTCTAACGTATCACTCATACGTACTGTTGGTCTCAATGGACAATCGACCATTGAATTCCTACATGACAGCAACACCGTTTGCGGCACAAAATGGCCAATTAGGAGCTATTATGGGGAAACATCGTCTGCGAAAATATCTAGTTGCAATGCTTCTCCTGATGCAATTTTCCGCTGGTTGCACTTAGAAAAACAGATTTTATAGTTTAGATAATGGTCTTTGAATTGCGGCTGAGTTTAATTATTTTGTCGTTTAAATTTTAAGAGACTTTAGTCAATGAGAAAATTGTAAGGTAAAGATAAAACCTAGTAAGGGGTTTTTCTGCATTTCCTGCCAGATTCGGAGGGCTATTAGCTATATCTTGTTCTATTTTTCATTGTGTAATTCTGGTTCCAACACTTTTCCAGGCCAACAAATGGCATTTAATGAACGACACAGCCCCTTTCGTGGACAATGCAACTGATTTCGGTGGGGCAACTCCCTTTCATGGCCCGCTGTCACGCTTTCTGTCGCTTAATTTCATTTCTAGCAATTTAATTGCGCCGCTTGCCTTTTTGCCGTTTGCCATTGCAGCTTTTCTGGGGTGGCCAGAATTTATGGCTCTTTTTTAATTCCACTTTGTTGCGTTACTTATGAAAATTGCAGCTGTTTGGCGGTTTTCGTGGCTTTGTGTGCCGGGCTTTGTTGCACAACTTTTGGCAGTTGTCCCCTAATTGCTGTCGCATGCAGCAGCTGTTGCGCATTTTTATGCTAGCCGTATTTTGTGAAATTAATGTGAGGACTTACCGTAAGCGCGGCAGCTCGCAGAACACCCAATCGGTCACCTCCTCCAGCTTGACCTCTCTGTGGGTGGTGGCTAAGTCGGCCTTGTTCCCGGCGATTACAATGGGGATGTCCTGTGGGGCGAAAGGGGAATTAGCAGTGGTACTCGAAGCCGAACAAGCATCCTTGTGCCCCCGAAATCGGGTGGCACACAAAGCGTATTGTGCTATAATTGATACTCGCCCACAATGGCGGCTGAAACATTGAAAGCGCCACGCGAAACAATAGCAGTAACTATCACATAGTGGTTGAACATAGCTAAAAACTATGTTCCATACTGGTTTCCAAATTTATCTTGTATTAAAAAAATGTAAGCCGGAACACAAAGTGAACCGAAATGTTTAAATTTATATACTATTGCAGTTATTTATGTACTATATATAGTCGCAAAGGTCTCATTCAATGCCTTGCCAATTTTAAACTGAGATTACAATACAAGAGCAATAAATTAGAATGTTAAATTTTTCCTAATTAAACTTAAAAGAGTAGAAAATAATATTCAAATACTTTTTTGAATCGGACTATCGGAAATAAGCACACATGATAGTTCCATATAGGATTCCTCTCGTAATTGTAATTGATTGATCTAAAATTCTTAAAGCGGATATAATGATTTCTTTTAAGAGAAAACATTTTATGCGTTCATAATATTTTCCTTGCTTAAATTGGGTAATTTTTGTTGGTTCTCTTTTATGAGGATTCCTGGGTACCTTTTGCTTTTGAAAGCCGACCCACTGTGCCGTGTTTGAACCAGAGCCCAGCAAAAAGCCTAGAAACGCTGCCTCTTGGCTTGACTGCCCCGGCTCAAAGGGCAGCAATTATAATTGCTTTTCGGACTGCGGAGGAGTGCAAGTTCAGCACTCGACCCTCCCATCCTTCAGCCTCCGCTGATTACATACAAATTGCAGGAGTGCAGTTGCACAACCAGCTCACCTGAAAGTCGCCGCGTTGTTCCCGGATCTCCTCGAAGCACTGCTTAACACACTGGAAGCTGGGCGCCGAAGTTGCCGCGTAGACGAGCATGAACGCGTGCGCCGTGGCGATGGACAGGCGCCGCATGGCAGGGAATTGCATGTCACCCGACGTGTCCAAAATGTCCACCTGCAAAGTACCAGCAGAGGTTACAGGATAATGCAGAATAAATTACGAATAATTAAATTTGAATGGCCATATACGGGCAATAAACTGCCACCAATTTGAGATCGCCTCTCCCAGCGGTCGCGGCTTTTAATTGACCCACCGCAATGGCAGGTCATTAACATTTCATTTAAAAGAAAATATAATTTTTAAAAACTTTCCTTTTAGGAGACTTGAATAGCATGAAATTATTTATATACATGTGTAAAAGTATGCAGTGTAAAAAAAATGTCGTAAATTCTATAGTAATACGAAAGAAAAGCTAACTTCGGGCGGAGCCGAAGTTGATATACTCTTGCAGAATATTCTGTAAATTATATTCTCCAAAACTATTCATATGATGCATTCTTAATACTCATACCAACTTCCTAACTTTACAAACACCAAAGTTATGGCATTTCCGATCAATCAGTTATATCGGCCGTTCCGACTTATATACTGCGTGCAAAGGAAAGAAGGGTGTGTGCAAAGTTTCAACTCGATGGCTTTAAAACTGAGAGACTAGTTTGTCTCCTTCACTGCGTTGCACACTTTTGACCAAAATTATAATACCCTCTGCAAGGGTATACAAATTAAAATCGGACAATAATATCATATAGCTGCAAAAGAAACGATGGCAAAATGTATCGCAAAATCGACATAACTTCATTGTTTTTAGTAATATAGGCATAGAAATCGAAATTATGCTGATTAAAAGTTAAATTACTGTCTTTTAAACATAGAATAGCTATTGTACATTTATAATTCCAATAACTAAGCTGTACTTTAGAAGAAAATAAATCTTCCTTTGTGAATAGGATGACCTTCAGATATTTATTTTCTTTCAGAACGATTCAGAGCGATCTTGGGCCAATATCTCGATTACTTAAACTACCTGCTTTTCTGCATTTGAACAAACTTAGGTAAAAATGGTAATTAAGGGTTTTTTCTTAGATATTTTCTTGGAAAATGTAGAAAGTAGGTAACAAATTGTAGATTTCTTAAGTATCCTAACGCATGCTATAAATAGCTAGACCCGCTGGAAAACAACTTAGTTGCAGGAATACCTTCAAGAATCTTTCATATACTCGTAGTCTTACTCCCAAATTACGAGCCAATCGCAGTAGCAAAATGAAATTGTTGGTAAGCCCTGATTTACTTTTAGGAATACTTTTTTAAACAAATTTAAAATTTAATTTAAAATTGCATTTGATCTTTAGATTGCCTGTTTGTTTGTTCTGCTTGCCATTTCGTCGGCTGCTCCCCCATTTGGATCACACGTGGGGGATAGAGTTAAAGAAGGAGCCGATTGGCTCACTCCTAATGGAGAGCAGCCTCACGAAACACAATTGAAACTTGAACAAATGCCGTCAAAGCCGTTTGTGCCGCCAGTGCGGGGAATATTGGCATAAGTAATAAAAATAATAAACAGAAAATATTTAAAATAAAACCGATTTTTATTCTTTATCTAGAATTTAATTTTTGTAGATGGAATAAGTTTGATGACCCGCAATTTTACTAGAATTAATTGGTTTTTAAGCAGTTATTCGATTATGATGTTTTGAATCTTCTTTTCATTGATGCTTTGCACTAGTTTGAATTGTCTACTTTGTGTACTTATGAGTGGAAAAATGTTGGTATTTTTGTTGAAACTCCCAATCATAGATACCGCACAATTTTATAGAATCCATTGGCACTGGCACATGGACAGTATCTGGACTCCTGATCCTCGAACTTTTGGGGGCAGAATATTGTTGAAGTTGCAAGCGATGCTTCATACCAATCTGAAGTATCTTGTGCAGTTAGATGTGGATTATTATGGCAATATACTTTTTTCGAAGCTTCGGCACAGCTGCTACTTTCTTTTTGGAAACGGAAACTGGAATCATTTAGGACCTTAACATCGCCGTCCTCGAAATCTTCGGGGGCACATGGACAGCGAAAAGGCACTGCAGATTTAAGCATGGGTATCTCTTGATTGGGGATATTTACTACAAGTACATTTTATTTTCGAGGGAACTTTCTCTACTTTTCGACTAGACTCCTTGGCAGTCTGATGTTTCCTGCAACAATTGAAAAATCCGCTACGCTTCGAGGATTTCTTATTTCTCTATTTGATTTTTGCATTATTTTCCTTTTCCTGTATTGGACCCCTGGGCCTTATGGCTTTTCAATAATTCACCTTTTGTGATTTTTTATTCATTTCAGGTTTATATTCTTGAGGAGGCTTTTCTTTTTTTTTAAAACATAGAAATCCACTAGATCTTGATGAAGGTGATTCCTTATTTGGTTTGGGCTTTCCTTGTGGACTTTTCCCTTTTGCTTGAAACATAGAAATCCACTATATTTTGAATGTGATTTCTCTATTGGCTTGGCCTTTTCTGGGAATTTGGTATTTTTGTTTAAAGCATGCAAATCCACTTGATTTTGATGGAGATTTCTCTTTTGGCTTTGAATTTTTTTGCGTATATTTTTCCGCTTGCTTAAGACAGCTAAATTCACTCGATTTCTTATTTCTCATAGGGATTTCATCTTCAATATGACCAATAAAAGGGCAACCTTCAGAACATTTCCGTTGTATTTTTTTTTATTCTTTGAATTTGTGAAAATTTTCCAAAATATGCTTGTCGTAGCTGTTCAACATGGGGTTTGTTAAAAGTGGATTATGCCTATTTTTAACAAAAATGTGCTTGCTTACCAGGGCTAATGTTTACTACTACGTTTTCTATGGATCCGGTGTTTCTTTTCACTTTAGTTTTACAGGGACTACAATATTTCTTGATTGCCTGACGATCGCTTTGAAGAGGAACATATGTATCTCTTGCAGCCCTTTGTTACGATCTTATCGTCTACATATACATCTGATCTTTCACTGTTCTGACGACTTGTATTTCTTTCTTTTATTTTAAATCGACGAAGATCGGTGAAGAGAAATCTTTGACGATTGGGGCAATCTACAGAGCATAAATACTGTTCATCTCGATCCATTGATTTTCTCCATTTTTGTTGATTTTTTTCAGAGCTTTATCATGGGCATAGGCCGCATTCCCATTTTAATTTGTGTTATCGGGGCAATCTGAAATTCCATAAACTTTTTTTTCATATCGATTTTTATATAATGCTTGTTTTGAACAACTCCATTTAATCTATCTGGGCATTTTTATTAACGCAGACTTTGAAATTATTAGCTTCTTGTTTTATACGATTACTTCTATCGGTGATGGAACGATAACGCTGGCAATAATAACAATCATTGAATGTCCTTGTCTTTAACATTTCGTTCTAGACGGTTGCTTTCATTTCCTTGTACAATGACTTTTATTCAAAATGGACTCTATGCGAGGATACATTCATATATCCAGTTTCGTTCGGTGCAATATAAATACTTTTTTTATCAGGACATATTGGATTGTCACACAATTGTTTATCGTATTTTCATTTTGGCCCGACTCTATAAGAATTGTCGGCATAAGATTTATGTTGATCCCTAATTATACGGTTTTTATTGATGCACTCTGGGTTCTCACAAACTTTGATATCAGGTTCTTCATATAGCTACAGTAGAAAAATCGAAAAATGAAAAAAAATAAGATGAAATAAAATTATTATTTTTTCTGTTTTTCTGTTTATCAAAATATTTATTTGAGATATAGTAAATATTTACTATATCAGAAGTACGCTTTTAGTTTTGTCAAAATCGGACAGCAATATCATATATGTAGCTGCCATAGAAGCGATGGCAAAATGCAGCGCAAAATCGACAGTTTTCAGTAATATAGGAATATAAATGTTTTGTAATAACTGCAAGGGTATATAAACATCGGATTGCTGAAGTTTGCTTGCTTTCTTGTTTTTTCTTAATTTTTTTTAGTCACCTCTTGCATACTACTTTTAATGAAGTGCTTTTTAAATGATTTGTACATGGAGAGCGAAAGGGCGACGGCCCCGCGCAGTCGATGGTGGGTCCTGGGTCGTGACTCCTGTCTCGCGGCCGATCAATGCCCACTTGATGGCAACTAATCCCCGTGTCAGCATCGGTTATGTTGTGTATATCGCCGCGTGGTTTACGTGTTATACATTGAAAGCGACCCAGAATGTCAATAGCTTGTTAAAGCCAGGCAGCCAAAGAGCCGGAGGCAAAGCCAACCGTTTAGTCCTGTCAGTATCATCTTCTTATACCCTCATCCTGCTCTCTATCGACAACCCCGGCCATTGTGACGCAAATTTGTAACGCATTGTTTGGCCGAAATGAGTAAACTTTATTAAAAACACTTTACAGAATGACACAATTTATATTTTCGACACCATTGCTCGTCGGTCAGCCATTGTTCGGTGGCCCCGGCTTTGTTCGACCATCTATGTTTATGGCATCAAATTCGTCCTGCTGTGCCGCACATCCACGAACATACACAAAATTGCTTTTAAAGAGCAGAAATGGTTTAGTGCAATGTAATGTTCCCGTTTGATGGCCACACGCTGCTCCGACAATCAGTCACAGCGGGCTGCAGGCTCTCCTTGTTTGGAAAGGGCGAGCAGCCTCGCAAATTGTCCAGGTGAAATTGATTTGAATGCACCTGGCCGTCGGGACACTGCACCTAAGGTGGCCGGGAATAAATCACTTTAAGCCTCAGTGACAGCTTCCGAGTGGAATTCAATCTGGGCCTGCCCGCCGAACCGAGCTAAAGTAATGGATGTGCACCCCATCGGTCGCTAAAAATGAAATTAATTAAATCGAAGTATGTCCTGACTTCAGGGGAGCACCGGCTAAGTCCTGGCAACGGCGTCGCCACCAGGAGTGTCAGTGTCGCCAAACAAACTCTCGGAATCAATTTGGCCAGCTTCCAGCGATGATAATGACGGCGGCAGCGCTCAGCTCCCTCCAGCCCACCTATTAATCAACTTTCAGCTCAACTTTTGTTCGCCAAACATGTGCTCGTGGTGTAAGACAAGTTTGAACAGCGTATAATCAGCTTCACCATCGAGGAGCGAGGCAGTGAATGATGTTCCATCAGAAGTTTGCTCTGGCACGACATGGTCGTGAGGATGCCTCGAAAGGCGGCTGTGATGACTGCTTTTATAGATATCTTTCCGGATTGTTAACCACACCCATGGTTATTCATAGCCGCAGATTAAGATCCGATTAAAGTAATACATAGCAGTTATCAGTTTCCGGTATATTTCCCCTGGCAAGACATGTTATTATCCATTAATTGCCCCTTCTTAAGTGGCACCAATCCGGAATTTCTTCCGCGGCAGCACTGATGACTCGACCGGCTGTGAAGTGGGCCACATTTTCCAAGTTGTTTCCGCTGTTTTGAGCGTGTGCAAATTTGATTAATGAGCCTCCGCCCACACGCTGCCAGTCAGCTTGTTAGTCAATGGGACAAAGAGGAGGGAGCCCCAAACTATTCGCCCAAGATTGCCGTAAGTACATTTAAATCAGTAAGGATTCATTCGTTCAATTTGTGTTCTCATCTTCAATATATGTAATCATGCTGAGCTGTGGCCCCGGGCAGAGCTCCTCTGAAACCACCGACCCCACAGACCACGAACCACTTCTGCCCGACTCACTTCGTTGCAAATAGGCTTTTGGGGAGCTTCTCAATTGCCAGGAGACCAGAAACACACGTGTCTTGGCTAATACTTTGCATATGGAGCGTAATGTCCTTGCTGCCGGCGGAGTCAGATACTGTGGAAATTCTCCAGACATCCAATTAGTAGATTTCCACCTAATTAATGGGATTAAAGTTCCTGGCGAGCTGATGACCACAACCGTTATTGGGTTAATGAAGTATCCCATAACTACTGGTGGTTTAAATTATCCAGATAAAATAAACTTCCAAGAAGGCCTATTGAAATAATAAATTTTGGATAAACTCAGGTTCTCAACGAGAAGTTAAATTTTCTTTAGGTAGACTTTAGTAGTTTTTGCAGGAAATTGCTTTCATTTAACATTTTGAGTAGAAATCTATTTATTGTATTAACACAACAAATTTCTCTGAGCTAAGTTTATTTTCTGTTACTTCAAGGGGCTAAACACTTAAGCTTTTTATCAACCATTATATAAATTATGATTTTGAATCAGAACTATAGATGTTTCTAATTTAAAATTAGACAGATTAAGGCTTCAGGAAAAAAGTAGTAGTTTTGACCAAAATTATAATACCCTCTGCAAGGGTATAAAAATTTTAACTTTGTTTACGGAGTAAATTAATTAAATTAAAATCGGGCAATAATACCATATATCTGCAATAGAAACGATGGAAAAATGTAGCGCAAAATCGACATAACTTCATTGTTTTTAGTAACATAGGCATAGAAATCGAAATTATGCTAATTAAAAGTTAAATTACTGTCTTTTAAACATAGAATAGCTATTATACATTTTTTAATTTCTTCCTTTTGTGAATAGGATGAGGACCTTCAGATTTTTATTTTCTTTCAGAACGATTCAGAGCGATCTTGGGCAAATATCTCGATTACTTAAACTACCTGCCTTGCTGCATTTGAACAGACCTAGGTAGAAATGGTAATTAAGGAATCTTTCTTATATATTTTCTTGAAAAATTTAGAAGTAGGTAACAAATTGTAGATTTCTTAAGTATCGTAACGCATGCTATAAATAGCTAGACCCGCTGGAAAACAACTTAGTTGCAGGAATACCTTCAGTTTGCACATCACCAGGAGTGTCGATCTAGCCATGTCCGTCCGTCCGTCTGCTTGAAACTTTCCCAAAAGCTGTCCTTCTATTGCAGGTAGTATATATCATATAGCTCCCATAGGAGCAATTGGAAAAAATTTTCCAAAAAATTATACAAATTATGTTGTTTTCACCTTGTTTTTTGGTTCGTTGAGATTTGGTAATATTTAAATATTATGGAATTACGGTTTTAATTAAATTAAAATCGGACAACAATATCAAATAGCTGCCAAAGAAACGATGGCAAAATGCAGCGCAAAGTCGACACAGCTTCATTGTTTTTAGGCATAGAAATCGAAGTGTAGGCGGTTTGTAATAACTGCACGGGTATATAAACTTCGGCTTGCCGAAGTTTGCTTCCTTTCTTGTTATTGTATACATATATTTATTGTTCTAAAAACACTTAATTTGTCTGAGTTTGATACATTCTTTGTAAATCTAACTTGCACAACACAGCTTTAAAATGTTTCCTGCCATTACTTGTTAAAATTGTTGTATTTATTAAATTAAATGCCTTGCAATGTTCCCATTTCTTTCGAGCTTCAAAGGAAAAAGACCAAAGAAAGGTACTTCGTTTTACCGGGCATAAATTATTCTGAGTAGAGCTGATGTTTTCCAGAATTAAAGGGAAAAATTTCTTGCGATTGCTGAGTGCACTGCCGACATTTAAACAAATTACAGCGAAATGTCAGCAGGCAAAGACAAAAAGCGGGCACACACTGGGATTCGCTGCGTGGGTTTTCAGACTTAGTGCATTGTGACCGGATGCAGAGCAAAGGACTCACCTTTAGTGTGACGCCCCCCAGGTCGTACTCGCGATTGTAGAGATCCTCGACGGTGGCGCGATATTTGTCCGTGTAGGTTTTGAACAGGAAGCGCTTCACAATGGAGCTCTTGCCCACGCCGGCACCGCCCAAAAGGACGAGGCGTATGCGCTCCAGGTCCGCCATGCTGTTGGCCGCTTTGTCGACACGTCCTGTTTAGAAATCTGGTGTCGTCGAGTGGACTGCTCTTCAGCTTCGTTTGCCCTGTAGTGGAATGCCTTGGATTTGTTTGCTCCCTTGGCCTTAGCGCTGCATTATGCCGGATTTGTGTGCGGGGGCATTATAAGTCAGAACACTTCCTCGATTTCCGCTGCGAGCTTAGTGTTTTAGTAACACTTTTACTCTGGCCATTACCATTACATAGGCAAACGGCAGGAGGGACAACAGCAACCACCAACTAGACTTCCGGCCGGGCAACTTCCGCTTCCGTTCGCGAAGTAGTGCGACTCTGTGAATGCAAATAAAAGGAGTGAACTTTAATTTATAATAATATGCTCCATTATTAAGTGAGGGGTGAACTTGAGGATTAGCTAAGGACACAACGGTCTTGGCTGTAAGATTTATATTTGGAGTGTATTATACCTTAATTGGTTCAATTGAATCCTATATTAAAATACTAAGTTTTCTATAATTGTTTGAGAAACTTAGAGAGTATATGGTTTTAACTTTAGTTTTGACCTTATAAAGTTATATACATCCTTTATTTAAAAACCTAGGTCTTTGAGACATTTTGTGTAACATTTTATGAATTTCAACCCGAACAATATCTTTAGTTTCAACCAATAAAGCGACATTTTCCATAATTTTGCCTTAAGGTATTGCAATTTGGGTTTGAAAACTGAGTTTCAGGTTTCGCCGGCAACTTTGCATCCCATCCATTTCTGTTTGCTGCCTCTGATTGGCTGTGCCAAAGGAAGCGCCCCCGCTTGGGCTCAAAGTATCTGAAAGTGCAGTGGCATGCAGCACAGTGCATGTATAGTAATCATAATCTGCTCACGTGCTCGCCCCACAAATCAGATAAACATATGAGAGCGCTCGGCATCCGGAGGCCATGCCAAATAGCCCCGGCATCGATACAAACTAGGACCAGCCAATTCAAGTGGCTTTCCCCCCCAGATGCAATCCAAATAAGCACCGAAAACGTATGCCCCATAAAGCAATAGACAAACACAGCGAGCGATGGAGTGGGAAATGCACTGGCAAAGACTTCCTTTTCTGCCCCTGGATGAGTTTGTGATGTAATGTGCTTGGCAATTCAATTTGCCAGCATCTCTGAAGTTCTTAAAGCCAGCCATTGGCACCTGTGCCATCTGGTTCGGGCATCCATCCTCCGGCATTCTCTTGCCCCGTAATTGCAACTTAATATAATTAGGTTTTCCTGGTAAATGCAATTTATTGCCATCAACTGCACAGATTGCTGCTACTGCTGCTGTTCATGAGTGGGCAAATTTCGTTAGACGCCTAACTGGATGGGGGAGTTTCCACCCGCGTGCAGATAATAACGATCAATTTAAGAGTGCAGACTGCATCAGCTCCTAATTATTCCGGGGCTAATGAATTCGCACTAAAAACTAACAAATTGCTACCCCGATGCGGATGCTCTGGCCAGAGATGTCTCCACCTGCAGAAATGTGAACTTTCCCTCGAACTTTTCCGTACAGGTGGTTTATGGCCCAATCACCTGGTGGAGTTATGGACTAGCTCATTTTCACTTGGGGTTCTTAGGGGGCATTGGCTGAGTAGCAAGGAAGATAAATAGCTGCTTGGATTTATGACATTTATATTAGGGAGAAGTAAAGCTTTAAGGCGCATTTTCCTTCCCAGTACTTGAATATTTCCCCTGTACTTGTTGTAACCTTGAATGCGACTTTAAAGAAGAATATCTAATGCATGTGAGGCTCGCCACAGGCTCAGCATCGTATTTTTAATACCTCGTCCTGGTTGGGTCGAATTTCTAAATGCAAAAACCACCTGAACTTGTGCCGCACTCTTGTCGACAGGCATCCATGCAAATTCACAACTATTTACATTGCGCTCAGGATAATTTTTAATGAAAAATCCACCAGAACGGAAAATGTTGTTGTTCTCAACAGCAGCATACGAATGCATATTAATTTGCATATAGTTTAGGCAGGCGGCCTGCAAAAAACAGAGAGTATACGCCATGTGGGACATTCTGTTTGCAGTGGATAATGCAATGTGAAGTAGCGCAGGTACGGATGCTTCACATGAGCGGAAAGCGTGCGGATAATGACATAATTGGATGGAAAGCAGGGGGATGGAATTTCCCACGGGCAGACTAAATTAGAAAATTTAAATATCAATATTAAAACTCGGTGCTCTCACCAATTCCACCCCCTCAGGACTCTAGTTGAAACATGTCCCATGATTCCCGGACCCCCAAAGCGCAAACTTTCGCACACGCAACAGCCTTGAATATGTTTTTCTATACAAAAATTTAATTAAATCTACTAGGCCCACGCCGAAGACAACTGCCAACAGCTGTGGAAAACATAAAAGAATTGCTTACCCAGGCCAAAAGTTTTCACTTTACATTTTAAAGCAAGCTGAAGGAGCCAAACTTGAATTAATTTTTCTGTTTTCCACAAATAAAAAGCGTTCCTGTTGTTGACATTTTTTGTTTTTATCTTCCCGGTAGCGGACCACGGACTACCGAAACATGTCATCAACAACTCAAAGGGCAGAGACCCTTTAAAACTTTTCCGAAACGTGTTTGCTCCAGCAGCTCAGAACTGCAAGGTTGCCAACACAACCACCGCAAAAAAAAGGGAGGAAAAAATAAAGAAATCGAAAGCAGCAAATTGGTGTTCCCTTTTTTTATTCGGTTTTCTGGAAATCAATTTATGTTTTTGCCCCTGCGATTATTGGGAATGTGTTCAGCTGGCTTTTGTGGTGCCGGTAGAATATGGAATCATGGCCCGGAAAGAGCCAGGAATGGAGGAGCATATGTGTGAAGTGAAGCATCCAATTGATTAGTTTCTTAAAGGATGAGATCTGGCTAAGAGCCCAAGCTTCTTGCCAAATGCATTCCTAGGCTCGGAGGCATTTAAAATGTCATCAAAAGCACATTTGCCTGTTGCGAAAACACTAGGACACTTCTGCACTCAAGGACGATTTGTGAGCAAAGGCAGGGGACAGCATATGACAGGATAACAACCGAACCCTGTGGCTTAAAGACTCAACTGGCCCGAAGGGTATTGGGGCCAACGAGACAAAGGGACAGCCGGGGAATTCTAAACTTTTATACCCATGGAGACAGACGGACCACGTCAAACAATATGTGCGAGGGCAGCATTTATAAATATTTATTAGCCGCATTCCAATGCGTCCTGCTGCTCTCCGAAGTTGATTAAAATGCCTCAAATACCACAGGGAGATCAAAAGTTGCTCTAACATATCACACAAAAGCCCGCGAAAAGTTGCCAACTCTCGTATGGTTATTAGTGTGTATATCTGGTATGAGTGGTACTTCCGCTTGATCGCTCCAAACATCCATGTTAACCGCTTTTGTTGCAGATGATGGACATGTGCGTTAACCTTCGGCCATCAACTGTCACACTGTTAAAAATTTTAAGCATAAAGCTTACAAATTTAAGGTCGGACTATGATGGGCATACCGAAAACTTGTTTTATCTCTTCACAAAATTTACCCACTGAAAGCTTGTGTTTCCTTCTGTCACTCTAAAAGTGTAATACAAATTTAATTTTATGGTTGATTTAGCTTTTTGATAAATATAATATAAAACATGCCAAAAGACAACAGTGCCTGTGTCACGGTAATCGAACCCTCAGCCAGTTTATAAACAAAACGACACCAATTAAAAGGCTCATTAGTCACAAAGTAATTACATTTTTTTTAAACATATTTAAAACGTGTCTAATGCTTTTATTTGTATATATTTGGCATATAGCTCACATGGGTGGGGATTAAGAGGTTCAATCCCCACTCGGTCAAAAAGTGAAAGAAAATATGGTATTAAAAATGTATGCTACTGAAAATTTGTTTTTAATCCCACCCCCACAACAAAATCCGGAGTCCGCCACTGCGCTGTGCAAATGGAGGTTACCCCTTTCACATCGAAAAACTATAAGCAACCCTTTTACTATCGTTACTTTTCTGAAAAGTTTTATGCTCGGTATTCGTAGAAATAAAGTATATGTATTTGTTGGAAAGCATGTAACGTTTAAAAGTTGTAAGTATATATATTTATATAATATAGATCATCAGCCAACTCGTTCTGTCCGTATGAATGTCGGAATAACTGAATCTTAAAGTGGAATAAGCTTGTATTAAAAATATATACCCAGAAAACTACTCTGCACATTTTTAAAGAAATTTAAGTAGAGTATGTACCAAACTTGTTGTTAATTATTGGGTATCTCGCAGTCGAAAATCCCGACAATAGAGTTCTTTCTTGTTTGCAATACTTTGCATGTTGCAAACTACAGCTTAACTATAGTTACAACATAAACACCAACTTGAGTAATTATAAAGTATTTTATTTAACAAATGGCTCCCGCTTACTAAGTAATAGTTAGTAGTTTTCCGTTTGGGTTGGCTTGAAATTTACTCAGCCAAAACTTCTTAAGTGACTTGAAATTCTCTGGTCAGCCGCAAGTTATTGCCAAGTGTGTTTTGGTTCAACTTGATTAGTTTGCCATTTGTTAATGTAAAGACCACAAAATTAAATTTATTTAAGGCTTACGGTAATTTGTACCAAAAATTGCCAACTTTATTGGGGTTTGGCCTCAAGGACTTTCAACGACTATAAAGTGTTACATTTTATATGTGATTAACTTTTGGCATGTGCTGTGCTGTGGCTTTTGTGGTGCTTAAATCATAAAATACGCTTTTATGTTGCATGCCAATCGTCGCGTCATTTGCCATCTGGCGCCAAACAACCATACATGCAAAGGAATTAGCCCTGTTTTGAGAAACTCGAGGATTTATTGCAATGGATTTGAGCTGCTAATAGGCCCGAAAACGACCACAGCGATAAACAAATGATTTTACGACTCTGATGCTGGTTGGGCCTGGAAACCCTGCCACACAATCACACCCCTTCACCTCCCCACACATCGCGTTTTGACCCCCTGCCCAATCTAGGGGCAGTTTTAGTTGGGGGCAGCAATGGCTTAACGATTACAAAGTGGCGTCGCTAAATCTGGGCCACCAGGCGTTGCGTTTAACTGTTGATTACTGCGATGATGACAGCTCTTGATTGTCTCCCTGCCTCCTAGCCTGTAATCCTGAACACCTTTCACGCCCCCACACTCATATTTCTCTCGTTGCGTACCCTATATCAATCTCTGGGACAAGGTATGTTACAACTCTGCCTCATCTTGCTACCAAGGTTAGAAACATTTTAAATATATAGGTGCTATAAGCTTAAACATTTACTTCATATCCTTTTACTCCTTATACTCTATCCATCATGCAAGATAGAGTGTGGACATGGCAATGTCAACACGGTTGTGGATTACTTTATACTTTTAAATACAATTTACACATTTTACTGTGTTTACATAATTCAATTTACACATTAAAGACATTAGGGATTTTTGAAGAAACTGTGATTAGAAACAATTTTTTGTGGACATTACCAAAAGTTAAATCTTACTTAATATGCTTCCTAACCTCTCTTTTCTTGTTTTTATATTTCCAAATCTTAAATCTTACCGGACCAAAAATGAGAAAAACAAGCCTAAAAATCGTTTTAAGTTTGGTAAAGTCATGGACTCTATAAGTACATAAAACAACAAAGTTATAATTTTATTTCCCTTTTTTCCAGATGGTTCCTATGATATAGTACGCCGATCCGCCCCGTTCCGTCGTATATATTACTTGCAACAAAAAAAATATTTTTTGCAAAGTTTGCGAAGAAACGGACATGGCTAGTTCAACTCTTTTGACTGAAATTATAATGCCCTATGCAAGGGTAAAATATATATTTTCAAGGTGAGTAGCTCTTGTTTAACCCTGTCATATGCGTTTGTATGCTATTCTATTTACTGCTCGTCTAGCGAGTTTAAAAATATGCCTATATTCGTGAAAGGATGAAATTTAACATAACACAGAGGACCAACGTGGCGAACACATATCTGGTGTTACCAATTTCATGGTGGAGGCGACGCATTAAAGCCTTTTTCTTTCTGGCTCAATGGCGTGCAGAAAACGGGTCACTAACTGTTACTTATTTATACTAATCACGGCAAATTGCCGCCGAGAAGGGCCAGCTAAAAGGCTGAAATGGAGTGTTAGGGTGCCAGAGTCCCCTGTGAAATGGCGGGCAGAGGACAACGACAACGCCTTTTATCTGTTCGACTTAAGTGTTGTGAAAAACTTTGTTGAGGTATCTAAATATAGAAGGCGACGGCAAGGGCGAGGTTGAGGTCCTTTTGAGCGCCCGGCATTCGGGCAAAACAGTTTGCACTTGAACTGAGCTCATTATTCCACCGTCGATCCTGTCGTGTTCTTAATGAGCAAACTCTGTGGGGCAAAAACTTAGCTGCAGGAACAACAAATTAGTTGCAGCAACCGGAATCTGATGCAAATTGGCAAGCTTGAGCCGAGCCATGGGGCAGGGAGCTCGACTAATTGGACAATGGGAACAGAAGCGGAAACAGAAACAGGATCAGAGACAGAGCCAGAATCAGGAGCATTGCATGGAAGTTACCTAATCGACTTCGCCAGGAGTGACATCAAAAGGCGCTTAGCCTTTGCGTTTTATCGACTCGATTCACTCGTTATCTGCAGCGGCACTCTATCGCACTCTAATCGAGTTCGGTGCGATTTCGCAATCAAGAAAAGGTTCCGCACGCAAATTTTGTAATCGACTTTACGCTGATGAGGTCTGTGAGATGGCTGAAAAGCGGATTCAATAAATTTGATTGCAACCCAAGCGTGAAAAGCCAGCAAGGCAAAAGCTGCCGGCACTAGGATCTACTCGCTGACAAAAAGAAAGGTCAGGCAGTCTGCAACCGCGAAGCTCCGCCCGCTCACACGACCCTCGGGTCACAGAATCCCCGGCTAATGGCTAAGCAAACAAGCCAAGGACGAGGACCAGGATAGCACCATCAAGGGTGTGGGTAAATTAATGCAAAAACTTAATCAGGCGCGAGGAAGGGGAAACGACTTGTGGGGCGCTGGCGAGGAGCAGGTGCAGATAGCTGGCGTTGGTTGCAGCCGGTCTCCAAAGGGGTCGTCATCGATTGTCAACATCTGGCAGGGCCACAAATTAAACACAAACAAACCAGAGACGACGAGACAGCTGTGGGACCACCCGCTCCCTCCTTTCAACTTGTATTTTGGCCAAAAGAGTGCAAGCAATGCGCCTGATTGTCATCGCTATTGGCAGTTGCTAGTGATGCCAATATCCGGTACTTGTACGAAATATGTAATCTGAAGGCCTTTCTTCGTCATACTGGACAACAGTCTTTTTCGGTGCTTAATAATATACTGCCCTCATATTATTTTTTTATATCGACTATTTATGTTTTTAACGCCTGCCCTTCTAAAGTGATGATGTTAAGTTATAAATTCTTAAGTCTATTAATTACCAAATGTTTCCCACAATGGTGGTTGGGATCTTAAAATGTAAAAAAACTTATTTCTTCTTTCTAACTTCATTAAATTTATTGGTTGTCAAGATAAACATGACTTCATATATTTTTTCGTATGCTTATAACAGAAAAAAAGTGACATGAAAAGCTAATAAATTGCATCTCAATTATCTTTTTTTATGCGTCTCGATAAACATGAGTTCCCACTCCCAAGGATACTTCAAAAAGAAGATCAACTACACACAAAGATGTCGATGTTTTTGACACTCCTTTGAGTTTATGCAGTACAGTGGCGTGTTTAATATTCAATTTAATTTTATGTTCTGAGTAATAAGTTTTTGTCTTTATCACACACAAAATTTGTATGGTGAATTGCCAGAATTGCTACTCTAAAATCCTTTTAAGGCAAAAAATAAAATTATTTTGTTAAGTAATAGTTATAAGGATAAGCCATAAAATATATATTTGCATTTGTTAAATGGACAATAAGACCAAATAACTCATTTACAAGTTTGTACCCTTTTCCAATCTTAGAATTTTACAAAAAAATTGAGAAAAGGAAAATGATCTCAAAATATAAAACAAATTATTGCCCGGCAAAGAAAAAGAACAAAAAGTGTACCGAATAAAATGTACCTAGCCAGTTCCCACCACAGCTCGTTACCCATACGCCCTGTTGGCTGGGGAATCGAAGTAATGTCTGGATGGTTAGAATCCTTTGACTGGCCACGTTCCATGCAATAGCAACAGCAACAGCAACAGCTGCAGTTGCATTTGCAATGGCAGTGGCAGACTTGCCACAGTTTTCTAGGAGGAGGATTCGGGGCACGTCCGCCCCGGCCGTTTGTGGGTTAATCGCATTGCCAGCCAGCAAACACGACGACAATGGCTTTGCCTTTGTGTGCAGACGCGTCTTGGCGTCAATTGATTTGACTTGGCCCGATTCTGACCCACTTGGGGCCACTTTCCCAGGACGGGTAAAATGGGATTGCGTCTGAGTGTGCGTACGCTCGGCAATTTTGGCACTTCATACGGGTTTGCTTAGTACTCGCGTCTATGTCAAGAGCGATAAAAATTTATAAGCTTCTCGAACGGCAGCACCCAGCCGTCCCGCAAACTGTACTCCGCTGCCGAACAATTTCACACGTGGCACTTGATCTGAATTTATATGCATGTTTTATTCGAACTGTGAATAATTGAAACAAATGTGGGAAAGCCATCACAGCCATAAATTTCCATCTATTTATGCCCGAGGTATATAAAAATGAAATGCAATTGCTGGCAAATAAGAATCGTATCGCTTTTTAGAGCATAGATAAGGGCAGATCTCGAAAGGTGCCAGCATAGTGTAATAGTGCAAGCTTTAACCCATTTTTCGAGGTCCTTTATAGGATATTTATTTACGATTTTCCTCTATAATATTTACTTTGTCAATTTAATTTACTCCGCATCCTGCCTGCTTTATGTTTGGCCATGCTCGTCTCCGCAATTTTGAAGAGCAAGACATCCTTGGTAAATTTCAATTAAAATGGAAAAATCTGCACTCTCAAAGAAATGCACACCAACACAAAGTCAGCTTTCACGCGAAAGGGAGAAAGCAAAACAAGGGAGAATTGGAGTGGGAGTCATGCGTTGGCGCTTTTGTTAAATGCTAAATATATCTGGCTGGATATAAATTGAGCTTATTTATCAAAGTTTTAATTAAAAACTTCATAGAAGAACTCTCCAAATTGCTAAGTGTGTAATTACAACTGTGACGACGGCCCAGCACCTCAGTGGCCCGGGAACCCCAGATCTCAGATCTTGAACCGGAACCCGAAGTGGAGATGGGGCAAGGACGATGGGGGAAATTTCAACGTCATCAGCCTTAATGTATGCAACAAATAAAATTCACACAAAATTGAATTAGACTTAATAAACACGAATGCCGTGGGACGTTGGAGAGGAAATGGGACTACGCAAACGCACAAAGGACGAAGCAACTGAAAATCAACCGGAAACAAGGAAAAGTACCCCGAGAAGATGAAGACGGCGACGGAGACGGAGATGGAGGACAAGTTCAAGTTGTCTAGAACGTAATAGAGAAGCAATGCAAAGGCAGATTCATAAAGCACGCAACGCGCGCTTTACGCGTGAGTGGGTTCGGAAAATGGAGAGAGTGAAAAGCGGGGAAACAGCGGAAACACGAGCAAACAACCAGCACAACAAAGAGGCAGGGGAGAAGGGGGGAAAATGGAGCGTTGCGACACGGTGAAAAATGTTAAAAAGAAAATGGAAAGAAAAATCACAAACAGCATTCCCGACATTCCAAACCCGGAGACCCAGAAGACCGAACTCACAGCACGCCAGGAATCCCAGATCGTCCAAAGAAAACTTACTTCAGCTAATATATACGGGGGTCTGTCGAACTTTGAAATTTCCAAAACATATATTACGCATACGTCACGTTGTCCCGGCAATGTGACAAACGACTAATGGGCAGCCCAAAAAGCTGACAATCAGATCAGCCAACACACACATTTGGCCTAATGAGCACATCTCCGGCATAACCTACTTTGTTTCGTATCATCCGCAACGTCCAACCATCCAACCATCCAACGTCAGCGGAACAACAAAGTGGGCATAATTTGATTAGGCCTCTTGTCATCCTACCGTATATACGGCTTCCTTTGACGAGATTCCAGCGATGCCGCCTCACGGCCTCAAACTTTCGCAAAGTGTAGAGCGACCTGGGAATGAGCAGCACGCCGCGCCTTTAAAAGGCCGCCGGGCATTGACAGAGCGTTGCGAAAGCCAACAAATTGACGGACAGAAGGACTGAAAGACTGAAATACTGGCCAACTGGCAAAAAGCGCGTACGCAGGAGTTGCCACGGCCGCTGGAGGAGATATAAAATAAATTGCGGAATGCCAACAAATAAAAATTTATAAGTGTAGGCACAAAAAACCCTCCAGCCAGCCAGCCAGCAACCCCACCATCAAAACGAACCCACGTCGACCCGACCCAACTTCCTGGACACGCCCCCTCCTAGGCCAACATTTCCCTTGTCAAGGACGACAGAGCCGGGACGATTATAAAGAGATTTGTGTGTCTGCGACTCGGTTGAAGTTTTTTCAGCCGTCGCGGAGGAGGCAAAAATCCCGAGGAGCTGGAAGGCAAGGAAGCCGAGTCGCAAGGACAAAAGAAACGGAGCAGATTTTTCCTGCCCAGTCTGATGAGGCGCTGATGACTGTCATCATAATCTCGATTAACATAATAATATACGTAATCTTTATCGGCTCTGATGATGCGCCCGATTGCCTCCCACTCTCTCTTCTGGCCACATTGTTGCCTAATTTTATCCTTCGGCCCCCAAATTGCCTATCAGGTTGCCGATCAGATTTCTTTTTTATTCCTCTTGCGTTTGCCCCTGGCGATTTGAAATTAATTGCTTTATCAGCCCATAAAAGCTGGTCAGATTTGTCATGTCCGAGGTGGGAGAATTGGCAGGCCGCGGTTTGCAATCGATTTTCGAATAACACTTAGGCACTTTAAATGTTTAAAAGCTGAGCGATGAAAAACGACCTCAATTTGATATTATCATCGCGGTTGGGAAACCAAAAACGCAAAAAATGGCAGCTAAACTTTAGAAAATCCACTCGAGCCGTACTGCAGTGGTATCCGAAGTGGGGAGGGGGGGGTTGACGGATATACGAACTTATTGATTGCTCTGCCTCAGAGGCTGCTGCGCGGTATTTGAATTGATAAAATGGGAAGCGGCCAAATGGCAACAAAAAGGGGCAGCCGGTCGGCGGAAGTTTAGACGAGATTGTCTATGGACCAAGCGCGTGGATTGGGGGACACACGCCTATGTATATTGTGAGTGATTCACTGAGGCATATGCTGATGGCGTTTTCCTTTTTTCCCCACATAAATCCTGCGAGTTTGTGCAACCCTTCGACTGTTCTGACAGTCTGCTCACGAGAATGGGGATTTGACAAGAACTAAGCCACTTTTTCCTCATCTTTGCTAAGCGATGACAGCAATATATGGACTTGCAGGATATTCCGTCTTCATACAGTGTTCCGTTTGGCCTCACTGAGTTTGACACTTTGAAATTGAACCGAGCCAAGTTTTGGTTAGAGTGTTGGTCCATAGAGTCGGCGGTGAGTTATCATTCGCCTCCTTTTGGGAATGCACTTGGACAGGCAGTCCACCCAACCCCACCCTGTGTTGTCTTCGGTTTTGTTTTGGCCTTGTCTTTAGTTTTGATTTTCCACTTGATCGAGTGCAAACTTCGGGCTGCTTCCCCGATCCCCTGCTCACTCAGGCGTGTTATCAAATTATAAACAATTTCAGCGTGAATATGCATTGTTAATGCGACGGAATTGTTCACGTTAATTAGGTTGCAGCGCAAAGAGCCAGAACAGCTCCCCACTGACCGCTTTGGTCCTGCAAATCGTGGGCTCGTGGCCGTTGGTGTCCTAGATTAATTTCCTGTTTGAAGAGAACAATTTCCACGAAACGGTGTCTTGAAATCGCTGTGCAATTAAAGTGAATTGCTCTACATAAATATATAAATATGCTGAGCGCAGGTGCACGTGGCATGCTTTATTTTTACCCATTACATAATCCAGTTGAGGAGCTTGCCACAAGCACGTGCCACCCTTTTCATTCCGATCCAGTTTTCCTAGTAGTAGCAAATGCGAAATAGGCATTTGTCTCAAAAGTTAAAATTGCTTTTAATATAATACGATTTCTGTTTGCTTTGGCATGCTTCGCATTCCTTGAATGTTTCGCAGTTTTGTTGGCCAGCATTTAATGGTCATTAAGTGGGCTTCAAACGTGTCCCATCTCCCGGGCTGTTGAGACAATTTTGTACAATAAAATTTCAATAAAGCTGGAAAAAAAGGGGCACTCCAAGCGGTTGGGGAAAAGCCAGAGACACACAAAAAAAAGGAAAATCCGTAGGACCATAAAATCAGCACAAACCCAAACACACATCGCCATCGAGATGATAATCATGGCCAAAGAGTGGAAGACAACAAACATGGTCCAGCACTTTAATCAAATGAGACCGCAGCATCAAGAGGCTATTCACCCACAAGTATTCCGGCCGTGTGTGTGCTAAAATTTCAATGAAGCCATTGGCAGCCAAGAGGCCCAGAAGTGCTGCCCGGAAAAAAGAGCAAAAACTATTAAAGTAAGTGGAAATGGAGGCATTAAGGCGGAAACACGAACTCACACATTGGGACATGGGGTGCGTTGTCAGGCCAAGTGGAAGCTTTGAACCTTTTATGTGCTTTTAATTTTAATACAACAAAAAGGCAAAAAAGAACAAAACAATTTTCCAGGCATTCAGTTTTGCCATTTTTGCCAGCATTTAGTTGCCACTTTGGGTGCCATGGCCCGACCCTCCTCCTCCTCCCCTCTCGTATGCATTTTCAATTTACACTTTGCATACGGATTGCAATTCACGCCAGCTGGCGGCATTCTCAGGGATAAGCCTGTGCGTACCACAGTGCGTATGCGTGATGTGAGAATACATAAGACACAAGCCTTAAGTAGGAAGCAGCCACAACAAATGGTACATCCTCGAAGGTGTCAACTGCAACAACCAGAGAGCTGTACTATGCCAAAAGTATGAGCAACGCTATGCCCAGAGGCATTCAGTTTATCAATTATGCGAGTCAGATGTAATTAATAGCCTTCACAGACAAGCCTCAGCCTCACGGGATCCTTTGTCCATGACAAACGGCAACGAATGTGGTGGAATTAATGGACCACACTCAGAAGGCCTGACTTTAATATCAACTCGATCGGGCCGACAACGACACACACAAAACAGGGAGCGAAGCAATGCAAACTATGGTAAATGCCATCGCACTTCAGGCATCCGGTCTAGACTTCATTATGATATAGTGTGCGCCCGAGTCGGGTCCCCGAGGAGCTGCACAGCTGGCCCTACTTAAGATACAATAAAAAAAAGCAAGCATACCTTCTGGGGCATATCTGCATAGCTCTGCGTGTATGTGTTTTATCCCCCATTCGCAGTTTGCCAGTAAAAACGTTTAATCTAGCATAAACATATGGAACATAAGCATTTACATGCGACTGTGTACATACATTAAGGGATGAAGGCGACAGGTGAGTATTAGGGCCACCCCCTCCCAGCATCTAAACCCTCCCACCCCCTTAATAATGGCTTAAAGAAGTCAAACTCGAGTGGGCTTTAAAGTTGAAATTATTTATGCAATCTCGGAGGGAGTTAAGTAAACAGTTGCAGCTTTCGATTACCAAGAACTGATGTATTCGTGCACAAAAAACGGAATTTATAAACCTTTTTATTTTTTGCGGAATTTCTGTTTACTTTTCTTTACCATACAGAAATACTTGGAAAAACATTCGACAAAGAAAACAATTAGGCGAATGAATTTTGTAAAAGAAGATGTATAGGATAGGAAATATGAATCCAAATTAAAGATCTGATATTAGTGAAGTAGGGAATTCCATGAAATACTAAGCTCAGCGTTTCTGTGTATTCAAGTACTTCCAAGGGTTCTCTTTAAAATGGTAACTTATTGCCAGTTCTTTGGAAATAACGGACTTTATTATTAATTTAATTTAATTCGAAATCCTCTTTATTGTTAAAGAAAGTGAAAAACAGTAAGACATCAATATGATACACTATACTCATTTATTTAAGAAGATTATTTGGGGATCTATTCGTTTTGTCTCATTGACAACCTTGTTCCACAATATTTGTGGGGCAGTTCATTTCATTAAATTTGAAATCTTTAATTGTGATATTTTATTAATTTTTT
The DNA here is from genome assembly GCA_018153305.1 of Drosophila kurseongensis. Taxonomy (NCBI): domain Eukaryota; kingdom Metazoa; phylum Arthropoda; class Insecta; order Diptera; family Drosophilidae; genus Drosophila; species Drosophila kurseongensis. Next base: position 11,932,845 of record JAECXX010000004.1, on the reverse strand, counting down.
ATATATTTAATAATTGGCTAAAAATTAAAGAAAAACTCACAAGTAGGGAAATAAAAAACGTAATGCGAAAGAGACCAGAGGAATATAAAAACTATAGAGCAGTGAATACTTTTAGGCTTCGCATACACTGCAATTTTCATAGGTATCCAGGCAAAGCCAAAGCTTTAGCAAGGAAATTGGTTACAAGATTTCAAACACTGGTTATTCCACTCACATTTAGTGGATTAAACTAGCTTAAAATCCCCATTCGGAGTAGGAGTATGAGTTGATAGCCACAGTAAAGAATACAAAGTAAAATTCCCATAGAGCAGTTTTTTGATGGATGAAAAAAACATGGTTAAATCCGATTACGGACCCACAAATCCAGTGCACAAATGGATTGGGTATTGCCATCGGGTGCTTTTTCCACCTTCTATTTATTTGACAAATTTAGAATTTATGACGGACCCACACCGGGTGATGTTCTAGGGGTTCCTAGGGGATGCTTGTGCTTTCTGGCATGTGCGAGCTGTACAATCGTAATAAAAATGCACAACATGGCACAGCTCTCGTCCGTCCATCCTCCTCCGAACGGGACACACAAAAGGCAGATCTAAAGGCAACTTAGAGCTTACTAAGACATGTTAACTGCTGCAAGGACTCTTTGTCTCTACACCTTAAGAAAAAAAGTGGGGGACAGAGCGAAACTTGCGGCTGCTACAAATTTAATGCGCTTACGATAAATTTTTATTATGCCAGCGAATGCTGCCGTTAAAATTGGATATTGAAGACCCCACCTAGGGATGGATATTGGGGAGTGGTTAAAGGGGGGTGAGGATGCGGCAGGATAGCATGCGAAAAATTTGAATTTTCCGCCATAATCGTAACTTGTCCCCGTTGGCAGGCACTTTAAAGTCTTTACTTTTGCACTTGCACTCAGTACGTGCTTTGTTTTTTTGTCCTTGTTTATGCCTTAATGTGGCCATAAAATGCAGGAGTTGGTGGCCAAGTCGGGATGGGCGCAATCCGAATGACCGCACGTTCCTTACTAGGTCACTGGGATTTACTGAAAGTCCTGCTAGGCGGGCTTACCTGGCGTATACTTAATCACTTCGAAATAACGTTGAAATTGTGGGAAACTGCAAGTCGGCACGTGAGATTGATTAAATTTCTGATTTATGTTCTCCGGAATCACCCGCACACAAAGCCACAGACACTCGGAACACTACCGACCGAAGGACTAAAAAAGTAACCGTCGCTCCTTACACTTCATTCAAAGTTATTATCCGTCGTTAGTAAGTCTCTGGGTTTTCGTTGAGAACCGCGTGCGTTGCTATCATGCTGGGAACTGTTTGACTGCCAGCATGGAAAGTGGCTTTTATAGACGGAAGGGCCTGTCCACAGTTTGCCGCCAAGCCATTCAAAACACAACGTGTTGCAGGTCGTGGTTGTGACCAAAACAAACCTTCCAGCGCCTTATTACGCATGCGTCCTTGGGACAAGCCAGAGGTCCTTGCTGCCATCAGCTGGGTTCTGAACCAGAGCTTTTGGCCGCAGTCGGAGACGAGGACTTCCCCTCGAACCCACTGGAAAGGTTGTAAGCTCGCCCCTCAGGCATTGTCATCTGTGCTCGTGGTTGGTAATAATTCCTCTGACAGTTCAATTTGAACTGACGCCCGCAAGTTTGTTTTGGTTAAATTGGCATCTAATTATTGGTTGTCCGTCTTGGTAGAAACTTTAGTTTCATAAAGCCCTTACATATGCGATCAACTGTAACACATTTGCCCATCGGGTTGGCCAGCCATCTTAAATAACTCTTCCACCTAACTTAATTTGATAACCTCCTGTCCCCAGAGAAGAACACTAAATACCAAATTGTTTGGACACGCACCTCAAATGGGAATTAAATCTGATGAGAGGCAAAGAGCTTCACATGTCAAGCAGAGATTTTCATTTAGATGCTTGCGGCTGCCTCGGCAAATATTGACATACAAATGTTAATTATCCTCAGAGCACATTTACTCTGCCAAAAGGCAAACGAGGACCTGAGGTGGCCAACGGTGCGTATGCTCGATAATTGTCGGACATGCCGAGTGTACTCGCCATTTATGGAGCAGGGCAGCTCGTTAATATTCAATAGCATGTATTAAATTTAAAGTGTTAACCAACTTTTGCACTTTACATCGCCCCGGGTTGATGGCTGGGATGGCAAAAAAAAAGCAAAAAAGGGACATCCGTCTCGCCATGTCCTTTGGCATTTGAGAGGACGAGACAGGTCGGTTGACCGGCTGGCAGGAGGTATGTTCCAGCTTACATGGCCAAGTATTTCATTAACCTGCCTCGTCCAGATACGCACTTTGGCAGCTGCTGTCCATGTGAAGAGCGTTAACTTGTTTGCCCGGAACAGTCCTTCCTGTCCGCCCTTTCCTTTGTGTGTGCGAGCTGTGCGATGCCAGGACGAGCTTTAAATTGTGTCCAGTGTCCATTGGAGCGAGCTGGGATTTTATTATCATTTTTGTGGTACACCACCGTTTTCTGTGGGAAAGTGTAAACTTTCGAACACCTTGGGCATTCAGGGTCGCATAATATTTCAGAGTAGTACCTGGCAATGGGGCATCAACAATGGCGATCTCTTTCAATGGGAGTTCAGCGTGCATAAACACAATATGCAACTTAGCAACTTTCGAAATTAAATGCCAATTGCAAAAATGCAATATACAGAACACAGAATATGACACAGGAAAACCAAGGCAACCAACGCAATCAAAAAAGGCTCTTCCACCCACAACCAGTTACGGCGAGAGCTCTTTTGAATGGAAAACGTGCGCATGACATAATTCCTTAATTACCAAAGTTGTCAGACGCACTTAAAAGTGAGTTACAATTACAGTTTTGCCTCTACAATTGTCTGCTGCAGTATGCAGGATGCGGAATAATCGGTTGGACCCGGCCACCTGGGGAGAGGCACCAACGTGTGGCTGCCACAGACATTAACAAAGGGAAAAGCAAAATATGCATTACACCTAAGCTTTTTACAGTCAAAGAGGCAACCACAATAGTTGTCAACATCTCAGTGGAATGAATTCAGCATAACGACACAACATTACAAAAAATCAGATTTGGATAACAAAATGAAACAACATTTTTTGTAAGTAAACGTCAAAACAATACACAGAAAATAGTTTCATTATTTGAATCAACCAACTTAAATTAAATGTTTAGATTGGTGTTTGTCGTTTTCTGTTTTTCCATACTTACTTTCATAATTGCTGGAACAATTTGGGATCAGTTAGGTAATTACAATAATAAACAGTACAGCCAGTTAATGTTTCAGCGAGACTTTTACATTTTTTGTGGTACCAACCAATTTTTATCGAACTGAGAACTATTGCGAAATGGTACCAACTACACTTTTCTATTTATAATATAAAAAAGTTTTAGGGGTGCATTGCATTTAAAGTAACGTTAGAGAACCCTTTACTTTACTTTACCCCAAAAAATTTAAATAAAATAAAATCTTTGAGACATAGGAATCATCTAATTCTCTTGAACGCCTTTTAATAAGGTTTATTCACCAAGTAAGTAATATGTGTATGTTATTATCAACATTCAACCACTTAGCGTATATGAGGCCTTTCTTAAAATTCATTTAAAACAGATCACATTTTTTCTTATTTCAATACAAAAAGGAAACATATTTATGCTTTAATAAATCTAAATGTATAGCAGTCAAAAATGTAACTTCCATTGAAAATCAAGTCGAAATGAAGAAAAAAGTGATTCGATTCTTAAACCAAGGTTAAATGGTCTTGAATTAAGACCATGGCAAAGTAAAAGATGACACAAGTTAAAGGAATTCGGCTTACTTAAAGAATCATCACGAGGGGATTGGGTAATAAAAGTAAGTAAATTGGCCCACTCTGATAGGTGGCGAGCGGATCAAACAGTACCTGTCAATTTGGCAAATGATGCAAAGAGCTGTCAGCGGCAGAAATGAAAAAAGGCCTACGCAAAGGTAGAGGAAAGCTTGTTACGGCAGATGCCTAGTGAAGCATGTCGGCCACCTAGACACCCAGCCACCCTACCACCCAATCACCCATCGCCACCCACACCTCAACCTTGAGCTCGGCACTTGTCATGAAATTTCCTATTTGCAGATGCGCGAGTTGCATTTCCTTTCCTTCTCCCAATGCGGTTGATGGTTTTGCTGCTCCCGCCTGTGTTGTCATTTCAATTTCAATTTGCTGACGGAAACTTGAGCGTCGCCCGTGACAACGTAGCCAAAGTTTCGGCATCGCCCTGGCCACCAATTAGTGCTGGAGCCAAGCGGGACACACAACCTTCGAAAGTGTAATAAAATCCCTAGGAATTGTCAGGCTCGAGTGGAAAACCAAGCGGCACGTCAGCACGGATTTAATTAAAATGTTTTACACGTGCGTAAATCCAGCACTAATTGTTTCACATCCCATCATCCAACTGCATCATTTCGCCGACAATAAACCTGAATAATGGGCCGGCATCATGACCAGGCCTCAGAGGTATGTAAATGTCACAAAACGTTATTAAAACTGCCGCCCGGGGCGGACAGGATATCGCAAGGACACGCTCTGGTAGCCACAAAAATTTGTCAAATTTAATTTACACCTGTTTAGAAATATGCAAATATCCGCCACAAAAGGCGGTGAAGCCATGAGGGGTATACTACACTGGGTATATATGTGTGTGTGAGCCATCATCGGTCAAGGGTCCGGAAAATCCTCGCCGAAAAGGAAGCCAGGAAAAAAGCGAGTCAAACACGGAGAACAACAATTTAGCTGCACTCATAAACATTCGCTCCTGGGAAAAAGGAAAGGAGCAAGGAGGAAGGACGAGCAGGAGCCAGAGGATGTGTTGTTGGATGATTGCAGCAAATTGCCAACACAGTTGTTGACTTTTAGCCATGTGCGTGTCCATGAGTCCGCAGGTCCTTGTGTGTGTTTGGACTTTGGCCACTTACCACTGGCATTCAAATTGCCAGCTCCTCCCATCGCAGTTCGCCTTCGGTCTTGACTCTTTTTGTTCGCCGTTGTGTCTTGGATTGATAGCTATACTAACTTTGATTTATTACCCGCTGCACACACTCAGGGGACTGATACAGGGCTGCCAAACAAACTGGCCTTTCGCCAGGATCGGGAGCTCAACGGGGCCAAGTCCTCTTAATAAACTATCAATGTCAACTGCAACTCGGATGGCTCTAATTACAGAAACAGCCATCGCCCATGCCAACAGCATTATGCAACCCAAAACTAATCAACCATCAAGGTCGATATACCTGTCGGTACTTGTGTCCGTTCACTTGACATCGAAGATTGGCATTTATTGAATGCGAGCAGCAGTACATATTGCGTTTTGAAGGATTAATGGGGGATACTCTAAATCAGAGCTGGCTTACGTGGCCCAGAAAGAAGGTGCTATGTGCGTCCTTAATAGCGAAGAAAAAGGGATGATCCGCAGTAAACTCGAAAATTTCCTCTCCCTCTATGAGGGATTCTATCTCGGCCTTGACAACTGCAAATAGATAATCAATTATGATTGCTTTTAGGTTTTTCCTAGAAGCACTTACAGGTGGCTCCGCTGGCAGTTGTCCCCTTCTCATTGACCTCGATGATGGCCTTGTGCTTCACCTCCGAGATGCGAATGGGCTCCGGTTGTCTGAGCAGGCTGCTGAGGTTCGCCTCGGGACTAAATATTTTCTTTATACCCAACTGGAAGAATAATTTGGTTTATTTTATGTTCCCAACTTAGATATAAAATATTTGGAAGTCTCCCAAGTAATACATTAATGTTTGGTGTAGACAAACTCTGCGACTGAGTGAAATTATGTTCTCTGTGACTTTTGGCTTTAAAGTTTGTGTCCAAATACCTATTACCTAACCGAAAAAACAAACTTGATATATGTATAAAAAAAATCATAAAGTTAAAAATAAAACACAAGTAAAGAAATAAAAACCATGGTTGCTAAAGACCGCTTAACATATTTTTAAATAATTAACATATTTTCAAATAATTTATTTTCTACAGTGATTACGCCCCTAAGATAAAAACGATTTTCCCTCCCGCATATCTCTAATTTGATGGGTTAACACTCTCATATTTGTAAAGCCTATCCCTCTGTAACAATAGATTTTTCAAAATAATACAATGATCAGGTTTACCTAAATTTAGGGACCTATGTTAATATACTTATACAGTACATCCAACAGGATTTGATGAGTTAGTTATAGCACACCAACGAAAGTATAGTCGTCTACTGTCCTCTTTTCTGAGTGAATAAGCTAACATTTCTTATATTATAGCTATACCAACCATCTAGTTACTTTTAGTTACTGTGATAAATATTTTTCTATAAGTGTATTCGCATAAAGGACTCACCTCCTCTAGGACCGGCTGCAGGGGCACATCGAACTCGAACTTGAATTTGGGCAGCTGCAGCTTTACTTTCCGCCGGTTCAATTTGGAGCTTATGTCATTAAGGTCCAGACCGTTCAGTTTCTCCTCGAGGAGGCCCAACCCCTGCTCCTCCTGGGGCAGAATGATCAGGAACACAATATCTGTGCCGGTGTACGGCAATTCCAAGGCCTTAGCCTTCAACTCTGGCAGCTCGGCGAACCTAAAGTAATCCTCTTGGGCCATGGTGTCCACGGTAACCTTTTGACCTCCGTGATTGACAAAGTCGCGGGCGTCAGTGGCGTAGTCGGGGAAACTGCTCAGCCAGTCGGCCTTAAAGTAGATGGCATTGACCAGGATGGCAGCCGTATCGGCGTCCAGTGAGTCTGGACCGATGAGGTTCTTGATTTGCTGATGGGTCTGCTCCTCCACCCAGGAGTTAATGCGCTTGGCAGTATCCGCACCTTGGGCAAAGTTCACATTCTCGGCCGATGCTGCAAAGTTTTTGCTGACCAAGTCCTGATACGCCTGGGCCAGCTGGAACTGCTGGGCCACATAAATCCGATTGGCATACTTCAATTTGGCCCCGTCCTCGTCCTTATTCCCCACCAGCCGCTGTTCCTTGGCCAAGAGCTGGGCCACCTCGTTTTTGCCAGTTCCCTCCAGGCCCAATCCCTGCTTCAGCTCCTCGGCGGTGCTGCCATCGGCACCTAGAAAGGCCAGAGCCAAGCCAAGTCGGATGGAGGAGGGCGAGAATACGATATTCCGACCAGGCTCGGACTTGGCCAATTGGTCATAAAGCTTGGAGGCAAACTGGGCCTCCCCGACAGCGCTTTTGGAGTAGTTAACAGTGTTGGCCATGGCTAAAATCAAGCCCTGGAGCAGCAAAACTGACCACGTGGCTTTGGCTGTAGGATGTTGATGTGACAAAGTTGTCAGAGGAAAACTGTGGTTAATTCAAGGGCTCAAACCAAGCAACGGGTATCTTTCCTACCTGACATGATGAAGCAAACTGAACTATTTCACGTTTCAGATTTATATTTTAACTGCTCTTCGATTGTTACCTGAGCTCAGAGAGGTTTTTAGAATGATGTTTCTTAGTTCTGATAAAACTGGTTTTCGACTAACATGAATCTTCCCAGGTCAAATAAATTTTAGAAGGCGGTAAATGTGTAAGGGTTCTTAAAGATTTTATCGTGCACCTTGAAAATGTACAGGTTTCTTTTGATTGAAAAAATACTAAGGCCTTAGAAATTTTAACTCGGAATTGAACACGTTAGACATGTACCCTTTATTCTATTCTTTATAAATAGTACGGCCACTGAAAGTCTTATACAAAATTTGAGTTTTATATATTTATTTCAAAATAATATTAAAAGACTTACTAGTCTTGTTAATTTATTTATATTTAGAAAACTTAGATTGTAATATGTTGCTAAATGTTGTCCTTACTATTGTCCTTACTATTAACGCTTTGATTTCCATTTCCTCATTTTGTGACTAAAACCCATTTAATTGGGCACAATTTTAAGAGCAAGTACTTTCACCAAGGCTCTCTTCAATCGGCTCTCTTTTTTTTCTTTCCGGCCCTATTTAGCTCTCTCACTCTCTGCGTTGCTTGCAGTTGTTGACAAACAGTGATGTCATCTTGTTTACAATTAAAAAAAATTATTTCTGGGAAAATCACATCAAAGGTGAAAGGTGAACTATAAATCAACCTATATACATATGTGAAAGTGCAAATCTGCAGAAAATATGTTTATACTTACGTGCAGCTAAGTATGGATTTTAATGAGTGGGACGATCAGAAATTTCCGGGTGTTCCGAGGGCTTCTGCTTTCCACTGAGAACTAATTTTTTTTGGGCCTTAATAGCGCGCTCTGTGTGGCTTTTCATGACATACATACAAATTTGAATTTTTTTGTGAGGGTGTAACACTCGACATACATATTTCCAGAACAGCACTTCAAAAGATACCGCTCAAAATAGATGTATCTTAAAATAGTTAGAAATACCCATTTGGTGGTATAAGTATGTATTTCTATCTATGTTTCATATTCCCGCATGAATAACCCTTGGGCTCTGCGGTTTCTGATTAACAATAGAATTCATAATTATTGTCAATGCTTCATACTGCATTATATTTTTTAATTATAATTTTTAATTGAAAAAACATTAACAAAAAAATAATAATATAGATAAGAAATGGGGTTTCTCTATTTAGACAACAATTATTTTTCATGGCTGCAAAAAATATTACTTGTCGGTTTTTCCAAAAGATTATAATTCTACTTTGGGAATTTTTTTTTACTAATGTTTTGATTCCCTATCATAAGTATGACTTAACTTTAAAAAATTCTGTAAAAATAGCTGACAATATAGACTGTACTGATCTTGAAAAAACATTGGGGAATATTGATTACAAATTGTGTTTTTTATATTTTCTGTTGGTATTAAGTTAAATTGGGAAGGGAAGCGGATTGGCCAAATGTATAGTTGTTTTGCAGTAACGATCACAAGTCAAATATTGTTTCCTATTTTAAAACTACTTTTAGATAAAGATTGATAATTATGATAATTAATTCAGATGACTGCTAAGGGTTTTTTTTATTTGCAATATAGCTGTTTTGTTCAAAACCGTTACCAGAAGACGAAATTGGCTTAACCCGACTGTGCTAACCCAGCTAAAATGTTATTTTATTATTGATAAATGCTGAATCTGGAGTCTGAGAAAGAAGACGGACGTAAACTATCGTTCGACTACACTGTTAAGCTACTCTATTGAGGTTTCGCATAATTCATTAAGCAAAACCAACATTAATTCAGTTTGTATTGGCAGTTTGGTAAAACCCCCTAAGTGGATTTTCAAGTGGGCTTACGGTAGTTAGTTAACAAGTTAACTTTAGTTGATTTATGTATTAAATCTATCAATTAGGCTATATGATATCTGCTAAGCTGATTAACCAATTACCCAATTAGTACCATATTATATAATTTTATAACAGAAAATCAAAGGTTCTAAATTTAGCAAGATAATAACATGTAAGTTCTGAAAATCGTTCCAAATTTGTCAATATCTTGATTTCAAGTGTAAATTGTAGAAATCATTTCGCTGCGAGTACTGTGACCAATTTTTAAGTAAAAATATTTTATAAATAAGTTCTTAATTATTTTACATTTATTTGAGGGTTTACAACACGGCCCTGGAAGAAGATGGTGTTCACATCCCGAATGACGAAGGCAAAGGGATGGTCGGCTACGAAGAACATGGAAAAGCCCGCTCGATTCGTGACGGATACAGCTGGGGATCAATGAAAACAGTGAGTGTGAGTGTATAGTACTAGTGCAAATTCATCTGCGATAATCAAATCTCTTACATGTGGCAGCCGCGGCCTCTGCTCCCGCCTCGTTCACCTCCAGGAACGCCTTATGCGAGACTTGGCTGACTTTTCCGCCTGACTTATCGCCAAACAAGCCACTTAGGTCCGAGTTGTCGGTGAAAAGCTCTCGGATGCCCAGCTGCAATGGAATTTTTGAGTTGCGAAACCAGATATTTTCCAAAGTGAACCCACCTTCTCTAGGGTCTCCCTGAGTTCGTCACGAAACTCGATCTTGAACCTGGGCAGCTTCACATACACCTCCTTGGCCTCCAGTGGCCTGGCGAAGCCAACGATTTTCTCCTCCAGCGAACTCAACCCACCAACATCGCGGGGCAGGAAGATGGTCATGGACAGGTTGGAGTTCTGGTACGGCAACTCCAGTACTTGCGCATCCAGGTCTCGGAAATAGTTCGCCCTGAAGGTACCCATCTGCATCATCATCGGGACGGACACATTCCTGTCGGCAGTTACTTGGAAGGATGAGAACATAGTTCTCTCTGGGTCAAACTTCGACTCCCACTGTCCCTTGAAGTAGATGGCGTTCACTAGCAAAGCCTTGACGTCGGGCGTCATGCTGACGGGGTCGATCATGTTCTTGATCTTGCCACTGGTCTGGTCGAGCACCCATTGGTTAATCCTCTCGGCCGCCGCGGGGCCATTGGCCAGGCTAATGGACTCCGCCTCGGCCTTGAAGGGCTCCCTCACAGCCAGGTTGAACTCCTCATGCAGGCTGTACTGATCATTCACGTAGATGCGGTTTGCCAGCTTCAGTGTGGCTCCCCCCTGCTCCTGCCCCGGGATCTGGCCTAGGAGTGCCCCATACTTGGTGGCCACCTCCTGCTTGTCCCCGGATGACAGCCTTAGAGCACTCTGCAGTTCCCGTGCCGTCGAACCTCCGGCCCCCATGTAGACCATACTCAGGATGGCCTCTATGGAGACGGGCGAGACGATGAGGTTCTGGTTGGCATGGCTCTTGGCCAGCAGCTGGTAGATCTCCTCGGAGGCTTGACAAGCCACAGAAGTGGCCCACAATATCAGGCCTAGTAAGGGGAAATCCATTTTAATACACTTTGGATTAAACCGCTCCACTTATTCCTAGAAATTCTGGTTACTTTGGTAAGTCGTCGAACAGAAACAAGTGGGAATCCTTACAAAACCACATTTTTACCATTTTCGTAACATGACTAATACATCAATTAAAATCGAAAATGGCAATTTACCATTGACTACATACGCAACCATTGACTTATATTTCACTGCCCGACATCGATTCGCAACTTACACAAGTAATTCATTTCACCGCCTCCAACGAACTGGTCCCCGAGATAGGTATCTCTGTAAACTGAGCGGAGAGTGCCAAGACGAGCTTATATATGTACTGGACACTAATGCAATACCTTGTTATTGAGAACTGCGAACACAGCTCTCTTAGATTGAAATTCAATGAGTTCTAGTGGGATTTCCTAGCTGAATTTTATTTGGTCTCACTGCTGCTCTTGGACATTGTACATGCTGGTATTGGAACCTTCCCGCGAATCTGGTAATCCACAATCGGGAATCACAAATCGGCCGGCGAAGAACACGGCCTGCGAGTTGCGTATGTAGAACACAAACGGGTGATCTGCCCTGAAGAGCTTCTTGTTCATGTTCAGCATCATGGGCACAATCTTCATGACTGCAATTAAGTGCGAAAATCAGAAGGCAACCATAGCGAGTAATTGACTTCACTTACAAGTGACGGCGGCTGCCTCTGATCCCGCCTCGTTTACGTCGATGTAGCCGCGATGTCTTGCCGCCGAGATCTTCTGGCCTGTTCTCGACGTAAAGAGTCCGTCCAGTTGCGCCTTATCGCTAAAGACTTCAGCAATACCCAGCTGTTGGGGAAACACATTTAATTAGTAACAAGTAGTATTAAATTAAACTAGAAAGGAAAGCTAACTTCGGGCGGAGCCGAAGTTGATATACCCTTGCAGAATATTCTGTAAATTATATTCTTAAAATTATTCATAAGATCCATTCTTAATACTCATAAAAAATCACAACTCCCTAACTTTCAAAACACCAAAGTTATGGCATTTCCAATCGTTCAGTGAAATGCAGCTAGAGGATATAGTCGGCCGATCCTTATAAAATTTGGTATCATATCTTTAAAACTGAGAGACTAGTTTGCGTAGAAACAGACAGACGGACATGCATATATCAACTTAGCACGCGATCAAGAATATATATACTTTATGGGGTCGGAGATGTCTCCTTCACTGCGTTGCACACTTTTCACCGAAACTATAATACCCTCTGCAAGGGTATAAAAAGATAAAGTATTGGTGTTTTAATTACATTGAAAAACCCGTTCTTATCATTATAATAATAAGTTAAAATGCAAGTGCCATTAACTGAATAGTGCACCTTAACTTAAACTTATTCATAAGACGTCAAAAAGAAGTCGGGAGTATGGGAATAAAAGCGATATATGTGCCTCTAAAAATATATTAACCTTCTGCAACCTTTATAAATTAGTTACAATACCTATTAGTTGTACAATAGCTTTAGTGATTAGCATTTGTTTAAAGAAAAGAAAAGGAGAAATGCTTTGTACTATTAAAAATTAAATTAATTTGATTGTTTATACTTATTCAAATACTTGTAATCCTTGCCTCACCTGACTTAGAATTTGTTTGAGGTCCACGTCGTACTCTATGCTCATCCTGGGCATGAAAATCTCCACATCCTGTAGGGTCATAGCCGCGTCAATGTCGGCTAGGTCCACTTGCTTGAGTTTCAGTTCCAAATCTTGCAGGCCGGAGATTTCGTTGGGCAGCAGGATAAGCATGTGGATGTTCGAGTACTCGTAGGGCAGCTGCACGGCCGTAGCATTTAGCTGTGGGAGATCGGCAAACCTGAATTTGTCCTCCTGGTACATCATGCTCACTTCCACACGGGAGTCCAGGTCCACGTGGAAGGCGTCCATCGACGTGGTCTCCGGCATGAAGGGTTTCAGCCATTTTCCCTTGAAGTACAAGGCGTTGATGAGCACGGCACTCGTCTCGTCGTTCACGGCATCCGACTGCAGAAGGTTACTGATCTTTTGCTCTGTTTCCTTCTCCACCCAGGCGTTGATCTGCTGAGTGGCTCCCTCAGAATCGGCGAACTTCGCTGCCTCCGCCTTCGACTGGAAAAAGTCTCCGGCGATCTCGTTGAATTCCGGCTGCAGTTCCAGGTTGTCGTTCACATACAACCGGTTCACAGACTTCAGCACGGGTCCCCTTTCGCCGTAGTTGCAGTTCGTCCGCCAGAACTCGCCAAAGGTGCGAGCTATGTGGTGGCGATCCCCTGCTCCCAGCTGCAGTCCATTCCTCAGCTCCTCGGCCGTCGATCCCGAGGCTCCCATGAATGCCAGGGTCAGGCAACTTTGGACGGACGCGGGTGAGAAAACCGTGTTGACTTGACCCTCATCACTTTGCTGCAGGGCATCCTTGGTAATGGTATCTATCAGGGTTCGAGAAAATAGATTTCTACTCTCTTGGGGATCGCTCATCTCGACCTGCGGATAGGGTAAATGTTAAAACATATAATTTAAAATTATTTACAGTACCATAGTACCGAGGGTACTACGATGATTAAAAAACTTTTTGGTTTTTAACTTCACTTAAATACCTTAACTGAAAGTAAAAGCTTGGAAAATCAAGTCTAATAGGTGCTTGCAATTTCTCTACCTTTAGTCAAAGGCAATTTTTTTGAATACGTCGAATGACGTATAAGATCTGAACTACTGCTATGTACTTCCCAATCAAAATAAAGACCCAATATCATTATCATAGCTTAACCATGAAAACTGATGGGCCTATCGCAGGTATTTGCTTTCGTCATTATAAATTGCTTTAAAGCAAACACCTCGACTGATAACGTTGTTTATATATTTGTTCGTTCTATCTACAAAAATAGTCCACTGATGCACTCTTTTCTATGAAATACTACATATTTGGCTTACAACTACTAGATTTAAGTCTATGTTTAGATTTCTATATCACTGATTGATGAAAAAATGGAAGTGGAAATACAAAAATAGTCAACTGATGCACTCGTTCTATTCTATGAAATACTACATATATGGCTTACAAGTGCTAGATGTTTAGATTTCTATATAACTGATTAATGAAAAAATGGAAGTGGAAATAACAATCTATTACGCGCACTGATATGCTTCTTAGGTCAGGAAAAAGGTGGGAAGTGCCGGTGACCTTATTGATACGCTAATAACTTACACCGGAAAAAATAATTAAACGGAGGCAATCAGAGGGCAGCTGGAGTAGGTGCGAGGTGTCTGTCAGACGGCGTGGAACTGATTTCCACCAGGGAATGTCTATGACTCAGAACTAAACGAACAGTGCCGCGATTAGATAAATTCCGAGAGAGTCCGGCTGTCATAAAGAGAACCAGCTAACTAACCCGCTGAAACCGAAACTTCCTATCAACATATCCCGAATTGAGCAGGCTGATAGCTTATCTAGCTTCATATTATAATAAGCAGTCAAACCAATAGTCTTATCAATCGAGTTCCCATTATTTACTCTTAAATGCTTCTGTAAAAAGAGTACCCCCTGACTCTTATTTCGCAAAGTACAAAATGTGGATATAGACAAAACAAATTTGTAAAGAGTAATTGAAGTCCAACACAATGAAAGATGTAGAATTTGCCCAGGGCTTGGAACAGTTCGCCTACTGTCTCCATGAACAGCTGAGCCGGGCCAATCCTGGCCAGAACATCATCCACTCCCCGTTGTCCGTCCGAACTTGTGGTGGAATGTTGCGAATGGGAGCCACGGAGGGATCGGTCACGGCCAAGGAGTTGGATGAGGGTCTCCGATTCGGAGGGCGGGATGTGCAGAAGATAGCCGAGAACTTCGATGCCGTGCTAAAGACCTACGAGCAGTGCCAGATCCTGAAAATGGTCAACGGACTTTACTTAATGCAGGGTCATGAAGTCGGCGAGCAGTTTGGCGGCATTCTAGAGAAGAGTTTCCACTCCAAGCCAATGGAGATCGACTTTGGCAGCGAACAGGCTGCCAGAATTATTAACAATTGGGTAGAGTCGCAGACCAACAATCTAATCAAAGAGTTAATCGGACCTGGAGTTCTGACCAAGGATTCTCGACTGGTCCTTATCAATGCAATTCACTTTAAGGGAAATTGGTCAATCAGGTTCAATGAAAGTGAGACTAGAGACGAGTTATTCTTCTCGGATTCGGACAAATCTGCCAAAGTGAGAATGATGCACGTTTCCGATAAGTTCTTCTTTGCTTCGCTACCGAATCTAGATGCCACTGCCCTTAAAATGAACTATAGTGCCTGCAACTTGGCCATGATCATCATACTGCCGGATGAGAAATCGAATCTTACGAATCTGGAAAACAAATTACCAGGCATTTCTTTGGAGGCGTTGTTATCTTTAATGAATCTGGAACAAGTTGATGTCAAGATTCCTAGCTTCAGAGCCGAGTTCCAACAGGAACTATCCCAGGCTTTTAAGCTGGTAAGCTGAAACTTTGTATGATTGGCTTTTAATTAAATATCTGCACCCATACTACTTACAGATGGACATGAGCCGTATTTTTAGCGATCAGGCCGAACTTGGTGCAATGCTGAAGTCCCAGTCCCCCTTAGTTGTCTCCCATATCATACATAAGGCCTTTATTGAGGTCAACGAAGTGGGCACTGAAGCTGCAGCCACGACAGGTAAGCCTGTTGTTTATTAATATATTAATATAGTCTAATACAAAGATCTGATCTAAAAAAGCAAATACCCTGGGTTATGAAAAATGAAACTCATATTTTTAAACATGAATATTTATAGAAACGTGCATAAAAGTAATTGCTTTTCATTATGTTTTTTTAGATGATTTTATCCTTGCCTATTTTAATAATCATATTTTCCAACTTTTCCAGCTGCGGTTATCCAATTAAGAAGCAAGTCTGCCACTCAGCCTATGCCAAAGTTGTTTCATGCTAATCGACCCTTTTTTTATGCGATTTATGACAACGTCCATGGTTTCCTCTTCGCCGGTCACTTTTGCTCGACAGTAGTAGAAAAGTCAAAAAAATGTAATAAATGTAATTATAAGAACGAATGCAAGTCCTGAGGAATGTCCTTTCCAATTGTACCAAAATTAACTACATAACATCATCGGTCAGAAGAATTGTACATGTAAATTCATAAAGATTTAATTGGAAAGATTTATAAATAGTCTACATTTTGTTCAGTATGATTTAAATACAAATATTTATGAATAAAAAAATATGTTATGCTGCTGAAAAATATTTATAGTTTTCGAACACCAAAACCATTTCCATCCTAACTTTGGGTGATAAGGGCGTGACAAGGGAATTTAAATTAATGACGCAAACCAAAAGTTCATTCAGTGATCGATTAAGCAATAGAAACCCTTGGGGATACACATATGGTTAGTTATCCGATAGGCGAGGGCATTATATATAAATGTAATGAGCTAAAGATTGAGAAACAAAAAGGCTTAAGTCAAGTTTCCCAACAAGAAGATATCCATTACGCAATGCGCAATGCGCTGGCCGCACCAAAAAAACAAAAAAATAATATATTAAGATCTAAAAATTATAAAAGCGACTTCTAGCTTTCCTATTCAACGAATACATCATACCTTTCTACTTAACAAATAATGGGTATACAAAAAACTTATCCCCTGGGAAAAAACGATCCGCGGGCATAAAAGCAACGGTCGTTGGTTAAGAAAAATTAGTTGTTACTTAAAAGCCACATCATATAGACGAGGACGGTACCAACTTCAATCAACAGAAATATAAAAATACAAGAAATTGACTGGCTACTTATCTTTGTTCTATATCTTTCGCCCCTGATCCGCCCACCCAAACTCACCATGACCGACGCCGCCCACCAGGAGTTCGGCCGCCGACTGGCCCTATTCTCCATAAACGTCTACGAAAAGCTGTTGGCTCAAAATCCCGGAGAGAACATCGTCTTCTCGCCCTTCTCCATCAAGACGTGTGCGGTGATGGCCCGGATGGGTGCCGAAGGAGAGACTGCCGCACAGTTGGACCTGGGTCTTGGTCTGGTCTCAACCGATGAAGGCCAAGTGGCCCACAGTTTCAACCACGTATTGGCCGCCTACGAGGACAGCCAGGTCCTGCGAATCGCCAACAAGATCTTCGTGATGGAGGGCCATCCACTGCGCCAGGAGTTTAACCAGCTGCTGACCAAGGAGTTCCTCTCGGCGGCGCAGAGCGTCAACTTTGCCCAAAGCGACCAGGCGGCGGCCACCATAAACGGCTGGGTGGAGCAGCGCACCAATAACTTAATAAAAGGCCTGGTGCCGGCTAACGCGGTGTCTTCTGATACACGGCTGGTCCTAGTGAACGCCATCCACTTTAAGGGCATCTGGCTTTACCCGTTTCCCAAGTACTCTACCCATATGAACACCTTTTACCAGGATGGCAAACGTAAAGTTCAGGTTCCCATGATGTGTGTCACAAAACGGTTCCGCTTTGGTGTCCTGCCGGAACTAAACGCCGCTGCCCTGGAGCTGCCCTACAAGGACTCTAATCTCTCCATGCTGATTGTCCTACCAAACAAAAAGTCCGGACTATCCGCCATGTCAAAGAAGATGCGTAATTTGCCGCTCTTCCAGATTACCGAGGCGCTGTTCGAAACCCGGATTCATGTGATGTTGCCCAAGTTCAAGGCCGAGTTCCAAGTGGAGTTGACCGATGTATTTCAACAGGTGAGAACTATACACACAATGGAATAACTGCAACTAAAGCCTTTATAACTTTTACTCCAGCTGGGTATGTCGAAAATGTTCACCGACCAAGCGGAATTCGGCAAGATACTGAAAAACGAAGAGCCTCTGAAGGTGTCCGCCATTATACACAAGGCCTTTATCGATGTAAACGAAGAGGGCACAGAAGCCGCTGCTGCCACGGGTAAGTGCTATAAATATATGGCTTTCACCACTGAACTGAATTCCGCATGTCTTTTCAATTTGCAGGTATGTGCTTCCAGCTACAGTCGTCGGCATCCATGCACACGTACTTCTATGTCGATCATCCATTTAAGTTTTTCATTCTTGATAACGACTCAACCGTTCTGTTTACTGGCAGCATACAAAAAATATAAATATTCTGGTATTTCCTTTGCCATTAATAACAAGTTAGATGTTTTCGAACAGTTTTATGTATTTTCTTTCAGATTCTCAAATTCAAGAGTAAATGGAACTACAGTTCTCGAGATTTTAGGCATTTAATAAGAAATTTGCAGTTTCTTTTACACTTTATATATTTTTCACTAAAAAAGCATGTAGGCTCAATAAAATCAGAAAATAATGGGAGTGGATTCTCCTTAAAACAAGAAAGGAGGCAAACTTCGGCAAGCTGAAGTTTATATTCCCTTCCAGTTACCAATCGACTACATTTCGATTTCTATGCCTATATTATATTGAAAAACAAGAAAGGAAAGCTAACTTCGGGCGGAGCCGAAGTTGATATACCCTTGCAGAATACTCTGTAAATTATATTCTCCAAAATTATTCATATGATGCATTCTTAATACTCATAAAAAATCCCAACTTCCTAACTTTAAAAACACCAAAGTTATGGCATTTCCAATCGTTCAGTTATATGGCAGCTATAAGATATAGCCGGCCGATCCTTATAAAATTTGGTAGGTCGGATTGATTGGTCAAATATAAAACCCATAGAAAATCCCAACTTTCTAACTTTACAAACACCAAAGTTATGGCATTTCCGATCAATCAGTTATAAAGCGGCTATAGGATATAGTCGTCCGATCCTTCTGAAATTCGGTAGGTCAGATTAATTGGCCAAAAATAAAACTCACAGAAAATCCCAACTTCCTAACTTTAAAAACACCAACGTGATGGCTTTTCCGATCGTTCAGTTATATGGCAGCTATATGATATAGTCGCCCGATCCGGCTCGTTCCGACTTATATACTACCTGCAATAGAAAGACAACTTTTGGGAAAGTTTTAAGCAGATAGCTTTAAAACTGAGGGACTAGTTTGCGTAGAAACGGACGGACGGACAGACGGACGGACAGACGGACATGGCTAGATCGACTCTCCTGGTGATGCTGATCACGAATATATATACTTTATAGGGTCGGAAATGTCTCCTTCACTGCGTTGCAAACTTTTGACTGAAATTATAATACCCTCTGCAAGGGTATAAAAAAAAACATTGAAGCTATGTCGATTTTCCGTTGCATTTTGCCATCGTTTCTATTACAGCTATATTATACTGTTGTCCGATTTTAATTTAATTAAAACCGTAATTCTATAATATTACCAAATCCCAAAGAACAACAAAAAAAACATTAAAAACAGCAAAGTTCTAATATTTATACCCGTTACTCGTAGAGTAAAAGGGTATATTGTATTCGTGGAAAAGTATGTAACAGGTAGAAGGAAGCGTTTCCGACCCTATAAAGTATATATATTCTTGTTCAGGATTGAGTCGATCTAGCCATGTCCGTCTGTCCGTCTGTCTGTCCGTCTGTCCGTCTGTCTGTCCGTCTGTCTGTCCGTATGAACGCTGAGATCTCGGAAACTATAAAAGCTAGAAGATTGGCGTTTTGCATGTAGATTTTGGGAGTTCCTACGCAGCGCAAGTTTGTTTCAAAATGGTGCCACGCCCCCTCAATCGCATATATACGATTTTAAAAATTTAAATATTTCGGAGAAGTAAAAATGCAGTTTTATTGTGTTTAAAAATACCTATCGAAATGTAGAAGAAATTTTTCAAATCGGACCATTCGTTAAAAAGTTATGCGTGATCAAAGTTTCTATCTCCATCTCCCTCGCACTCCCTTTACCTGAGTAACGGGTATCTGATAGTCGGGGCACCCGACTATAGCGTTCTCTCTTGTTTTTAATTGTTTTTTTCCGATTCTTCCTATGGGAGCTACATGAAATAGTCGTTCCGACTTATATACTACCTGCAATAGAAATACAACTTTTGGGGAAGTTTTAAGCAGATAGCTTTAAAACTGAGGGACTAGTCTGCGTAGAAACGGACGGGCAGACGGAGAGGCTAGATTGACTCTCCTGGTGATGCTGATCAAGAATATATATACTTTATAGGGTCGGAAACGTCTCCTTCACTGCGTAGCACTGCAAGGGTATTCAAATTCTTGGTAAAACAGGTTGGTGAATGTGTGCACTGTTGGTAGTCTGGAAGTTTGTGCATTTTTACAAAAATGAAAGTGGTAAGTTTTTCTTTACTGTTTATACACTTGCAGATGGTTTTATAATTTTAGTCTAATATTTTCGACGCACTGAAAGTATAAACATACATAAAGTATAAAGTATAAACAGCTTATTTGTAATAACATAAACTTGAACAGCCTATAAACAGCAAAGTGGACAAGTTATCAAAATAGTTTAAGCGCAGAATAATTCATTAATGTTGAAAAATATGATTTGTTTATTCTATGTATTTCAATTTTTTAAAAATATTTTTTAAGAATTATTAACAAAATACAAGATTATAGCTAATTTCAATTAGGAAACAAATCTAACTCATAGTAGTTTAATATGCTGTCAGTAAACAGAACGGGAAGAACAAAAACTTAAATGGATGATCGGCACAGAAAAACCGGTCCACTTGCAAATTGAGATGGCATGTGGAATGGAGGTGCAAAGAGTCTTTAGTTACTAGATAAATCTTTATTTTACTAGCCATGCTCAATGTACTTATCCGACGGCACACAGTATCCAATAAGGCAGCGAGTCTGAAGCGAAAACTCCTCAGCGAACTTAAGGTTCAGACAGCTGTTAACCAACTCTTCTTGGAAAAGGCGCTCATCCATAACCGATGGCCTTTGGTAAAGTTTGGCGTAATAAGAGTCAGATAAGTCAATCAGCCTCTAGACCCTATGTTATTCTAGACTCCTTAAGATGTGATCATGGCGAAAACGATGCTTTGAATCCTGTGAAACTTTGTCGATTTGGTGCCACAAAACAGAACGTTCATTCATTAAGATCTCCAGATATATGTATTGGCATTAGTTACCAAGGGTCCATGCATGCAGAGGTCGTAAACCCTGTTATTCTTCTAGCCAATGCAGGGCTGTACTGCCGATGCAGCTTTCCCTAAATAATCCTTTCAATATACTCACAATTAAATTAGCCAGATTAAACCGCAGTGGCTTACTTTATTTTTTATTGATCTTACATTTATTTTCTCCGAATTTTTCGATTGAAAACCTATATGATGGCCAGTAAAAATCTTTATCGGCCCTCACGAAGAGAACGAAGGGATAGGCATCACGCAAGTCTTAAGAAAGGGACCATGGAAGCGATGAAGAATTTAGACTTCAGGCTAAATGCTTGGTAAATACAAAAATGTATTTATAAATGTATAATGTCGTAATCTTATTAAATTTGGTTTGCCAATATAGATTGTAGTGGCGCCCACAGTGAATGTAAAATTTGAATATATGCTCGGCGCAGAGTCTTGTGGGTTCCTGCTTACGGCAAGTCATCAGAACAAGACTAGCGATCAAACCTAGAAATCACATGGAGATGAGACACACAAATCACATGGTTGATTTTGCTATTAAGAGGTACCTACGATTAATTATAGTTTTTGTATGTTTCCAGCAAAAAGAACAGTTGAGTCCTTATTGAGAATGTAGAACTTAAATGGATGATCTACAGTGAAGCGTTTCAGTTCCGGGGGGTAAATGGTAATCGAATAGGGTATCATGACCATACCTGTAAATTGAAAAGACACGAAAAATAATTTCTCCCGAATATATAGATTTTTAGTCAATATTGATAATATAATCGTTAAATGGATGCTGGACATAGAATCGAATGTGTACCGACCATTTCCACAATGAACATGTAAATCGGCGCTTCAGTTATTAGAGTTTATTTAAAGGCATATGGTCATGCGGGAAATGTTCTGAAATATCTTACAAATTTGGTAATGTCTGTCTATGCTTCTCAGGCACGTATGTTGTTGAACAAACTATTATTTTGAATTATTAGAGGTTACCCCATAGTTTTAGACAAATGCTGAAACCTCCCAGTTATACATAAAGCTGACTTTATTAATGCGGGATTTGAAAAGACAACACAGACACGGATGAACAATTGGGACATGCAGAAGATGATAGATGCTAATGGAGTACGTAAGAACTGGAGCACTTACCCGTGGCAGCCGCGGCTTCTGTTCCCTCTTCGTTCACATCGATAAGGGCCTTGTGTATAATGGCCGACACCTTCAGACTCTCGGGGCTCTGCAGTATCTTGCCGAACTCCGCTTGGTCGGTGAATATTTTCGACATTCCCAGCTAGAGGAAAGATTTAAGAGACTTTAGTCGCGGTTCCTTTTTAATGTCTCTAAAACAAAGCTCACCTTCTGGAAAACATCACTCAACTCCACTTGGAACTCGGCCTTGAACTTGGGCAACTTCACTAGTACCTCAGTCTTTTGCAGTGCCTGTGCAATAAGCGAAAGTGGCGTCACACGCAGTTTCTCCTCCAGGGCGGACAAACCCGTCCTGTTGTTGGGCAGGACGATCAGCATGGAGAGGTCAGAGTCCTTGTAGGGCAGCTCTAAGGCCGAGGCGTCCAGAGCCGGCAGATCGGCATAACGGAACCACTCGTTTAAAACCATCATCGGAACATGGACGCTGTGGTCCCCATCCAAGTGGAAGGTAGCCGGCCAGGTTTTATATATGGAGAACTGGTATTGCCAGGTGGCCTTGAAGTGGATTGCGTTCACTAGAACCAGTCGTGAATTGGCGTCTAGTGCGGTGGCCGGAAGTGTTTGGTGCGCTTTTCTACCCACTTGTTTATTGTGGCTGCCGCCTTGTCGCTTTTGGCAAAGTTTACGCTCTTCGCCGTCGAAAGGAACTTATTTTTCTGCAGCTGGACAACTGTGGATAGCCCTTCATTACGAAGATCTTGTTGGCGTTCCGCAGGACCTTGCTGTCCTTGTAGGCGGCCAGTACCTTGCCGAAACTATCGGCGATTTTTTCCGCATCGCTGGAGGCCAGACCAAGACCCTGGTCCAACTGGGTGGCCGTCTCTCCTTCGGCACCCATCCGGACCATCGCCGCACACGTCTGGATGGAGAAAGGTGAGAAGACGATGTTCTGGCCGGGATTCTGTGCCGACAGTTTTTCGTAGACATTGTTGGAGAAGAGAGCCAGCCGGCGGGAGAATTCCTTGTTGGCGGTGTCGGTCATGACGTCAGATGAGCAGACCAGCGGAGAGGGGGAGAGGGCTAGGCAGAGCAGTGGGAGAAACCCGCAAGCTGAAAGTATACAAATCATCCGGAGATAAGGTGCTGTTGTTTTATAAATATATTCAATTCAAATAGTGGACAGATGAGTCACCTCTTTTGGCTTTGTACTTTTTATACCCTTGAAGAGGGTATCATTTCAGTCAAAAGTTTGCAACGCAGTGAAGAAAACATTTCTGACCCTATAAAGTATATATATTCTTGATCAGCATCACCAGGAGAGTCGATCTAGCCATGTCCGTCTTCCCGTCCGTCCGTTCGTCCGTCCGTCCGTATGTCCGTCTGTCCGTCCGTCCGTTTCTACGCAGACTAGTCCCTCAGTTTTAAAGCTATCTGCTTAAAAGTTTCCCAAAAGTTGTCTTTCTATTGCAGATAGTAAATAGTCTGAACGAGCCGGTTCGGGCGACTATATCATATAGGTCCCATAGGAACAATCGGAAAAAAGTGTTCAAAAAAAATGATAACTTTGTTGTTTTTAATTTTTTTTTTTTTTTTTGCATTTGGTAATATTTAAATATTATGGAATTACGGTTTTAATTTAATTAAAATCGGACATTAATATCATATAGCTGCCATTGAAACGATAGCAAAACATTGTTTTTAGTAATATAGGCATGGAAATCGAATTTAATCGATTTGTAACAACTGCAAGGGTATATAAACTTCGGCTTGCCGAAGCATGCTTCATTTCTTAATTCAATTGTTACTAACAGCTTTATGATATACTCTTCCGAACATGTCATTTCCGACTCATATATATGTAAAAAAAAGCTTTTTGGGACATATTTTTGCAATGTTTTGCATTTTTGTATGCTGCCAGTAAACAAAACGGTTGAGTCCTAATTAAGAACAAAACTCAAAAATGCATGTTCGACATGGAAACACGGCCTAATCTGCAAATTGAGATTGCGGAATAGAGGTCCAAAATGATATGAAATGTATATACTAGTCTTTACTTCATTCGCCATGCTCCAAGTGCTCATCCGCTGGCACACAATACTCGATGAGAACTCCTCAGCGAATTAAAGATTCAGGCAGCTGTTGACCAACTTCTTATGAAGGAGGCTCTCCTTCATATCCTATGGTCTTTGGTAAGCCTTGGCGTAGAAGAAGATCAGTTCTTGCCCAAAAAAGTACCTCCCTCGTCCTCTTCCGACTCAAATTCTGCTTGCATTTAAGACATAACACAAAAGTATTGTTTTGAAAAAGAATGTGTTTTTGAGAATACGCATTTCCAAGTTTATCTCCCATACGCACATTTGCCTTTGATCGAAAAAAGCATTTTAACTGACATTACTCATACGCACAGTTACCTTAGATCGAAAAAATCATTCTAAATGACATTGCGTGCATATAACTAATTTTTACGAAAACTTAGACACCAAACGACTGGGCAAGAACAATGTCCCGAACGACCAAAAGAACAAAATATGTCCCAACTTACAGACTCTTCACCCACAATTCTCATTCTCAAAAACAAAAACAAGCTTAGGCTGAGCTTTGATTGATAAGGACGCAAACAATAGATGTGGTTTAATGTCGGGGCAGTCGTCAACGCACGCTTCAAATACAAAGTTTACCCAGCAATAAAAAACACATTAATTATAACGCGAAAATATTGAAAAATAAATAATCTTTTAATAACCTGGGGTTATTTGGTAAGCTACCCAATAATATAAAGCACAAGACTGTAGCAAAACAAGCGATACAGAGAGCGTTATAAGATATAAATTTAAAAGTTAAAGGCTGTGATGACACATTCAATTTTTAGCATCGCTCGTTGTGAAATTTAGTTGTCGCCCAAAAGCCACGTCATAGAAGTCCAGGGCGTTACGCGCTTCACTCTCCTCCTGTTCGCTGGTCTGCTCATCTGACGTCACCATGACCGACACCGCCAACAAGGAGTTCGCCCGCCGACTGGCTCTCTTCTCCAACAATGTCTACAAAAAGCTGTCGGCGCAGAATCCCGGCCAGAACATCATCTTTTCACCCTTCTCCATCCAGACGTGTGCGGCGATGGTCCGGATGGGCGCCGAAGGAGAGACGGCCACCCAGTTGGACCAGGGTCTTGTTCTGGCCTCCAGCGATGCGCAAAAAATCGCCGATAGTTTCCGCAAGGTACTGGCCGCCTACAAGGACAGCAAGGTCCTGCGGATCGCCAACAAGATCTTCGTGATGAAGGGCTATCCACTACGGCGGCAGTTTGTCCAGTTGCAGACTAAGCAGTTCCTCTCGACGGCGAAGAGCGTAAACTTTGCCAAAAGCGACAAGGCGGCAGCCACAATAAACAAGTGGGTAGAAAAGCGCACCAAACACTTGATAAAAGACTTGGTTCCGGCCACCGCACTAGACGCCAATTCACGACTGGTTCTAGTGAACGCAATCCACTTCAAGGCCACCTGGCAATACCAGTTCTCCATATATAAAACCTGGCCGGCTACCTTCCACTTGGATGGGGACCACAGCGTCCATGTTCCGATGATGGTTTTAAACGAGTGGTTCCGTTTTGCCGATCTGCCGACGCTGGACGCCTCGGCCTTAGAGTTGCCCTACAAGGACTCTGACCACTCCATGCTGATCGTCCTGCCCAACAACAGGACGGGCTTGTCCTCCCTGGAGGAGAAGCTGCGGGTGACGCCACTCTCACTTATTTCACAGGCACTGCAAAAGACTGAGGTACTAGTGAAGTTGCCCAAGTTCAAGACCGAGCTCCAAGTGGAGTTGACGGACGTTTTCCAGCAGGTAAGCTTTAGAGACGTTAAGGATCAACTGCCATTAAGGTCTCTTTTATCTCTTCTCTAGCTGGGCATGTCGAAAATGTTTACCGACCAAGCGGAGTTCGGAAAGATACTGAAAAATCAGGACCCCCTGAAGGTGTCGGCCATCATACACAAGGCCTTTATCGAAGTGAACGAAAAGGGAACCAAAGCTGCGGCTGTCACGGGTAGGTGCTCCAAGTTCTTCCCTACTCTATTAGCATCTATCATTCTCTGCATGTCCCAATCGTTCATGAGGATTGTCCACTAGCAGGCTCGAGGAGATTGACTCCGTCTCTAGCGATCATGATTAGCTTGATGTTACATGTAATGATTAAAAACAAAAATATTATTTAGCAACAGACATGCCTGGGATGCGTATAAAGACATTACCAAATTGTAAGAGATATCCGAACATCCGCCTTTAAATAAACTCTAAGCACTTAAGCGCCGAATTACATTTTAATTTTAGGAATGGTGGAACCCATGTCCAACATCCATTTACCTATTACATTACATAATCAATACTGACTCAAAAATTATATTTGTTATAATTATATTATTCCACTGTCATCTCAATTTACAGAGTTGCTCATGATTCCCCTTTCATTGACCATTTACCCCCCGGAATTGAAACGCTTCACTGTAGATCATCCGTTTAAGTTCTACATTCTCAATAAGAATTCAACTGTTCTTTTTGCTGGCAGCATACAAAAGTTTTAATTAATCGTGGGTACCTCTTAATAACAAAATCAATAAAGCATTTGTATGTACCATTTCCATCTGATTTCTAGGTTTGATCGCCAAACGTATTTTGATGACTTGCTGTGATATTACATTGTCGCTTTGGGCGCCACTTCAATCTATAATCGTACCAAATTTAATAAGCCTAAGACTGCGTCCAATTGGAGATCTTTTACATACAGTTTCTATTTTTGTACTTAGCTAGATATTCGCCTCAATAAACTGGACTAAATTCTACATCGCCACCACAGTCCCTTCATAAGATTCCGCGCGATGCCTGAGTGAAGTCCGATAAAGATATTCCCATCGTTACAGGAAAACATTTGTGTTAACCAATTGAAATTGAAAAACTAGGAAAAAGTAAATTTAAGATCAACGAAATAAAATAAACAATTGCATTTAATAACTGTAATTTTTTCAAGTAGATTTAATTTACAGAAATATCTTTGAAAAACGCATCCAACCTTCCTATAGTTGATCCTAAAGTTTGTAAGCACGTTATTCTTAGTATGCTCAATTGACTGCAAATCGGGATCCTAATGATAGTGATAGTGTTTTTGAGAGCTGCTAGTCTGGTTGTCATATCTGACTCGGGGGTATACGTGGCAGGTATATTTCTAAACAAGGAACCGATCTCTTATCAGGCCAAGGTTTACCTACGGCCATCGGATGCGAATGAAAGCTTTTTGCATGAAGAGTTGGTTAAAAGGTCCCTGAATCTTAAGTTCGCTTTTCAAAAACAAATACAAGCATAAGCAGAGCTTTGACTGATAAGAACGCAGGCACTAGTTGTGGTATAAAGTCAAGGCAGTCGATAACGAACGCTTCAAACACATAGTTTACACAGCAATCAAAACAAATTAGTAATAGAAAACAATGGAGAATCCCCTATGACTAATTGTTAAGTTATTCGATAAGCCGAAATACAAGCACAAGATATAAATTTAAGAGTAAGAGCCGTTTTAGTATAAAAACATTGGACGCTCGTTGAGAAATTCAGTTGTCGCTCTAAAGTCACATCATATAAGTCGAGGGCGGTACCCACTTGAGTGAAAAGAAATTGAAAAGTTCAACATAGAAGCTACTGGAGAAAGGTCATTGAGAATCAGCAGTTGGTTCAGGTTGTAAATATACAATCCTGATAAGTGGAGACTGGTGAATCCCCGGCGAAACGGAATACCTGATCGATATAGTGAACACCATTCGTGGAGGTGACTCACTGCTCCCACTGCTCTGCCTGACCCTCCCTATCCGCTGGTCTGCTCATCTGACGTCACCATGGTCGACGCCACCCACCAGGAGTTCGCCCAACGGCTCGCCCTTTTCTCTTTAAACCTCTACGAAAATCTGTCGGCACAGAATCCCGGCGAGAACATCGTCTTTTCACCCTTCTCCATCCAGACGTGTGCGGCGATGGCCCGGATGGGTGCCGAAGGAGAGACGGCCACTCAGTTGGAGCAGGGTCTTGGTCTGGTCTCAAGCGATGAAGGCCAAATCGCCCACAGTTTCAACCACGTATTGGCCGCCTACGAGGACAGCCAGGTCCTGCGAATCGCCAACAAGATCTTCCTGATGGAGGGCCATCCGCTGCGCCAGGAGTTTAACCAGCTGCTGACCAAGGAGTTCCTCTCGGCGGCGCAGAGCGTCAACTTTGCCCAAAGCGCCCAGGCGGCGGCCACCATAAACGGCTGGGTGGAGCAGCGCACCAATCACTTAATAAAAGACTTGGTGCCGGCCACCGTACTGAACGCCAACTCTCGAATGGTTCTGGTGAACGCAATCCACTTCAAGGGCACCTGGCAGAACCGGTTTTCCAAGAACGCCACCCGCCCGGACATCTTTTACCTGGATGCAGCACGCAGCGTAGAGGTTCCGATGATGGCTCTAAAGGAGCAGTTCCGATTTGCCGATCTGCCAGAACTGGACGCCTCGGCCTTAGAGCTGCCCTACAAGGACTCTGACCTCTCCATGCTGATCGTCCTGCCCAACAGCAAGACGGGTTTGTCCTCCCTGGAGGAGAAGCTGCGGGTGACGCCACTTTCGCTTATTACACAGGCACTGCATAAGACTAAGGTACTAGTGAAGTTGCCCAAGTTCAAGGCCGAGTTCCAAGTGGAGTTGAGTGATGTTTTCCAGAAGGTGAGCTTGGTTTTAGAGACATTAAAAAGGAACCGCGACTAAAGTCTCTTAAATCTTTCCTCTAGCTGGGAATGTCGAAAATGTTCACCGACCAAGCGGAGTTCGGCAAGATACTGCAGAGCCCCGAGAGTCTGAAGGTGTCGGCCGTCATACACAAGGCCTTTATCGAAGTGAACGAAGAGGGAACAGAAGCCGCGGCTGGCACGGGTAAGTGCTCCAAGTTCTTTAGTCCCAATTGTTCATCCGTGTCTTTGTTGTCTTTTTGTAGCATATAACGATCTATTTTTAATGCATTTGCAATTCGAAAGTTATGTATCAACCCTCGCAACCTAGTCAGACATACGCTTATCGCAGTTTACGAAAATTTGATAATTTGCGAGCTTCGGCCAGAAATACAGCTCAAAAGCTGAAATGGCATGATCAAAACAAAGACAAATTTACTTTATGTTTATTTTTAGGGCATATCTTAGGAACGGTGACGAAATAATTAAATAACTGACATCAGGAAATATAATGTAAATAAATGATAACCTACAGTCGAATTCCAGCCGCGAAAGATCTTTGGCTTCGGTGTTCGGCTGGAAAAAGGTTTATTGATTACATATGTAAATAGTTAAATCGTTCTTTTGCATTTTTTTTTTTTAGTTTTGCCAGTGTTAGTTTTAACTAGAATTTAGGATTTCATATTATCTCTTTTGTTATTTTTTTGTGTGTAAGTTTACTGGAATTTCGTTTGTCGAATAATTAAGCTGCAAGATTACATGTTTATCACTTTAATTTTTTTTCTTTCTGTTTTTATTCTTCTTCACATTTACAACATATTTTTTTTCACTTCTTGTCGTAATTTGATTTACCGATTTTTTGTCAGCAACATTTTACTCTTATTCTTTTGGCCATTCTGTTAGTTGTTTTAACTTCTCTATACACACAAAAAAAATTATTTAAAAGAAAAAATTATAATTATTAAATTAAAGGCATGGCGGATTATGCAGGCTTGGCATCCAGCACTTATTTTTTTCTATTCCACTGACACAGCAAATGTGAAAATTTTCTCGGATTGTTTTTCTCGGAGAATAAATTTTATTGCTATTTAAATTAAATACATAATCGAATTAGTTTTTGTTTAAGGTTCTCCCACGAAAAATACTAAAACTTTCCGTTAACATCCACCAATGGTCTCACGTACATTAAACTAAATTCCACTCTCATCTTAATTTACAGCTATGGTCACGTTACTTTCTTCGACGCCCAGGCGTGTGCCGGATCCGAAACTATTCTATGTCGATCATCCATTTAACTTCTACATTCTCAATAAGGACTCAACTGTTCTTTTTGCTGGCAGCATACAGAAACTCTAAATAGTGCTCGGTATCTCTCACTAACAAGGTCAACCATGCGATCCGTGTAACTCATGTCCATTTTATTTCCAGGTGTGATCGCCAGTCGTATACTGATGACCCACGCAGAGCATCCATTCAGATTTTACTTCGTTAATACTGGCGCCACTGCAATCGATATTCGCAAACTAAATTTAATAAGACTAAGACTGCGCACAATCGATGATCTTATATATACACTTTACATTTTTGTACCAACCAAGCATGTAAAGTCAATAAAGTCCAAAGCACAACGTTCTAAATTTTCCATGGTATATGTGGAGATCTATCCCAATGAATGTTCTACATTGTGGCACCAAGTCGACGAGATAAGAACATTTCTAGACAAGGGACTGATCTTCTACTATGCTAAGTTTGATTTTAATTATGCCACTAAACAAAACGGTCCTTGTTAAGAACGAAACTCTAAAATGAATGTTCGACACAGAAACACGGCTTGACCTGCAACTTGAGATGACGGAATAGGGGTGCAAAATGATATGAAATTTATATACTTTTAATGGATTAGTCTTAACTCTACTCGCCATGCTCCAAGTGCTCATCCGCTGGCACACAATACTCGATGAGAACTCCTCAGCGACCTAATGATTCAGGCAGCTGTTGACCAACTCTTCATGAAGGAGGCTCTTATTGGCATCCGATGGCCTTTGGTAAACCTTGGCGTAGAAGAAGATCATAAAGGTCGTCCTCTTCCGACTCAGACTTTGCTCGCATTTAAGGCATACCACAAAAGTATTGTTTTGAAAAAGAATGCGTTTTTGAGATTACGCATTTCCAAGTTTATCTCTCATACGCACAGTTGCCTTTAACCGAAAAATTCATTCTAACTGACATCACTCATACGCACAGTTGCCTTTAACCGGAAAATTCATTCTAACTGACTATACTCATACGCACAGTTGCCTTCGATCGAAAAAATCGAAACTTAGACACCAAACGACTGGTCAAGAACAAAAAATGTCCCAAATTAAAGACTCTTCCCCCAAAATTCTCATTCTCAACAACAAATAAAAGCTTAAGATGAGCTTTGACTGATAAGGACGCAGACACTAGTTATGGTTTAAGATCAGGCCAGTCGACAACGCACGCTTCAAACACAAAGTTTACCCAGCAATAAAAAACACATTTGTGATAACCTGGGGTTATTTGGTAAGCTACCCAATAATTCAAAGCTCAAGACTGTAGAAAAACAAGCGATACAGAGAGCGCTATAAGATATAAATTTAAAAGTTAAAGGCTGTGATGACACATTTAATTTTTAGCATCGCTTGTTGGGATATTTAGTTGTCGCCCAAAGGCCACGTTATATAGGTCAAGGGCGGTACCCCTTTTTACTCTCCTCCTGATCGCTGGTCCGCTCATCTGACGTCACCATGACCGACACCGCCAACAAGGAGTTCTCCCGCCGACTGGCTCTCTTCTCCAACAATGTCTACGAAAATCTGTCGGCGCAAAATCCCGGCCAGAACATCATCTTTTCACCCTTCTCCATCCAGACGTGTGCGGCGATGGTCCGGATGGGTGCCGAAGGAGAGACGGCCACCCAGTTGGACCAGGGTCTTGTTCTGGCCTCCAGCGATGCGCAAAAAATCGCCGATAGTTTCCGCAAGGTACTGGCCGCCTACAAGGACAGCAAGGTCCTGCGGATCGCCAACAAGATCTTCGTGATGAAGGGCTATCCACTACGACGGCAGTTTGTCCAGTTGCAGACTAAGCAGTTCCTCTCGACGGCGAAGAGCGTAAACTTTGCCAAAAGCGACAAGGCGGCAGCCACAATAAACAAGTGGGTAGAAAAGCGCACCAAACACTTGATAAAAGACTTGGTTCCGGCCACCGCACTAGACGCCAATTCACGACTGGTTCTAGTGAACGCAATCCACTTCAAGGCCACCTGGCAGTACCAGTTCTCCATATATAAAACCTGGCCGGCTACCTTCCACTTGGATGGGGACCACAGCGTCCGTGTTCCGATGATGGTTTTAAACGAGTGGTTCCGTTATGCCGATCTGCCTGCGCTGGACGCCTCGGCCTTAGAGTTGCCCTACAAGGACTCTGACCACTCCATGCTGATCGTCCTGCCCAACAACAGGACGGGCTTGTCCTCCCTGGAGGAGAAGCTGCGGGTGACGCCACTCTCACTTATTACACAGGCACTGCAAAAGACTGAGGTACTAGTGAAGTTGCCCAAGTTCAAGACCGAGCTCCAAGTGGAGTTGACGGACGTTTTCCAGCAGGTAAGCTTTAGAGACGTCAAGGATCAACTGCCATTAAAGTCTCTTTTATCTCTTCTCTAGCTGGGCATGTCGAAAATGTTTACTGACCAAGCGGATTTCGGAAAGATACTGAAAAGCGACGAGCCTCTGAAGGTGTCGGCCATCATACACAAGGCATTTATCGAAGTGAACGAAAAGGGAACCAAAGCTGCGGCTGCCACGGGTAAGTGCTCCAAGTTCTTCCCTACTCTATTAGCATCTATCATTCTCTGCATTTTTTATTTTGTAAATGAGATTTTTGCATTTGTGTAAAACCATGGGGTAAACTCCAATGTTTCAAAATAAAAATATTATTGTATTTAGCAACAGACATGCCTGGGATGCGTGTTGTCTTTACCAAATTGTAAGAGATATCCGAACATCCGCCTTTAAATAAACTCTAATCGCTTCCGCTCTGAATTACATGTTAATTTTAGGAATGGTCCACCATTTAATTATTACATTGCATTATCAATTATGACTTAAAAATTATATTTGTTATAATATTCCACTGTCATCTCAATTTACAGGTGTGATCATGATTCCCTGTTCAATGACCATTGACCCCCCGGAATTGAAACGCTTCACTGTAGATCATCCATTTAAGTTCTACATTCTCAATAAGGATTCAACTGTTATTTTTGCTGGCAGCATACAAAAGTTATAATTAATCGTGGGAACCTCTTAATAACAAAATTAACCAAGCGATTTGTATGTCCCATTTCCATCTGATTTCTAGGTTTGATCGCCAAACGTGTTTTGATGACTTGCCGTGATATTACATTGTCGCTTTGGGCGCAACTACAATATACAATCGCAAACCAAATTTAATAAGCGCCCAATCGGAGATATTTTATATGAAGTTTCTATTTTTGTACTTACCAAGCATTTAGCCTCAATAAACTGGTCTAAATTCAACATTGCTACCACAGTCCCTTCATAAGAATCCGCGTGATGCCAATGTCTTCGTTCTCTACGTGAAGTCCGATAAAGATATTCCCATCTTTACAGGAAAAGATTTGTGTCAATCAATTGAAAATCTCGGCGAAAGTACTTTTAAGATCAACGAATTAAAATAAATGCAGTTGGCATTTAATAACTGTGAGAATTAGCATGGCAAGTCGAGCAAAAACTTCCTATAGTCAATCCTAAAGTTTTAAGCAAGTCATTCTAAGTATGCTCTATTGACTGCAAATCGGGATCCTTCTGATAGTGATAGTGTTTTTGAGAGCTGCTAGCAAAGTCTGGTTATCATATCTGACTCGGGGGAATACGTGAGAGGAATATTTCTAAACAAGGAACCGATCTCTTATTACGGATGAGATTGAACGCCTTTTACATGAAGAGTTGCTTAAAAGCTGCCTGAATCTTAAGTTCGCTGAGGAGTTCTCGCTTCAGACTCGCAGCCTCATCGCGTATTGTGTGAGGACTTGGAACACGGCGACTAGAGTAAAGATTAATCTAGTAACTATGAAAAATTGCACACTGTTTCTGACTTACTGTTCCTCAATCATCGACCAAATACTCAACAAGAAAAATCTGGAGCAGACCAGAAATTTCTTTAGGAAGGCACCAAAGCGACTGACTAAGTCGTATGTAAATGGTACATAACACTTTTAGTTTTGAAGCTTATGGCCAAAAGGCTGGGCAACGTGTCTTAACCAACAAATTTTTGACATATATTCAGCTGGAATAATAATTTAAATTTCAGCGTTCTTTCCTTTTTAGTGTGCTGAAAATTATTCTCAAAAACAACGAGGACGGAAGCTAACTTCGGCAAGCCGAAGTTTTAATACCCTTGCAGACTTAGCCGCAATTGCTAAAATTGAAAAAGTAGCGAAAAGAATAACAAATGTGTAAAATAATAAACCCGAAGTCTTCTTAATAAAAAACATCAAATTTTGACCGATTTCACCCTATTGTTCCTATGGGAGCTATAGGATATACACGTCCGATCAGCACGCGCTTTTACCTTGATGAAGGAATGCATACAAAAATACGATTTTAAAAAATGTATGGCAATAGCTTTTACACTGCGCGAAATATGCTGAAAAACATCAAATTTGGACCGATTTTACCCTATTGTTCCTATGGGAGCTATAGGATATAGACGTCCGATCGGCACGCGTTTTTACCCTGATCAAGGTTTGCATAAAAAAATACGATTTGGAAAGATTTATGTCAATAGCTTTTACACTGCGCGAAATATCATCAATTCTTGCTAGATATACCCGATTGTTCCTATGGGAGCTATAGGATATAGACGTCCGATCGGCACGCGCTTTTACCCTGATAAAGGTATGCATAAAAAATTACGATTTGGAAAGATTCATGTCAATAGCTCTTACACTGCGCGAAATATCATCAATTCTTGCTAGATATATCCGATTGTTCCCATGGGAGCCATAGGATATAGACGTCCGATCGGGGTCGATTTTCAAACTTGATCTGCGTACACATGTTTTAAAACGAGTGTGAAAGTTTCAGATCGCTAGCTTTTAAGCTGAGCTCGCAAACGGTATTGAAACAGACGGACAGACGGACATGGCTATATCGACTCCCCTATTGATCCTGATCAAGAATATATATACTTTATAGGGTCGGAAACGTCTCCTTCACTGCGTTACAAACTTCTGACCAAAATTATAATACCCTTTGCAAGGGTATAAAAACAAGCTTAAGCAGAGCTTTGACTGATAAGGACAACGCACGCTTTAAGCAAAAAGTTTACCCAGAAATCAAAACACATTAGTAATAGAAAACAATGAAGAAGACAAATTGGTAAGTAACTCGATAAGCCAAAATACAAGACTCTAAAAAAACAAGCAAAACAAAAAGCGGCACAAGATATAAATTTAAGAGTAAGAGTCGTTTGTTGACGCTTGTTGAGAAATTCAGTTGTCGCTCTTAAGTGACATCATATAAGCAGAGGGTGGTACCCGCTTGAGTGAACGGAAATTGAAAAGTACGAAATAGAAGCCACTGGAGTTAGGTCATTGAGAATCAGCAGTTGGTTCAGGTTGTAAATATACAATCCTGATAAGTGGAGCCTGGTGAATCCCCGGCGAAACGGAATACCTGAACGATATAGTGAACACCATTCGTGGAGGTGACTCACTGCTCCCACTGCTCTGCCTGACCCTCCCTATCCGCTGGTCTGCTCATCTGACGTCACCATGGTCGACGCCACCCACCAGGAGTTCGCCCAACGGCTCGCCCTTTTCTCTTTAAACCTCTACGAAAATCTGTCGGCACAGAATCCCGGCGAGAACATCGTCTTTTCACCCTTCTCCATCCAGACGTGTGCGGCGATGGCCCGGATGGGTGCCGAAGGAGAGACGGCCACTCAGTTGGAACAGGGCCTTGGTCTGGCCTCCAGCGATGCGGGCCAAATCGCCCACAGCTTCAACCACGTATTGACCACCTACCAGGACAGCCAGGTCCTGAGAATCGCCAACAGAATCTTCGTGATGGAGGGCCATCCGCTGCGCCAGGAGTTTGAGCAGCTGCTGACCAAGGAGTTCCTCTCGGCGGCGCAGAGCGTCAACTTTGCCCAAAGCGACCAGGCGGCGGCCACCATAAACGGCTGGGTGGAGCAGCGCACCAATCACTTAATAAAAGACTTGGTGCCGGCCACCGTACTCGACGCCAACTCTCGACTAGTTCTGGTGAACGCAATCCACTTCAAGGGCACCTGGCAACACCAGTTCCCCAAGCATGCCACCCGCCTGGACACCTTTTACTTGGATGCAGCTCGCAGCGTCCAGGTTCCGATGATGGGTTTGAAGGAGTGGTTCCGTTATGCCGATCTGCCAGCGCTGGACGCCTCGGTTTTGGAGCTGCCCTACGAGGACTCTGACCTCTCCATGCTGATCGTCCTGCCCAACAGCAGGACGGGTTTGTCCACCCTGGAAGAAAAGCTACGTGCGACGACTCTTTCGCTTATTACAGAAGAGCTGCAAGAGACTGAGGTACTAGTGAAGTTGCCCAAGTTCAAGGCCGAGTTCCAAGTGGAGTTGAGTGATGTTTTCCAGAAGGTGAGCTTTGTTTTAGAGACATCAAGAAGGAACTACCGTTAAGGTCTCTTTAATCTCTCCTCTAGCTGGGAATGTCGAGAATGTTCACCGACCAAGCCGAGTTAGGCAAGATGCTGCAGAGCCCCGTTCCTCTGAAGGTGTCGGCCATTATACACAAGGCCTTTATCGATGTGAACGAAGAGGGGACAGAAGCAGCGGCTGCCACGGGTAAGTGCTCCAAGTTCTTTCGTACTCCATTAGCATCTTTCATCTTCTGCATGTCCCAATTGTTCATCCGTGTTGTCTTCTTCCCATCCCGCAGGCATTGTGGAACGCGACTTTATTTCGTCTGAGGAACCTATTGAGTTTTTGGCAGATCATCCATTCATCTATGCCCTTGTCCATGAGGAGGACCTGCCATTGTTTTGGGGCTCAGTTGTGCGGCTTGAGGAGAAAGACTCCGTATCCAGCGAGTATGATGAGCTGTGATGGTACCTAATCAAATTAATAAAGGCAACCTTTTGTTTAACCAGAAGATTTTTACATTTGTCTAAAATGGGATAGCCTCTAATGAAAAAAACACAATTTTTTAGCAACAAACATACCTGAAAAGCATTACAGACATTACCAAATTAAGTTTGAGTGTGAGTCATGTCCATTTCCTTTGTAGGTGTGATCGCCAGTCGAATACTGATGACCTACGCAGAGTATCCATTCAGATTTAACTTTGTCAATTAGGGCGTCACTGCAATAAATATTTGCAACCCAAATTTAATAAGACTGACGGTTTAGCAGGCTATTGTTGAATTAGTATGGCAAAAGGAACTTCTTATCTTGCTTTTTCAATTGTAAGTAGCAGCAAGTTAATATTGAAGGGATTATTTAGAAAGAACTCCATCTGCAGTGACCCAATACAGACAAATGCCCGAGTTATAGTATCTGCCAGGTCAGTGGTGATCCAAGGGGGTTCCAGTTATCCGTTGATGAGTCCTCAGAATTGGTATTTTGGATTTCAATATTTATAATTTGTTTAAAAATAATACGATTTGAATAGAGTAAGAATGTCTTCGACGAATGAAGTGAATTTCTAGACTAATTTCATATATTGTTCAGCGGTGGCCGAGAAGCACAAGATACAAGATGAAAATAAAGAATGTTTATCCAGCAATCCGTTCGAAGTGTCTGCTTGTGTCATATTTTCTGTGGCGAGGGGTCGGGGCATCCTGTTGCGATGTCGGCAAAACGTAAGCGGGGCAACGATCGTTGCCGGGTTTAAACAATGTTTCAGATTGCAATATAATTGCATCCAAATGTGTGGGTTCAATTGGTCGCCCAGTCAGCGTACCATTTGTAGGGTAGCTCTGGGAGGTTTGGCCGGAGGCTCGTTGCCTACCGACTGCTCGGTAACTCCCGCCATGCATCAGCTGAATGACTACGATCTCTGCCTGGATTGGCCCACTGGTAGCTACTGCTTGGTATTTGTAGAGATCCTCCCCAGTGCAAGTTATACTTTGTGGCACGAGAGAAGAAAATTTCTGGTCAAGAAAGTGAGCTCCTACGCCAAGGTTCACCAACGGCTTTCGGATGCGAATGAACTCATTTAGCATGAAGAGTTGGTTAAAAGCTGCCTGAATCTTAAGTTCGCTGAGGAGTTCTCGCTTCCGACTCGCAATTAGAGTAAAGATTAAACTAGTAACTATAGATGAATTGCAGATGGGATCGATTAAACATTTTATGCTTTTTTAATTTGCATACTGCTTTTGACTTTCTGTTTCTCAATCATCGACCAAATACTCAGCAAGACAAATCCGGAGAAGACAGAGAATTATTTGGGAAGAGGACAGCAGCTCCGCACCTTTTTCTACTACCGTAACTAGTATCGACTGACTGTCGTATGTACATATGTAAATGGTATATAACACTATTTAGTTTTAGAAGCTAATGGCCAAATACAGGGCAAACGATTCTAAACCGACAAATTTTCGACTACATATGTATGTATTCAGCTGGAATAATAATTTCAATTTCAGCGTTCTTCCGTTATCAGTGTTCTGAAAAGCACTCTCAAAAACAAAAACAAGCTTAAGCAGAGCTTTGACCGATAAGGACGCAGACACTAGTTGTGGTTTTAAGTCAGGGCAGTCGACAACGCACGCTTCAAACACAAAGTTTACGCAGTAATCAAAACACATTAGTAATAGAGCGAAATTTATTAAAAAATGGAGAGTCCTCTAAGACTATTTGGTAAGTCTTTCGATAAGCCAAAATACAAGAGTCTAGAAAAACAAGCAACACAGAGAGCGACACAAGATATAAATGTAAAGAGGGCAAGCAAAACAGAGAGCGTGGAAAACAGAGAATTTTAGTCGTACTAAGAGAAAAACCCGTTTGGCAATTCGAATTTAAGAGCAAAAGCCGTTGTGGTCGTATATGTAGATATGCGGGCATAAAAACATTGGACGCTCGTTGAGAAATTCAGTTGTCGCTCTAAAGTCACATCATATAAGTCGAGGGCGGTACCCGCTTGAGTAAACAGAAATTGAAAAGTACAAAATCGAAGGCACTGGAGAAAGCTCATTGAGAATCAGCAGTTGGTTCAGGTTGTAAATAAACGTTCCTGATAAGCCAAGCCTTGTGAATCCCCGGCGAAACGGCATACCCGAAAGATATAGTGAACACCATTCGTGGAGGTGACTCATCATTCCACTGCAATTACATAAATTTATGA
The DNA here is from genome assembly GCA_018153305.1 of Drosophila kurseongensis. NCBI lineage: Eukaryota > Metazoa > Arthropoda > Insecta > Diptera > Drosophilidae > Drosophila > Drosophila kurseongensis. Next base: position 11,893,706 of record JAECXX010000004.1, on the reverse strand, counting down.
AACCAAGCACATTTTATCCACGGTCGATTTGGATACTTACAGCTTGCTGGTTGCTCCCACTGCTCTGCCTGACCTTCTCCCCCTATCCGCTGGTCTGCTCAACTGACGTCACCATGGTCGACGCCGCTCACCAGGAGTTCGCCCGCCGGCTCGCCCTCTTCTCTATCAACGTCTACGAAAAGCTGTCGGCGCAGAAGCCCGGCGAGAACATCGTCTTCTCGCCCTTCTCCATCCAGACGTGTGCGGCAATGGCCCGGATTGGTGCAGTTGGCGAGACGGCCACTCAGTTAGACCATGGTCTTGGTTTGGCCTCCAGCGACGCGGGCCAAATTGCCCACAGCTTCAATCAAGTATTGGCCGCCTACCAGAACAGCCAGGTCCTGCGAATCGCCAACAAGATCTTCGTGATGGAGGGCCATCCGCTGCGCCAGGAGTTTGACCAGCTGCTGACCAAGGAGTTCCTCTCGGCGGCGCAGAGCATCAACTTTGCCCAAAGCGCCCAGGCAGCGGCCACCATAAACGGCTGGGTGGAGCAGCGCACCAATCACTTAATAAAAGACTTGGTGCCGGCCAGCGCACTGGACGCCAACTCTCGACTGGTTCTGGTGAACGCAATCCACTTCAAGGGCACCTGGCAGCACCAGTTCCCTAAGCATGCCACCCACCCGGACACCTTTTACCTGGATGCAGCACGCAGCGTCCAGGTTCCGATGATGGGTTTGAAGGAGCGGTTTCGTTATGCCGATCTTCCGGCGCTGGACGCCTCGGCCTTGGAGTTGCCCTACAAGGACTCTGACCTCTCCATGCTGATCGTCCTTCCCAACAGCAAGACGGGTTTGTCGTCGCTGGAGGGAAAACTGCGTGCGACGCCTCTCTCGCTTATTACACAGTCGCTGCACAGGACTCAGGTGGTAGTGAAGTTGCCCAAGTTCAAGGCCGAGTTCCAAGTTGAGTTGACGGACGTTTTCCAGCAGGTAAGATTTGTTTTAGAGACATTAAGAAGGAGTCGCGACTAAAGTCTTTTAAATCTTTCCTCTAGCTGGGCATGTCGAAAATGTTCACCGACCAAGCGGAGTTCGGCAAGATGCTGCAGAGCCCCGAGCCCCTGAAGGTGTCGGCCATCATACACAAGGCCTTTATCGATGTGAACGAAGAGGGAACAGAAGCCGCGGCTGCTACGGGTAAGTGCTCCAAGTTGTTTCGTATTGCATTAGCATCTTTCATCCTCTGCATGTCCCAATTGTTCATCCGTGTCTGTGTTGTCTTCTTCCCATCCCGCAGGCATTGTGATGCGTAAGAAACGCGCCATTGTTTCGCTTGAGGAACCTATTGAGTTCCTCGCAGATCATCCATTCATCTATGCCCTTGTCCATGAGGAGGACCTGCCATTGTTTTGGGGCTCAGTTGTGCGGCTCGAGGAGATAGACTCCGTATCCAGCGAGCATGATGAGCTGTGATGGTACCTTATCAAATTAATAAAGGCAACCTTTTGTTTAACAAGAAGATTTTTGCATTTGTGTAAATTGGGGTAACCTGTAATGAAAAAACAACAATTATTTAGCAACAATCATGCCTGGGAAGCATATACAGACATTACCAAATTGAGTTTGTAACAGATATCCGAACATTCCCCGCACGACCATATGCCTTAAAAGAAACACTAAATGCTAAAGCGCTGACTTTCATGTTCATTTCAGGAATGGTCATGTGCTATGCTACGATGCTCTCTTTTGAGCCGGAACCCATCCGATTCCATGTCCAGCATCCATTTAACTTTTACATTATCGATAAGGACTCAACAATTCTATTTTCGGGAAAAATACTAAAACTTTAGTCATCAAATTTGTAATGCTATCATTCCGTTTTCATCCACCAATGGTCTCACGTACATTAAACTAAATTTCACTGTCATCTCAATTTACAGGTATGGTCATGATGCGCTGTTCGATGCCCATGCCTGAGCCGGATCCGAAACGTTTCTATGTCGACCATCCATTTAACTTCTACATTCTCAATAAGGACTCAACTGTTCTTTTTGCTGGCAGCATACTGAAACTTTAAAGAATCCTGGGTATCTCTCACTAACAAGGTCAACCATGCGATTCGTGTATTTCATGTCCATTTCATTTCCAGGTGTGATCGCCAGTTGTATACTGATGACCTACGCAGAGCATCCATTCAGATTTAACTTTGTCAATAAGAGCGCCACTGCAATTTGAATTCGCAAACCAAATTTAATAAGACTAAGACTGCGCACAATCGATGATCTTATATATACACTTTACATTTTTGTACTAACCAAGCATGTAGCCTCAATAAAGTCCAAAGCACAATGTTCTAAATTCTCCATCGCTTTCATGGTCTAGGATTCCGGGTGATGCCAGTGGCTGGTTTCAGACGCAAACACTTCGTTGCTAATCATCCCTTCGTTTTCTACGTGAAGTCCAATATAGATCTCCCGATCTTTACTGGCCGACATTTGGGCTAAATAATCGGAAGATTTGGAGGAAGTAAATTTAAGTTCAACAAAATAAAATAAACTACTGCCTTTTAATAGCTGTGATTTCGTCAAGTCGATGTAATTTATAGAAATACCTTTGAAAAACGCATTCAGGCCTGACGGTTTAGCACGCTATCGTTGAATTAGTATGGCAAATCGAGCAAAAATTCCCAATAGTTCATCTTTAAGTGTTAGACGAGACACTCTAAATATGCTCTGTTGGCTGCAACTCGGGATCCTTCTGCCGATATTGTCTTTGGGTCAAGGGAACTTTTTATCTGGGTCATTTAATTGTAAGTAGCGGCTAGTTAATATTGAATGGATTATATAGGGAGAGCTCCATCTGCAGTGACCCAATACAGACAAATGCCCGCCCTCCATCAGCTTGACGACTACGATCTCTGCCTGGATAGGTCCTCTGGTAGCTACTGCCTGGTATATGTGGAGATCGTACCGAATGATAGTTCTACTTTGTGGCACCAAATCGACGAAGTTTCGAAGGACTCAAAGCATCGTTTTCGACATGATCGCGTATTTAGGGGCGTGTGTCTGGAGAGCTGCAAGCAAAGTCTGATTAACATATCTCAGTCGGAAGAGTACGAGAGAAGTACATTTCTGGATAAGGAACTGATCTCATACTACGCCAAGGTTCACCAACGACCTTCGGATGCGGATAAGCGCCTCCTCAACGAAGAATTGGTTAACAGCTGCCTGAATTTAAAGTTCGCTGAGGAGTTCTCGCTAAAAACTCGCAGCCTCATCGAATATTGTGTGCCAGCGGATGAGCACTTGGAGCATGGCAAGTAGAGCTAAGATTACATCAGTAACTAGAGATACATTTTATTTCATACACTCTATGCACCTCTATTAGCCTTTTTTAAGTAGTTAGTAATATAAGGAGTTGACACACCTGATTTTTTGATATTCTGTGAGAGGTCAGTGATACAAGTAGGAACTCATAAAATGGATTTTCTCAGATGGGCTCGATTTGACCTTTTATGCTCTTCTGATCTGCATACTCCTGCTGACTTTGTGTTCCTCAATCCACGACTGTCGACTCAGCAAGACAAATTCGGACCAGACAGAGAATTTCTATAGGAAGGCACCAAATAGTCGCAGTAAGTGCATAATAACTGCCGGAGAAACAATCATTACTAAGTTGAATTTGGTTTGCAACCAGGACAGCAGCTCCTCACCTCCTTCTCAATAGTCCGTAATTACTATCGACTGACTGAGCCGCATGGCACGGATTTCTCGCGCGATGTGAGCTTTTTTGACGGGTTCCGGGTGATCGGCGTATTCGTGGTAATCATGGGACATACGCTAATGGTCTTCATGACAGTCCCAATAGAAAATCCTGAGTTTTACGAACAGTATCTCTTCAGGATCGAGACCTCGCTATTTCAGAACGGCAGCCTTGTCATCCAGATATTTTTCGTGATGAGTGGCTTTTTGCTCTACGTTAATTTCACCGAACGCCAATTGATTCACCCGGAGACAGGCACCCTCGATTGCATTCGCGTGTACTTCCGTGTGTTTTTTTACAGATACTTCAGACTCCTGCCCTCGCTCGTCGCCCTCATTCTCTTCAATGGAACTCTGCTGGTGCGCCTCCAAAACGGACCTTTTTGGCGGCATCTGACAGAGGCTGAGCGTTTTTTTTGCAGAAGAAACTGGTGGAAGAACGTATTCTTTGTGACCAATCATATGTTGGAGGACAGTGTATGTTTTAAAATCGGTTTGAGTAAAGATGAATTTCAGTCGAATTACAATTGGATCAAAATTGGAATTAAGACTCTTTACAAAAGAAATTATTCATGTTAATAAGATAGTGCAAAACCAACAGGGGGTCTATCGCCACCGTTGTTGATTTCTTTTTCCATCTAATAAGAATCTAATCGAAATTGCATAGCTTGACTAAAATCGAATCTAGTTAGTTCTTTTGAGCTTTAAATTTAGCTTTCCCGTTATATTTTTAGTGTTCCCATCAAACCTGGTACTTGGGGGCGGACATGCAACTTTTTGAGCTCTTTCTGATCGTAATTGTTATAAGCAAGAAGTATGACATTTCCACCTTTGTGGATACCCCATTAACTGTCTATTTTCAGGCATCCCAAGCTAACAAGGCCCATCTACATAACTCTTTTAGCACTTGCTTTCGCAGTACCTTCTATATTGACTTACGTTCTTGAGTTGGATGCTGTCTATCACCTTCGTCCGGAGTCGGTCTTTATAATTTTGGATATACTTCTTATCTAAATGATATTATTATACTCTTAGAACCTATCGCTACTTGTACTTCCGGCATTCGGACACATTTTACCAGATGTATCCGCCATTCTACACGAATTTGGGAGGGTACCTGTTCGGGTTTCTGTGCGGTCATTATTACCTAGAGAAGCGACCCCAAGGATTAGTGCTCCGAGGACATCTAAAGTTCGAGCTGACCTTATGGCTCCTTGTACCGGCCACGTTGGGAGTCCTTTTCTCGGGCTACATCTTCATCCACCAGGATTTTGCGAAGCCATCTCTTTGGCTAGCCTTGTATGCGGGTGTTCACAAGATTTTGTGGTTGTTGATCTGCGCGGGATTCGTGAGCCTCATGTGCTGCAAGGTTGGAGGTGGGTTATAAAAAGGATTTCGATTCATGACTGCAATCACTTACCAATCTTCGACAGGAATTGCCTATGAGTTCTGCACCTTACCGGTTTTTCGACCACTGGCCAGAATCTCATTTCAGTCCTTCCTCTGGCACATTGTCATCCTGAGAATAGTGGCGGGATATTTTAGGCAGCCGGTCTACGTGTCCACCTTTTACCTTGTGAGCATTTTAATTCATTAACCTTAACTTGTATGTAATTTTAACTTGTTCTTAGCTGTCCAATGTCTTAAGTGTCTTTATGCTCACGCAATTTGTGGCTGCTTTTGTGGCAATTGTACTGGAATATCCGCTTTCAGAGGTGCTGCGCTGCTTGACTATGACGAAGAAAGGTTTGTAGCATCTGAACCCAATAATATTACAACTAAAATTGGCTAATTTCAGGTCGAGAAGAAAGACTTCCGGAAATTCAAATGAGTCGCGGGCCATCAGCTGTTTAGCGTAACCGTACTTCGCGACAGGGATGCAGTACATCAACGCGTTTGGCGAATACCAGCAATGATTGCTGCCAACTTTTTTGGCTATTTCTAAGCGCCTTTCAACAAGCTATTGTTATTAAATAAAATATATGTTGTTTTACATTGAAGTACCATTTTATTAATCCTGCTATTTTAAGAGTTACATTTTTATAGAAATAATTACTGAATATACATTTTTTAGTTCTTCAGGGTATTATTAACATATTGAAAATTATAAACTCATAAACTTAACATTCAGGAAAAAATTACAAAAGCTTGTAAGGTAATATTTTTACCCATATGCAATTCATAGAAGTAAGTCATCTTTGACTTTAATGAATTACGGAAATGCTTAATAAATTGTGAGTGCCGTCCTTAATAAATGAATAAAATAATTTTTTAATTTAATGTTTGTTGGATTAAAAAAGCTAGAAGATACTAATTTAATTATATTAATATATAATTTGATTTTCATTAAATCTACTTTGAACTGAAAAAAATTTATTTTAGTTTCATATCCACTGGACCTTATTTCTGGTTATGCAAATATTTTAAACGAACATTAAAATACTTATGTATTAGCTCACCTCAAACTTGCAGTGGAATTATAATATATATTTTTAGGGAAATAATAAAAGAATATGGTTCATCGATACTAAGCTAATTAAAAATATACGAAACAATTGTCGGTACCTAATTACCAGCTTTTTCTCAATGTGTAAAAAATGTAATAGTTAAGTTAAAGAGTCGCAAATTATTTTGTTTAACTTAGGTAAGGAAAAGTGTACCACAAAATGTTATTTCAGCATATAACTGAGAAAGAGACTTACGTATAATAAAACCAAGATAAAGCTCTTGTTATCAGATCTAAGCATCTCTGGAATGAACCCTAGCTAGTTTTAGCTTTTTTGCCGGCCGCCTTTGGCGCAGGTGGCAACACTGAGCGGATAAACGCAAACGCCTAGTGAACTGCGCTGATATCAACAACTCGCCTCGAACAACAGTGTCGAACTTGCTCTTAGATGCTCTGCGCGCTCTCGTCGGCATTTTTGTACTCGTCCCGTCTTTCTGCTGACTGAAAAGTCTTGAAGTAGTGCCTTAAATTCCCAGTCGTGTGCAAAATCTTAAGTCGAAATACCTCGCTGAATGCGCTGGCCCCAGTGAGTGATTAAAAAAGTGAGTGGTATTTTGGTTTCTTGCAGCCGCTTTTGCGCTGCCACATTAAATGTCATGAGCAATGAATCACGGCGGATATTTTTGCGGAATATAAATAAATCTGCTCGGTGTCAGCGGCAGCTGTGCATTTTCCAGGCAAAGTTGCAAGTGGCCGATGCAAATGCAGCGCTTAAGTAATAAACGCGCGTATTACAAAATCATTAAAAATCACGGTAAAAAATAAGTGCGACAGCCGCCGTACGACTGTGTGTGTGCGCCGAGTGTGGCGTGCGTGTGCTAGTGTGCGTGCTTTCTTGTGCGAGCGGAGCGGCGAACGCAATGCATGTGAAGAGTACCGCTATAAAAGTTCAGGCATCTGCTCTCCCGCTCGCGCACCGTGTTATATGAGTCCAACACCCAAAAAAGGGAATAAAGAGAGCGAAGCAGCGTCTTTGGCCAGCGCCAGTGCCGAAAAACGTTGCAAAAACGGGCGAAAAAAATCAAACAACTCGCAGACGAATTGTTGTATCGCACTTGATTGTATTAATTGTTTTTTATATTTTCTCGCATTTCGCTGTAATTTGTGAGGCTTTTCCGGCTCTCACTTGTTTACACTGCGCGGGAGTGGATGAGAGCAAGGGAGAGCGGTGGTCTGCGAAAGTAAGAGAAAGGGGGAGAGGAGAGAGAGTGTGCCAATTGTTGCTGGCAGAAGCAACAAGTTACTGGAGGCAAAGGTGCGTCGTGGAGAAGGGGAGTGCGGGCTGAGGGCGCCAAAATAGGCTGCAATTTAAAATAGGGAATATCTGTCAGCCATGAACGTGGCTTCCAGTTGGCCCGAGCGCAGAATTACGGTTCATTTCGTGTGTGCGAGTGAGCAAGTGTGAAAAACAAGCGACCTCCAGCGGCGTCTTGGAAAGTGCGAGCGAACGAGAGAGAGCACAGCATGCGCCCCCACGCACAGCTATTTCGGTTGCTCCCCAAATGGGTTTACAAGCGACACTTAGCCAACACCAATTAGTGACAAAAATATTAAAAATGCACTGGAATGAAGCACACACACACTCGCACTTCCACGATCGCAGATCGCGCTTATGCGTCAGCTAATGTCGTGATCACTCAGCCGCCAACAGCTGTTTGGCCAAGATCGCAAAACAGGCGCGCGTATGAACGCCGATTAGGCGAGCAACAAACATTCCAATTGGCTAAAAACTCCACAGAGCAGTACACAGAAAACATTTTTGCCTAAATTATTTTTGTATTATTTACAGTATTGACGGTTTATCATCAATCACATAAAATTGTGTCTTGAAGCATCTTATGTATGTAGATTACGGGATCCGCAATTTCACTGTCTTAATATAAAAAAAAAATGTTAATTATTAGACATTGCAAAATGATTATAAAATTTTGCGTAAAAAATTACTCACACGTAGTTTTATTCACATAGTGTCCGCATCAATTAATCAAAGGTAACTGTGCGTATGAGCGATAAACTTGGAATTCAATGCGCAGTCCCTAAAACGCATGTTTTTCTGGTATCCCTCAAATGCAGCATAGCGCAAGTAATTAGGACCGTCCTAATGTCCTACTTTGTTTTTATTCTCTTAACTAACAGTAAAGTGACAATAAACTTTGTAACACTTAAAATTTTAATCAAATTTCATACGTTAATTTCTGAAGACAGTTTGGAAAGAACTAAGATTTTTGTATACTTTCATATCTACATTAATATTCTCCAAACAAAATTGTCCTCTCCAAAGTATCGCACCATTTGCTCCTCGTTTCTTCTTGTTAACTTTTAAACTTTTTACCAATCGCTATCATAAACACAAATAAACCGAAATACCCGTAATACTTAGGGTATAAAAGCAGCCACAACTGCCGCTCAGTCTGATTAAGCGCAAATGGAAATGCAAAAAATAGCAACAAATGGGAGGCGATGTGGGGTGGCGCAAAGGGTAAGAAGAACCAGCAGCAATTAAGACAGCAACAAAAGCCAGCGCCACTTTCGATGGGGAGGAGGAGGGGCAGAGGTAGGGTGTCGGGCGGGGCACTGCATATGCATGTGGTTAATTTTAGCAGCAGAGTTCCACTTTCACTCGGTCTGCAACGACACCCACTGTGCAACAAGCCAGCTAGTCTGCCGCGACACTTGCGCGCTTTTTGTCAAAATCTTTGGCTAATCGCCGTCAGGCACGCACACTATTCAAGCAGTTTGATGAACCTTCGCACACACATCGCTGCATATCCAATGACGTTGCGCCAGCATCAATGACATCATCATCACCATGAAGTCGAGTCGAACAACGAAAGTTTCCAATGCAGCCGACAGCCGATAAACAGTGGGCCCCCTTATCACGGATGACTCATGCACTGTGTGCCACTGTGATCATTGGCCGTCTGATTAGGAGTCGCTGCAGCAATGCACTGGGAATAAACGATATGATAAAATGATTATTTTCATGATGACCAGCATTTTAAAATGATATATTAAAAAAGAATTCAAATGATATCTACAATTCCAGTATAATAACCATTTAATATTCAAGTGCCAAAAAAGCTAATATTAAACTAAAAAAATATAAAAAAAAATTGTATGTATAAAATTTGAATATAAACCAGATAGCAGCATTTAACAATGTTCCAACAAGGAAGTGTAATATGGAACATAAAGAGCCGATTACTTTAAAAATATTTGTATTTTGTAGAAAATTTTACCATATCTTTCAATTGTAGTTAGTCAACAGTACTTCTGAGAACTTCTAGGATAAAGACTTAAAAAAATGCTTGTAACCTCCGGAAGTATTTGCTTTCTGAAAAATTAAAGACAGTTTTACTATTTTTGCAGTGGTCACTTGAAAAATCCTTTTTCGAGTGTATGTGGGAATGGAGATGTCATCATAACGGCGCCGGTCGCCACAATTGGAGCAGTGTCCCATTCCATCACCACTTTATTTTTACCCAAACACTGTTTTATTTTTTGCTCACGCCCCATTGCACTGCCACTGGAAACTACTCGTACTACGCTTAATTGACTGCACACCCAAGTCAGTCGAGGGCGAGGTGCAAAAGGGGCCTCACTGCGTTTTAGTCACGCCGCCAAGAAACAAGAACAACACGACAGCATTTGTTAGCAATTAGAATTGGCCGGTGAACACAACGTGTCGACAAAGCGCTAAGATTTGCAATCAAGCATTAAGTCAATTTGCGGCCAGTCCCCGATCGCTGGACCATTGCGATTGCATCAATTGAGAAACGGTTGCATCTTGCACGATTGCAAACACAAATTGCTGAAGGGCCCACAGAAACGGCATTGTCAAACGATTAACACGACTGCAAGACAGTGATTCCTAAAAGTTGGTTGACATCGGTCGGTTACTTTTCATGAGGAATATTGCCAGCAGTCGGTTTTCATTCTTCACAATAAAATATATCAATAATAATGAGTAATTTATTATAAATATATGTTTTTTATGACTTGAAAGTAGTATCAATTTAGTAGAAATGGATTGTAATATATGTGTTAGTTTCTACCACTGTAATAGATTGTGATGTCAATCACACCACCCGCATAACGACACTCGGGAACAAGTACTTATGCGATTTTCATTGTTCAGAGAGATTTCTGAAACCAACTTCCGTTGAACGCTGTCTTTTCTAGTCGCTGATTAAACCAAAGGCGAGTTCAAGTCGACTTGATGCCGAAGAGGCCACATTTTTGGCATTTGCGAACTTTAATTACGAATGCATTTGGGATCAAACGGGGGAGTGGGATTGCTTGGGCCGACGATGATAACTCAGGCAAGGCAGATGCCAGCGATGCCAACAAAATAAATAAACACATCAAATGCGATTTACAACGCTCCTACGAGCATCGTGCGCTTGTGTTTGTATATGAAAATTTAATTTCGCCTAAGATGATTTAATTTTCTATTAATAAGTTTGACCTTCAGCTGCGAAACAAAAATTTTCCCGCCAGCAAACGAAGGTGTTTGGCATATAAACACATAAATAACAGCGCATACATACACCGCAGATATAGATACATTCTGACTATATCGCTTTGGAGTATATTCCGATTGGTGCCGAACATTTCAGCAACGCTTTAGACTATATAGGGGTAGCACTTAACATTATCTCTGTGGTGTTTGGCCAACTCCGGCCTGATATTTCTTTATCAGTCGGAGGGGCCACGTCGATAGGACAGACCCTCCGCCAACACTCACCCAAGAACAAAGTAACCCGGTGCCCACCTTGTGGCCCAAAATATTTATTCATATGGAAAGTAATCAACTATCGGGGTCTGCCTTGGTGCCAGTTTTTAAGAGGTCAATGACAAAGTTTAGTGCTTGCAATAAATATGAATATCTTCGAGCAAAATAAAGCAAAAATAAGTAAAACATTTTTATGGAACTTTTCTGATTAAAAACGAAAGCTGGTCGGAGGCAAAGTTTAGTCAGCCTTTCGGCCTCGGCCCAACCCAGAAATGATTTCTGCGGCAGTTCGCAGCACGTAGTTATCTAGAAGTCTCTCAGAGTGTTAGGTATGGGCTTTGGGTTAAGGTTCGGGTTTGTATTCGGGTTAGTTCTTACTCTGCCATAACTCACGTGCTGGCAGGCTATTTATTACTGGAGTGAGTATTTCAGCAGTATGATGTCATATAAAAGAAAGGGTTTCCTCTTGCTGGCCAACTGATAGTTCGACACGTTCATTAACGAAAGTGGAGCCATTTGTGGCAGGTGGCAGGTGAAAGCGTTCTAGGCGCCTTGCCCCTATTTCCGGCGATTTCAGTCGCCCATATTGATGCCATAACCAATTTTGATGCAACCATTCGCGGACAAAGTCAGCTCGTCAATAGCGAGTTGTGAATGGGAAAGCTCATTGATTTTCGCAACAAGCGATATTAGCATATGTAAATTTATTGAACTAATCGAGGCTGCGAAGCGCGGTGAAAGAAAAACGCGTTAAGTTAATACATCAGCAAGCGAAGCTGAAAGCAAATAACAATACGACTCGGTGGGTTTATGCGTCGCTCGCAACTCGAAAAGTTGAGTTCGCAATAGCTAAAATACCTACAATAGGTTCAAAAACCTGTGGAGAAAATCATTTAAAAAGTCAGCAGAATTTCTTAACTTTTTAGATTAGCTTATAGTTTTAGATTGGCTAATAACCTTTGTATTTTTTCTTTCCATTTTCATTCCAGAGTAGACGTAGAGAAACTCAGGACTGACCACTGACCCAAGCCACTGAAGCATCAAGATGTCGTTTCGTGTAGTACGCAGCTCCAAATTCCGCCACGTCTACGGACAGGCCCTGAAGAGGGAGCAGTGCTACGACAACATACGGGTATCCAAGTCCAGCTGGGACTCCACATTCTGCGCGGTGAATCCCAAGTTCCTGGCCATCATCGTGGAGTCGGCGGGCGGCGGTGCCTTCATCGTCTTGCCACACAACAAAGTGAGTGCCCCACCGGACCTATTAAAGCTGCATTGGTCTATAAGTGTATTCCCCCAACGCCGCCAGATTGGTGGGGTATTTTTAAATAAGACAATGGCCAACTATTTATAGGGCTCTTTTTGGCATAAAGTTTGCGGCCATTTGCGGGCTTGTTGCCACGTCGCAAGTGACGTGGACGGATTTTGGATGACTCCCCCCAATCTCACATGTATTTATAAATAGTTATGAATTCTGCTACTCTCGCAACAGCGATTCTCTTAGCTGGCGCACTTTTGTAATTTGGCCAAGAGCCAACATGACAAACAAAATCGTCTAATTTTAGAGAGAGATGGAGGAGCAGCCAGATAGATGAAAACCAAATATAATAGTTGGCCAAATCATTGCAATGAAACGCACACTCTGCCCGACGTATTATTCCGCAATAAAATAATTGTTTATATTCTAATAAATTTCATTTTCACTCTCCGAAATCATTTGGCCAGTGTGCTCCAAATCGAGCCACATGAGCTTCCGTTCAGCTGTCGCTGTCTCCGCAGCTCCGGCACAAGTGTGGGTGGCAGTCTAACCTCCCGATTCCCCCGATCCCCCCGAACCCCCTCCGATGCTACTCTTTTGGTCAAAACGTATTTGGAGGCAGGCCGGGTGTCGTTCTAATTGAAACAAATTTGTATGCAAAACGCGCGGCAGCCTCTATGAGCGTTTTTTTTTTCGCTGACTTCTTTACGGTTAAGCAGCTGCTTCTTCTTTAAGTGACGATTTCTATGTAGAGCTGCTTTCACACGCCCTATTTTACTTACTTTATGGGTACTGGATTTGGCCAGTTGGAGAGCGAGGCAGAGATAGATGATAAGTGAGATCCATCAAGTCGCCAAGGTTGGCCGCATCTGGCAAGTGTGGAATTGAGCAAGCAAAAGTTCTTGAAAGACTAAAATAGATTTATATGCTTAGAAGTTTTTTGAAAATATATTGTAATACTGAACATTTTTTTATTACTTTGCCTAACAAATACAGTAAACTTTTATGTCTACTTATATTTATATACATATATAAAGAAATTGAAAGTGCAATGTTATTAGTGTTCCAGAATGTTTAAAGTTGTTTAAAATTTATTAACAATTTAATCCCTTTTTTATAGAAATAATCAATAAATGTTGTAAATTTGTTTAAATAAATGATGTTAGGTTCGCAATTTCTTCTTTCACTAGATATACTTAATATTAATCGAGGATGAAGCAAATAAGAAAAGTTAAATGAATATAATAAATTAGAAATATATTTTAGAAATTCCTCAAAATATATGATTTCCAAAAAAAAAAAAAATGCTGGTTTCTTACAACGACTGATGTTAAAAATGATTTTGAAGCCTTAAATACGATAATGACAAAATTATACAGTACGTCAACAAAATGCTTCATAAATCTAAATGACTCCAACAAAAGTATTCATTCTGAAAATAAATAAAAACCGTCAATTTAATATTTTTTTTACTTGGGTGAGTTAACAGTAGTTGACAGTAGAAAGCGGTTTTGCTGGCCAAGCATATAAATTTCACACCGAAATGGTCCTTTGAGGATTTTAAACCGAAAATAAGACAGATGAGTTATCAAAGAGCTAAGTACAACTTAGATTTTAACAATGTATTTAACAGGGAAAAGAATGCGATTCTGAAAAAATTAAGTTTAATTTTGGTCCATTATGTCGATATTGTTTTTCCGATAACATGCTTCTATCCCCAGTTTAATGGCGAAAGTTATCCACCTGCAGACTTTCTATAATTTGAACGCAATGCTTGGTAGCAGACGGCATGAAGTTTGGAATTATGAAATGCTTGTGCCGCAGATTAGCGAATATAGCAGAACCGAATGCAGCCGGAGTCGGCTATAAATAATAATTCAGAATTTGGGCCAATGGGTCGCGAGGTTGCAGTTTTTCATTGGTGTCTGGTGATGACGTCGTCGTCAATTAATTAGTTCACGTTGGATTACCGTAGTAATTGGAATTTAATGGGCTCTTTCAGGTTGGTCGCATAGCGGCGGACCACCCATTGGTGGGCGGACACAAGGGTCCCGTGCTCGACATCGCCTGGTGTCCACACAACGACAATGTGATCGCTTCCGGCTCGGAGGACTGTGTGGTCAAGGTGTGGCAGATACCTGACGGCGGACTGTCGCGCACGCTCACCGAACCCGTTGTCGACCTGGTCTTCCACCAACGTCGCGTGGGTCTGGTGCTGTGGCATCCCTCGGCCCTTAATGTGCTGCTTACCGCCGGCTCCGATAATCAGGTGAGCAAATGTTTATCTCCCCTTCATAAATTATTGCTAAAACCCTCTTTGTTTGTTGCAGGTTGTTATTTGGAACGTGGGCACTGGCGAAATCCTCGTCCACATCGACTCCCACCCGGACATCGTTTACAGCGCCTGCTTCAACTGGGATGGCTCCAAGCTGGTCACCACCTGCAAGGACAAGAAGATCCGCATCTACGATCCGCGCACCGGGGAGCAGGAAAGCGAAGCCATGTGCCACGAGGGCTCCAAGGCCACGAGGGCCATCTTCCTGCGCCATGGTTTGATCTTCACCACGGGCTTTAATCGCAGCTCAGAGCGTCAATACTCCTTGCGCGCACCGGACGCCCTTAACGAGCCTATCGTCATGGTGGAGCTAGATACGTCCAACGGCGTGATGTTCCCGCTCTACGATGCAGACACGAACATGATATACCTGTGCGGCAAGGGTGACTCGGTCATCAGGTATTTTGAGGTTAGTAAGGAATGACATATATGATTTAGAGAACCAAAACTATTTGTATTCTAGTTTGGTTTTCCCTTAAAGTTTAGTGCTTCATTTAATCCCCCTTCTTGATTTACAGGTAACGCCCGAGCCCCCGTTCGTGCACTATATCAACACGTTTCAGACGACAGAGCCGCAGCGTGGTATTGGCCTAATGCCCAAGCGCGGCTGCGATGTCACCACCTGCGAGGTGGCCAAGTTCTACCGCATGAACAACAACGGTCTGTGCCAGGTCATTTCAATGACCGTGCCGCGCAAATCGGATCTCTTCCAGGAGGATCTCTACCCCGACACGCTAGCGGAGGATGCAGCCATCACCGCGGAGGAGTGGATCGACGGCAAGGATGCGGACCCCATCACATTTTCGCTCAAAGTAAGTGGCCACAGTGGGGATGCCACTCCGCTGTCTACTCCGCGTTGGAAATACAGCGCTACCAGCCGAATGCGATGAAGGTTCGGCCACCATGCCAGCCATTCTGCCGGCGATCAGAGCGTACAAGATATAGGAAATATATATATCAGCATGTCGGCTCGCGGGGCTTGTCCACAGGTGGCAATGCGGCTCGAAGTCGATGAGGCAGCCGCTGTCACTGTGGGCGCCCCATCTCCAATGTATTCCAACGGCTTTTGCAATTGCTTTTTGTTGCCAGTAAAATGGGCCTCCAAATGAGCTTCTCGTGAGCTCCGTTTGAAGCTCAATTCCTGGGTTTGTCGGTGGCTACCAGCGTGTGATGCCTGCGCTTGCTTTGCGTGCGTTTAATTCTGCGTTATCTACGTTTGTGTCTCGTCCGCCCAGCCACAGTCCACTCACCCACATTGATAACAGACCTCTCTTAATATTACATTTAAGGACGTGCTTTTACCCTATCTGATGTGGCCTTATACCAAAAACTTTGTATATTTGTACATAGTTAATCATACGAAGATAAGGAACATATTCGAGAATTCCGTTGATAACTTTAAATTTTTTTATTTGTAGAGGTTTTAAAATATTTACTGGTAATTCGAGTCGCTTGACACATTAGGAAAATTGATGAAAAGTGGTCAAATACCATTAAAATAAAGTTTACATTTCTTGAATTGCACATTAAAACAAGCAGCTGGCTAAAATGGAACTTATAGAGCCATTCCCTGGATGCAGTAACTTACACTATACACTTGGCCCTAACACGCACGCGATCACGCGTGGCGCTTGTTGTTGTGTTTATTGTTCCTTGTTGTGTTCTGAAACGAACAGATTTTCTAATCCACCTAATCAGGATCGCGTTTCCATTGTGCAGGGCGGCTACGTATCCTCATCGGTCAACAAGTCACTGCCGGCGAAGAAGGCGGGAAACATTCTCAACAAGCCCAGAGGCGAAAGTGGCAGCTCCGGAGCAGCGAGCAGCAGTGCGGGCGGCGGCTCCTACGCGTCCGGCAACAACAACGAGGCTAACGAGGGTGCACCGCCGGCAGCAGTTTTGTCGGTGAGTATTTGGATTGCAGCGAAGGTTAAGCGACTGATCAATTGCTTTTAACGTCAATAGGAAAAGGACCTGCGCACTATTCAGGACGAGATCCGCAAACTCAAGGCGATCATCGTCAAGCAGGAGAACCGTATTCGCGCCCTAGAGGCCAAGGAGGATGCCCGCAACAAGAATGGAAGCGATGCCGCGCCAGCTTCAGCGGCAGCAGCCAACTCTGACGGCAAAGCCAGCGAAAGTGCCAATGACCACGCGTCCACATCAGCAGCAACGGCGAAGGACGAGGACTAGGTGTAGCGGAAAAACCATGACTGGACTAAAGAAAATGGGCGGAATGGGTTGGAGGAGAGACAGAGAACTGCTTGTAGAAGCTCGTAGTTACCGCTTAATTTCTCTAATGCAACATAACGTTTATTTCGTACGCACCGAGGTCGAATCGGAAACGAGAAGGAGTTATTGTCTATTATGATTATGGTTTCGATTATTTATTTTGTATAATTTAATATTAGGTCCTTAGCGAGCGAAATCAGTTGAGTGTGGCACAGATAGGGTTAGAGAAAGCAAGCCGAGCTATAACTATAAAATCAATCATTAGCGAGCAGAGCTGAACGGTTAACGTATATAACATAACATAAACTAAATCCTGCCAAAAATATATAAAAACCTAACGAACTACCTACGATTTGCGCCCAAAATCAAGCAGAGCGAGGGGCAGACACTCGGCCCTTCGGTCGTTTTGTTGTAACGCGAGTATGAAATTATTGTAAATTTAACAAAGGCAAATCATAGACTAAACCTCAATCACCTAAGAGTTAACATTTACCTACCAAATTTTTACGAGCTCCTTTCTATAACGTCTGTATATTTGTACGTCCCGAATGTTTTCATGACAATAGCTAATAGATTTGATACTGTTCATCCTAGCTGGGGCCCCCTTAATCAGCCACTTTTCTCTGCGAATTGTTGTGTCAAACATTACGAATTTAGTAAGAAAGTGATGGGGGCCATCGGATTTAATTCGTTTTCATAATCAAAATTTTATTGTTCAAACTAATGATAAGCTGTATTTTGAAATAATAAGAATAACAATAAATGCAACAAAATCAGAAAGAAAATGAGAAACCAACGATCACATTTTACAAAAAATATATTTCATTTTTACATTTTCTGTTTTATTTTTTTAGTTTTGTTAAAAAAGCAACGGTGTTATGCTGCAAAAATAGAGAGCGAGAGCGTCACTAAATGCCTACCGATTTTATAAACTTCTTGAATTGTAAAATGCTGACTATATACCTATGTATACATAAATACTCTATATACAAATAATTTACAATTTGATACGGAATAAAACAATATACAAACAATGCCAGAAAAACTTGCGTGGTAATACTTATGAAGGATCCTTGAGTCTATAATATTTTTTTCAAAGTTTTAAGTCTGAGTACTGATTTTGGACATTAACATTTGAGATCAAAATTAATTAAGGAACTTTGCCGGGGAGCATTTTAAACTAATTGACAACTTTTAATTGCTGTAATATGAACATCCATGCTTTTCATTTGTGGAAGCTCATTTGTTCGATTCAATTGAATATGCAAATGCATTTAATTTCTGCCTAAACAGCTTTGTAGCGTTCTGCAAATGTGTTGTGTGTAATTATTACCTCGGCAAGCAACCAAAAAAAATGCAATTACAATTTACGTGAATATAACGATTCTGACATTTTAATTAAACTTGGCCGAGTGTGCTTTGTGGGTGTGCATGGCAATTATGATACAGTGTGTTTCCAACCAAGTTGTTGATTTAATTAAAATTATGTTTGTTATGCAATTTGGCTCAATGCAAGAAGCGGCGGTTGCCTGCAGAAATTTGTTGACCTTTTCTATTAGTCAACATTGCATGCCATAACCGAGCTGCAGAGAGTGTGTTTTAACATAGTCGAAATTGTGAACTTAATTCAAAAACTATTGCATACTCTTGGCCGTTTTTCAAAAAACATCTATAAATTATTAGGTCAATTGACGGATAGATCTCTCTAGTATTAAATGAAATACTGGAGACATAAACAAATCAAATGCAACCCTTTGTATTCATATCTAGGCAACATTATATCATTAGGCCGAACACTATTTTAAGACATCTTTAAATGGCGCCCCGATGAGCTTAGTTTATGTATAGAATATTATAAAAAGTTACTTGCTAGGCCCTGAACTAGTATTTTACAAAATTTCTTGACAAAGAATTCAAGTAAATCGGCCCACGAAAATGTTCGATTATAGTAGCTTATCTTAGTATTTTGCGATGACCTATTCGATTTGATCAGAATTAAGCGCTCATTGGAATTCATGGAATGAGTTCTTGAAGACAATCTGGTCAAAGGAGTCAGAATATATATTTTCCTGTTTCATCAAACTTACATATGTATATCATTGCAGAGAGTACTTTTTAAATGTTTAATTTATTTTGGGAGTGGATGATAGATCTCTAGCATCCGATGGTAGGCGTTACTATTTATTAGGATCAAAACCTACCTGTCTATCGGGTTTTTTATATTCAAGTTCTATTACAGGGCTCATTTTGTTATCTATTTACTCGAATTCTTTGTTAACAGTATAAAATAACACCTACCAGATTGGAAACCATTCGCTGGTGAATCATGTCGTTATCATCATTCTGGATGAGCCTGTAAATCATGATGCTGCGGCATTAAAAAGCAAGCTAGATTTATATCTGTATTATTCTCCACACAGGTGAGGTTACGGCCTTTCATTAACGCTCGATGATTGTTAAAACCGTTGCAAGGCATTTGTTAATTAAAGGCAAGCAACAAATATGCAGAGCTCTAGGAGCAGAAGGACGTGGGAGCAGGCGCTTAGTAAATATTCCGACTTGCTAAGTACCAGCAGACATATCGCCCCCTCTTAGGACCTACCACCCCCCACTCAAACTAAAACCCCCTGTCGTAAATTCACACGAGCCGTGGCTTTTGTTTGTGTGCGTGCCCGGCGACGTTTAAATGCATAAAGAAATAATACTCGTACGCAAAAGGAGCCGTCAAAACATTACTTTCTCCGCCGACTCGTGCTTGGGTATTTGTTTATTTTCGCATGAAAATAAATGCGTTTAATAGCGGAAGTTTATGCCTCGTAAAGAGAAGTTAATTAGCTTTCTCGAGTATGAAATTTGTTCCGCCCTCTGCCCACAAACACCGCCTCCCATCCTGCCGTTTGTTTTCAATAGCAAATTGAAAATTTTCCAATAACGCATATACTCGTATGGCTACCAACAGTTGTTTAACTTTCTCCTGGCTCGACTGCGATTCCTGCACGGAGAAAATTTTAAATTCATTTGACATTGAATTCTTATTGGTCTATAAAATTTGCTAAAGATATATGAAAGTAAATCAAAATTTAATAATAAAATAATTGGTAGCTGCCTTTTCCAGAAAATGAGTTATTGAATGAAGAATCTACCATATACGGTATGCTTAAGATAGATTAACTTTTTATTTTAGAACCTGAATAACAATCATTTAAACTGAGATGCATCACGACAATCATATTCGTCTAACATGATTCATTACGATATCCGGGTAAAATCTTAAATATACTGTTATTGGAATTCAAAGCAACTTGAATGGATTGTGGAAACGATACTTTTTAATTTCGGAAAGTTGTTTAAAGTGTGTAATAATTCTGATGATTTCAGACCCAAAAAGATCAAACTTTTCTCTGAGTGCTGTTGCTGCTGCCGATGTTGCTGCGGGGCAGTTAACACATCAACTTCGTGGCGGGACGTCCCTTCAGGTGAGTCTTAAAGTCAAACTTGCGAAGTGTTTGCATCTATGCCGCAAAGGCAAATATTTACGGCATCCTGTGTGGAAGGATGGCCCATAGTTTCCGGCTCAGACAAAAAGTTGAGTTGAGGGACAACCGACATAAGAGGCCGAAACTTTCGCAAAAGCGCACGCAACCAAACAACATGGAAATAGTTTTTCTTCTACCACATTTATGAAATGTGCACCGCAGGGCTCGTGATGGTAAGTATATGTGTGTGTTGGCCGTACAACAACTTTCACTTTGCAGAGGGGGAAAGAGTAATGGGAAAAGGGCTGGGACTAAGCGGCTTAAAACTTGCGCTAGGATGCCCAAAAGTGTCGAGCCAGCAACTCTCGCCGGAGGAGAGACAGGAGACAGGAGAGAACGGCCAACTGCCAACTGCCATTTTTGGCAAATATTTGCACAGATAATGAAAGTGCACCACACACATAGCCACAACCACACCCACTTTGAGCCGAGTGTGTGTGCGATAGTTGGCAGTTGGACAATGTGTTGAACCGAGTTTGCTGCCTGCTTTTGGGGTTTGATTTTGTTGACAATTCACTTTGCAGCGGTAATTGACCCTAATGCTGTTGCTTCTGATTTCGTTCTTTTGCTTTTAAATCGATTCCATTTTTGGCAGCTAAATTCAATTTGGCAAAGAAGTCGCACACACACACACACACACACACTCGATGAGATGGATACTGCACGTGCCTAAATACATTGCAAAAATGTCAAAAAGCACGTTTCAGTGTTTTGTGATTTCGCCTTTGCATGTCATGTGCGCCCCAAAACAAAACTTTGAACTTCGGAAGCTGCTCTTTCAGTTGCCAACTACGTGACTATCATGAAGCATTTACTGTACCAATAAATGTCGGCCGGAGATGTGAGCGCCATAACCATAGGGACGAGTCCCAACCGGAGCCAAAACAATGCCAAGTAATTCAATTACAATTATTTAAGCATCGATGTGGCTTAGAGAGGCAGCAAGCCCACAAAAATATTTAAATGCCGATCGATTGGCCGGAGCCTGTCCAATCCCCACATGCCGCCGATTCCAGGCTTTGTTTCAATGCAATCGTCCGTGGCTAATCGTCTGATATTTGCCCGATGTCTGTGTGGACCGTCTGGCCTGCCGGCGCTCAAACATTCGCATTCACAATCACATTCACATTCACATTCACATTGCCATGCACATTGTCAGACAGGGCCATAAATTAGGCAGTTGCTAAGTGCTTCGATGTTTGGCTGTGGCTTTGGTCCTGGCTCTTTATCCAGCTTTGGTTCCGACTCCCGAGCCAGGACAATGCTGGCCAAGATTTATTCCCTGTTCGCACTTTCTTTTCGGGTACCTAACATTCCCTCGCCCGCTGTGTTTCTATTTCTTTATCTAAATTAAAGACTTGCCAGTGAGTTGCTGCATAAAGTGGCAGCTGAAAAATTCTAAAAACAAGCTTTGTGTTAAAAAAAAAAAAAATCTGGCTTAACATTTTATTCACTGCAAAAAGTGAGCGTATTTCGACAGTTAAATAATAGAATTTTACGGGTTGTTTGGTCAGCATTTAATATTTAACTTTACATGCCAGCTGCTGACTCCCTGCAGACTAGCTAAATATTTTCATTACATATAAACGGGGGAATATCAAACAATTTCTGCATAAATATTTCTTTTGCCATGCACTTTTATATCTGGTGCAGCAATTTTCCAGAAATAGCAATTAGCAAAATGTAAAATGAAAGAGCAGGGCGTCTGTGATGTTCGTTGAAAGGGCAAAAAAAACCCAATTATCACATATTCAAGGCAAGTGCTTGTCCATGGTCTCATCAGATGTCCAATCCTGGCTTCCTCTGATTGTGTTTTCGACTTTGGTTTTGATTCCACCTGAAAACTAATTTACATGGCTTTAAGACTACACCAAGAAAAAAGTTAACAAAATATTTTCATTATTCCCTGCTGCCAGTTACAATGCGCTAAAACAACATGCCGTTCTATACTACAAGTACAGTGAAAAAAAATACAGAAAATAAATATCCAAACAACCAAAAACAGTTTAGAAAAGCAATAAAAAATATTATAAAATAAAAAAGGCTTGGAAAAGAAAAAGTGAATAATGGTATACATTTAAATCAAAACTTTATTAATAAAATTATACATATCATATAAAAGGTGCTCCGAATGACTAGTTTTTCTGTTATTTTTTCACGTGGAGTAGATGAGAACTGTTTTGGTTTCGATTTAAGCCCGGTCAAATGTTAATTGAAAGGGGAGTGACTGCCGGGATGTGCTTCTATTATTTGGCCCGAGCAAGTTCTGATTCCGGCTTATGGTTATAGATTGGCAGGCAGATAGGCCAACCGTCAGAAATCAGAAAGCCAAGCCGGCAAAGGACTCGTATTCCCCAAAATTACCCCCAGCTCGGGCCCTCAATAGCCTTTCGCTTGCCCTTTTCTATTTGAATTGCTTTGCCGGGGTCTGCACGTGCACACACTTTTAATTACACTGCACATTTGCACTTCAACTGCAGGTGCAGATGTAGCTGAGACACGTTGACACTGATGGTTTGGGATGGTGGGGGTGTTTCGTTTGGGGGGGGATAATGGGCGGAGCCCACAGTTGCTCATTCACGCCACGTTGCACAAACACAAAACATCGACGCTGGCATCCTTGCCACAACCTTGGAGCTGTCGTTACATATTTCGCTGGAAAAAAACGCGCCGATCAAGTGTCTGGCCAGAGATTAAAGCTTAAGGAAGATACAGAAAAGTATCTGCAACTGTTGTCCAATTTAAATTCAAAACAATTTGTATTGCCACATCCACCTGCCGCCAGCTGTAGGTTTATTTACGTATTCTTTCCTCTTTCTCGTCCGTTCGCTTTGGTCGTCGTCCTGGACGTCATCGCATTTTTCTTAATTTTTTAGCGTTTTATTCTGATGAGAAGTCATTTATTTTCATTGCCGCCCCGCCCAGCGTCGTTCAACATTTTAAGTGAATTTGTGCGGACGCCCGGCAAATTTAGTTTCACGGAATTTAAGCAAACCGAAAGTGCCCGGCTGCTTCACACATTAACTGCTCTATTGGATTGCTTGCCAATGAATTGGCCGCAGCCAGTTAGATCAACGGGTGCGAAACTAGCTGAATCTCAAGCAGAGCAAACACTAGCGAATGGCGTTAAATCAACGCTCAAACACCTCGTCGAGCTTCCTTCGGGGTGTGATTCCAGATGCCAGACTCCTCTGGATAGAGTCAACACTGGCTCTCGAGCCATTCGGCTGGAGTGTTTGCTGAGTAAACAGTCAGGTAAGTTTCACATCACGCATACGGCACGTTGGCCAGGGCAAAGGCAGCAAACTTTTGCATTTCGGTGGTTGCGGCAATCGAATTAATTATCGAGATAACATGCGAAACAAGACCAGTCGACGGTAAACCACAAACGAAATAAATTCACCATGGAAACGGGTTTCTCTGTGCGTGATTTCAGTGTTGATTTTGCGGCCAATAGAAAATCGAATAACATGGCCATATTTGGCTGCAGTTTAAATTACAATTTCGGGGGCTGGCAAAAAGGTTCAAAAGGCAGCCATCGTCGTGTCAGCATCTGCCTTGATTACAATGCGCTGCAATTTCGCTCGACATGCTCGATATGCTCGATATGCGTCAGCAATAACTTTCTCAGGGCAAATGGATAGGAGGCAGGAAGGCGAGGACGAAATCTTCACCGGAATCGGATGGAGCCCAAGGAGCATTCCGGCTAGTCAACCTTTCGCTTTTTGCTTGGCAAATGGGAAGGCAGTGCATTAGTAAATTGAAAGCGGAGCGGAGTACATGGCTTTGTGTGTACACCAACACGAATGCAAGACACCAACATAAATAAGCAGAGAGCTCAGACACAGACGCAAACTATTATCCCGACTACGTTTCTTTCCATTCAATCAGAAGCTATGACTCTCGAACCCAAGGAATCGAGATATTGGAGTGGAGTGCCATTGCGAATCAGCTCGATTTAATGATGTGCCCATTGACCAACAGAGGCAAAACGGGCTAAAACATAGAGCTCGAATTGATTTCGAGAGGTGCTCTGTAATGGGCACAAGGCTGACGGACCTTTCGAGTACATTAATTATAAGCAGCTTGTCAGACTAAGCGATTTGCATGGCGAATGCCCTGACGCAGCTCTTTTCGCAGACGACTTTTGCGCATATTAAGTGAAGTGTGCATAATGCCCGACAGTAGACCCAAAACTGTCAAACTTAACACTTTGCTATTAAAAAATGGATGGTAATAAAATAAAACAAAAAGCACCAAGGAGAGTGGGGAAAAGGGGGCAGGGCAGCGAGTGCTGAACCAAAATTAATCAAGCGTGAAAAAGTGTTTGCAAAGAATTTTGCGCCGCCATTTATAATTTTTCCTTGCCTCCATCTGGGCTTCCTTTCCGCCTCCTCACCCCCCTCCCCCGCACCGATTTATTTTTTTGCGCTTTAGCTATGAGCCATTTCCATTGGCATTTTCCGAGCAGTAAATGCTGTTGCCCGCTTGTTACTTACAATTAGGCGCACGAGTCAGCAGAAAGCACGCAAAAGAAAATAAAAAAGGCAAAAAAAAAGACACTAAATGAGAAAAGCAAATTGGAAAATTACAAGACTTACGAAATGCATGGGGTCAGCGCTTATGGAAATGGAAAGAAATTGAAAGGATTTTAATGCACATTAGGGAAAAGTTTTTAATTTCAGAAAAGGCCAGCAACAAGTTAGGTTCCAGCTCGTAGAAGGAATTCCCATCCACTCTGAAGTAAAATAAAAGTTGTTTAATCAGTCTACTGTACTCGATTTTCATCGGTCAATGGATTCTTTATTTAGTGAAATTTCTAAGAGTCTAGACAAACTAGAAGGCAAGGCAAAGATATTGTGTATATTCGAATACTACGACCTAAACCAGATAACTGAAAAGTAATACAAATATTCCAAGAAGTTAGAACCATTTGCTTAAACATACAATTAATTTATTTAATGTTTATAATTATTTTATACCCTTAGATTGTGAGCACAAATTTATGTCGATTTTCCTATGGCAAATATTGCAATACTTTTAACTTAACATTGTGTTTACAATTTTTTAATTGAAACAGAAAGCCATGGCCATATCAACTCGAATGCATATATATTTTAACGGCTTAGAAATATCTCATTTAGTGCGTTATGAACTTCTACCCAGGTCCAGAACTAAAATATCTTCTGGAAGGGTATTCAAAGCGAAAAAATCCAGAAGTACAATTTAAAATAGATTGGGATCGGTTAAAATTGGTTTAAAAAAATACATTTTTTTCCAAATTAATCTGGAATTAATAGTTGATAGCTGCACATAACAGTCAATTTTTTGGCGTTTTATTTTGAACTAAAAACCATTAAAAAATGGGTTTTTCGGCCAAAATCCGGAAAAATAAATTAGGTCTTTTGATTAAAACCCTGAGAAATATTTTCAAACGATTGGCATTCACAGCTGAAAAATCAACCTGGAATAGCTATATTATGCATAAGTCCAATCAGCGCCGTTTTCAAACATGATCTTCGTACTCATACATATCAGCAAACGGTATTGAAACGTACGGACAGACGGACATGGCTATATCAACTAGTGATGCAGATCAAGAATATATATACATTATAGGGTCGGAAAAGTCTCTTTTACTACGTTACAAGCTTCTGACCAAAATTGTAAAATCCTGCATATAAAAAAGTTTGGTGTAAATAAAAAAGGACATGAAAAACTGGAATTGGTCTACTTGTTTAAATGACTTGAAATTATGAAAAAATTGAGAAAAATATTTAAACAACAAAAAAAGAAACAAAAGTATAACAAACATAACAAACTCAAGCTTAAAAACTTTTGAGCCTGTAAAATGCTCGTCAGTGTTTATGTAAATGTGAGAAAATAAATTGGAAAATAACAGAAAGCTTCAGTCTATAATCGTCGACATCGTCAACTTTTTAGAAAACTCTCGCCCATTCCGTTACATGAATTACTTCCTGAATTGAGAGAAGTTGGGGCAATTTGAAATCTTTTACTATTCTATGCCGATAGCCTTTTATGTCCAATTATCAGCGACAGCGAGCAGCCGAAAACGACTAAATGAAATTGTCAGGACCGGTAGTAGCGAGCGACAGAAAAAGGCTCAGTTGGCTAAAAATGGGGCTGGGGTCTGGGTCTGAGCTAGGGTTTTGTTTTTGGCAAAACAATAAACTGAAATTATGGCCAATGACAGCTGACATTTAAGCCAAACACAGAGGCGCACAATGCTATCGAATCGAAACGGGCTCGAAGGCATTCGAATGGAAAACTCGATCCCTTGAACAACTGTAAATGGCACATACAATGGGCAAAGGGAAATGGGTGGGTTGTATGGGAGCTGGGCCGCTCGGAATAAGGCCTCAATCAAGTTTCAATGAAGTTCTTTAAATGCTAACCATAATTTGCAATGCCATTTTCAAGCAATTTGTGATGGAAGCCAAAGCTAATGCAGCATGACCACAAGGAAAGTTCTAAAAAGCCAAACGAGACGGGAAACTAATAATAAAAATGTTAAAATAAATCTTGCATGCGCTCTAAAGGGCACAGACTTTCGCCAGCTCTGTCTTTCGCCCACTAACCTCGTCCATTCCGTTTCTCTGGCCAAGGAGCGTAGATTTATGCATCCATTGTGCTGGGGATATGAACAACCCTCTTATATTTTATGCGCATAATGGCCAACTACGGCAACACTCACATACACAAAGAGCAGGACTTACGGCAGGATGCGGAGGCGGTGGGATTGAGATTGGGATTGTGCCCGGGGGGGGGCGTGGTCCAGAGGTCGGAGCCTTCTTCTCGACTGCCCGAGGATGTTTTTGTTATTTTCATGTTATTTACACGAAATTGCGCCTGAGGTCATACAGCTGGCTGTCATTGAAGGTGTTAAAGTTCAAATTGTGTCGCTTTGTGCGTGTGTGTGTGTGTGTTAGCCATGATTACAAAGCATAAAAGCATCAAGAGAACAGCAGCTTAGACTACGGCTTTTACTTGTCGACCTCCGCAGCAGTATATGCAAATAGTGTTCACTCAGAATTGAATTTGGGTGGTCTAAGAACACAAAAATTTAGTGCGGGCAACCCAAAGTTGATGTTTCGACCCCTTAAAAGTACATTTTCTTTTAGTGTTAGGTTTATTATGGAGATTAATCATAGATCTATGGTTCTCATTGTTTGTTACTAGTACAAATTTCCATAATAAAACCAAAAGCCTTAGTTTTTAACATGTTCTAAAAAATGTGTTTCGAAATCAGTGCTATGAAACCTAAACAAAATTTTATTTAAGTGTGTGCGAAAATAAAATTATTTTTAAGCATCAAAAGCTTAATAATACAGGATTTCTATTTAAATTGTAAACTTTTTGGAACTATAAAATAGTCCCTTGCTGATCAAGTTAGTTAAAAATTTTACACACATCCCGTTCTTATATGTAATATTTATTCTTTAAAAAAATTCTTGAGCAACAATCATTTTGTCTGAATGAGTTCATATCATCAATTTAAACCTATAAACCAACGTTCAGTGGCGTATACAACGTGTAAGGCTAATGCAGTATGACCCCTGCACCCGTACTCGGGTAAAAACTGAAAGAAAATGTGGTATTAAATAAAGTAAGCATCAAAAAACCCCCACACAAGTTCCTAAATACACCCCTGCCTACATTATCCGGAGTGTTACAGAAATTCGAATCAAATTTTTATGAGCTACCATTTGAAATTAAGTTTAAAGGATTTCTGTAGCAGTTTATCATGAGTTTTTATGAAATTTTACCTTTCTGTGATTAAGGGCTACAACCAATTGAAGAGACATTAATGTAATATTTAAGTTGGTTATTTGTTTTATTTTATTTTGTTTTATAAGCAAAGTAAGCTATATAGCTCTTTTGATCATTTATAGATAAATCCTATCAAAGCACAGAGACACCAATACATGACCACTGTTATTGTGGTTTTCTTCGATTTTGGTTGAGCTCATGCCGAGTTGGAGCTGGCAAATACTAGAGAAACGGAAAGAAGAAGTATGAAAAATCAAATAAAATATATTTTCCATTCCTGGCTCGAAAACTCGCACAAACCGTGTCGCTGCCTGGGGAAAATTCGCATGCGAAGAGAGAATTTTCCGACTCGCACAGATTTAAGAGCAATTAACATGGCCCGCCCCGGCCGGTAATTGAATATGAGTGCACATGAGTGCATTGCGAAATCCATAATTGGACACCGTTGGTTATATTTATATTTGCAAATTGTTAAGCATCAACCAGCGCCGTTGGGCCGAACCAATTAGCGCGAAATCAATTAAGAGTCCGCCATCCGCTGCCGGGTGAAGCGTGTCCAACAAGTGGATCCTGGAAAAGGTGGCTCTTGCTCGCCCACTGACCGCCAACCACCGCATGCATCCGCACGCTCCACAAATCCTCTTTTGGCCAAATATATATCCTTGCCAGGCGCCGTCTGCCAATATGTATTTACTTTCAATTTTAGGCACAACACTCATTTATTACAAGCGGGGAGCGGCGTGTTCCTTCTTATCTGCTCGGGGGCCAGCTTTTCCCGCAATTTCCATTTGCATTGGGCTTGGCTTTGGCCGGAGTTGGAGCTCGGGAACGGCGAACGGCGAACCCAGAATCCAGAACCTGGGCCCGGAAAAGCGAGATATTCCGGGCAGGAGGAGTCTGGAGCAATGTAAACAAAAGAAGCAAAAACCAAACGATGGCAAACAAGCCGCCAAGCGCCGCCTGCCAACAAATACATGTAGAGGCTGAAAAACAAAAAAGTAAAAACATGTTGGCCAGAAGGGCGGTGGCTCGGGTGGGAACATGAAGCGAAAAATGTTCTTGTTAACAAATTGCAAAACATTTGCTTTTTGAAGACAAATTACTCGTGGTAAAACAAATTGCTTCGCTCGACTCCTGCCTCTTCATCTGCTTCCTCGACGAGACATTAAATTTCGAGTGTGTGTGTGTGGGCCGCATTTAAATTTGATATATTGAGGCGGAAAGTAATGCACTCGAGTCATTCCACAGCTCATTGCACTGAAGTCGCGATGGGTCACCGCCTAATTAGACGAAACCGACTCTCATTCCCCCCCCCACCAAATTACACCTTCCTGCGCGGTGAAACGGAAACGGTAGCATCCGGCACCAGATTAAATGTTACTTTAAGCGCCCTAATGAAGACAATTAAATGGGCTTAGGAGAATCCTCGACCGGACTTAGCAGTCATGGAGACGATCTGCTGATACACCGTGAACCACACAATAGCAGTCTTAGCAGTGCTTATTGCGGGTAACTACTGCAAAACCCCAGACTCGGTTGCTAATTGCTTTACAAGGCAATGGCACCCCCTGCGTATGAGTAATTTCCTGCATAGCGCTTTCTCCATTGGCAAAAAGCTGACCAAAATATATTTGTTAATTTGTGCATGCACTCGATCATAATTTGAGTAATTATTTTTCCAGTTGGTGCGCCACACACACACACACTCCCCTCTGCCCTTCCGAATGCCCAATTTCAGTGGCGTTGCCAAGGGAATTTCCAGCGAACTGTTGACCACATTTTTTATTGCGATTTTCCGAGTGGCCATAAATTGCAACTGGCAAACGGGAGATTGAAGTTTGCGGCTAGTTGTTCTCCCCACAACCGTTCGACGGGATTGAAGCCAGAAACTAGCTCACCTGGCTGAATTGTGATTAGCTGGATTCATTTGGCTGAACACTTAGCAGTTTCCACACTCTGAGCAACCGCATAAATTTATAGCCAAGTGATGTATTGGGTGGTGGCAATGCGGATTGTTGGCCCAAGTAAACAGAGCTCTATCCATCAGGAAAGTTGGTCCGACTTTAAAGAGATTCCTAGCAGATTAGCAGGGATACACATGACGGGAGAAGGGCAAACAGCACGGAAAGGGGAAAACTTAACCCTCTCAGGACCGAGGCATTAATAAGTCAAGTCAAGGCTTTCCGGCCAAAGGGGTGTGAAAAATACAGGAAGAATTATGTGCTTCAGCGCATAACTTGGCCAAGAACCGAGAGCCGAGGACCGTGTGCCCAGCATAACCAAGTCCCCTGCGCTCCATCGATTGCTGGCCAATTCGGTAAACAATGCGGACGCAATATGCAAATGAGCATATTAGTAAAGCCAGCCGCAGAATTTGCATAATTTTCTCACAGTTTGCCCGTGTTTGAGGACGAAAGTGTTGCCGCCTTCTCTCAGCTAAAAAGAAAAAAAAAAAAGGAAAAAAGGTGGCTGCAGGCGTTCGAAATTTGAATGATGTGCTCAGTTGATTTGCGAAAAAATGATCATGATCACGAGCCGGAGATGAGGAGTGGGGATACCAGGGATTCGCATTAGCCTGACGCACTTTATATTCATGCCGCACTATGCGTAAATATAATTCCTTACACCCTGCGCTCCGGGGAATGGAAAAAAAGGACTCGAGCTGGGATTGGGACTGGGGCAAGGACATCGATTTATGCCGGGCACGTGCAGCACTCTGCATCCTCCGCTTATTGGCATTTGTTGCACTCTATAAAATCCGCTTAACGTTTGCCATTGCAACTATGGACGCAATCAAAGTAAAAATACATCACCATTAACGGACAACCACAGGAGTTTTGCAGCAGTCGACGAGATTGCAAATTCAATGGAATGTGCGGCTCCATTGAAATATCAATTATTGCATGTCCACTCAAAGAGTCCGGTTGGTTTTGGTCGGGCTTGGTTGATTTCAGCTCAGTTCAGTTCGGTTCGGTTCCGTCCAGTCGAGCATTAAAATGCTGCTTAATTGTGCTGCGTGCCTGTCGAAGATAAAAAAATTGCAACATTCAGACAATCCCACCGACAGCCGGCAAATGGAAATATAAACATTAAAACTAATGACGGCAAACCAGTCCACGGCTGTGTAATTGTGCGTTGAGCTCTGCTTGCACATTTGACTGAACATGGAGTACTCCGTGGGCATCAGTCTAAAACGATAGCATACTTAATGGGGCTTTTTGCGTGGGAGGGGTAAATTACAATAATCTTTGACAAGAGAAATTAAATACCGATGAATAAATTTAAATTGTAACGAAAAGGAAATTTAGCTTTGACAAGCACAATAGATGATTGGTCAATAAGAACTTGTAGCGACATAGTTTAAAAGGTCATGTTGGGAAAACGTGGTTAACTCTTTAAAAACAATTATGTTTACGAATGGTAGGTACAGATTATACTTAGTCGCCAAGGAGCGATCTAATTGATCTAAATTCACATAACGATAGCATTATTAATCAGGCGGGTTTCGTTGGATACCTAATCTTTGAAAAAGATAATAAACAACCGTTGACAAGTCAATAAATTGTATAGCAAAATTGGACCATATGAAACTTACCGATAGGTCAATTTTGATAAAAATAAAAAAAATAATAAATGGTTAAATTATAATAGTTTTTTCCAGCAGATGAATAAATACACTTTTAGTTAAAAAGAGTAACCCTGCAATCTAAAATGTCCCCCAAAAAGAATAGGCCTCTGAAACTTTAGCTTTTCAGAATTTACTTTTGTGAAAATGTAATAAGATAATAATAATGTTTCTTTCTGCCTTATTTTTTGTCAAGCTGATCGATACATAATGACAAATGACAGTCAATTTAACTCCTGGCAAACATTTGCGTCATTTCCGAACCCTACACTCGCATTATCTTTTCCAGCTTGTCAGGACATTAAATTGGGCTCCATCTTAAATTTCATTCTTCTTTTGCCTGTTTTCATTGTTCCGTGGTACAAGATAAGACTCACTCAATATTGTTATTATTCGCATACATTAATTCAATTTGTCATAATTACGGGTAGCTTTCTTTATTGTGAAAGAAGAAAGTCGGAGGCATTCATAAATATTCGATGTACCTTACACTTGGCACTTAATCAGAGCATTTAATAACTGACACGCGCAGTGTCGCAGACCGTGAAGAAATCAATGAAAAAAAAAAAAAAACAATATTGAAATAAAAAAGTTGTATCATAAATCACAGGACCTCACTCACACCTATGTGGGTATAGGCATGCACCCGTACTCACTCAATATCCTTGCCGCCACTTGACGGGCATTATTCAAAAAGGGCCGCCTGTCACGGCCGCCGAATGTCACGCGCACACTTCGAGTGGCTCAGGAGATGGCCAAGAAGGGAGGATGGCCAGGAGGATGGCCAGAAGTGGGAGTGGGAGTGGAGTCCTTTGTCTGGCTGCTCCATCCTGGCCAGGTGCCGCCAGTGCAACTCCGGCCGAAGTGTTAATGCCCCTGGGCCAAATGGCAGTGCAGAGCACATTATCGGGCATAAGTCCCATTACGTGAGCCGGCGAATCCTTTCACCTGGAATCGGGAATGCAGAAATGAGCAAAACCTCGTTTGCAGTTAAGCAAATTTATAATGCTGTTTAAATGCTTTATGAAAAGGCATAAGTTGGGGCGCGAAGGGGGGGGCGTGCTTATGAATTATGCTCCCCCGCCACGGACACCCTTGTAGTGTTGGACATTTTAAATGAGTTTTGGCTCTTCGGAATTTACAGTTGGCAGCAGCAGCAGCAAACAAGAAATACAAAAAAAAAGGGACAAAACTGGGGAACGGGTTGCAAACACTTTGCCACGCCGTTGGTGGAAGTTTTTATGGTCCGTTGTTTAATTTATGGTTAAAATACATTTCAACAACAAAGAGCGGTAGAGCTGCAGAAAAGCAGGTCGCACCTGTTACACGGCTGGTGCCAAATACAACAACAAACAAGGAGGCAATTAGACGCGGCAGCAACTTAATGTATTCATGGCCGTGCTGACGGCTGGAGCTGCCCCGAAAATGGTTTTCGGGCCCCATCCAGTTATCAGCTGATATATGAGCTTGGCAGAGCCGACAAAAGCACAATATACCACCCACATGTGTAATTAATTGGCACCCATTTGTTAGCCAAAGTATTGAAAGTGAGTAAATTAAGGACGCGATGTTTCGGCAAAGTTATCTAAATTGATGCCATTTCGTCAATGGTGGCTTATATTTCAGATTTCAACAGAATGAGAAGGAATAAATACGTTGCTAAATACAATTGATACGTTGGATATGCAATGCTTTTTAAACATGCCAGGTCAAAAGCGCAATAAACTTTAAAATAAACATTTATTCATAATCACACAAAACTATTATAAAGTCAGAGTAAACTGCATAATTGATCAGGATATTAAACATTTAAAGAAGTTAGAACAGAGCACATGTAGGACGTTACAAATATATGTACACGTATTTTCCCAAATAAATATTGCTCAAGTCGTGCAGTTCTCGCAGCTCTTGGAAAATGTCAACGGGCGGGAAAAGCAGCAACCAATCCCCCCCTCTCCCACCCAATTTCACATAAAGATGTCAACTGCACATGCAGTGCGCCATATACAACACAAAAGTTTTCTGTGCTTCTGCTCACAAACAAAATTTAATAAACGCCAGACAAGCGATTTCCCTCATATTAAAACCCTTACGACAATCAGCAACAAAGTCTTGACTTTGAAGTTTGAAAAAATTAATTCGAAATTCAATAAAGTTTGTTTTTAAGAATTTCATATATGTCAGCGCACGAGTTGAGGAAACAGCATCGCCGCAGACAATATGAGCTAAATAAATTCATAACAAAGGCATTTTTGACTTTAAATGAAAATGCTAAGCGAGACTCTTTTCAAATAAATAAGAGTTCTAAGAATAAAAAATGTATCTCTGAGTGGGTCAATTTGAACAAAATTCCAGAGCTAGAACAATTTTTGTTAAAATATTTTCAAAAACTTGCAATAATAAATAAATACATTTTTAGAGTGCACATGAGTCCTATTCGATTTATTGAATGATTATTAAATAGGTTCGGAAGCGATTGAGTTTTTGGGGGAAAAGTGTTTGGCACTCCACTCGCAGGAAGATGACTTTCGTGGTAATGGACATCTCAAGTGAGTAAGTCGAGCAGACAGATAGAGATGTGGAGCGATAGAGGGAGGTCCTGGGAGGTCCTGGGAGGAGGGCTTTCGAAATTTCATTTTGCGCTCGTTGCGCGATTTATGTTATTATTGATTGCGCACAACACGAAAATTCACAATGAGTGCAGTGCCTGTGTGTGCCAGGCAGTGTGTACTTGAACTCAATTGATTCAAGCAATTTAATATTCATTTGTGCGTGTAAATCAGATTTGCACACGCAAATACCCAAATTCGGCAGAATAATTGATTGAGCGAACACAACACACAGCCGTTAGCGCCATTCCCCGAAATCGGTGCAAAAATAATTTGATAATTTTTATTAGGAAACGCGTTAACAGATTGACGGCAGATTTTCGCATATAAATAGCTAAACAAAGGGCCTCATGGTGTTGTCAGAAGTGCCGTAGGGCACATAATTTAATTACCCAAGTCGAATTGAATTCCGGTGCTGTTGGCCATTGATTTATTAGATCCACCGCTGTATATTAATCCATTTCATGCATCCCGACCCGGAATAATCAGCTTATAATTTGATTGTGATTTATGATGCTGGCAACCTTGGCGGAGGGAGAGTCCTAAGAAGGATAGGCAACATGGCTTGCGGCTGCCTTGCAGTAAATTGCAATTATCCTGCCTTCAGATTACTTGGCCAACAGCAGGGCTCAGTTAACAGAGCTGTGTTTAGTGGCCTCAGCGCTCTCTGTTAGCCAAGCTGGCCACTGCGTTTGGCGGCTATTTATTATCTTGGCAGAAACTATTTTCGGCGTACCATCAATATGCATGAGGGGTCGGGAGTTGCCCTGAGCCTCGCATAACTGTAGTTATTATGTATATTACGTGTTATCATAGCAAATGTTGCTTATGGAAAATTATGAGCATGACTCCTCACGAAGCTTTATTTCCATTTTCATCTTACATCGCATGCCCACAGCAGTGTATGAGTATTTGGGGCATTTACACAGAATTTCAATGTCGATTATTCACAAGTTAACCACAGGAGTATGCATTCTGAATTCAATGAATCTCAATGGCTGCCGATTTAATTCCAGTTTAAATTAAAGTTGATTAGATAATTTAACCAGACTTCCTTCTTGCATTAGCTTCTTAGTTATCCACACTGGCTTTTAATAGAAAATAAAGGTTATTTTCAAATCCCATCATTCTTTAGTACAGAGGGTGCTTTATAAATTCTCACTTTCCAGCAATTGCTTAATAGAAGTCTAAATAATTCACTTATGTCAGATTTCTCAATGTCATGTTAGTTTTTTACATGAAGTTAAATTCGTGTGAAAACAGACTCTGGAAAAGTTTGTGTTTTAAAAAATTACGTTCCATTGACAAAGCAAATTTGTGATTAAAAAGAATTTGACATGACATTGATTTTCCAATAATATAAATATTTATATTACAATCAGTACTGCCAAGCTGCCTTATAATTGTGAACCAGACTGCTTTTGTTATATATGTGTTAGTATGTTTACCGCCTGTGTATGTGCGGCAATTTATGCGCCAAAACTCCACTAATTTCTCATAGCCACATCCTGCGACTGACTGCTTTCCCTCCCCCTTTCTCCTTTGCCA
Organism: Drosophila kurseongensis; assembly: GCA_018153305.1. Lineage (NCBI taxonomy): Eukaryota > Metazoa > Arthropoda > Insecta > Diptera > Drosophilidae > Drosophila > Drosophila kurseongensis. Next base: position 11,857,786 of record JAECXX010000004.1, on the reverse strand, counting down.
TCCCCCAGCCCTTTTCCGGATCCTGGCTTGTAGCCTTTTCTGTTTCCGCTTTGTGTACACTACAGACGAGAATGGCTAGCTATATTTATTTGCCTGTATTAAATGTCTTTTTGGCAGTGATATACCCCGCCCGCTAAACAGATTGCTGAAATTGTGGCTGGCTGTCCCGGATTCGTTAGACCAGGCTTGTGAAGTTCCTGTCCCGCATACGCATTATCTGACATCTCTAAAATATATAGTAGTTATGAGGTAAACTTTTGCTATTTCACGTGGCTGACGGTGATGACTTTTCCTCAATTTCTCTTTGTGTCATTATCTTTTGATTATTTCATTTCCTTGGTCGCACAGGAGCCACAGAAATAAAAACAATTTATGTTTTCCTTTGTGCCCACAGCGGAGCTCTCAAGTTTCTGACGGCTGTTGTCTTGGCAAATTATGAAGAGCGTCGAAGGTGGCCCTGTAAGCCAGGTTAAGGCCAGTCAGACTACTTGGCCAGCTTTTGGGCAACCTTTTCGTTTAGCCAGCAATCAACTTTGGCAACTCTTTCAATTTGTTTGGCACGCGTGAGTGTGGGCGTACGTGTCCCTGCTCCCCCGTATTTTTCGGGCCTTGAGTGACTTCTTGTTTAGTTGGCACTTTTCAAAACAGATCCAGTCAACTTTTTTCCTGCCCAAATTGCTTACAAAGTGTTTTTTTACCGGTCCCGAGTTTTTATTTTTGGGTCGCAAGAAATAAACGGCTAAGCAGTAAATCTTTGTCGGTTTAGGTTATTGAATATTTCATGCTCGAGTTGATTTATTATTTATTTCTTTTTAATGCCCGCCGAAGGTCAAGGAAACAGTTCGCTTTCGATGAACCCGTTTTATGGTCATTATATGGGACAAAAGTGTAGTCAAAAGCCCGAGGAACCGATCGCATCCCTATTGTCCGAGCAGCGGAAATGCCTGCTCCGATTTTGCCCCGCCCTTTCACATTGCTTGCCTCGGGCGGGGGCAACAAAAAGGCCCAGGATAGCAGGACACCAGGACACCAGAAAGCCAAAACCCAGACCGGACTCAGAGGGAGGGAATTAGGTGGAGACGGCATAATTAGAGCACGGCCAGCACTCGGCGTTGCAAGCCTAATGAGTTTGGTTCGGCTTTTAGCGCTGCGTTTGATGGCCATTGCACGGCGCCTCGCATTGTCATCGCGTAACTAAGCGAAGTCACCGAAAAAATCAGTGGGTCCCTTCATACTCAATAATGCACGCCTCAGCCCCAGTCCCCAAAATCCTGTCCCCGTCCTTTTGTTTGCCGTTGTGGCGAGCGGTCGAGCAAGAAAAGGGGGGCAGGGTGGTTCAATATGTCAGGACACAAATAATAAAGAAAACAAGAGAGAACGCTATAGTCGGGTGCCCAGACTATCAGATACCCGTTACTCAGGTAAAGGGAGTGCGAGGGAGATGGAGATAGAAAATTTGATCACGCATAACTTTTTAACGAATGGTCCGATTTGAAAAATTTCTTCTACATTTCGATAGGTATTGATAAACACAATAAAACTGCATTTTTACTTTTCCGAAATATTTAAATTTTTAAAATCGTATATAAGCGATTGTGGGCGTTAAAGGGGGCGTGGCACCCTTTTGAAACAAACTTGCGCTGCGTAGGAACTCCTAGAATCTGCATGCAAAATGCCAATCTTCTAGCTTTTATAGTTTCCGAGATCTCAGCGTTCATACGGACGGACAGACAGACGGACAGACAGACGGACAGACGGACATGGCTAGATCGACTCGGCTAGTGATCCTGAACAAGAATATATATACTTTATAGGGTCGGAAACGCTTCCTTCTACCTGTTACATACTTTTGCACGAATACAATATACCCTTTTACTCTACGAGTAACGGGTATAACTAGTCCTGAAGAAAATCATAAAGTATACTCCTCTATAAGACGTGGTTGGTAATGATGCTGAAGTCCGATTTTGGGGAAAGCGGAAAATGTCAGCAACTTAGATTTTCTTTAAAATACAAAAATAATATAGTTCTTTATTAAAAGTTGAGCAAACACAAAGTCAAGTGTCTACTTTGATTTTAAGTAAATCTATGTCGGGGCATTATTAACAGATTGTAAATCGGATAAGTTTCTTTAATCTAGTTTTTGAATATTTAATTTAATCAGTAAAATATAGATAAAAATGTATTAAAAGAAATCATGGAAATGTAATTAGTAAATAAACTTATATATGTACGATTTTCAAATCCAAATTGTATATCTCTAAATAATTTGTGCCATGAGCAAAAAAATGTTTTTATTTATTTAAAGTGCCATTTAAAAGAAAGGCCTAAAAGTAATAAATTTATTTAAGATTATTGTATATTATTATTTCGTCTAGCAGTTGTTGATTTCTTTCTGAAGCGCAGATGTATTGTTTCCCTAACTTTTTGTGGTGGGGAAAATGAACCACCCTAATGCAGTGGTGGCAGGAGGCCGGCAGGAAGGACCTGGGCTGGCAGAGCCAAAACCCGTGACTGGAGGCCACCATTCGAGGGCCGTTCCATGGGGCATTCTGCCTGTCCACAAAGTGCTTCCTGCAGCCGGGCTTGTCTGCAGGATATTGAAGTCAGGAGCGGCACAAGGCGGAGCTCAGAGAACCAACAAAAACAAGAAAGGAAAGCTTACTATCGGGCAGAGCCGAAGTTGATATACCCTTGCTGAATATTCTGTAAATTATATTCTCCAAAATTATTCATATGATGCATTCTAAATACACATAAAAAATCCCAACTTCCTAACTTTAAAAACACCAAAGTTATGGCATTTCCGATCGTTCAGTTATATGGCAGCTATAGGATATAGTCGGCCGATCCTAATGAAATTAGGTTGGTCGAATTGATTGGCCAAAAATAAAACCCATAGAAAATCCCAACTTCCTAACTTTACAAACACCAAAGTTATGGCATTTCCGATCAATTAGTTATATGGCGGCTATAGGATATAGTCGGCCGATCCCTGCGTGCAAAGGAACGAAGGGTGTGTGCAAAGTTTCAATTCGATATCTTTAAAACTGAGAGACTAGTTCGCTTAGAAACAGACAGACGGACATGCTTATATCAACTCAGGACGCGATCCTGATCAAGAATATATACACTTTATAGGGTCGGAGATGTCTCCTTCACTGCGTTGCACACTTTTGACCAAAATTATAATACCCTCTGCAAGGGTATAAAAAGAACTGGTACACAGGAAAGTCCACTCACGTCCTTGTTGAACTTTAACCCTTTGCTGCTGCAACAGTTATTATGTTTACATAGTTGGGCTGTTAAATATTAATAAATCTTTTCCAGTCAAAGCTGGGCTTTGCATCGAAAAATGCTTTTCAAATGGTGGCAAAAAGTTTTTCGCTACAATAGTTACTTGTTTTTGTGAGTGTCTGCCCGGTTGTGTTTGCATTTCTCTGGATGGATGGATAGATGGTTGTGAGGTGTGAGGTGTTGGTTGTGCGTCTGTTTGGGGTCCTTATGTAAATCGGTCGTTGTGCCTTTTAGCACTCGTCTTGCTCACTTGTTTTTTTGTGCTTCCAAGTGTTGAGTGTTTTGTTATTGAAGCATATTTTCCTCATTTGTTGTCGAGCTGCACTCACCCACCCGCTGTCTGCCCCAAATTGTTGTTAGTTAAACACCAACAGCCACCTAAGGTATATGTACAACTTTTCCTGCCGAACCCTTTCATAAAGGGCAGACCGAAAAATAAAGGACTTAATGTGTGTACTCGCTAAAAGCTTGTTACTGTTCACGGCAACCGTAGGCTGGTCCTGCCTGGGAACAATCGGTAGGCACTGTATTAAAAGTTTTACGGGCTTAAACTTTCCGCAACAAACTTGTGGCAGTCGCATAAAATGTTTCTACTACCTCTGAGCCTAAAAGTATGCAACACACACACACACACACACTCATGTAGCAACAAAGCCAACTTAACACACAATTGCGCTTTTGCATATTTGCGCGCTGTTACAAAACAAACAAAATCCCGCGAACCAAATCAACAGGAGCACAGCCGGAAGAAGGATTTGGGGAAGGACCTCCGCCGAACCGGGTCAAGAGCTGTTAACTTGAAAATTACACAATTTGTGCATTTCGCAACGAAATTAGCCAGTCCACTCACATTAAACTGTTCCCAAAAACTAAGTGGCGTTGAAAACATCAAACAAAAAGTGTTAAAAATAGACAATTTACAAAAAGGGTTTACACAAAGCGACACTTGACCGATCACCACCCATGTTTGCCGTTTTAGCCACAATATTTTGTGTACTCGAACTACAGAAACTGAACGCAAAAAGCAAAAACAAAATGGCAGGAGCAGCCAATGAAACCAGTTCATAATTGCTTACAGTAATTAAGGAAAGTGTGGAGGAAGTGACTGACACTGGGTAAATACCCTATGGGGTGACAAAAACTGAAGCGAAAGCTGGACCAGATTTGTTTGCCCCAGCGGTTTCTAACCGAGGGAAGATGGTAAAAGCGAGCTGAAAGGCATTCCTCGACGGAGGTATTACTCAAAGGGCCACAAAGCCAGTGACCGACGTACTGTTTGCACTGGCCGAATCTCCGAGGAGTTTCTTATATGAAGTCAATTGTTGGCTTACACTCAGCACAATTGGATTAAAGTTACGATAGAACTCGGTCCAGTAAATAACCCCAAATCAAATGGTCAGCTAATTGAACTTCATCGCTTGCCTTAGGAATTCAAAACTTGTTCCCACACAACATAAAAATGTGCCTGTTTTGACAAAAGCTAATGATTTTAAAATATTTGTTAGGTGCTTTTTTGGAAAAAAAAAAGTAAGATCGAATCAGGAAAATTTATAAAACAACAATTACCGAGTATAATGAATAAACAAGAACAACATTAGCAAACATTGTAAGTAAAAATCTATTTTAATTAGTTTGTCTCACTTTATTTCCTTATAAAGAAGATTCGATATTTTTCTATTAGATAATACCAAATAACTAGAAGTAGATAACTCCCTCTTAAATAATTGTTAATAACAAATTGAAATACAAAGTCTACGCCAAAGATCTTTTCTTTTCTATTTGAAAGAGAAAGATTTTAGCTTTTTAATTGTGATAACTGCTGTCCACCAAAGGTTACTTATAATTGTATGTTAAAACACCTTATCAACTTGAAATAAATAAATATAAAAAAAAATTTTGAATGCCCAAAAGTACAAATACTCGTAATTATTATTATATATAGATTATAAATTATTGTAAAAGAGCGAGAGATTCAGTAGTTAAATAGGCCAAAATAAGCAATGCCTACAAATCGTGGCTCTGTGGCACTAACATATTAAATGTTAGTTGTTTTTTCCTATATCCGAAGCCATTTAATTTGTACTGTATTGCCCCGAAACTATTTCGGTCGCTTTTCTTACTGCTTTTAAATGGAAAACTTGAGCAGGCCCGGGGGGAAGTGCGCCAGTGGGTCGGTGGCTGCCAGATAAAGATTAATTTGTATGTTCACCTCTCGGATGCCACTTGAAGACTCAGAAGACACAGAACAGAGCACAAAGGCGCAGTCACGGCCATCAGCTGCTCATCTCGGAGCTGGTTGCCACTGCTCTCTGGCTGGCCTAAGGTAACAGACACATCAGTGGGGCAGAAATAATGGGCGGGTTTTGGGTTTTGGGGAGGGACACAATGGAGCGGAAAGCATTTGTGAAATTCTTGTTTGGGGCCCCGACACGGTGCGAAATGAATGATGAATGCCTGCAAAAGAGCTGCTTGTTGCCCTCAGCTGTTAGACTCTATTAAATATTCTTTAAAAATTTGTGAAAAGTCGTGGTAAACTTTTGGCATGGAATATGATTAGTGCGCTTATTAAGTTTAACTAACTTAAATACATTTTGTATTCCTTCATTTTTGCAGTTGGTAATAGTTTTCTCCTTTAAAAACTACTTCTACGGAGTTCATAACATTATCTGGAGTTCAGGGATTCTATAGGTTGAGATTAATTCAAACTAAAATAAATAAATAATAAAACGTTAACATAAAATGTGTTAGACAAGGTCTTTATCAAAAACAATCAACTGGAATATTTTTAAATAACTGTAACGATGTTTTCAATACTCATTTGGCAATGTGTTTTTTAAAAACAATCAAAACTCATTTCCAATGCTCAATTAAAATAAAAACCAATGTCAGCCTGTGATGTCAATTAACATGTACTCTGAATAGTCTAAAATTGACCAAATTGACATAACCAGTTAAAACTTTATAGTTTAAGCGCTGAAAAAGACCACTAAATGCATATATTAGTATATTTTTCGAGATCTTATCTTATTTAGTATCAAACTCACATTCAACTAATTAAAATTAACATAGTTTTTGCGCCTACTAGTAGATTTCATTATAAAAAAAAATTCTAAATACTCTATAAAATCACTTTTCAGATGCAAAGGCAGCTTAAATGTGCCTACGAATGAATAATGCAATAATTTAATTTGATCCATGGAAGGAGGGACTCAACCTATGCAAACGCCAGTGCCCTCAATACATACATCTTATTGCACTTTCAGGATTAGGAGGCGATGTGGAATTTATTTTGCAATAATTTAACTAAAATCATTTTGACCCAAATTGTGGCCTGACACATCTTAGCGAAATTAAACCGCTTGCTTGAGGAAACTTTCATTTCGCAGGAGTGTGCACGTGTGTGGGAGCCAGTGTGAATGTCTACACTAATTAATGCGACACCTGCCTCATGTCACGTTCTAGTTAAGTTTTTTTTTTGCCAGTTTGCAGATTAAATGAATGCAAGCGTTTTCAATTTTAATCCGCAAAAGCCGCAAAACTTTGGCTAGCCGCCATCATTAGCCGTTGTCAGGCGCCAGGCGTCAGCCTGTCATTAAAAATGGCTTAAATGACGGGCCAGTAGGCGGTTGGAAAGCCCTTTTCCCAAGCCCCTTCAGCACTTGGTAGGTGGGAAAACATGGTATAGAATGGCGGACTATTGCCATTAGTTTTGTTGTTTTAGAGAAGAGCCAGCTCTGCGAAAAGTCACAGGTAAAGGGGACAAGCAGAAAAATTTCCTTTAACTTTTCCCGGAATCCGCTGTATTAAACTGCTGCAGAAATGGATCCTTGAACTTCGAGAATGAATTGCCATTAGCGGCAGGGCCGATCATTCCGATGAAGGGAGAATAAGGACTAGAAGGCATAAAGGAAAATGCAATGTTTCCATTAGCGAACAGAGAATCGAAGCCGTGGCAGTAAAATTTAAAAGCGCCATGTGCCTTTTGTTCTCCAACTTTCTCTCTTTTGCATCTCATTGAAAGGCTTTCTCCTAGTGCCACCATTACCTCCCCCCTCCCCCTCCATCCCTTTGTGCTTGGCTTAGTGGGGTTATGGCTGCGGGCCGATTCTATTTTGAAGGAGCACAGGCTCTAATGCAATACCATATACTATATACTATATAGCCAGGCTATGTGGGTCCGTGCTTGCGCTGCTGTAACGAGGTCACTGCTTTGGGACAAAAGTTGTCAACTTGAAAATTACACATTCTGGAAATCAGTAAAAATACGTACGAATGTGCAGATGCATGGGGGCGTGGTTAAAGCCAACATATCTTTGGCTTTGGCCCTGCACAGCACAGTTGGCTGTGGCACAACTGTTGCCTTTATTTCGGCTTATCAGCCTGTAAAATGCGCAATTCAAATGCAAATGTGCAGCGTAATTAAAAATGTGCATTCCATTCCTCAACTCCCGGGTCCGGAACTCAGCCAGCGATATGGCCGGGCGGAGCCAATTTAAATATGTGTATGCAAACACACATACTATATATATGTATATGGTAGATTTAATTAGCTGAGACCTTGGGCTCCGCAGTGCTGCTGGCCATAAAAATAATATTGCAGAAAATGAACTCGGGATGGGACTGTACGGTTAAGGCTGAAATGTGAAATGAATCCGCCACTCCCGAACCCTTTGTTGGTTTCCTTGCGTCGTCCTGGGTTTCCGCAAATCGCTTTAAGCCGAACTATTCAGTGCCTCTAACTGAGAGCGATTTCCACCTGAAAGGGCCCTTGTAAATATTCAATTTCACACGTGCCCTCGGCTTACCACCCACAATCCAACCCATCACCCACCCAGGGCTGGGCAACCAACAAACCATCTAGCAGCTGTCAGCCAGTTTGGCCGCAAAAATCGGCTCGACGCAGCCGGCAAATAAAGTCGCACATATTTTCAAATAAAGCTGCCGTTATCACAAATTGACAGCAAAGTATTGTGCGGCCGACTACTTTGTCCTCACAGCGTGGGCTGTGGGTTAGGGCTTGTTCCCGAAATGGCCAAATGGCCAAATGGCTTTATGCGGTCAGGCAACGGGGCGGATACGTAATGCCAGGGAAAGGGGATAGGAACGGGGCGAGACGCGACGCGACTTCCGCTTCCGGTTACACATACACAGCTGGAAAGTACCCTGCGGTTGGCTGTCACTCCGATGATTGCGCTACACACATACACACATACACTCACACACACAGACACACCCCCTTGAAAAACAAATAAGCCCTCTATGCGAACAGAGGCAGTGGGCCATCACGATGCGCTTTATTTAACAATATTAAACAGCCAATCTGCCGTTGGCAATTTCCGTATTCGTATTGCTTTTGTGTGGCCTGTCACACATCGGTTAAGGAATATTCAAACACATTTTGAATGCCGACCCGAGGGCACACACTCAAAATTCTAAAAAAGCACCAGCCCCATCGATTGTTTTTATTCAACTTCCAACTCCAATCGCAAATTACCGCACTTAGTGAAGACATCCTGCCATGGACGGAGGAGGTGACAACCAGCTGGCAGTGCGATCCCTTCGCAGTCGCCGTCGCTCACGTGCATTCTTTCCCTACTATGCCGGTGCAGCCAGGGAAGCCCACGAAGGTCCTGTTCCTGCTCAAGGAGATGAAGTGGCCCTGCAAGTGGCGATACATGCCCTGATCCTAGCCGAGCTTGCCGAGGACTCTGGCTTCGAGTCCGGGGATGAGAGTGGATAGACCAAGACGGAAGTGTTGTTTTGGTTCACTCTCTTGAACCAAGGTTCACTCATTTCGAACTAAACAGAGAACGTAAATTCTATCAACGGTAGAAGGCAAGTTCTGTGATAGCCATCGTATATAAATAAATGAATATATATTTTGCAAATTTAGATTATTTCCAACGAAGCCTATGATTAAACACGCCTAATATCTGACTCTGGAAAGCAAAACTGACTGGGCATTCCATCACTTTAACAAATTGGGTTACTTTTTGAAGCATAGAGATTAGTTTTGACTAATTGTGTTGCTTCACTTTTAAGCTCCAATAGTCTTAGTAAACTAAATATTGATTGTTAGGCAAACTTACCTTTTTCCAATAGGCTTAACTACCCCCGAATTATGGTATAGACAATTGCAATGTTTCGAAATGCCTTAGTTGGGCTTCGGTTTATTCATGTCGATTTGATTTCAATTTGATTTCAAACACAAATTCCATTTAAACACAGAGATGCTCGTGTATCTGTGTGTGAGCTTTGCAGATTAGTGAGAGTTGTAGTTACATTTATTTTACACATACATAAATACGCATATTTGTATACATTTTTAATACGCTCGTCCAAGAAGAATTTGTTCTATTTTTTCTTTGAATTTATTATATGCTCTTCTGTTTGCGTTTCTCTTGTGGAACATCAATAATAAATATTTATGTTTGTTTGCATGTGTGTACGCTCGGTATATATGTATGTGTGTACGTATATTTTGCATTTTGATTCCATAGTTTCATATGACATTATAGTTTTGTTCGACCTCGCTTATAAAAAACTCGCTCGAATTTATTTTGATTTGCCTTATAATCGAAATTGTTTTCTACTTTTCAAGTATGTTTTTGCTTAATTTAACCCCTTCCGAATAAATGTCTATCACGCCTAAACTTGCTTTGAAATAAATGCTGTCTTTGCCACCAGAAACCAAAACAAATACATTTTTTTTCGGAAATCGCTGTAAATTTGGAATTCACTGAATCTATACGAGAGTTTCTAAGTATATATTTAAATACAATTAGGGGTTATGTCTTAAAATTGTTATAACTACTCGATATGGTGTCTTTCTTTGCCAAGTTCAGCTTTGTTAAAACAACTTCCATACACACTACATCATTTTTCGTTTCGTAGATTACGTATAGTTAAATTTCTATAAGAAGCGCGAAACAATAACAGTTCATGCATGCAAATGAGAAATACTTTGTTTGTGTTTAATATCAAAATTAAAATATTACACACGTTTGTTCATTATTTGTCATTGTTCAGTTTTTTTCGTTATAGATTTAGTTGCCTATATTTGTATAAGTTTTTTCGATTTGCTTTTCTCCTTTTGTTAAATGTATTGAAAACTCTGCGCGCTTTTGTCTCAGTCGGGAAATAATCTTTAAACGTATCCAACTGAACTCAATACACACACATTGGTATAGATAGATAGAGGTATAGATATAGATATATGTATGTAAATGTTGATATATATATATATATATGTTTTGGTTGTGGTACATCTATAAATTCATTACGATTTCTACTGCTGTATACATTTAATGGTTTCTTGTTGGGCTTCGATCAACTACATTGTGGAGAGAGATGACTTCAGATTCATATAAAATGCATAAACATTCAGCTTACATCTAGACTGTGCCTCTTCTGCGATATCCGTCCTTCTTCTCTTTTTTCTGGTCGGTTTAGATCAATTTATATATATATAGTTTTACACGAATATAATATAGATTTGCTGATAGGTATTGTTTTTAGAGAGTGCTCGGGGCACTCGTGATAGGGAGGGCTTTACACTGAAATCCATACAATTTATATTGAGTTTGTTGAGACCTTGGCATGGAATATGAGAGTGAGTTGCATTCGATTCGATATTCCAATGGCTGGCTGCAGTTGTGGCTTTGGTTTCAAAATTTAAATCGAGATTTGATCTATTCAAAAACTCCCACACCTCCTGCCCTCCAAATGCGCCGCAGGGGCGTGGCACCTGGCACCTGTCACCCGGCACCACCACCCCCCTCCGCCCACTTACAGCACAAACCCGTAACCTCAGTAACCAGTCGCATCGAACAGATCCGGCAGAACCAGCGGCGGGCAATTGTGCGGACTGCAGGTGACGCTCGGCATCTCGTCGGGTGTCACGGCATCCGTGCAGATGCACTGCAGACAGTTGCCCGTATCCTGTGGCAGAACGTCGCCAATTTTATACAGTTTGCCTGCAACAACAACGAGGGCACCAAGTTCGATTTGCAGTTTAAATGGGATTAGGAAGTGAGCAATTGTGACGAGCAGTAATAAAATACAGGGGACGAGCGTGCATTGCTTTCGTTACACAGAGAAACAAATTTGTCTGTTTTGGTGTCATTTGTTAACCTCTATGATAGAGGATGTATCATAAGACATTTGATTAAATACAAACACTGAAAAACTGAGCTCTGAAATTCTAAGTTTTAGGAGCAAAAGACAGGCTAAAACCTTTAAAACTATCTAAAGGTAAATTAGTATAAAGCATTTTACTTCTTTAAATATTTTGACTCTGTTCTTGGGTCTAAAACTTTTGCTAGTTTTCAGTGAGTATAATACAGTGTTTATTTATTATATCTCAATAAACAAAAAGCTATTCACTATTAAGGGTCTCAGTTGGATTTGTATGAGTTCATCTTGATTTAATATTTGCTCAAAAATGTGTATTGCTCTTATTAAAATAAAAGTAGTTAAAATTATTTAAACAATTATTTTGAAATGACACATCCAAAGCAATTTAAACTAATAGCGGTTTGACCACGAATACCCGAGGCCATTTATTTCTCTGTGTAGCAACATTCTCTTTGGACCTTCGCTGGCTTGCTTGCTTACCCAAAACATTGCACATACGCCCTGGTGCCAGCGGCGTTGTAGTTATAATCGTTGTCAGCGTGTATGGCGGAACAACAGGACTCTGCTGAGGTTGATCCTGATTGCTGCTGCTGATGCTCCTGATGCTGCTGGCTGCCTGTGGGTCCATTGTTGTCCCTGCTGTTCCATCGTTGCCATTGCTGTCGCTGTCGCTGTTGCTGTTGCTGTTGCTGTTGCTGTTGCTGTTGCTGTTGCTGTTGCCATTGTCGTTAACGCCTGACGTTCTGTTGCCATTTGCAATTAAATCCGTTTGGCGACGGGGATGCACATCAACTGCAGTTAGTGTAATGTCAATATTGACAACGCTCCCATTGAATTCACTGCTGTAATCGTTGTACGAGCTGCGAAAGAAGACGGCATCGTTGGCATTGTCTTTCCCGTTGCTGATGCTGCTGATGCCGCTGCTGCTCCTGTCACTCTTGTTGGCCGTCGTGCCAACATCATCGATTATTGTCGATGCCGGCGTTTCCTGCTCCAAGTTATCGTCGAGCGCGTTTGTGTTGTCAGCATTCAGCTCGGTGGATGTCAGCCATCGATGAAAGGCGTCGTCAGGCTGCGCGTCGTCAGGTCCACTGCGATCATGTTGCATCTGTCCGGGGTGAAGCGAAAATAAAACACAGACTGTTAATTCGACTTGACTGCATAGTAAATAATAAACCAGCTCGAGCATGAAAAACCCCATTACGGGAAGCATTTCAGGCTCACTGGACACACCGAAAGCGTAAAGTTCAAGCGCCTCGCCAAGGCAGCCAATGAAGTGGCAGTGGCCCAAAGCCTAATTGGGTAAGCTTCGTCCAGGCTCTTGAGGTCGCATGCTAAAAGCATATAAAATAGGGGGCTAGGAAGACCAGTTTCGGAGAACGAATCTCAAAATACCCTGACAGAGAGCTACAGACAAATTACTGACTGAACGGACTAACCGAAAGTGGGACATAAGCCTCAGGGTTATCTTTGACAGCTAGATATTCATCTAATCACTTCAATCCCCGTACCCAAATACATTACAATAACCGTCATAAGCATTCCAAAAAATATTTTTTATAAAATGAAAGGACCAGAGAAAAAACTCTCTTTAAGACTTAAAAATAGTTTTTAGAGTTATCTTGCATCCTTAATTATGGTTTTGTATTAATACTTCATTTTCATAACCATTTATCTATTTTAACCTATTTTTTATAATTTCTTTTTAATCCCCGAAAATAGTGATCTTGTTTTCCTAATTTAATAATATTAAATCTCCAAAGCTAACTTTCCGTTCTACAACTAATTTTTTAAAAGTATCTTTCACAGTGTTTTTTTAAACTCCATAGCTAGTTGGTGCTAGTTTTCCTTATGGTTACTTTCGGTGTTTTTTTGCAGTACTTGGCAAACTTGCAGCCAGGGTAAAAAGTCCGAGGCAAGGACCCTTCTCAAGCTCCCCAACTCACATTTGTGGCTCCAACTGTGGCCCCAGACTGCGTGCTTGTCACCATTTCATTTGTTCCTGTTGCTGTCCTCGTTGTCGTTGTCGGAATTGTTGTCGTTGTCCTCGTCGTCGTCGCAGACGTAGATGTGGATGCCACAGTGGCAACTGCCCGGGTTGTCATCAACGCCTTGGCCGTGCTGCTAATGCTGCTGCTGCTGCCGGGTGGCCATTGTGAGGCTGCTGCCTTGGGCTGCTTTGTTGGAGGCTCTGGCAAAATATCGCTGTCGGTTTCCGCCTCATCAAAGTTTTTATCAACGGCCAACTCGGCACCGAGTTCAACGGCTGCATCTGCTGCGGATTCGGATTCAGATTCAGACGCCTTCTGTCGCGCCAACGCCTCTTGTTGCTGCTGCAACAAGCGCTGTTTTTCGTGCAGCAAGTGTTGCTGGTGGTGCTGGTGCTGATGGTGCTCATGCTCCTCGGTCTTGTAGTCGTAGTACAGCAAAGCTGGCAAGTTTTCGGGGAAATTTAAGATTTTGCTGGACGAATGCGGTGGCTGGTGTGGATGGTGGCCATGTTGAGGGGGCGGGGTCGAAGCTGGCTGCTGATAATGCGTTGCCTTTGCTGCCTGATTAACAGCCAAAGCTGGCACACTCTGCTGCTGTTGCTGCTGCTGCTGTTGCTGCTGCTGCTGTTGTTGCTGCGGCAACTTGTGCTGCTGCTGCTGCTGCTTCTGTTGCTGGTCGTGTTTGTGTTGCTTGATTATATTGTAGTTGCCACCAACGTCGCTCTTGTGTTTTTGCTGGAGCTGTAGCTGCTGCTTTATGGCGGACTTTTTATAATCCGGCTGCTTCTGCCTCTGGCTGTGGTAAACTTCGTAGTCATTAAAATTCTTTTGATTCTTGTGATGCTTATGCCGCTTGCCAACTTTCCTAGCCGCTTTATGCACTTTTGTTGACTTTCCCGTTGTGCTCTCGTGGCGATATGGATCTGAATAGTCACCATCGCTATTGCTGCCTCCGTCTCCGTCGCCTTGGCCAACACCAAGTCCGAGTCCAACGTTGTGGCTGCTCCCCAACACCGCCTTCTTCTTGTTTACATTGGCCTTATCTGCGGGGAAAAGGCAAAAGTTTCTCGTTATATTATGCATGCCGGCAAAAGCCGACGGAGAACTTACCGCACTTCTCCCACCAGCAGAAGATCTCGCCATCCATGCAGAGGCACACCTCGCAGGCATCCTGGCGGGGCACCTGTTACCGGGCAGAAAGGAAAAAGGATATAGCACACAATATAAATGCTTCTCCTCCGAGTTCCGGACTCGGTCAGCAGACGGTTAGCAGGTGCTTTTGCGGCTTATGTGCATACACATGCGAATACCTACATTTACCCACAACCAAATAATCAATCACATTGCCAGCTGTTTTGATGGCTTTGTGACATAATGAATGGATGAGCAGAGGCTACGTCTTGGCCCAAGGAACAGGAAGTCTGTTCTGCATCCTGGCGTTCATATTATAGCATGTGCCGTAACGAGCTACAAATTTCAATTATGCAATAATGCAAGCCCTTTGTCCAATTACTACGAATGTTCATCAGCAGATGAACAGAAGATGGTTCCTCTAATGACTATTTCAACATGTATTTCGCAGTATCCTTATTCCTAGTAAAATTGACCGTCTAACGAAATACTCCGATACACACAGCCCCATATCAAAAAGTTTAATACGTTTAATAATTGTTCATTTTATTTGACAAGGTTCAGCTAAAAATTTGAATTTTTCGGTAGGTACTTTATGTAAGAACTTGTAAAAAAAAATTTCATTACAAAACTTTTCACAAAATTTGTTTAACGCTATTAGGGTGAAAAACGTTAGCTCCTCTCTGTATACAACATATTTAATACTAATATTTATACATTTAAAGTAAGTTGGAAAAAGGCCAATCAAATTTTGGTTGTTTTAAAGAAAATTGGTTGAATTTACCAAAAAAAAAAAAATTGTAATGTGGCACAGTGTGCTTGACTGAATGGAAACCTGATTTTGAATATGGCCCCCGGCGTCTTCTTACCTTCTGTCCGTGCGTGTACTTGTGGCCGTTGGTGGAGCAGGCGGCCGCTCTGCTGTGCGGCTCCAGGTCCTCCTGGGCCGAGGACGCGGCATCCGAGTCAGATCCCGCTCCAATCCCTTGAGCTCCAGCTGAGTCGGAATCCAGGGCGTTATCCTGTGCCCCGCTCTCCCTCTGCCGCTGCAACTCCGCGTCGCTGAGCATCTGCTGCGAGAGCAGACGGGCGTCGTACTTGGCCTGGGATTGCGCCGTGTCCAGGTCGTAGTTGAAGTCCTCGTGCTCATCTACATACTCAAAGGGCAAAGCTGCGAGAGGGAAAGAACAAATCCAAAATAATCCCATGCTGATTTGACTTTTCACATACGAGCAAAGTCGGAAAAATCCGATTGTGTATTCACTGAAGGGTGGACCCGTACTACGTGTTTCCTAACACCTACATCATACCAACGAGCAAAAGTACCCCTTTGGTTTATTTACATGTTTTAACTTTTAGAATTAAACAAGTCAATAGTCGGAATCTATAGCTATTTTGAAATGATCCCATTTATATATTTATAAATGTGAAAGTTGAAAAATCAGCATTCAACAACTATGAACAAATAAATAAGTACCTAACATTTGTGACTTTATTAAATTAATGTTACTTTTTTTGAGTTCATTATCGTTTTTTCAAAATATAATACAAAAATAATACCTTTTAAATAAGTTAAGGTACTATTTTTGTAAAGATAATATTAATAGTTAAAAAAACATTCAAAAATTAAAGCAACGGGGCAAAACCAGAAACATGATAGGAAGATGTAAACAATAAATTAAAATTTGAAAAGAAAATCTATTTGCAATATCATAATATAATATTTGATTGCCCTTGGTATGAGAAAATAAGAAAGTAAGATGAACACAATGTTTTACAAAAAGTATAATATTGTTAGGTTATTACCCAGAACAACAAAATATAGCCAATTTTCCTGCAGACCTAATAGAACTTTATTAATACCTTTTCCCCTACAGGTCTGATGTTTTCGCTATTTAATACTAAAGACAATCATTTATCTCTTAACGAATTTGACTTATTTTTTGGAAACTTTTAAATATGACATTAATATAAAATTATATTATTAGATAAAGGAAGAATACCCAATATGTAAAGGAATCGTAAAATGTTTATTTGTGGGCGCTTCTAAGGTTTTCTGGATACAAATTTAAAGCCAGGATGAAATTATAAAAATAATTAAAGCTAACTTTAGCAAGAGAAAGTTCTTATACTTGGAGTATAAAACGATTATCGTTTAGGGATTCAATTGAATCTCAATAACAGGCAATATTGTTTTCAAAATTTTTAACTTTAGAAAATTTACAAAAATCCGTAGTAAGCAAGTTAAATATAATATACCTTTGTTGGACACGAAAAAATAAAAAAATCACAGGAACATATCTGTAGTCAGCCTACACTTCACCCTTTTATGTAGAAGTAACTATATCATAGTTCGAATGGGCACTCCATTGGTTGGGGAATTGCAAGTACATTATTGGCCATTACTGGATTTGTTTGTGTGTATGAAGGGGGAGTGGTTGTATTGTTAGTCGGTACAGTACTTCGCACTCATCTTTATTGGTTGCTGGCCAATACAATTTCACAGGGCGCAATCTGCTAAGTGCATATTTATTTAGAAGTTGGTCAATCTGATAGTTGATGGGCTAAACTAAAGCGTTTATATGTAAACTGTTAACTTCGGAATTCACTGCTAGGAATTTTGGTAGAAACCTTGCAAATTTAGTTTCCACACTGTACCTGCTGGTAATAAATCATTTTTGAGCACCTAAACATATATGTTTAATAGCAGTAGTTAGCTGCTTATCTTATTATCGATATCATATGGCTCTCATATTAATGATTTACTATTCCACTTTTGGTATGGATGCAAGGGTTTTTGTATTTTTTGTATTTCTTCCTATTAATTTTCAAAAAATTTGTATTGCCTTAAACTCTGCATATAAAACAGCTGGCCAATATTAAATTGAACTGGGCAGGTCATATTGGTATTTACATATTTTATATCTTTTATCAGGAATGATATAAAATCGATATGATTTTTATATTTATTCGAGTATGTTGGCATACTATAGGAGCTCAGCGCCTTTGCACTTTTGTACATTTCTTTTTTCAAATCCACTCGGTATACACATATACACTAGGGTAAGGTTTTGGCGCACATGGCACATTATACAACTTTACACTTTTTCCTTTTCGTCAATCTTCGTCTCTGATAAGACTTAAAAAATAAACAACCTTTTCATGCAGTTTTATTCTATTTCTCATTCAAATGTAATTTGATGTTTTCTCGGACTCTATACTGAAAATCGATATATTTGCGATACCTTGTGCTTTTTACTTTACTTCGTTTTTTCACGGGTTGGTAAAATCTGCACATGGATTGGAAAGTTTTAAAATATCTTAAATATTTACAACAATAGTGAAAAATTTAATTGGAGGAAGTTGGATGAAACATGTTTCTTATTTTCAGGGCAAATCGTGAAGAGAGATTTGAGCATCTTCATCATCATTCATGCATCAACTTTAATCCCTCGGCCATAAGTTTATATTTGTTCTGATTCTTGTCCAAAAAATGATTGACTTTTTTTCTTATCATAGATTTTACTAAAGTACATTTGCAAAAACATCCCCACACCCACGTTTTATCAAAAACATCCATCTATGTGTATCTCTAAGGAGAAGCGAAAGCCATTCTTCAAAATTTAAACTATTTTGGGGCCTATGTTTTTTTCAGTTAAATGATTATTAATGTTATCTGCAGATGGAAGTTAAAGAATGGTGCAAGGAGAAGGCTTACATTCTTTACCTCCGTAATAAATAATTTTCATAATTTGTATATGACAAGGTCCACCCTACTGTAGGTATAAAGAATCTGATCGGCAAGCTGTTGCCACCTTTCGTATGAAATTTCAGCAAAATTTCCAGTGGCCATAAATGGTTGCGTTGCTGGCATTTTATTATGCATATTTGATAAATTATCATAAAAATAAGAAATGAAATAAATCACAGGCCACATAAAAGCAAGCAGACTCGCATTGTGTGTGCATATGGATGCTGTTTTATGGCAAACAGTTGTCATTAAATCAAAAGGCTGCACTCATTATGACATAAAAGAGGCGAGTGGCAAAAGGCGACTGGGAAATGGAAAATGTGAAATGTGAAAGCGTAAAACGCTCATAAAAATTCAGAGTGAAACGCTTGCAGTAATTTATGTAATACACATTTAATAAGGCTGTAAAATGAATTCTCCCTTTTTATTCCGTCTGCCGCACCATAATTTAAGCAAAGCAATCAGCGGCATGGAGTTGCTTAAGCCGAAGATGGAGCGACTCAAAGCCCAGACTCACCCTTGGTCCTGCAGAGTAATCCCAGGATGGTGGCCAGCAGAAGGCAGGACCTCAAGGAATTGCCGTTCGTCATGCTGTCGCTCCTAATAATCCCAAGAAGAATCTCACTTTCGGCGGATTTCACGGATGGCATTGCACTTTACTTGCTGCACATTACTTGCACATTTTTTTGTGTTTACTTCTGGCACTTGCTTTTGGCCCAAACACACACAAACACAAGCACACGCACACACACCAGCAGAATGGCAAGGATCCGGCAGGACAACCTTCACCACTGTTTGTTCGCCGTTTCAGTTTGCACCGATGTTTGTTTACGCTCCTTCTCAGGCTGTGTTTACGTTGGCACTTTAAACCCAAGTCGCAGTTGCTGTTTTTATCTCAGTCGAGTTGTTTGTTATTTTTAGAATGCACACTTGTACTCTTTCATCTCGCCACTCGAGAGTGAAATGCTGCATTTACAATGCTGATGTTGCGCCTGCTAAATGTGGGCCCTCTTAAGTGGGCAACGATTTTCGCAGCCATGCCAATTTATGGAGGCTGAATGTAAATGGAAACTCAGCTACTGCCATTAGGCCTCGCTTATATTGAATTTATTTCGCCGAGCTCCTAATGGCCCAACTGTGATTCACTTTCCCCGTCCCCCCGCAACTCCTTTCTGGCGAGGCTACGTGTCTGGTTGGGTTGGGATGGTTGGGTTGCTTGGGTTGCTTGGTTGGCAAAACCCAACAAGTGTTTCCCCCAGAACGTGCCTTATGTAATCAGCGAAAGGAAGCTGCGGCAGCTGCGATTGCCACGTTCTGTGGCGGCCAATTTCAAATGAAATTGAATCCCATTAACTAATCATAAAGGCTCGCAGGAGGAATGGTGTGGGGATCCCGATGGGTGCCCATTCCCTGGTCCGAGTGTTTACTCAATGGCCAGGGCAAATGCACCGTCAATCTGTTTAATTTATGGCACACGAGGAGGCAAGGAAGCTAGGCTTAGCTAACCAAACAACAACACTCGAGCAGGTGAAGGGGCGCCACCGGGAAATCATGGTGGGAGCTGGAAAAACAGTCGCTGGGAAAACAAAAAGCAAAACAAAACGGAAGCATCCGCAGGAGGCTGGAGCGGAAATTCATTGCCAGTCCCGGCCACGTTTGAAGTGTGAGAAATTAGCGCCATGCCAGCGGCAATCCCGCACACACACAGTCGCACCCACACACGTGACTGTCACACACACATTGATAGATGGAACAACAAAGTGGGCTGACGGCCATAACTTCTAATAAAGGCCGTCCGAATGGCCGGGGAAATATTTAATTTACTTTTAATTTGCGACAATTTCCGTTCAACTTGATTGAATTCCAATTGCACTTGCTGCTCGTTTAAAATGGAATGCCATGAATTATTTGCAGGCGCTTTAATGGCTTTTAGTTTTGTCGCCGCTGCTCACTTTCCATTTGTTTGCGCTTAATTAATAGAAGCGGAGAGAGCGTGAGATCGAGGGTCTCTAATTACATTTTATGTTAATTGAATGCACTTGGCGCACGAAAGTCTTTAAATCCAGGCGTCGACTTCTGTCCGTCACACACGGCGGCTACGCGATAACTGAATCGGGGTCCTTCGCCACGACACTCTGCGACCAACACTGCGACGCCACTGTTGCTGCGGATGCTGAGTCCTTTGTATTTATTGCAACAACTCAATCTTCGCTCTGTCTCTCCCTCTTTCTCTCTCGAGAGAAAGCTCTCTTCGCTTTTATGAATGAGCTGTGCGCAATAAACACAGCTCGTCGAGCACAAAGAGAGAGCCCTGTTATTGGGCTGTTAACCGCCGGATTCATGCAAATTGCATTAAAGTGAATCAGTTATGTGCCGTTATGCAGGCCTTTTTGGTGGAAATCGCATTTACCTCGCCGCCACTTTGGCGGCATCGCCTCCAGGCCGGCAGTGTTGGCCTGCATTTACCACCTGAAATTGCATTGCCTCCGCCCACGGGCAAAATGCAAAACAATATCAGGTGCCAGAGCTGGAGAGTCTCGCCTCCGTTTTCCAATTTAATTGCACGGGAATGAAAACATATAACTTTTCAGATGGAAGTATATTTAATTTTTCCCTATTGTTTTATATTCTGTGACGATATGATTTGTACTTTAGGGAGCTCCCTATTTGTATAAAAATGTAAAGGTCTACTCGCACCAACTTATAATGTGCTCTTTGATGCATTCAAGGCATACATGAAAAAATTTGTGTGAAAAAAGGTTGCTTTAAAGTTTATCACTCATACGTCCTGTTGTCTTTGATCAAATATATTATTCCAGCTGACATTAGTTTCGAATGGGAAATTTGCATGAAAACTTTGATATAACTGGGCAATACCTAAAATTTGAAATACATTTTTTGTTTTGTAATACAATTCTTCCACATACAAATTTTCCATTTTTCAAATTCAAAGCGAGAAGGACCAAATTTTTTCTACGTGTCAACCTTGATCATACAGCCGAACAGACACACGAATTTGGCTGATAAAGAACAAGTTTCTTTTATAGTTGTAAAAGCTTTAGAAGTCAGCGTTATACTATATTTTTGTGATATCTTTTTCCGAGAGGGGAATCCTTGCAAAGGATGTGGGGCATGGCACCGCCACCACATGTCAAAGTTCAGTGCTAAGCACCGGGAACAAAGTGTAAATATGTAAATGACAAAAGCCCGGCGCACAGACGCTCGCTCACTCAAGGACGCAGGACCTGTCAGGACTCTGAGGCCGTTGAGTGACATGCGATGTTTGCTGCTGCTGCTATTGCTGCTACTGTGAAGCTTGTTAGACATTACAATGCGTGTTTGTGCCAGGATAACTGTCAACAGTTGCCGTTGAATTCGTTGCTTTTCTTTGCTGCCTTTCCTTCTTATTTTACAAGTTTGCTAATTTCTTTTGTACATTTTCGAGACGCTCAACAACGTCATGCATTAACATAATATAACAATACCCTAACTGGAGGTTAGCCCCCCTATCATTGTGTTTCCTTGGATCACGTGCAACAGTTGGCGTTGGAATAAGGCAAATAAATCATCGGAGAGAAGTTATTTCAGATGTGAACGAAACGCAATCAATTCATTTCCATCCATATGAAAAATGCCAATTGACCCACTCTGAAAACTGAATATGTATGTTCATGCAAATGCTTTTCCCCTATGAGTGCAATTTGTGCAGAATATATTTATATCTTTATGGCTAAACAATAAGCCTAGTTGACAGATGATGCCGATCTGATATGAATATAATGTTTACCAAAGCAATTATCTTGTTTCTCCACAAATGTACAAATAAAATACAATCATAATAAGCAGCAGGCGAGTATGAAAATATTTATGTATGCATTCCTATTTATAATATGTATAAGCATTTAATTAAAATTTATGGCATACGATTAACTCTTTACCTCTGTTTCAGTAAATGTGCTGTCGTAATTTTTTTGTAGCCACACATGTGAAAAAAAGAATAAACTTGAATTTAAAAAAATAATTTGTTCAAAATAATTTATAAACAAATACTAATTTATTAAAAATAGAATGTGATATAAATATAATATTGTATAAATAATAGAAATACAAAATAAAAATTTGTTATAGATTTAATAAAATTAGCAAATACAAAAGACTTTATTATTTTAGAATTGGTATTTTCTTGAATAAAGAACCAAAAATTAATCTTTTCTCGAATTTAGATCGTGTTTTCCCTCAGTGCATGCAAATTGTAATACTTTACTTTAACAAAAAATGAATAAATCTGCTTTAAAGTAATCTTTTATAGTATAACAACTTTTAAGAAATGTTTATTTAGGCAAGGCTTCATTTTTAGGCTAAGCTTACCGAAATAAATCTTTAGTAATTGTGAGGAAAGTTTAATAAAACTGTCATTTGCTCTTTCTCTGGATTTTACTGAGAGGATTCTTCGCTTTGACTGTTTCAGGTTTTTGAAAATATTCTTAGCCAAATCCTTTCTTGAGCCCGAACAAAGCCTATTACGAAACTTTTGCCATAAATATTAAAACATATTATTTTAAAATTTCAGATGGGCAACCCTGAATGGACCATAAAAATGAATCATTTAATTCGACATGTGTTTGGTAGGTGCTACCCGAAGGCAAGACGGCTTGAGTTTATGCAAATTAAATTACAATTATAAATTCTAAGGACCTTTCCTGCCGTCTGAGTTGGCCCTGACCAAGTGGCTATCTCGCCAGCGCCATCATCTTGGCCTAATCTCAGGACAGCCTCGGGCTGGCATTACACTTGCAAATGCCATATGCCAAATGTAAATATTTAAAATGCTAAAATACATTTGACACTCGAGTCTGCAGCTCTTTGACAGACGCTTCTCAGTGGCATTGTTGAATAATCTGCCTTTCTGTCCCGCATTATCCCCATGTTTTTGTTGGGGATTCACTCAAAACGAAGGCTAAAAGCACTTGTGCAATTCCGTTCATTGCCGCGATAATACCCTTTGCAGTGAGGTCTTTAATACTTGCTTAACTCTGAAAATATTTTAATACTCTGCCATTGCAGTCGTAATGAAATAACAGAAAGATTTCCGATAACACGAGCTTACCATTTGATTCATGTATTTCCTGTAAAACACATTTTATTTTGTGGGAATGCCAGATTTACTTGTGGGAAATATCCTCATGCGCCAGCCATTGGTTGACCACATTCGAGCACAAGCATAAGGAGTTTGTTGACCATTAAATTAAATTGAAACTGCAATTGAAATTAGCTTTATGCATATTTTTCATGCATTTAAATGGAAATGCCTTGAAGGTGAAGCAACATTTCGGAATTAAATTCATTTCAAACGCCGACTTGTCAGCGAGCATTGGGCACGATAAAAGCTCAGAAATTGAGTGCTAAAAATGTTTAAAAGTTTTTCCTTGTACCAAACAGAAGTTGGAAAAGTGAACCCATACGCCAAAGTGTGTGTATATAACATACATAGGTACTTAGTTCGCGAAACTAACAACAATATGGAAATCAGTTAACAGAAAAATAACGGAAGTAAGTTAAAACTACACAAACTATGTCTTTTTCACAACAAGAATTTTGGACTACCGAGTGTCTGTGCTTGGGTTCTCTATCTCGATTCTAGTACGTAAAACAGAACTGCCCAGTTTTTTCTCCAGACCAAACAGAACACGTTAAATTTAAAAGGAACTTATCCAGTTTTTTCCTTTATTACCATTTAAAGGTCTTTCTTAAAACAATTTATTTTTATATTGTGATATTTAAAATTTTCAAAAAAGTGTATAAGCAAAGTGAACTATTATAATCGGGCAAAATATCTAATGCCAAACAAAGTTTTACTTTATTATAGTAATAATAAGGTACACATTTGCTTGGTATTTAAAAACAAGCATCGTTAAAAATTAAAAAAAAACTTTTAATAAGAACCTTTATTTGCAAAGACCACAAAATAAAAGGCACTCAATCAGTGGACAACACAACTGGTGACAGATTTATTTAAATTTTTATTTAATTATCTCAAAGATAATTGAAATAACAGAAGAAATGCACAACAAATTTCAGTTTTATGCGATTCTTGTACGATACAAAATTGTTATGCTATCATTTTTTGTTGACCTCAAATTTGTTAAGCTAGTTAAAATTTAATAAATTGAAAATCGTACTTTCAATCTGTATATGTATGTTGAGTAGGTTTAAAAAGTTTGATTTATAACTTGGTACACTAGTATTAACATAGACATTTGAGAAAACTCCGAAGGCTTAATGAAATAAAAGGCGTAACTTCCAAAGTCTTTAACCCTGAAAGTACATATCTAATCGATTTCAATTTGTGAGAGTATGCTTTTAAAAAAAATGTACCTATTAATTAAATAAAAATGGAAAGTTTGAAATAAGAAAGCCCTTGTAATTACAAAAAATGGCCAAAGTCCACTAAATTTAGAAAAATGAATTATTAGTTTTTGTTACGATATAACGAATTTTGCCATTTTTCCGACTTTTCTTGCCCAATATGTCAGACCTTTAAAATAGGCAGCACTGGTCTGTGGCTTGGGGCAACTTCCTGTTTTCATGGCTGTTATCTACGCCTTTTGTCTCTTGACCGAAAAGTTTGTCCTGCCCCTGCCAGCGGCCTGATTAAAGCGAAACTTAAATGCAGAACACTTCAAAATTGTCTGATTACGAGCGCTGAAAAACGCAATGCAATTGCGAGCAATCTCGTCCTGCACCTGTAATTATGGCACGGCGAATGGAAAATGTGGGAGGCGCGGGGCCCATTGAAGTGTAACACAAAAGTATGAGGGATTGCTAAAAGCAATTTGAAAACAACAGAGTGAAAACGCTCCCAGTTCCCCGATCTCATCTCCAGGCCCTCAGAACCCAAGAATTGCAGAAGTTGGCGTTGCCATGGCAATTATGAAGCTGGAAGAGGTTGCCGCGCTTCGAAAGGATGACGCCACGACTCAGCTCAAGGCTACACTCAGAAATTGTCAACAGTAGACCATTTAAGCCATTTGTTAAAATTTAAGTTAAAAATCGTTCACTATACACATGCATGGATAGTTTGATTAGGCTTTATCCAAAAACCACCCTAGATTTATTATATTCAAAGGCATTTAAAAGGTATACCTTATATATAAGGAAAAATTCTATAATTAAACAGCCTGTACAAAATTACCAAAACAACTTTGTTGTGAATTACAATGCCTTTAAGAAATTAGACAAAAACTAAAAAGGTATTATACAAAATTCCGTTTCAGTTTACTGGAAATGGAGACAAATCAACTCATAAGCTTCTATGAAATTTTACTTATATTTTTAAAACGATTCTTAAACAATGTCGATTGCATTAAAAGCTTTCGAACATCCAGAACCACCTGTTCCAGATCAATTGAATGAAAACAATTAATCAAACGTTTATATGTACGTATTGGGCAAAAAACGAAGCTTCTGAAAACTCTTACTTTAAAAAACCCGCAAACGACCAATACTAAATTAACCGAATAAAATGATTTAAATAATTGATGGATCCACTCTTTTAAAAAACCTATTTTAAATAATGAAACGAACTTTCTGTGAGTGTAGGCTGGAGTAGGGGTGGTTTTGGTTGTTAGCAAAAAGTGCGAGGATTGGGGGGGGGGAAGGGTTGCTATCTCAGTGGCATACTTAGGCGGAGACTATGCATTATCCGAGAACTTTATTAAAGTGCACGGTGAGTGCGCCTCGGCACCTGCGGCTGCGACAACTTGGCAGCCAGCTATGCGGCTATATCCATGATCCTTTTAGCTGCTTCAACTTGCTTAAGCCCAACTCGACCGCGGGCTGAGCCCCCAACAATTTGCACGCAATAAAACATGTATGCACCGCAATTAAAATTTGAGGATCGGGGAAGGAGCAAAAAAGAGTTTGGCATGCCAAACTGTCAGGTCAGTGTGGACCTTTTCACATACAATATTAATGAAGGGCCCATAAGTAAACATTGCCTTTAGTAATTACCTTAGGCAAACAAAGGGCAAAGGGCTTAGGTTTTATTTCGGGGCTGTTGACTTTGAATTAACAGAAACAACGGGCATAAAAAGACAAATGTGTAGTGTAAACATAAAGTATTTACATTCGGTTAAGTAAGAGCCTTATGGCAAGGACTAAATGTTAAAACTGACTTCGGATGAGTTTAAAGGTGGGTAGGGAGTTCAGTGTGTTGATCAGGCATTACTTTTTTTTTCTGCCGGTAGGGTTTCTTTTTATTAGTCGCCATAAAGTGAGTCCTTTCTGCCCGTGCTGCTGACATGTATGTTCATGTCTAGCCGCACTTTTATGGCGCATAAATCTGTTCGAATGACGACAAATTCTATTGCCGAAAATAGACATCCTCCAAGACGTCCGCTCCCTTTTTCGATCCCTTACAGCCTGCTAATTTTGGCAACAAATCTGCTAAGCCAGCTTATGGTCACACACAAAGTCGCTGGCACACACGCACACTCGGCCGAGTTCTGCAGGATATACATACACGCATACGTATTCCAGGGATACCGACATTGGTTACTTTGCTTTTTATTGTGGCAGAAACTGAAATTGAAACGTAAATCTTTGCGGAATGGCCAAAGTCGGAATTGATTTTTTATGGCCCGCTGTTGCCTTTAGGAGCGATTTAATCATGGACACAAGAATGCCAGGGTTAGAGATTAATCCGTGCAACTGGTGGGATAATCGAATTGCGAGCAGTATTGTTCGTAAAAATAGCAATTGCTGGCATCCAGCAGTTTGTTTATGTTTTTGCTCACAGCGGGGACAATTTGTTTTAATTGCGAGCAAAACAACTGAACAATCACGTCTCATCGCCGGGAGGGAAATGCGCGATGGCGGTGGGTGGTCCCATAGTTAACCATGGTTGTTTACCAACTGCAGCTGATTGAGTTAAGCTCGGCGGAGAAAACAGTTCGGATGCGTGCTCAAGGCTTAAAAAAACGCGCGAAAAAACAGAGCAGAAATTTGCCCCACGTTGCACAAGCATCATACGCCAACTTCGATAAATTGCAGAGATGTAAATAAAACGCAATGGTAGGAAGCTCGATGCGGAATTGTGTCAACAGCAATCCCAATCCCAATCCCAGCCCCAATCCCAATGCAGACCGCCAGTCACAAGTGCAACGTGGCCAGCCAGCGAACTTTTATAATCTTAAATTTAAATATATTCCTTGCAGTGTGACGCCTGTTTGAGTTCCATCATAACGATGTGGCAGTGGCTCAGATCCTGATTAAAGACCAATGGACTCTTATATACATGCCCACATACGTACGTACTTGTTCGGCTTAAAGCACTGGATGCCTGGCAACGGCTGCTGCAAAGGATTTATTTCGTTTCGTTTACTCTTCCTGCCTGCTACCTTCAATATTACGCATATAACGTATACGCCGGGGTGGGCCGGGTGCGAAGTGTCAACCACTTGCAACTTTTGACGTCATATATTTTTGTTGGTTTTCAATTAAAAAGTTTGCCTTATCCCGCCTTTGTTGCAACGCCCAACTGGCCTCCTCGGCAGCAGTTCGTCTCTTTTTTGCAAGATTTCATTGTTCGGATGCCTCTGACAGCATTCTGACAGCCTGCATGCAACACATTTCAGCCAAATGGAAATCGCAGACAATTGCCATTGACGTGGGCAAACCATTTAGGTAAATAATTGCTTTGCCAGCTTAGTCGGGCATTTACAGCGATCAAACAATGGCCTGCAATTTCGCAGGTTCCGAACTGCATTAATATGCATGTAGGTTGCATGAAATCACATGAAATATAAGCTCTACTCGAACAAACACTTGATTGCATATCTCTGCGTACAGCACACAAAAGAAGTCGAAACTTGGACTGTTACGTCATATAGCATTCAGCATTGCGATACAAAGGAATAGGAACAAATTACAGTTGACGAAATACAAATTTAAAGGAAACGATACCTTATCATCTAATACAACTTACTATACACAGAATGGATTACTGCCCCCAAAAATGTATATACTCTTAGCTTAATATAGACTTTAGAGACTGTTATTTTTGGAGGGACTTCAATGGGATTTTTAAATGGGCATCTTTTAAAAACACAACATGAAGGAGAAATATATCAGAATTTCTATTAACATTTTTTGACTCATCATGCTAAATATAATATAAGCAAAATTATGTATTGCAAGTTAGAGTAAAAGTCTTTTTTTGGTGATGTACGGAGATATTTGAAAACAAGAGAGAACGCTATAGTCGGGTGCCCCGACTATCAGATACCCGTTACTCAGGTAAAGGGAGTGCGAGGGAGATGGAGATAGAAACTTTGATCACGCATAACTTTTTAACGAATGGTCCGATTTGAAAAATTTCTTCTACATTTCGATAGGTATTGATAAACACAATAAAACTGCATATTTACTTTTCCGAAATATTTAAATTTTTAAAATCGTATACAAGCGATTGTGGGCGTTAAAGGGGGCGTGGCACCTTTTTGAAACAAACTTGCGCTGCGTAGGAACTCCTAGAATCTGCATGCAAAATGCCAATCTTGTAGCTTTTATAGTTTCCGAGATCTCAGCGTTCATACGGACAGACAGACAGACAGACAGACAGACAGACGGACAGACAGACGGACAGACGGACAGACGGACATGGCTAGATCGACTCGGCTAGTGATCCTGAACAAGAATATATATACTTTATAGGGTCGGAAACGCTTCCTTCTACCTGTTACATACTTTTGCACGAATACAATATACCCTTTTACTCTACGAGTAACGGGTATAACTAGTGTTAATGTTGAAAATTAAATGAAAGGTTAACAAATCTTGCAATTTAGTCTGTCAAAGCTGTCAAAATAATTCTTCCTAAAACTAAATTGGAAACTGGTTTCAATTTATTAACGTACAAATTTTACCTACCTGCAAAGGTATTGCAAGTACTTAAAATATGCTTAGAGTTAAAAGTTCTCACAAATCCTGTTTGTTTTGGTTCCAAAAAAAA
The DNA here is from genome assembly GCA_018153305.1 of Drosophila kurseongensis. Classification (NCBI taxonomy): domain Eukaryota; kingdom Metazoa; phylum Arthropoda; class Insecta; order Diptera; family Drosophilidae; genus Drosophila; species Drosophila kurseongensis. Next base: position 11,828,469 of record JAECXX010000004.1, on the reverse strand, counting down.
ACTAGCATTTAACAGAGAAAAATTGTTCTTCGATTTGTAACATTTGAAATGTGGTTAGGCAAAACTAAACCCTTAAGTGTTTCAGCCAAAAGCAAAATGGTCTTTTTTCCATTTGAATTTGAGCATTTCTGAGAATCGTGTGTATGCACTTGCACTAAACGGTTCTAAAGGAAATTTCTTCAATACATAAATTCGCAATAAGGTTTTCTGCCAAGTTGATCGTAAATTTTGCTGACCAAACTTCGTTTCAGGCACGTTTTATTATCCTGGCGCACTTCCAAGCGTAATTGATTGATTGATGGATGGATGCATGGATGGGCCAGGCACTCGCACACATACCCCACTTCCCCGCTCCCCAAACACATTCAACTGGGCAAATGGCCGATATTAAAGCAACGACTTTCTGCCAAAGTTCTGGACAACTTAGCACATTTAATCTTTAATTAAGAGCAACAAAGACGAAACGTTATCTGACCCTGTTGCGGGGGAATCAACCGCCCCTGCCGGCTTAAATGATGCGTTAAGATGACTCCGGTGAAGGATCACGAAAGTGGCTTGCGGCTTTCGGGGTTTCTGTGGGCCCCTCAGCCGCAGAAGGACTTTAAGGCCAAATACTGGGCTGCCAAAGAGACAAAAGTGTCGGGGCACGACAGGGCAGGCCGAACGGCAAATGGCCGAGTAAACCTCCCTTCCGCATAATTCGCAAAGGCATTGCAAATGAATTAAATTACACAAAAGTGCGAAGTAATGGCCGGCAGGCCAAAGAGTTGCGTTGCCAACAGCTATGCAAATGGACACTCGGCCAGAGGGCCAGGACCCGACGCAGAAGGAGGTGGATGCCGAAGGACATGGTGCTAAGTCAGCGGAGGGATTTCTGCAAAGGCTAAATCCTATTAAAATTCAATTGTCTGTAAATAAAATGATGGCGTGACGGACTTGGAGGCCCAGCGTGGATTGTTTGTCACTTAATTAAGGTTAATGTCCACGTCCGACTGGCAGCAAGGCTTAACTTCGGATCTGTAAACAAGTCCCATGCGTAATTAAATTTCCAATGAGATCGGCAATGGCACAGCAGCTGCCGAACTTTGAGCCCCGGGCTTTTCCAGCGGATGTAGTTTCGGGAAACAGGACATCGAGCAAATGGCTTGTGCCGACTGTGTGACAAGTTTATTTCATTATGGTCACTAGGCAAAACACTTCCTCCAGGCACTTCCTTATCCTGCTGAGCGACCATGTCGCCGCAGAGTGGAGTCAAATTGAAAGCTATCAAAATGTGTGCATAACGGTTTGTTAAATAGTTATTGTCCTGGCATTTGCTGCTGTGGCTGCCACCCGCTCCAAATAAATTTAATTACGCCAACAAGTCACACAAGTGTCTCTAACTAAGCGTCGGCCGCACTCCCATACACATCGCAAACAGATTTGCATTGCAAACAAAACTTTTATCCAAGCCGCTCAATGTATGCGCATATCTAATGCGAACTGACTGCGGTCGTGACTTTGCTTCCCATTGCACGGGTAATCGGTTTGCGGAGGCTGGCAGTCCAGTGTCACATCATATCATATTTACAGTGAATTTGGGAACAACTTTGGCCCGAAGCATATGCCGGCCTCCGTCTCTCCGGGACGGCCATAAACATTGTTTTGGAGTGGCAAAGCAGATTAACTTGGCCATGGCATGTATTCCTGCACTTGCTGATAACCAATCATTTTGGTCAGATCCGGAGTACTACACAAAGGAAAATGTGTGCTCTAGTTTTGTAATATGGTAGCAGAAATTACCAACACCTCATTAAAAAAGAAACCTCACTTAACATTATGATTCAGCCAAAAATAATATTACCTTGGGACTGAGCACAGTTGTAAAATAATATTAAAAGAATATTCAATCGTATTTATACAATCCCTTTAGGCATAACAGAAGAAAAATCTAAAAAAAATTGTTTTGGCGTTAAAGCATATCACCCATACGTACTGTTGCCCGTGATATGTATATTTATCTTTACAAGCAGGAAAACAAAACATTTTATTTTATGCTTTTAGGAGTGGCATTTTAAAAGCAAACTCTTTGTTGAAATGAATTTGCCTGTTAAAAATAAACCCAAATAGAACAATCGGGACATTTTTATTTAAATCTGAAAAAACCAGCTCATGTAACTATGTTTTGTCAATAAAAATGTATGTAAATAGGAACTGGTACTTTTTATAATGACAAATACATTTTACTTATATGGGTATCATTTCGTGTTTTTAAATGACTACTTTTTTCCTCAATTTACCAACCTAACCATTTCTATTGTTATCTCAATTTACCTTAGAAAGTCAATCCCAACGTAAATATCAAATATAAATTCTTTGATTGTTTAAAATGCTTGCTTACACTCTAGCTATACGGTTATCTAAAGAATATCCTATTTTGTTGGGTGTAGGCGTCAGCAAAGCATCTTTTTGCACGCCATCGTAAATGCTTGAGGAGCCATTTCCTTATCAAACCAAGCCAAAAACTTTCTTCCAAGTTTTCTTGGGGCCTTGGTATAAAAGTGTGATATGTTGGCTTGAGTTTTATTGTCTCGGCAGGATTGCAACTCCCTTTATGGCGAGCACACTTCAGCTGGCTGATCCCGCCATTAATGCCTGCAAATTGTGCCCCGACACGAAAGCAAATTCAATACAAAATAGAAAAAAAGTTGCTGCCAACTTAAACACTCTGCTCGGCTCCATTGAGTTCAGGGAAGTTAGTTGGGTTGCCTTTATTTTTTACAGACCCTGCTGTAAACTTTTCTCATTAGTCACTATTTTTAGCTGCAGTTTAATTGTTACACACTCGCAGGACGAAAGTTTCCCTGCCAGAGTGCGAGTACTCAAAGTTGTTTTAATTTTTTATTCCTTCGCTGGGAATTCATCCGGCGGTGGTGGTGGTGGTGGCTAGCATTTGAGCAAGATTTGTGTAAACAAATTAAGCGTGCTGCATGCCGGGCCATTTCTTTCTTTTGTAACAATCGAGCAGGTGCGAAATGAATATGGTGAAGTTACGCCCAACAGAATTAAAAGTTTTCGGGCCCCGTTGGCAATTAAAGTTAATGCGTGTGTGATGGCAGGGGCATACCCAGTAATTACACAAAACGCGTGAGCAATGTCTGTAATTCAGGCTCAAACGAGGACGCACAAAGCATTGACATGCCGCAGTCCTGTTCCTGGTACAGGTCCTTGCCGTAGAGGCATTTTCCTAATGGCGAACCGAGAGCATGTCGGCTGCTCTATTTGGTGAAATTTCAGGTGGTACCTTTGACGGAATCCCACCAAGCAAGATGTTCCGACGCCCCGCCCCGCCGGCAGATAAATTCATCGGCCCTTTCTGGCTTCAGACAGAAAGCTCACTTTAATTAAGTGCATGCCTTAACCTGTACTTGAATATGAAATCCTTTGACTTGCCCGCGCCCGGAATTCCCTCTCACAACAAATTAAATGACAATTTACATGAACCCTAGACGAAATGACACATCCTTGCCGAGTCAACAGATCCAGAGGTATTTTCATATTAAATTACCCAAGCACAAGTCTGCAACAGAAATGCACTTAATAAATTCATCAGATGAAAACACAAGACCTGTCTCATCATTTATTCCAAATCGGCTTAGCCAAACAACATTGAGACTGTCAGCAAATTATAAGAAATTGCACTCAAGAGTAAAATGTAATATTGTGTAATTATGTATATCCGGATTTAAATGAATCCCTTTAACATATTCTGACCCACATTTATTAGAGAAAAGTTTCAACTGACACAAGTAAGTACAGGTTCTGATCTTTTACACCGTCTTTTTTAAGTCCTTTCAGTGCCGTAAAAAACAACTAATTACTGCAACTGGATAGTAAGGGTTAATTAATTTCCCTGACTTTGACAGTTTTTTCTCCTCCCTTCTCCCTTTTAACTACGAAAAGGTTTTTATTATTTCGAGCAACGCATTTATTGTTGAAAAAATGGGATGAAGTCTTAATGAACAAAAGACGTAAATACAAACTATACCAATTAAGTAAACTTACAAGCAAAAACAATAGAAAAAGTATATTTTTAATTATCAACTATTTTTGGGTTCACTCTTTAGACGTATATTGAACGTATGCGACGAGTACAGACATTTTGGATTGGTTTTATTTGATTGGGTGAGATATGTGTAGGTTCCATTCGATAGCTTGAGTTGAGATGTTCAGTGAGTTTCAGTTTTATTTGACACTATTTCAGAGGGGTTCCGTTTCTGTTTAATTCAAATCGCTGTGCAATTATAAAAGGTTTGCATGTTTCCATTGTAAAACAGTTTCGCTTAGAAATAACTTAAACTATAGATTTGAAGCAAACGTGCGGCTTAGACAAACTATGACTATTTAGTTCAAAACGCTTATAAATGGCAAACATGGTAAAATAATTAGTAGAGGAGACTTAAAGGAACTGATGATTGATTTCAGAGGGACAAACTAAATCTGAATAAATATTTTAGGACTTTTCTTGGACACTGGACTCGAGCCCCGACTTAATAAATTAGGTATATACAAAAGTAACCTTATTTGGATATAAACACTTCAAATCTACGATATGATACAAAACACTTAAAAGCTATAGCCTTACTTTTTACATAGTTCGCATAAGTTAAAGGCGGCTGGGCTCCGTTGATCCACATCTCGCAGTGATATATTGTTTAGTTTCCTTCTTAAGGCACAGACATTATGTACACCTGACAGTACTTAGGTCACTAGAGAGGGATTTGGGCAGATCTATGTGGCTGGCGGTTTGCCGTGCACACGAAACCGGTAAAGGCAAGTATAGGTAGGCTGGCCGTGATTCGTCTCGATACGCAGTTCGACGATGTCATACGGCCGTTTGATGTCCAGGCTCTGAACGGCGAAGTACTGTAGGGAAGCGCCATTGTCCTCGAACTGATATTCGCCGAACAGCACCGGTTCCTGGTCCTTCTCTTGCTCCAGCCCCTGAACAAATGCATAAATCGAATAAGAACTAGACCAATAACTTTGCTGATTATTGGCACATACCCAAACGGTGAAGTTTCGAGGAGCGGACTCTATCTTTCCTGTGGGGGACAGACTCTTGGGTATGTGTTCCAGGGTGAATCCTGTGACGTACACCAACGAGTTAAGCTTTAGCACTGCGGGAGTAAAAATAATCAGAACTGTCTTTTGATTAAGTAACGACACGAGACTTGCCTAGGAAACCAGGGAATCCCTGGAAGGCCCAGCACTCTCCTGGCTGGACATTGGGCGAGATGGCGACCCGCGGCGTGTTAGTGGGATACCAGAGTGGAATTCCAAAAACGGATATTTGAGCTGATTTTGTCTGGTAGCTCTCGGTGCAACGCGTGGAGAGAATTTGGCCGCCGGCCGACTCTAGGGCGAAGTCCACCAGGCCCGTTTTGTCTGCATCATAAATAGCCAGCACCGTCTTGACTATCTGGCGCACCTCTTCCTCTCGGATATGGCCCTTCAGCGCCTTGGTGCTCTCGTTATGCTTCGCCTCCACGACCAGCAGCATCTCCCGCTTGAGCCGCTCGCTGATATCGCTCATCAGCAGGATGCTGGAGCGCTCGATCTCGTCGCGGATGTTGTTGTTCGTGCGCTTATTCAGCTCCAGCAGCTGTTGTTCCAGATAGTCCTTGGCCACGAACATGCTGCGCACCCAGTTCTGCAGATCGACATCATCCAATTGGCCAGCGGCACCGCCAGCGGTGGATTGTTTGAAGCCCAGTATTTCGACCAGGGACAGTTTGATCTGCTTATTGAGGAGAGCGAACTGCGAATCGTTGAGCGAAGAAAGTTTGGATTCGATTTCGGCAAGCAGCCCGCTGAAGCGCCGATCCTGGGCCAGTTCGTGTTGCTGCATGCGCTCCAACAGATCCTCCTGGCTGAGCTTCAGACTGCTGATCGACTGGTGTAGATCGGCATTCTCCGCCTGCTTGTCGGAAAGGGCCAACTTGATGAAGGCGATCTCCCTGTTCAGGCTATCAATTGCGATATCTGCAGGAGGCGAACCGGAACTTTCCTTTGGCTCGAGTTGCCGGACCTGGAGATTAATGCGAGCATCCACGAAATCGGACAACTCTGGAGCCGACAGGATACGTCCCAGCAGCGCCGCAAAGTCAATATTCTCCAGTTGAATTGTGTAGTGCGATTCATGTAGGTGGACTTCTGATTTGATTAGTCTGGTGATCTCCTCTAAATTAGCTTGCGATAGCTTCGCTCCATCCTGCAAACTGCCCGACCTTTGCAGTTCTAGTTTTAATTTTATGGCCAGATTAGCCAGATCCTCCTCAGTTAGCTGTGTTTTCTGGGAAAGCTGCTGCAAGTTTTCCTTCATCAGCTGGACAATGAGTTGAACCTGCTGCGGCGCCAATTGCTTTGATTGCTGCTGGATTTTCAGCTCCACCAACTGCTGCACATAGCTGTTGACATGGTTCAAGATATTCTCGTATTCCTCCGGAGTCAAGGCTTTCTGTATGTTCCCCTCGATGTTGGCCATTTTGAGCCTGATGGCTTCGGCTTCCTGCTGGGGACTTTCGACGGTGGGCAACTCGATCCAATTCTTCAACGAGGCTCCAGCACTGAACAAACGGCTTTGCAGAGAGCTGAATACGGTCAGTGGCAGCGGCAACAGAGCTTCGGCTCGCTGAACGTACCCTATACGTTGATCCTCTTGCAACAGCGACCATCCTGACCGAAGAGAAAACGAAACATAGCACTATTAGTTGGCAATCCTTCTACATTTTCAGTTCCCCACAGCTTCGATTATCAAATAGTCTGAGGTGAGGGGGAACATCGTCTTTTGGGGGTAATTCCAACACAAATGCAGAAGGATAGAGTTCGGTTTTGGCCAACCAATATTGCTTGTTTACGTTTTACTTACCATTTAGCGAACTTCCAACCAATGGCAAATAAAACAAACTACTCTTCTTTGTACTTGATGTTTTGTATGAAATTGTTTGCGATTTATTTTTTGTATAGACTATTACAAAGCAAACGGAGAACAATTTACAATTAAACGTTGTTTGACAACAAGTAATATTTAGTTAGGGCATTCACCCAGTCGGATAAAGGCCCTAATTGTTGGACAAGAGTTTAGTTTACGTAAATGATTACAAAAAATCTGCAATTTGAACAGCGGCGAGCTCTATCCTTCTCCCATCAGCCTGTGATGTTGCATTTTGTTGGGAATTGTGTGTGTTGGTGAGGTGGGATCATGTGGGGTGGTTGTCTACGAGTGAGGGTAAATGAGGCGACAAATAACTATACTATAAAGGGAAAATTGCGAGCCCGGCAAACGGACAAAACTCGGACCAAATGCTAAAGTTTGTACTTGAATTGTTCATAAAGAAAGTGTCTCATATCTTTTGACATGTTCGGAGAGTTATCCTCTCAACAAAATCTTATTCAATAAGCAACTGCTGCAGCAGTTCGACCACCAAACGGTAGCCTCCCTGTTCCAGATGTTCCCTAAACACGCTCATAATAGACCTGATCATCGGCCTGAAAGATCTGGCGCCCCTTGTTGACCACGTTCTGACCGATGGTTCTCAGATACAGCACATAGTCATCGGCCCAGTCGCGTACGCGCACCGCCTGCTCGGAGGCCTGGGAGCGTATCGATTCGTACTGGGCCTGGTTCAGGTAGTCGCTCAAATTGAGCTTGGGCAACTCAGGTAGGGTAAATGTGTATTCGGACAGGGATTTGGGTGGGAAAGTTTCATTGGGATGTATGTAATAGAACAGACCTGCAAAGGCAAAGCAAATTAGGCATTGGTCCTTGGCAGATGGCGATAGTAAAATAAAATATGTCATCACGTGGCCACTGAATTTTAATCCGCGGGATTTTACTAACAAATTAGCGATGGCGTCACGCGACTGTCAACGACCGGACCAGAGTATAAATAAACCCACTGGAGGTGATCTATATGTATATAGCATGAGTTCTCGAACCGATACAAGGTCAGGGCAAACGCTCGAACATATTTTACTTTACAACGTGGTAAATCGGACTGTGTTTTGGAGGTCTACTCACCCGTCAGAAGCAGCAACGGCAGCAAAATCAGCAGAAATATGAGGAATCGCTTTTTCGACTTGTTTTCCGCATCCGAGGATCGCAGCAACCACGTGTCCAGAGTCAGGACTGATCCAATGAATAAGTACAAATAACGCAGGAAGCTTGCGAATCCGCCTCCAACAGCCTGGGCTACTTTTCCCAGGAATCCAACCTGCTGGCTTTGCTGGCGCCTAGCATAGTAGTTTTGATAGGCATTTGTCTCCGTGGCCGAGAGGTTGGTCACTCGAGTCCACACAGTGGTAACGCTGGTCACGACCAGCTGGATAAGGCGCACGAGCCACCAGCTTTGCTTTTGCTGCTGAGCAAAGGTGGCATCCAGTTCGTCGGCGGAGTCATAATTTGCCTGCTGGGTATATTTCGACTGGTAGCGGCGGCGGATAAACTCCTCCTGGGCAGGATTCTGCTGGACCATGTAGTTGACGCGCTCATCGTGATTTCCTAGGCTTCGCCTGGACATGTTGGGCATGGCCACAACGCCCGGGGCTAGCTGGCGGCGGTGGGGGGATAACTCAGAGTAGGTGTAGTCCGTCTTGGGGGTTTTGCTGAAAGAAAACAACATTAGTTGATAGGATTCCAAAGGGTGTCGGATTGCTTTACGCACTTCCAGTACTCGCCAGCATCCCTGTACTCGATGTAGGCCAGGTAGTCGCTGACATTTCCCGAGCTGAGGTTGCCGTTCGATTGGTTTAGCTTCTCCTGGGCAGAGTTGAGCGTGTTTTGTGTGGTTTCCAGCTGGGTTTTGTTCCGCGGCGTCGAAGTGGCGCCCCCCGATCTTTTGGTTATGATCGACGTAACTGTGGTCTTAGTCGAGGTCTGCTTGCGCTTGGCCTCCGGGGTCATGTCGTCGCTCGAGTAGTCCGAGGTGAGCTGGGCAAAGGCCTTGCCACGGGTTTGCTTGCTGCTGCTCGACTCTACGATGTGCTCCTCCACTATCGTTCTGCAAGGAAGGGATGTAGATAGTCGTTTGTAAGATTTGGTGAAAATATTTCTATGAGTAAGTCCCTGATAACGTGCTCGAAAACTGGCGCAACTTCGAGTACAACGTATCAAAACAAAAATACAAAAATATGCTCATAAACGCGGTTGACCTTCAGCGCTATTGGCTGTTAGCCCACCCCAACATGCTCGATTTTGTGGCTAAAACGTGAAAACGAGTCTGTGATGGCCAATGTCGTCATCGAATATGGGGGAACTGATCGGACGCTCTCTTGAATTCGGCGCCAAAAGCTAACGAAGCTCGACGAGCTGCCGCACCCTGTATGCGGCTTTGCCTTCGTTTTCTGCCCGTTTCGAAATTTAAATTCGCGCCGAGAGTGAATAACAAGGAGGTGACGTCATGGCGACAAACACACGGCATACAGACACTCTCTATGAATGTATATCGCTATACAGTCAAACTGCCCTAAGTTTATGAGCTTTTAAAAATATCTCTAACGATCTTTTGTTTGAATGCCATTTAAAATCCTTTGCTGACCCAGAATTTGAAAATTAGTTAAGCCCTAGAGGCAAATAATATATGTATTGTGTTTTAAAATCTTTATCCAAAGCTTTTGGGTTGAATTACCCTAAGCCCGAATTTTTTTAATGAGAGATGGTAGTTGGGGTTTTGGAAGTTGACTGTAGTTGGGACGCAATCGTTTTAATTAACATCTGCTGTGACACGTGCCCGGAATGGAGCTTGAATTGCCGGTGGGCCTGGCATGTGGAGAGATGGACAAAGCATTTATTTACAGTCTAACTTCCGTAACTATAAAACTCAAACTCAAAAGTATTTATACTTTTATAGACAAAAGGGTGTACCACTACTCGACTAATCAATTCTGCAAGGTCTCAATTGTTTCCCATTTATTCGTTCGAGTTGTATTTTGGGAGTATCCCAGACACTTACTGCACATTCGTGGCCGCCAACTTCTTCTTGGGGTGGTGCACAACTCCATCGCCACCGGCGAGCAGGAAGGGGGTCTTGGAACGCGACCGCCGACGCGTTTCTATCTGGTACGTATCTTCGCTCATGATTAGATTCTTCACAAAGTGCTCGGGCCCTGCAAAGACCAAAAATAATTAACATGGGCCGCGATTTATTTGGAGTAAACATTAAACCCGTCCGTGTCTGTTTGTGTGAGAGTGTGTGCGTACTAGGCGTGGGTTGTTTACAATTGGGCAGCTGGAAAACATTTGTGGGCTTCACTTTACTTTACTTCAGTTTACTTTACTCATTTACTTTAATGCTCGAGTGCCTTGCGGATCGAGCTTTCCTCCCAACATTAATGCCGCATTATGCAATGCGATGCGTGTGGAAATGAGCGCAATGCCCGGTTTTAATTAGAATGCAATGGGGAGGTAAGTAGGCAGGCCATAAAGACCGCGTCTAAAAATAGAACGGAGCATTTTCGGATTGCGAATTGCTTGCCAGTGACCGTGGAACTAATGGTGGACTATGGAAGTAGATTTTTCGTTGAAGATTCGCCGTAAACGACGCCCGACCTATCGAGCATAGATTCCAGGGGGAAGGGGAGGCGGTACAGGGTGCTCCGGCAGACCACGCCATACACAAACAAAGCGTGATAATCAATATAATGAATTGCCCAAAATGGGTTCGCAGCACAGGCGCAATCATTTTGTATTTCGGTGAAATGGAAACCCAAACAAGTTTTCCGCAGCTGCGTCATAACGTAGCTGTAAAAATGAAGCACGCACGCACACAAACACAATCACAACTGGGCAACGAAAAGTATTTCAGGCATTTCGCACTTAAATAAGCCACATACTTTTCTAATATTTCTCGTTCTGTTGCACTTAATGAATTCCGTGCGATTTGGTTAGTTGAATATGCGGTTTGTTTGCAAGCGCCGCGACGATTTTAAAAATAGCCTCCACTGGCGCGGCAAAAAAATCACGTCTTTCCCGAGCGGCGAAAAAATTTAAATTGGAGGTGGTGAACCATCGAGGCTAACATCGATGTCATTGATGTTGTCGAAACATCGGTAATATCGATGTTTGGGAGAGCATTATCGATATTTTTCTCATTCGAACCTTAAATAATGGTCACACCAAAAAATCTAACTCCAGTTCTTGCGCAAAATACAAAATTAAAAATGTCCCTAAGCATATATAAGCCGGCCAATCAAACGATTGTAGTGAATTATTACTCATATTCATAATTTATATAAACGTTTGAATTCGAATAGTTAAAACGTTGCTATATATATTGTTTAAAATATGTTAAGTATTGAAATATGTAAAACTACGATTCCCGCTGAGAACTTTCCATCTAGTTTATTCCACTATCAAACCGTAGACCCATTAGATGAATTATGTAAATTGTTTTTAACTGTATTAAATAATTAATAAATTGTTGTTCCTGTTTCTAATTTCCAAACAAATCATTTCCTGAAGGAGTTTAAAGCCCCCCCAGCTAACAAACAATTCTGATTACTTCGCCCGTTTATTTACACCAATTTTGTCGGAATTCATTATTTATTTATATGCATTTTACTTAGTACTTTTGTGAATTTTTTAACTATGGATCTAGACAGCTGTTTTAAAGGAAAGTGGTGAAATAAACAAAAAAAATTGGTAGTCCGAAAATATAAAAAAAATAATAAAAATAGTTTTATAGACACGTTGAGTGAAAAGTCTGAACGACAATGGGGAACCCCTCTTATTCTTTACTTCTTGAAAGCCAGATGATCGGCTTTTATACCAACGGGTGCCAGTGTGAATGAGTCGCAAAAACTTGTTTGCAACAAAGGATGTGTAAACACCGTATACAAGTATCTTACATCGAAGTATCGATATCGTACATCTAGTAGAGACTCGAACCAAACGCTACAAGTTATGAGATACTTGACAACTCTAATACGGCTAAAAAGAATAATACCAATATACAACAACAAACCAGGAGTTTTGCTTGTTGTGGTTCCATTAGAAAAACCATAAAATATGATTGAAATAACGTGTAATGATCGTCTTGGCAAGAAGGTAAGTTCAAATATTCATTCAAACGATAATCCGCTTGATAACCCAACGTATTTTACGCAGGTGCGCGTCAAATGCAATCCCGACGACACAATCGGAGACCTCAAGAAACTCATTGCGGCACAAACAGGCACAAAGCACGAGAAGATTGTCCTGAAGAAGTGGTACACAATCTACAAGGACCCTATCCGCCTATCCGACTGTAAGCCCAGTTGGAATTAATCAAGCCTTGCCTTAAATTAATTTGTATTTAAATACTTTCAGATGAAATTCACGATGGCATGAATCTGGAACTCTACTACCAGTAAATCTGCGGGAAAATGGCTTGTTAAGCGTGGTTGTCCGATTTTTATAGCTACTTTGATAAATAAACAAATTTTAAATAAATACTGCATATCTTGGTTATGTTTTTATTCCCCAAGTCATCCTATTCGATGGGATTTTATTGAATCACTGCTGAGATTATATTATTTGACAACATACTTTTCATAACGATTAGTACTATAACTAAAGCTTTGTCTTGCAGAGCTAAAATTAAATAGAAATATATGTAGTTGTTTACAGAAACTGTTTTTTGTCCATCTTTTGAAATAGTATGTTTTGAACTACAACATTGTATACATTGAATAATAAGGTCATTAAGACGAGAAAACGGTTCTTAAGTTAATTTGTTATAAATTACATAAAATCAATCATTTTGCAAATAGACATATCCCCTTTTAGCACACCCCTGTGAAGAATATGGTATTATTTTCGCCGTCTATTTCGGTGTTGCCAGATCGTAGCAGACGCGTCCGGGCAAACAATAACAAATATTAAAAACTGCATATTCAAGATACCGTGAAATGTCCATGATTCCATTTTTTCCGACGCTCAAAGTCTCCGTGGCGAATCGCTACTGGCTGGACATGGCTCCCGCTTCCATCAGCGAAGAATCCCAAACGCGGCGCTACGAGGACGAACGCAGCAACTGGGTGAGCATTCTCAGGACTCCCTTATCCTTTAGTTTTCCCTATAATTTTACCATCCGTGCAGCGAGAGTCCCTCAAAACAGCCGGCACAGACCTACAGCCCCTGGGAAAGATGCTTACCATTCCCGGAATAGAGACCGACGACGAGGACGGTAAGTGCGCCAGGCAACTACGTGGTTAAAGTGCATTGGACAACCCATTTAAACAACCAATCCTTTTCCTCCAGCCAACGACGATAGTGAGGACACGGACAGTCACGACGAGGAGGACGACGAGACCAACGACCGCGTCATCCCGGTCACCCAGGACTTCTACTCCGCCGATGACATCCAGATGAACGACGAGACCTCTCCCACAGCCCCCTGAATGGGCCAATAATGCTCTCCGTATGGTGGATACACAATTATTTATTTTCGCGTCTTGTTCCCTTTACAAACTGTAACAAGTGTCGGATACTTTAGGCTTAAATAAATTAAAACATAGTAAGCAAGTTGGCTGGAGGAGTCTCCACTACATATTTCCGGAGGCTTGGCTCACTGGTTAAGGACATCAGGGGACGAATTGGGATTTTAAGTGGCCTACTTGTGCAGCGCGGCCGTCTCCAGCTTGGGCGCCGGCTTGGAGGCCAGACCCGAGAGCAGTTTCTTGATCTCGGCGATGGCCCGGCCGGGATTGAGACCTTTGGGACAGGTCCGCGTGCAGTTCATGATGGTGTGGCACCGGTAGACGCTGAAGGGGTCCTTCAACTTGCTCAGCCGCTCGGCGGAGTTCTCGTCGCGCGAGTCGATGATCCAGCGGTAGGCCTGCATCAGCACGGCGGGGCCCAGATACTTCTCGGCGTTCCACCAGTACGAGGGGCACGAGGTGGAGCAGCAGGCGCACAGAATGCACTCGTACAGACCGTCCAGTTTGGAGCGGTCCTCAACGGACTGCAGGTACTGGGCCTTGCCCTTCTTCTCGCCGGCCTCGTTCCTGAAAAAGTAATGGGATTAGTTTAGGCCATACGTGTCTGCCAAAAGTACTCACTTGCGCTGCAGCCAGGGCTGGATGTTGCGGTACTGCTCGTAGAAGTTGTTCATGTCCGGCACCAAGTCGCGCACCACATACATGTGGGGCAGAGGATACACCTTCAAGGACTTGGAGGTGTTGATGTCGATCTTGCTGATGCAGGCCAGCGTGTTGGTGCCGCCGATGTTCATGGCACAGGAGCCGCAGATGCCCTCGCGGCAGGAGCGCCGGAAGGTGAGTGTGGGGTCCATCTCGTTCTTGATCTTGATCAGGGCGTCCAGCACCATGGGTCCGCACTCGCGCAGGTCCAGCTCGTAGGTCTGCATGTACGGCTTCTCGCCGGCGTTATCCGGGTTCCAGCGGTAGATCTCGAACTTCTTGATCTGCGGCTCCTGGGCTTCCTTGGGCTGCGCCTGCTGATCCAGCTGGGCGGTGCCATTGCTGATGGATCGAAGCTGCAAAGTCGGATAAATAAAGTGTAACTGGGAAAGTCACGCAATAACAATTTTTATCCAACCGCCCAGTGAAAAATCGTTTACATAACAGCAAATACCCGTTGGCAATTTTCTTAATTACGACGCTTTAGCTTGCATGTTTATCGTTTGTCTATATCTCCCGGACCCCCGATTTCAGCCTTATATAACTGCACGGGCCCAAAAGCCGCCCCCGCCCAGCCCGGAAATTCTGGCCATAACACCAATGGACCACCTCATCCGCCGCTCACCTGGTTTCTGGCCACCAGGGATCCCACGCGGCTCAGGACTTGTCTCGCCTCACTCGCCAACATTTTCGTCGCTGTTTCTGCTGCAATTGAAACGGCACTGCGTTTGCAATTATCGATTTGCTAAGAGCAAATTGAGTGTTTTCCTTAATTTTCGTACAAAAAGTTGCACGAACTAAGAGCGTAGTGTGGCCGTGGCTGAACCGAGATTTTAGGGCAAACGTACTAAAATATACCACAGTAAACATGCAGGCTCTGGTCACACATGAAATAACCTATTTTCAATTTGAAAACGTTTTTTGTGGGCTCATTTGGGTGTCCGTTTAGACAACACTTGATTTCGTTACTTCTCTTACTTTCTTAAAGTTGTATGGCTTAGTATTAAAGGCAACCAAATTAAACCCTGAACAGACCGATTAGATCAGATGACGATATTCTATGAACTTAATTTAATGAAGTTAATGTATAGTATATTAAAATCCATTAAATCTGATGGCTATATCTTTCAATTCAAATACGACTTTACTTGCACACTATATATATACAATCAAAATAAAATAACCCCATAATTGAAAAATTCTATAAAATACAATTTTTGTATTTAATGGCACCATGCATTTTAGGGCCAAACAAATAAAGAAATCTAAGAAATAGAAAATCATTTTTAATTTTGATGATTATCGATCTTTCTGTTAATTATTTTTATGTTTTACAAAACAACAAAAAAATGTTTAAACTCGATATATTTCGCTTTGACAATCGTCTCAGCGAAAATAATTTAACACATCCGCGCCGAATCTACATCTAATAAATTAGTTTGTTAGTCTTACGAATTTGGTAAAGTTTAGACTCCAGAGGTCAATTGATCATTCATTGATAAACATTAAAATGACAAATTTGAATGCTGATTATTAGGTATCAAAGCGCAAGTTTTAAGTTACCTTTAATTTGGCTTAAATTTGGTAATGTTATCGACTCAAGAATTCCAATTTCGGGTCACCCTTTTACAAGTCATCGAAAACTGGAAATAACTAACATGAAAATGGGTCAAAAATTTAGAGATATGCCACTTTGGAATCGGATTAAGTTTGGTAAAGTTATGGAATCTGCCAGTCCAATTATGAGACCCCTTTTTTCAAGTCATCGAAAACTTAGAAATAATTAACACGAAAATGGGTCAAAAATTTGATCAACGTTAAAGTGACAAATTTAAATGCAGATTATTAGAGAATCGAAACACGAGTCACTTTGGAATCGGATAAAATTTGGTAAAGTTATGGGATCTGGAAGTCCAATTATGGGACCCCTTTTTTCAAGTCATCGAAAACTAAGAAATAACTAACATGAAAATGGGTCGAAAAATTGATCAACATTAAAATGACAAATTTTAATGCAGATTTTTAAAGAATTAAAACGCGATGCTTAAGTGGTATGCCACTTTTGAATCGGATTAAATTTGGTAAAATTATGGACCCAATTTTGGGTAACTCTTTCACAAGTCATCGGAAACTTAAAAATAACTAGCAAGTAAATGGCAAACTTCTGCAATCTGAATAAAATATTTAAGATTTCGATCGAGTTTACTTAAAAATACTGAAGCTAAGTCGATTTGCAGATACATTTTTCGATCGTTTCTATGGCACCAATACAATATAGGCTTCCGATTTGTATAAATATACTACCTGCAATGTTTCAACCAAATCACTTTAAAGCTGAGGGACTAGTTTATGTCCAAAAGGAAAGACAGACATGATTAAATCGATCAGGAATATGTATACTTTATAGGGTCTGAAATGTTCCCTTTACTGCGTTGGAAACTTTTGACTAAAATTTCAATACCCTCTACAAGGGTGTACAAATTTATAAGTGTGGTTGATTATTAGTATAAAGAATAAAGCTTTCGTTGCTCCGCTGTGGGTTTAAAAATAAGCTAAAAATAAAAATCATTTATTTATGTGAGATGTACTATATGTACATATATGTTCATACATCTCACTGCCTTTCGATTGCTAATGAAATTATACTGAAAGTTGTAAATTGTAAATTTTATAAAGACTTGTATTAGGACTAATGACTGCAAACTTTCAATTGAACGTGCATTGATTGAATTGGGCAATAGGAGCATATCGTTGTCATAGAAAAGTTATGAATTCAATGGAAGTATGCTTTGCCGAGATTAAAAATATGTATCTGTTATGAATTTATATTCTAACCACAGCCACATTTCAGGGAACATTTTATTGGCTATGTTAAAAATATCTACTTAAATATCCAAAAATGTAGAGCATATCACTATTTAATGGCCACCATTTTTGGACAAATGCTTTAAAATTTTATTTAATTAGGGCAACGAGTATTCCATAGTTTGGGAACTCGAGTACAACGTTCTTTATTGTGCTGTTATTTTGTATGCTAATATTGTTTTGGCACTTGAGAAATCTGTACCTTTACGGGTACTTGGCAATATCCTGGGCCAACTATTATGTAAAACTTTTTAAATGGCGTTTGGCGAACCCCGAGACAACAGTACGCCGACTTTGTCAATTGTTCAGTGACCTTTTGTTGTTGGGAAAACTTTTGCGGACTCTCAACCTCCCGTCCTTTTCATTCGCACCTAGAAGGTAGGAAAACCCCAGGTGAAGGAAAAAGTAAGAGTGGGTCTCCAGTTTGCTTTATGAGCCGCTGCCTGCGAAGAAAGCGGCGAAAAAAACTTTTTCAATGCTAAAGCAAACACAGGCAGCCACCAAAGTTGCCACCGAGGGGGGGGTTTTCTGCCTCAACCAGCCACAACTCCTCGTCCACCTATTAAAAGCAAATAAAAACAATGAGCGCGAAACTTAAATAAAACCGTTGGAGGAGGGAAAGCCGAAGGATTTTATTTGTGTACTCTGCTTTTATTCGACGAGAACACAAAAAGGGCGAATGTGAGGTCATAACAGGCTTTAGATGTATCTCCCACACACTGAGAAGAAAACTTATGACTACCACTCAAGTAGTCTTAATAAAACAGGTTTATTTCAAAGCATATTAGCCTTAAGTACCATAGATATAAGTACTTTAGTGGCAGGAGAGATAATAATATTTGCTGGCAAGCTAAGGTAGAAACTTAATAAAGAAAATGTTCTCTGTGCAGTCATTGAGTTGTTTTGATTTAAATTTAAGAGCTGCTAATGCGAATGCGAATGGCAGAGGAAGTTTGGTAATTAATCAATGGCCGTGAAGCCTGTTTTCTGTTGCCTACTTTTGCGAGCCGAGAAAGATGGCCGGAATCAATATGGTAAGGAGCAACTAAGCCCTCTAAATGGATGGCTTATGAGCCGGAATGGGCAACCACTTGATAAATTTCTTGGTCCTTAGTCCTCAGCCCGTTTTCCGTCCTTTAACTTTATTTGCGTGTGCCATTTTCGGAGTGACGCAGACATACAACAGATACACACCGCATTTGTTTGCTTTAAATCTTAATGGCCGAACTTCCAGCCACTCAATGATTTCAGCTTAACTGCGGAAAAATGATCGATTTGTTGATATACTATACAATCATTTACTGCCATTCGTTCCCGTTCCCGTTCCCGTTCCCGTTACCGTTCCAGTGTGTGGGTGTAACGAGATTGAATAACTTTGCTAACAATAGAAGCGAGCGGCACAAAAATAGCAATTTTATTCGCACATTTGTCTGGCCGCAAGTCTGTTGCTCCTGCTATTGGTATGAGTTATGGCATGGGTATGGTGTGGTATGTGTATCAGTGTTAACTGTGTGACAATATTGTCCAAGTTTTGTGTATTAAACTGGCATTCATAGTACGTCATTTCCCCGGGGTGCCATAAAAAATAGACGTCCACTTGGGCAAAATGCGACAGACGCGGCCCCTTATGTAATTCAATACTTGCGTGGGTGGCGGATGGTGTGTGTTCGACCACTTGACGCACTTTCGTTACATGTTTCGATGAATTATTTATGGACGAATCCCCGCCGAAAACATCGATGGGCGCTCGTTATACACTTGACACCTAATATAGCATTAAAATACGCGGCAATCAATGAATATTAACTCCCATTGCCAGAAATTGGCTGAAATACTTAACGATAATTTGGGAAATTAAATCTCTAATTTTATAAATTAGCGGTTTATTGTTACCGCAAAGGAAAAAGAAAGGTGTCATTGGCAAACAGGAATTTATATATCTTTCTTTAGCAATTATTAGAATTTTTTGACAATTTATGAAGCGATGTGATAAGTTTCTGTTTTTAAATATATATATAAATGCGTATTTAAAATGTGTGGGCCTGATTTAATGACGAGACTTTCTACATAAACTAATCAAACATTGTTTCCAGTTTTTTCCTTAAAAAGTTTGCCTGGCATCCTTAAAGTAAAATCTCTAGAGATTTGAAGATGAGGTTTTGAAGATGTAAACAACCATTGAGAGACCGCCGTGAGTGTAAAGTCTTTTCGAGGGACTTATTTTTTATATTTCCGCTTTATTTGTTCTTGAATGCGGGCAAAATTTAAAGCTTTTTCTTTTTTGAAGCAGACAGAGCCTGAGAATTCAAGCACCTGACTGAAAAATAAAAAGAAGTCGGTACAAAGCAGTGTTGCCTTTGGCAATCCATGGCAGTCCGGCTTGCATTTTCCGCTGAGGAAATTGTTGGTATACGCTTTTTAATTTAAGCCAACTCAAGGGCTGCTGGAATTTGAGAAGGGTGTAGTGAACACACCGGGCATAGTCGGGTTGCCGTCGAAACTATTTATCAACCTGATGGCGAATAGGGCCGTGCCGTTGACAGCAACAAAGATGTCAAGCGGCTCAGAACAAACTCAAACAAGTTATCAAAAGCGCATCAAACGCGACCGTTCGAGAGGAGCCCTATTGTTGTATTTCTTGTTTTTTTTCTCCTTTCAGCAGGTCCTTAAGGCACGCACAGGACGATATCTCGGATGGCGGCACGTAGCACAGACTTCCATTATTGCTCCTGTTGCTGCCGATACTGTTGTTCTTGTTTTATTGTTGGTGGGCCAGACACGAGCGGCATAAATGAAGCCTTCGGCCGTTGAAAGTCCACAAAATCAAATAGGGGCAAACTTTAATACTAAATAAAGGTTTGGCTCAATGTGCTGGGAATCAGCACAAGGAAGTGAGCGAATAAAGTGTAACAGCTTACAAGCTAATGGGTTATGGGTAGAGATGCCAAAATAGACAATGATTTGCTACTGTTTGCGATACTTTCTGTGACTTTGAATTTGAACGAACATAATCTTTTTTGTGGAAATATTATAAATAAAAGTTTTATTAATCAGGCAATAAATTTGGTGTATTTTGTAGCTCTATTTCTTGCTAAACATTAAGTGTAAATTATAATTTCTATTGAATAGATATTAAGTTTGATAACCTGACTGACACTATAATACTCAGATTGTTAAATTATCATTTCCTTATTTATTAAGACTCAAAATTTTAGTATGTTTTTGTCGATATATTTGAGCTTGCATTTTCTTTAAATATTCATTTCTAGTCCTGGCACTTTCGTCCTTGATGTGCAACTAAGGGTGGGTGTAAATAATTCAAACTAATTTGCATGACTGCTAAGAAAGTATTTATAAATAAATGAGCTGCTAGTGGGTCAAAGATACATACATAACTACTTGCCAGTCAACCTTGGACATGCTGCGTATTTGGGCCAGACAAACAACTCGTAGTTCTGGGCAATATTTGTACATTTAATGGCCGCCGGCCTGCCTTGATTAAATAAGCAAACAAAGAGCCTGGCCCACAGTAAACAACACAACTAAATGCGATATTTGCACAATATTTGTTTATGGGCAGGGGTCCTGGCTAATCAAACAGCCTTGCCGTTGGGTGGAAGAAGGCTGGGTCCAAGGACGTTTGGGCATCTCCCAACCAAATGATGTTAATGCGATTTTCATGCGATAAGCGTCGCATTAGCGCAATAAGCTACAAATAATCAGCCGCCTGACAGGCATCGCCGTCACACCTGGGCGCATTCCGCAATCAGATTCCTGTCCCATAAAACCCGAAGAGCCCAGAAAAGCACGCCACGTTCAACTTTCTACGAGATGGCTTTAATGGCGGCTTCTGTCCCTCACTCCATCCCCCCTCCCCACCCCATCCGAAATCAGCCAAGCAAGAAGGGCGAAGCCCGTTTATTAACTTACCCGGACAGGTTGCTTAAACTGCCGGAGTGCTTATGCAAATGTATGTAAAGTGTTGTAGTCGCCCAACAAAAGCGAGAGCCAAAGCAAAATCCTCCAAATGAAGTGAGCAAATAAAATTAAAACTTACACACTCAGTTTCAACGCCTTTTCTATCCCCTCCTATTCCCAATCCCAAACCCCCACCCATTTTTCCGTTGTGTGGAGTTAAGCGATAAATTCCAGCCAGTCAGAGCCAGAACAAGTCCCTAAAAAGTCAGTGCTGGGAAAGGTACGACTTCTGTCGGGGCAAATACATTTTAACTGGTGCGGTAAGTGTACAGGTAGGTTTAATAATATCATTTTTAGGGGCTGAACCTTTCATTTCGTTTTTTTTTGGTTTTTAGTTACCTTTATATGTATACATAAATTTAACTTGATTGCTGAACTCCAGAAAACGGTAACAACACTTTTTTAAAAGCCAAATATGTATTTCTGAATAAAAAATAATTATATTTGCATTTACTTGTTAATAATTGTATTGTTTTTGATTCTAACTTGGATTTAGGCCTATCCACTTAGTTAAATATTATATCTTTTGATTTACTTATGTTCTACTTTTCTTTTTACATTTTCTAATATTTAAGTTTGTAGTAACTCGCTACTAGTCCTTACACATTTTAAAACGAATTAAAAGATATTGGTCTAAGTACAGAATTCAAGAATTTTGGATATATTAATTTTTATTAAAAAAAATGTTTATTTATTTAATTATAAAGAGCTAACTAATAACTAAAATTTAGAACTAGCGATGGAGTTTGGGCTATGGCAGCAGAGGCCATCATCTCAGGTATTTAAAAAATATATGGTATTATTTACTATGTAAAAAGCCACAATTTTTTGTATCTTGTTTTAAAGGGAGCTTGCTTGAAGTCGGAATCAATTATCCTATTGTAAGGAAAGTACTAATGAGCGTCGGTAGATTAAAGATTCTCCAACGAAATAAGGGCAAAACAAGCTAAAACCAACATCTCAGTTCCATTACCTAGGAAGAACTACGTAGATACTCGTACTTCCCACCGCTTTCAACGCTGTCAAAAGCAAAGTCGGTAGCCACAGAGGTGTGCAGGCAAAAAGGTAAACAAAATGTAAATTGGTTTCGGTTTTCCAATTCCGTTTTTTCCATGCTGCCCAATGCCGACGGATATGGCAGATGGTGCGCCCGTTCAGTGCACCCGATATGATACGGTTCTGTCCCCAGTCGAAGAACCCATTTAGGTTCAGAAGCGAACGCCATTGAACCTGCCACCTCAAGGTGGCAAACGGTGGAGCTATCCAGGTGGGGGGTTCGGCTGGGTTTTCCCCCATTAATGACATTCCACTGACTGGCCATTAATTAATCCAATTATCGGGCGATTAACGTTCAAATTGAACATCAAGCATCCGCCATGTGGCGTCGTCTGACAGCAAATAATAAGAATTTTAATTGCAGCAAGTTGCTGACGAAAGCGCACTGAAAGCCATGCCAAAATCGATTAAATGTGCACTGTGGATGCCTGGCTGACATTCAATTGCTTCCGCCAGCGGGAGTCGGAAACAAAAGGCCAGCCAAAATGCAAATTCACTCGGCCAAGTGGCACGCATCACGCGGCTCTGCCAGGGCACTTTTCACTCTGAAATTTAATCAGAAAACAATTGCATAAAATTATGCTCAACAAAGCGAGAAATTAGTTTTTTAGTGTCACAACATTTTCACTGCGGGGCTGCATTCGCAGGATGTTGGCTTGCAGATGACAACATTTGCCAGCCATGGTCAAGTCGACCCCTGACTAAGTCCTCGCACAATTTCATGGCCTTCCCTCGTCAACCCCCTCCCCCCCTACTTGTGTTTGCTCTGGGACTTTTGTTGTCCGACACGATGTCTTGATTTTCAAGAGACTTAATTATTAAAGCAGGCTGGGGCAACCGAGAAACCCTTCTGCGATAAAGCTAACTTCAACTGGGGCTGCCTGCCGAATTGAATGCGTAATTATGAGCCATGAACCGAGTCTGGCTGAGCAACAGCTGCCAAAAGCGACCGACGACGTTGGCAGCAGGGACAATTTGCAGCGACGAGTTTGTTGCCTGAAAGTTAATTTTAAGCACACATTTCACTGAGCTCATTAAGCGCGCTGTTTGCCCATCTCCACCGCCCCCTCAGTCGCCTGTCCGCCCACAATTGCGCTCCGTAAATCGCGCGGATAATCAAGTTTTTGGTTGAATGCAAATGACAGAGACTCCATTGCGTCTATTAACTTTTGATTTGCAGGGATTTGCCGGATGGCGGGAATTGACAGAGATTTCGTTACTACAAATTTTATATTTACATTGGAAGACCACGAGCATTCTTAAATATTTTCTAGGGAAAGTACTGATATATCAAGCGATTTAAAGCTAGATTAGCAGAATTATGTTTATATATTTAATAGCTTTAAATTCCAATTTCAATCATAGAGTTTCAACAAATTGCTTGTAAAATACAACTTAAACATGTACATTTTGGTTTCCAGATTTAATTGAAGACCCACTTAATTGTTTCCGATTGCGAAAACCGATGATAGTTTTGGTTAAGTTAAATGCTGTATCCACACACTGCCTAGGGTTAAGTTACTGCTAATTGCTCATCCTGGTGCTTGTAAACATTTATTGAACACAGTTAAACAGAAATCCCGAAAGGCAGATATCAATATTGGCAATGACCAACACAAAGAGCAACTTAAGCTGCCCATAAATGTATGCTACAAAATCGTTTGCTGGTGCAGAGGGAATTCGGTGAACTATCTTAGACTTACGGAGTAAGCGAATGGCTTATTAGCTAGTCATAACATGGCCATATCCCTCCTGCATGCACGTGTGTTACCTCATTTATCAGCTAATCAAATTATATGGCCATAATACACAAACATTTGCATGATGCGGGGGCGGGGACGTGGGCGTTGAAAGCAGAGTGTAGCTTTAATAGGCAATTTGCGTTAAACGCTGATTGAATAACCATTAATGCAACTAAAGAGCAAGTGTAACGACCTGCCCCCACTGCCACACATGCGACTCCAGGTCCTAATGACATCAGCAGGTGGGGGCAAGTGCAATCAGGCCATAAACACGTACCAACAGCTTTGGCCAAACTGGCTGAGTGAGTGACTGGCGTTCTGAGGGACTGGAAAAAGGAGTTCGAAAACAACGTTGTCGGGTCGATCAATGTGCAACAGCATTTTCTGCTAATGGCCAGGACACGGAAGACAGGAAGCGCCATTAGTCCAGTACAGGTGCCACAATGCGTTGATGATGGAAAGAAAATGCATTAAGCCCCTCCGAGACTCCGTATTTACGTAGTTGTCGGGCTCTTTAACACTGGCCGTGCCCACCAGCAGAGTTTATTAAGAACGCATTTATCATAATTACCGACGCGCTGTTGTGTCTGCCAGCTGAAAGGAACATGACTGCCACCACCATGCGATGACATATTCAACAGGCAAAGCGGCCGTAAAATTCCAGGAATTTCATTCCAAAATGGCCGCCCCGAAAAAATGTCTATGATGGTCCTGTCGGCATGGGGCAAGCTCATAAAAAATGCGACAGGCAGACACCATGGAAAAGCAAAAGTACATACCACAGAAAAAATAATATATCAGTTCTATTATGTCAGCTCCGCTTTAATGTAACGAAAATTATTTTAATAATTATGTGATTAAGCAAATGGAAAAATGTGTAATATTTTTCAGTACCAGTATTATAAAATGTTTTCTTAGTTTGATTTAAAAAGGTGTAAAAATCAAACTTATTTTATCATCTTATTTTACAAACATCTCAGTTGACATTTGACAATAAGATCGGATATGAAGTGTAAAATTTTCAAATTAAAAAAATGCGTAAAGAGATCTTAAGTAAACATTACTTAGATCTAGAAAAGTTTTCATTAGTCTAATTTTCGATTGGTTTTTTAGCACCCAGTCTACATTTTTAATTAGAATACCTTAGCAACAGCCTTAAGCATTTTTAATAAAATTCTTATATTTAAAACTTATTTTCCGTTTTTCTTCACAGTGCAGCAACTGCAAAAGGAAAAAGCGAAGAATTTATACGCGTTGTGGGCAGGCTGTGGAGCTGGGACTGAAACTGGGAATGATTCATGCGGAAATAAAGGCACTCGAGAGTACCGTAAATATTGTGGCAGCGACCACAACAACAGCTTCGAATGGAGGCCCCGGGAAAAGTGTGAAGTACGGGCGGAAAACAAAAGGAACGCTTTGCATGTTCGCACCTTTTCAGGTGCTCACACGAATGAATCGGCTGATTCATTCGCTGCCAGTGACAAAATGTCAGTAAATGTCCAAATGTCCAAATGTCCAAATGTCCAAAAGTCCGAGTGTCCACGCTGGTTTGGCTTGTAGTTTCGTCGCTGTCGGTGGTGTGCATTATTTAATTGACACGTTGATTGTTTCGCATTGCGATTCCATTTTATGTGCAATTTCAGGCAAGTGCGTGATGGGCGGTAGTGGGCTGTCAGTCCGACTGCCGAATGGACGGACAATTGCCTGTTGAAGTGCTGGCCCACTGCGACGACTCACCAAAATAACGCTCAACAGTTTGTTGCTCCGCAGATAAACGGAGAGCGGGCAACAAATGTTGCTGAAACATGCTGATTGGGCTAAGTAAAATATCCGAGTTGATTAATTTATAATACTTTTCTAAATTAATATTTAAGATGGGACAATTAATATATTCGGTCATCTCTAAACTGCAGCTTTTATAATCCAGTTTATCTAATTCACATGTTTTTCCAAATTTATTGTTGTAGATTTCATAACCTTTTGCTAAAATGGTATGTCGGTATATCTGTCTATATAAACTAGTCTTTTAATTTGAAAGGAATATAACTGAAATTTGTTCAAAAATTCTTTTTTTTTAATCTGTTTTTTAAGCTGTCTTATAAAAATCTTGTGAATTTGGCATTACTTTGTTCTTTTTTAATGCATATCATTTCAGTCAAAGTATGGTCTTCATTATTTTGAATATTTTATTTAATTTTGTCAAGGAGGATTATGCCTTCAACCGACATTTTAATAAGCTGGACAAATAAGTGGATCAAGGAATCCATTTTTTCTGTAGCTGCAAAGATACATACAGCTTGGGACATTATTTTTTGAGTATATACAAATAAAAAAAATTTTTATTCGTAAAAATGATATTCTCTTAAACAACCACAAGTATAGTTTTATTTTTTTCATATAAATTAAGACTCTGCAATTAAAATAATACTCCAATATTGACCATGGTTTTGTATTTTACCAATTTCGCTGGCATATTTATTGTCTATGTTTCCCCAAGCTCTATCCTGGGACCACTGTGCGGAGGATTTGTCAAACTTGTTGCTAAAAAAACCCGCCAAAACTGTGAATGGAGGAAGGAGTTGAGGTGGCAAAACAACAAGGCCAAAAATACCGCACCGCAGCCGTCAACACTGCAGTCATCGGCAATGAGTAATTCTCAACAGCCGCCCAGCCAAGGCGGCCAGAGTCAGAACCCACCACGGCCCCTCCCCCAGCCTCCTCCGGGAAACTCACCTGTTAGGCGCAGGACAGGAGCGTGGTGAAGAGCGCCGAGCAGCAGCTCGGGAATCGCAAATCGGCCAAACAGTTGCGACGCGACTACCAAATGAATCGGACGCGCCAGCGATTCAGCGGAAGTTCAGAACTGAAATGTTTACCCAAAAACTGTATATACCAAGTGCTTAAAAACGTTTTAAAAAAAATTAGTTATTTTTAATTTCCGGTCTTATAAGTATTAATCAAGTTCCGAAGTTTCGTGTTGTTTAAATATTAAACAGTTATTTTCGCGTTCGTTTTTTGGTGCTCAGTGTGATTTAAAATCTATGACTTGAGTTTTTCGAATTTGGTTTTGTTCGAGTTTCTAAAACTTTTTTCTTGGATCTCCCGTTACTTGCATCTTCTGATCCCCTTCTCTACTCAGAGGATGCGTAAGTATTTGATTCATTTTGATTGCTCACACAATGACCCAGCTAAATGGCTAAGTTTTCCCCTTAGCAACGACTGCAGTGGAAAGTTAAATCACATTTATTGTGGCTCAAAGTTTTGCTTTCAGTCGGTTGCTTAATTAAAAACTAAGTTTGAAACCCCTAAAGTGGAAATTACATGAAACATCTGTTTCCTGAGCGATTTCAAAACTTGCTCAACTCCTTCTCTAATGTTTTACCGAAGGAGAACCCATATTCCGGACACTAATTGCATTTGGCTGGCAGGAGAAGTCCAACTCCTCGTTGAACACAAAAGTATTGAGCTGCCATTTGCGGAACACGTCCGATAGTGGGCCCTTATCGAATCGGCCCACACACAATATCGGCAATATCAGTCTTATCTCCCTGTGGGCTTTTGTCACAATTTACGTGCAGCCAGCTAGCGAGCGACACGTCAGAAAACGTGGCATACATTGAGGCGCCTCCGCTGGCCGAGGTGGCGTATACTTAATTATTCATGTGCAAAGTGATGGCTCTTCTCGGTGCCGTCCCACTTCAACCGGCAGTTGTGTAATTGTTCTTCCTGCACTCACATTTCACTGTCGAAAGACACTGCAGCGCGTTGCACTTCTGATAGATGGGCATAAATTATGTTTTTCCATTGACGCAGAAAAAATAATACGCAGCCATTATATGGATATAGATAGTGCAGCGAATGAGTAAACAACACGAATTCAGCACGTTAGTGCTGGGGAGATCGTACTTTTGTATGCTATACGATCTGGGGTTTTGTATTCTGGGAAATCAGTATGCGTATGCCTATTGACAGCGCATTAAGTATACGCCGTGTGTTGAGTAATCTATTGTTATCTGGGGAAACTATTGTTAGATTAGTACCCCGACAGTTTGTTAGTTATCCCCCTCTCCAAAACACAACACCCCCTCCTTTTCCCCTCCCAACGGTGTTCGCATCAAAGCTTATTCATAACATTTGCTTTTGTTGGGGGACACAGAGATACCCACAAACCAACACAGAACACACATGCCTGCATTAGGGCCTTCTGGGCAGCTGTCAGCAGTTGGCAACACACACGCACCCACACACACACACACACCCACACAGAGAGACGTTGGATAAACCCTTTTTGGCAAGTCCAACAATAGCAATCCACATTAGTTTTGTAGCTGAAAAAATGTAAAAGAGGAAAAACTTTTACATCTGCTGTTGGCATTTTATATAAATTATATTAAATTCCCTTTGCGAGCCCAAGGCTAGCTTACACTTAGTTTGCAGTAGATTTAGCCTACTGAAAACTCTGTCTCACATTTGCCCAATTTAACTTTGCAGCTGCACGGAATCCCCAACGACAGCCAAACGGGAACTCAAATTAAAATCTATTTCGGAACTTTCGCTTAATCAACAAGTTACTTTCGCTTACCCTTTGCTTGAAACTGGAAAAGCGCTCGCTCTGTCGCTCCCAAAAGCGGATTTCGAGTGCGATGCTGTGCTAAGCCATCAGGCTGT